>CM056585.1:4031830-4654330 GCA_029721435.1 Gymnothorax reevesii | reverse complement strand
GGGGGTGAGAAACCTGAGATGGATTTAAGCACAAAAAGTGTCCCAGGCTGACCCCATATCCGGAGAGACTGCATGAGTGTGCGGTTTGCACATGAGTCCGGTGATACCAGAAGAAGAGGAGGTGCTAATACATCTGAGAGGGACGTCAATCTACAGGATACTTCCTGTACTGTGATCCATGCAGACACCCAATTGCTTAGTCCATAAGATGGTGAAACCAAAGAAGTCCACCCACAGTTTCCGACCAATAATATTCCCAAAAGTGAGGGAGGGCTGTACCTCAGGACGAATGGGGTTTTTGGAAGAATTCAACTGATTTTAGCTGGGCCTTTGTTTCTAATAAGAGAAGAAACTATCTGCCTCACAATTTAAAAAAAGACTTTGGGTGAGCATCAACATACTTTGACATAAAGAAATTTAGGGAATATGATCGCAATCTTAAATCGCTCCTCCATGAGCCATTTTCCGCAGGTGCAGTCGGTGGTGACACTCCCACCAGTTAATCAAATGAGCGGACTCACATACGGGAGCATGCTTTCTGACCCCAAAGATCAAGTGTGTAAAATTTAAAAAAAATAAAACACATTTAGGCTTCAATTACCCAGCTGCTGATAGCTTTGAATCAAATGGAAATCTGAGATTTGTTGGACGGAAAATCAACTCCTGTGATGAACATAATTCACTAATGTCCCCCAAATACAGCAAATCTGCCAAAACAAACAAAAAAAAACCTGCAGAGAGAGAAACAAACCTCAGAGACACAAACACAGGATGTCAGGGTGATGATGACGTCAGAAATCAGTGCTGCAGATGATGATGTCAGAAATCAGTGCTGCAGATGGTGATGTCAGAAATCAGTGCTGCAGATGATGATGTCAGAAATCAGTGCTGCAGATGGTGATGTCAGAAATCAGTGCTGCAGATGGTGATGTCAGAAATCAGTGCTGCAGATGATGATATCAGAAATCAGTGCTGCAGATGGTGATGTCAGAAATCAGTGCTGCAGATGGTGATGTCAGAAATCAGTGCTGCAGATGATGATGTCAGAAATCAATGCTGCAGATGATGATGTCAGAAATCAGTGCTGCAGATGGTGATATCAGAAATCAGTGCTGCAGATGATGATGTCAGAAATCAGTGCTGCAGATGATGATGTCATAAGGTGGAGTGGCAGATGAAGATGTCAGGAGGCGTACTGGCTACATGATGATGTAAGAGTTGCATTGAAACATCATTTCATAGCTCATTCGGCAATCTTTTCGCTACACACTTCAAGCACACAATTTTTAAAATTGTCGCACTGAGAGCACCTTCAGCCTCTATAAAAAATCTGATCGATTCCACATTTAACAGGGTTGGTACAAGCAACTGTATGTTTTTATGGTTTTTGTGCTGAGAGAATAGAAATTTGTCACACTATTCTGATTTCCCTGTAACAGAACAGTACGTTTTGATGCGCTACTCCCGTTTAATGGCAAATGTGCAGTATGTGTGGTCACGGTTTTCCAGTTTTTGAGCAAACTGCCCAGTATGTGAATTTCTTTTCTGGCTTCCTGCCAAAATTCAGGTTTATGTGTGAACCTGTGCTCTCCGTTTGATGACGTTTTTGTGCTAACAGTGCAGTGTATGTAGTCACGCTATTCTTGTTTTTCCACTAATGTACGGTTCTTGTAACGCTATCTTGGTCTTTGTGTGAAGAGGTACTCTTGTTTGGCGCCAACATTTTCAAGCAAACGGTTCAGTCCATTTAGGGACACTACCTCGGCTTTTGCGCTGACAATACAGTGCATGTAGTTCTGCTTTTTTCACTGACAGGACCGTATGTGTAACACTATTCTCATTTCATGTTAACAGTACAGTACATTATATATAAGAATGAATGGTTTGAACCCAGGAGTAAACGATGTTGGTATTGTGCGATCATTCGGGTGTATAATTCACCCAACAAACTACGTGACGAGTACCAATATCTGCAAAGTGTGTTCGACAAGAACAATTACGATGCGGATTTTGTTTAACGAAATATTCACTACAACAACTCACACACCAACAGAACTGACAATAAACCCACAGCCACCGCTACCATACCATACATCAGAGGTACCTCTGAGATCATCCAACATATCCTACAACCATACAACATACGAGTCACACACAAAGCTGTCACGAATTTAAGACGTTTATTGACTTGCGTAAAAAGACAAGGACGAACCACTTAACAGACAAGGGGCTATTTACAAAAAAGCTTGTTCCGATTGTTCGCGACTGACATTGGTGAGACTGGTAGGAACCTAAACATCCGACTTACTGAACACAAATGAGCCACTAAAAAAAAAGACCCCAACAATCACATCGCCGAACATCACACACACACTGGACGCAGCATTGACTGGGACTCTGCTGATTGCACTACATATTGCACAAACTATCACCAACACTGCATACTTGAAAGCTGGTATACAAATTTGCAACGGAAACCTCTCAATCGTTGCCAGACACTCCCTACGCAATACAACAGACTAATTAACAACTTAAAACACACTTGCAACGCAATGAGTAACGCCTCCACACGCACCTGACATTAATTTCAACAATATTTCTGATTGAACCAAACGTATAAATACCGTCTCTGTCTGTTTGTTCGTTTCCTCACTCTGAAGGTGACTTCCGCTCAGGTTGTTGAAACGTCACATACCAACAACAGTCTTTTTCAAGACTATATTATACACTTGGACGATCACACAATACCAACAACATTATATATAGTCATGCTATTCAGGTTTTAATTTTCACAAACAGTACACTATGTGTTACACTATTAGGGTCTATGTGTGAACATGAACTCCTGCTCGATGAGGTTTTGGTGGTAACAGTGCAGTATTTTAGTAACATTATTTTGGTTTTCGTGCTAACAGTACAGTAAGTGTAATGCTATTCTGGTTTTTTGTAAACGGGTACTCCCGTTCGACCACGTTGTTTTTATGCTAAAAGTATAGTATGTTTCGGCACTCTATTTCGGTTTTCGTGCTAACCGTACAGTGCATGTAGCCATGCTATTATGTTTTTTTCACTAACAGTACCTGTGTAACGTTGTTCTGGTTTTTTTGGAAACAGGTTCTTCCGTTTGACGATAACGTGTGCCTGCGGGAGCCCTGCCAGAACTACATGAAGTGCATCTCCGTCCTGCGGTTCAACAGCTCCGCCCCCTTCATCGCCTCACCCACCATTCTGTTCCGGCCCATCCACCCAATCGCGGGCCTGCGCTGCCGGTGTCCCGTCGGCTTCACCGGAGACTACTGCGAGACCGAGATCAACCTGTGCTATTCCAACCCCTGCCTGAACGGGGGCGTGTGCGCGCGGCGCGAGGGCGGGTACACCTGCATCTGCAGGGAGAGCTACACAGGTCAGCCCCGCCTTTCCCCTGAGCCCCGCCCAACCCAAGCCACTCCCCCACTCCTTAGTCCCGCCCACTCACCCCTCTTATGGTCGCGCGGTGCTTCTGTCTGCTTGTCTCCCATTAAGTCAGCCATTATTTAAAGCGCATTTCAGTCTCATTACACAAAGGGGAGGTGTTCGTCTTTCAGAACTCCGTTTTCTAATCCTATACCAATAGTGACATGCACCAGATGCGTGCATTTTTACCTCATGTCTCGTCTACCATGTTTACACGCCGAGCACTTGTGTTTTTAATACACCGTCCAAAGTTAAAATCTTAGGAAATGCACTGGTCTCATCATTGTCAGCTTCACTGCAGGCAGTCGATCACAAAAGAGAAAGGGTGAGATTTGCATTTCCGTTGGTCCAGTTTGGAAAACAGTCACAGTAAAGATGTCACTGTACTAGATGCAGGACACAGAGAAGTGACCTGTATACCTGGCAACATTTCAGTGCATCTCCTTCTATCTTGGATATTAAAAGACATGCATGTGGTTGCATTGCGCATGTTTACCGCACCCAAGCATGTCTCCTGTGTGCACAGCCCCCTTTACATTTAAAATTAAAAAAGATAAAATGGTGCTACCTTAGCACAAATGTGTCGTTGACTTACAGAAAGAAGGTTGTGGGTTTGAATCCTGCTTGGGGCCTGTATGTGTGGAGCTTGCATGTTCTGCCCGCGTCTGTGTGGGTTTCCTTTGGGGGCTCCAGTTTCCTGCCACAGTCCAAAGACATGCATGTTGGGCTGATTAGAGACTCTAATTTGAAATCGCTATGAGTGTGTGAGTGAATGGTGTATGAATGGTGTGTGTGTCCCTGAGAAGGATTGGTGAATTATTGAGGGTGTGTTCCTGCCTCTGTCCCATTGCATGCTGGGTTATGCTCCAGCCTCTCAGTTTTTGGACTGGGAATACATTAATTAGATATTGAATGGATTGAACGATTTTGAAATAGTCGGGAAATGGCACACGAACAATAAAAAACCAAAGGTAGTTAAAAAAGCAAAAAGTTCTCTAACGGAATCGCTCTCTTATTATTATCTCCGTGCTTCTGAAAAAGCAATCTTGTAATCCAGTTCGGCGTCCGTCCGAAACAGTAACTTCTCCTAGGCTGTTTGACCAATCAACCGGAAACTTTGGTGTGTGTAAGGTACTGACCCAGAGGGCTGCACAACGCATTTAGAATTTAAATTCATTTCCTCTTCTGACCACCAGGGGCTTTTTTCCTGAAAATTGAAAAATGGTCTTAAGTTCCTTGTGCATTGAGCTCAGACGCTCACATTTTTAAGGGAGGTGCATCAGATGAACCGTCAGCACATATCAGACGGGTTTTGATTTGATCCAATTTTGACCGTTTTCTAGGTCAAATGGAATCAGCTGCGCCAATCATTGAAAAGGATGGCATGTTTTTGTTATTACTCAACGTTGAAGGCTACAAATTGGTATGGACATGTATCTTGGTGATAGCAGCCTGCATGCCAAAAATTGCCGTCCTGTGATTCATATTTTGGCTGAAGGAGGGCCCGGGCGGGGACTTGAACCCGGGTAATAGTCAAATGTACTGACCACATCGCCAAAGAGCCAGGCTCATTGGTGAAGTAGCCAGGGCGTGTACTGCTGTAAAACCCCAAACAAAGCAATAACCAAACGGCGGATATTGCCGGGGTGAAGGCCTCACGTGTTCTCTTAGTCTAACTTTAATTAGAGCATTCTTCTGGCTGGTGTGAATCACAATATAATGGATATTTTTTCACCGTCCGAGGACGGGGCATGAAAGCGCAATGGTTACGATTTATCTGACTCCATATAACAGTTAGAATACAAAATTTAGCTATAATCTCATTAAAAATCTGACTCCAAATTAGAATTAGAATTGAAACAGCATGCGTGAATCTCAGGGCAGTGACGCACCCGAACTCTATCTGCGAAAACCATTGTCACTAAGCAGAACACCCCCTAGGGTTAAAATAGGCATCTCTGCCTGGTCTAATTCGACGATAAATCCATTGGATAGAAGAGACTGTCATGGTAGCAACATCAGGCAAATGGCTCTGAGTATGAACGTACCACGAACCTAGGTTTATGTATATCAAAGGGCCCCTTAGAAAGATTAACCAATAGCTAAATCTTAAGAGCCGGTAATTTCATAACCCCTTAATAGGTAGAACCCAATCTCAATCTAACTTAGAAGTATCGCTACCTACACATGTCTTGGTAGGAGTCTCCCCTTAAGTCCCAATCGCAACAAGGCCAGAAAGAATATACAATGAGAACACGCAAGCTGGAAAAGGAATAACAATAATTTAATTCACCAGGTAGGCACAACTTGAATCAAACAAATCAATGAAAAGCCAATTACCGTTACATATAATTTAGAAGGATTTGGAGTATTTTCATACCTGGAAAAGATGAATGACCACACGGAGCTAAAGTCGCTCCACGTGGTCGGGGAGAACTCACATGTTCCCCCCTCCGGAACAAGGTGACATGTGACTTTTCCCCACTTACCTATTCGCACGTCAGAAGTTGACCAAGAAAGGACAGGACAGGAAGAAGAGCGAAGAAAGAAGCGAGCAAGAAGAGAAGAGCCAAGCAAGAAGAGACCACCCCCCTCAGGATCTCGTACCTTTAAAGGCTCCAAACCACACCTCCGAACAAGGTAGAGGGAAGGTTGGCCGAATCAGAGTTTTACTGGCCTAGGTGATAAGATAATTTGCACAGGGAGACTAGGGTAGTTGCTTGAATGAATCTTACAAACGAACCATAATTCCAAGGGAAATGAAACATGTTCCATTCAACTCCTTGGACTCCCCCGAGAATGAAGAGACCAAACATGATATGAATATGTATTAAAATGATGCAGTTGTCATGGAAAAGCCTTAAGATGGAATATTATAGCCCAATTGCATTATCAATATATAACAGGCTCCTTCCTAGGATATTGAACAGAAATATATTATGAATTTGATAGAGGTTAAGATCGTTTTAAGCAGCTTAAAAGTAACTGATCCTGACTTTAATTGAGAAGAGGTCTGTGAGTTTCAGAGGGCCAGAGCAAATGGCTCCAAACCCCCTGCTGGGCAGAACAAAGGAGATTCGAGGCAGGCAACAGGGCATCCAGGTCGTATAAGCTTGCTGTTAAATCAACCAAATTTTACACATGGAATGTGCCTGTGTTCCAACAATATGAATTGACACGTATTTTGAGTAAAATCCAGCCAAATCAAACTTTCAGGTTCTACACTTATTAGGAGACACTTCTTGTGACAGGACCCTTCAACTGTCACGTGTGTAAGGTTTTGATAATTGTGTAATACTTTTGATATTACTGTTTATGCAGTTGAAAAAAACTGCAAGATATTTCTCACCATAAATTTGGTCTAACATGCTTAACAGACCCTAGATCAGCGCTCTAACATTTTCATAATTATGGGCCTTAAGACAGCACGACCATTCATAATTTAGAACGCAATCGTATATAGTCTGCACACATCTCAGAATATTACTACAATATTACTACAGAAGAGCACAGGTGCCTTTCGCTATGCATGTCATGTCGTTTTCTAATATGTTCCGGGTAATTATTCCAATTATGCTAATCGGCCCTTGTCTGTTAGCGGTGTTGTGCTATTTTGAGTTTTTCCTCCTTTCGTGGAGAGGCAGGATTGGCTCGGCTCAGCCGCTGTAGCAGAAATGGATTCCTGATAATCCTCTGGCTTATTTTGCCGAATATTGTCAGCAATTATCGAAGAGCTTCGCACCCCGCATGAATGGATGCGTCGGCTGAGGGAGCGGAGCGGAATTAATCGTTTCGATGAAGCGGCGGGAGGTTTTTGGATGAGGCGCATGTGGAAAATGAGTGATTTCAGACCAATTTGCTGCTCTTTGCCCAGAGTTCTGGTTTCGCCCGCAGAAGCGGCGTCTCTCGAGTCTCCGGATCCTCCGCGTGCAACACGGTGGAACCGGGCGACTGTCACAAAGCAGCCGGTGTAAAATGAAGCACATTCTGCTCAGCAGGAGAGAGCCGCAGTAAACAAACTGATGAGTTTTTCTGAAGAGGGTTTACTGAAGAAGTGAGAGGAGGAGAGAGTGAGAGAGAGAAGAGAGGAGGAGAGAGTAAGAGAGAGAAGAGAGGAGGAGAGAGTAAGAGAGAGAAGAGAGGAGGAGAGAGTGAGAGAGAGAAGAGAGAGGAGGAGAGAGTGAGAGAGAGAAGAGAGAGGAGGAGAGAGTGAGAGAGAGAAGAGAGGAGGAGAGAGTGAGAGAGAGAAGAGAGGAGGAGAGAGTGAGAGAGAGAAGAGAGGAGGAGAGAGTAAGAGAGAGAAGACAGAGGAGGAGAGAGTGAGAGAGAGAAGAGAGGAGGAGAGAGTGAGAGAGAGAAGAGAGAGGAGGAGAGAGTAAGAGAGAGAAGAGAGGAGGAGAGAGTGAGAGAGAGAAGAGAGGAAGAGAGAGTGAGAGAGAGAAGAGAGGAGGAGAGAGTGAGAGAGAGAAGAGAGGAGGAGAGAGTGAGAGAGAGAAGAGAGGAGGAGAGAGTAAGAGAGAGAAGAGAGGAAGAGAGAGTGAGAGAGAGAAGAGAGGAGGAGAGAGTGAGAGAGAGAAGAGAGGAAGAGAGAGTGAGAGAGAGAAGAGAGGAGGAGAGAGTGAGAGAGAGAAGAGAGGAGGAGAGAGTGAGAGAGAGAAGAGAGGAGGAGAGAGTGAGAGAGAGAAGAGAGGAGGAGAGAGTGAGAGAGAGAAGAGAGGAGGAGAGAGTGAGAGAGAGAAGAGAGGAGGAGAGAGTGAGAGAGAGAAGAGAGGAGGAGAGAGTGAGAGAGAGAAGAGAGGAGGAGAGAGTAAGAGAGAGAAGACAGAGGAGGAGAGAGTGAGAGAGAGAAGAGAGGAGGAGAGAGTGAGAGAGAGAAGAGAGAGGAGGAGAGAGTGAGAGAGAGAAGAGAGGAGGAGAGAGTGAGAGAGAGAAGAGAGGAGGAGAGAGTGAGAGAGAGAAGAGAGGAGGAGAGAGTGAGAGAGAGAAGAGAGGAGGAGAGAGTAAGAGAGAGAAGAGAGGAGGAGAGAGTGAGAGAGAGAAGACAGAGGAGGAGAGAGTGAGAGAGAGAAGAGAGGAGGAGAGAGTAAGAGAGAGAAGAGAGGAGGAGAGAGTGAGAGAGAGAAGGGAGGAGGAGAGAGAGAGAGAGAGAAGAGAGGAGGAAGGAGGAAGAGAGAGAAGAGAGGAGGAGAGAGTGAGAGAGAGAAGACAGAGGAGGAGAGAGTGAGAGAGAGAAGAGAGGACTATATAAGACTTTGCCCAACGGGATGTAAGGTGTGAGTTGGGGGGGAGGGGGGGGGGGAGTAAGAGCTTTGATGAATAAAATATCCCATAAGGGTGAATGAATGAGAGTGTAAATGATTTAAGAAAAGAGAGAGAGAGAGAGAGAGAGGGGATGTACATCACAAGAGAAGAGGAAGAAGGAGAGAGAGCGGAGTGAAGAGGAAGCTGGAGAGAGGGAGAGAGAAGAGAGGGGGGTGGGGGAGGGGGAAGAGTGTCGGACAATGAGGTCAGTGGAGAGATGGAGAGGGAGGTATTGCTCATGGGGAGTGAGAGAGCCAAGGAGAAAAGGAACGGCTGTGTGTGTGTGTGTGCGTGTGTGTGTGTGTGTGTGTGTGTGTGTGTGTGTGTGTGTGTGTGTGTGTGTGTGTGTGTGTGTGCGTGTGTGTGTGTGTGTGTGTGTGTGCGTGTGTGTAATGTATCTATTGTGGAAGGAAAAATATCCCAAAAGATTCTAAACTCAGAGTATTACTATAATCAGAGTTCAACAGAGAGAACTCAGCCAGGTTCTTGTGGCCCCTCAAAACTGTGGAGCTGAGAAGAAGCATAAACTCATAAATCTGCCAAACAGCAAGATAACAGGGCTGCAAGCCGGCCGACCAAGGCTGGCTAGATGAGCTAATCTTCCGGAATGACCATATCGGTCAGCCTGGTCCCACTACCTGAGCATGCGCACCTAAGTGTTCTGGAACCATCCATGGCCCAGATAAGTCACTGAACTTTCGCTGAACCCAAGGTTTGAGAGGCTCATCTGTGGTCTTTGTGCGTCCCTGGAGGCTTAAAATTAATTTACACTATAATGCAATGGCAAACTTGTGACTAAGGGTGGAGTGTTGCTATTTGACAATGAACCAATCAGAAAGTAATAATGTTGGATAAGGTGGGATGAGTCGCGTTTAATCCCACTTAGAGGGACGTGCCAAAAGGGTAATACATACGAGGATTCGGACGGTCAGTAGTCAGTCTGTGTCGGGTGATTAATGAAGAATGAATGCTGTGTGGTTTGCGCAGACCAGCCTTGGGTTTTCTTTTTCACTTTGAGCGACTTGCAATAAACCCGATGGCATCAGACTCTGGCGAATGTAGATTTACAAAGGTTAGTAGAACACTTGGTCCACATGTGTTTTCACCCACACTATACCTGTGTGTATATGATGTTCGGTGAGTGTAATGTAATGTTGTGTGTCGATCACGGTCGTGGTGTGCAGTGCATGATAACACTCAACCTGCTCCTGTAATTTGATTATCTGCCAGACAATTCACTGATCTTCCGAACACTTATTCAGGTTATTGTTTGTTGGCTATTTCAGTCATGCAATTCCTGACAACTGAGGAACCGAAATGTTGAAGAAGAGATTTCGAATTTCTGGATTTTCACTGTCTGCGTCCCCCATACATGGATCCAAATTTACTTTCAAACCACTTCAATTACTGATAGCTGAAAGGGTTATTTATGACATTTTCACCTGATAAATACTAGAAAGTTACCAACTGTAGCTCTTCGCCCTGCAGAGGCCGGGCACCTGCAGTATTAAGTGCCTGTGTGGAGGGCCTGCAAAGCTGTGCATAAGAAGTGTTTGACGCTGCATCACAAACTCCACCTGACTCTAATTGGTTAATTTTGCGCGGGTGGGACGGCCATTAAAAGTACTGGGAGGAGCCAAATGTGCCCGATTTTTTCACCTGTTTACCTGTCTCATGTACTGTCAGTATGAAGTGTTTCCGAAAATATTAATAGGTTTTTTTTTTTTAAATTAAAGTTATCCTTTGCACCTTTAAGATACTAAATACTGAGACAAGGCTAGGATGTAAGATTATGAGGAAATTATCTGAATAATTTATAAAAGAAAAATCCACTCTGATTTTTATCTCCCATTTCATCTTTAAATTATAAATAATCTTTTCAGTAAATCTTTTAACTGTAATAAATTAATCATTTGAACAGTAAATGGGCCAATGAGACTGTACTTTACAGCATCTCAAGGCTAATTTAAGGCAACTGCTCAGATGGAACAAAGTTTGAAGCAATGCCAATTATAAACAGACTTCAAGGCCATGATGTGGGATTGTATTTTTGGCAATAATCTGAATGATTAATTAAAAAAAAAAAACTTGGTACAAATTTCAGCCTCCTTTGTACTACATAGAATTTAATTCACTGGAGGTGGGAGATTGAAAGATGGCATTTGATTTTGTTACAAAGCAGTCTGAAGTACACATCCTACGTGGAATGACTTGTTAAGATCATCTAAGGATTATTAAACACAACAAACATTAATTTCACTGTAAATTGAGCGAGGTGGCTAAAATCTGGCTGATTTTTTTTTTTATGTGATACAGTTCTGATGTTTCCTGGGTTGTATGGACAAATCAGAATCGCACCATTTTCATATGCGGTCCTAGATATGTGGTCATATGATGTGAATGAGGACGGCCAGGGCTGAATCCATGAGGCCTGCACGCATGCGCTGAACGCAGTTAGAAACCTAAAAAGCGAGCAGCTATCTGCCTTTTTCTCGCCATCTCAGCCTCATCAGGTACCACAGTTATTCCCCTGTTTCACCAGTCTTGCGGGTTGTTCCCGTTAATTGATTAATTGGCTCGTTATTCCCTCCGTGCGTTCAGGTGTAGCTTCTGATTGTGCCGTGTATATACTGGGTTTTGACTACTCCATCAGTTTACAGGAACGACCTGAAGGACAGCTGGAACAGGGAAAAATCACTTAAGCAAACACGCGGGCTGTGACACAAACACAAGATCTTCGCATTGAGGTTGCCTACAATTAGGCAAACAAAGACATTTATGCAAATCTGAGCTGTTTAATGAGCATTGCAAATTTTCATTCTATTCAGAATTTAGGAAAGTCTTATTTACATTTCAGTTTGGCATGAATGTGGGTGGGGAAACACTGCAGAACTTTGATTCAATGAACAATAATGGTTTCAAAATATTACAAAGGCAGTCATTTGTATGTGCTTAATGTATCTATAAGAACATGTGTATATCTGTATGTACACATGCATTGTGTGTCTGTAGGCAAGTATGTATATTATGACTAAATACAAGTGTATCATCTACGTGCAATGTATTATCAGGTTTGTATAATGTATATATACAAAATATTTCTTTATGTATGTGTATATAGTGTATCGCTAGGTGTGTTTAGTTTATCTATAGGAACTTGTGTATAATGTATCTATGTGCATGTGTGTATAATGTCTCTGAGGTACCGTTCTGGAACCAAATGCGAGACCAGGAAGTTTCAGCAAAAGTGGGTTTTATTGAAGTTGGGGGGTTCACCCCCACAGGGCAGAAGGCAACGGGACAGAGTCAACAATCCAAAGTCAGACTCCCAGGGACGTAATCCTGTACACAGGGCAGCAAACACTAAACTCAGTCAGGCAAAACAGGTTCGATACACAAGTACGGGTTTGTCAGAGAGTCCAAAGCCAAAATCCAGTGGGCGTAATCTGAACCGTTAACGGGGCAGCAAACACAAAACTCAGACAGGCAAAACCAGTACGGTACACAGGCAGATAAGTATCAAAGGTAAAGCCAAAATCAGAATCGGGGACGTTCCAGTCAGAAGTATAACACCAAGAGTACAAGGCATCAGCACTCACAGCACAGGGAAACCATTTTGGCAAGAGCTGAGAGTGAAATAACTGCTTAAATACACATAGGGGAAGTCACATGCTGTGATAGGGAACAGGTGAGTTGGATCAGAATAATTACAAAGGAATGAACATGAGGAAGTTCCTGATTACAAGAAATTGGCAAAAGGACAGGGATCATAGAGACAGCCTACTGACAAACATACGGTTAGGGAGTTCTACCGTGCACAGAGATAGAGGCAGAACAGTGATTAGCCAGGTGCAGAAAATCTGCTGAAACGCAGCAAAGTAAAGTTAGTGAAGGCAAGGGGGCGGAGACTAGAGCAGGGCGAGTGCTGAGAGATCGTTAGTCAATTAGTAATGTGCAGCTATACAATCCCTAGTGCTTGTTAGTAAGTTAGTACTATAAACAATGTTAGTCTTGGTTAGTAAGTTTAACTAAAACAACAAACTGTTAGTATTGTTGGTAATGTAGAAAAGCAAGATGAAGGAAGTGTGGCACACAATACTGGGGCAGTGAGTGATCACATGACAAAAGACCAGACAGGGGGAGACAAAGTGCAAAGCATCGTATGAGACAAAACATGGTCAGGCAAGACAGGATCATAACAGTATCTTTATCTGTATATTTACAATGTATCTATTTGCACATGTGTATAGTATATCTCTAGGTATGAGGTCACATTATATTAATATGTAAATGTGTGTAATGTATCAACATGTACCTTCAGTTAAGTGTGTACATTGTATCAATAGGCTTGTGTGCATAATATATCTATATGCACATGTATACACACCTTCGTGTGCCTGTGTGCCCCCCGACAGGTGAGCACTGTCAGTGGAACCGGCGTCAGGGCCGCTGTGTGCCGGGCGTGTGCAGAAATGGGGGCACGTGCCGGGAGGAGTCCAGGGGAGGGTTCCGCTGCGAGTGCCCGGCCGGCGGGTACGAGCGCCCTGACTGCGCCATTACTACCCGCTCCTTCCCCCCGAAATCCTTCATCATGTTCCGCGGCCTGCGCCAGAGATTCCACCTCACCATCTCCCTGTCGTGAGTATCACACAGTGCGCACTTCTCAACGATGTTGTTCCTGATTGGCCATTATGTATACTGAGTACAAATGAAAAGGCACCACTTGAAAAAAGTCAATATTTAAGTTCAAATGAACTTCAATATAATTTTTATACAACAACAACACTACAGTGACGTCACCCGACATGCCAGGTGCAAGAAATGCGAGAATTTCAAATTAACTGTAACGCTAGGCAATTTTTAGCAAAAACGCAACATCTTGCACGCACACCACGGGAAAAATGACTTTCACTCTGAATTTGTGCACACATTGCCTTTAAAAGCATGTGAATCCGAATAAAATTTCACTTCTTCACTGACACTTGAGAAACGTCGACAGTATGCCGCGACTTACAGCCCCTGAACGGGAACGTGCCATAGGCATGCTTCAAATTGGCGCCAGGACCAGGGAAATTGCCAGACGACTACACTGCGCACACACAACGATCGCAAGACTCCATCAAAGGTTTCTGCAAACGGGGAGCACTCGGAATCGTCCTCGACCGGGTCGACAACGTGTGACAACGGCACGTCAGGACCGTCAGATCATACGGGATCATGCCTGAGACCGAACACTACCAGCGACAAGAACGGCCGCTCAAGTTCAAGGACGACGTGGATTCATTCACCCCAACACCGTACGGAACCGTCTGCGAGCTGCAGGCCTGCGTGCAAGACGTCCTTTTTTCGGCCCCGTATTGACAGATCGTCACCGAAACCACTACAGTGGGCAAACAGGCACCAGAATTGGCGAATACGACAATGGCACGGTGTTATCTTTTCTGACAAGTCACGATTTCACTTAAGGAACGCAGATGGCCGTATACGTGTTTGGCGGAGATGTGGTGAACGTTATAACGCCGATTGTGTCATTCAAACAGACCGTTGGGGTGGTGGCAGCGTTATGGTGTGGGGTGGAATAAGCTACCGTTACAGAACCCCTCTCCATATCAGCAGAGGAAGGGTGAACGGCGTCTACTTCCGGGACCAGGTGCTGCAGGACCATGTTGTGCCATTCTTCAACCAACACCACGATGTCCACACGTTCCAACAGGACAACACTAGGGCACACACTGCAAGGGTGTCCATGCAGTACCTTGCACAGCAGAACATCCCCGTGCTTCAGTGGCCATCTCTGTCACCCGACTTCTCCCCTATCAAGCACTTATGGGATGAAATTGGACGACGTCTTTCACGTCGACGCCAGATGGACAACATCCGAGAACTTGAGGTTGCCCTTGTTCAGGAGTGGAATGCTATCCCTCAGAACACTATCCAGAGACTGATCAACTCCATGCGACGACGATGCACCGCATGTGTCAATGCAAATGGCGGTCACACCCGTTATAGACTTTCCTGTTTGACCCCTACACCAGTAAAACCTCTCTCGCGCATTAACATTATCGTGAATGAAATTGAATGATGTTTACATGTCTTCTTAAATCATTCATTATCTCAAATGCATCATACATTTATACTTCACATATCAAACTGTGGAGCTATTCCAGATTTCGTGAGTGGTGCGTTTTCATTTGTAATCAGTATATTAAAACATCTCAACGATGCTGTCCATCATTGGCCATCATCTGCCAAAAAATCTCAATGATTCTGTCCCTCATTGGCCATTGTATTCTGAAACATCTCTATATTGTCCCTCATTGACTATTGTATACTAATACTAGCTTTGATTCTAATCCACGTGTATGTTTGGCTCTCCTGAAACGTGATTTCTCTGCTGCTTTAGTAACGGTTGGGCAGCCCTGCTGTAGCCGTTGAGTGAGGTGTGCTTTGTTAGGGCTGGAGTGAAGGCCTGCTGGATGGTAAATCTTCAGGAACAGGATTATGAGGAATGGTGCTCGCCGTGTACTTAGGCGAGAAAGCATATCTTGAGTTCTATATCAAATCAAAGACAGGATGCAGGCTTGGCCTTCTGTTAGCTTTACAACTCTCACTAAATCATAACTTCCAGCACTTCGGTCTGCATCACTCTCCTGCGGATTGGTGTTAACAACATGATGGCTGTGCAGTTATGTTTTTACAGTCTTTAAATTTTTTTATGATGATGCCAGCATTTAGAGGGTGTCAGACATGCATTTTTGAAGAAAACTAAAAGAACGGAATCTTAAACATTACACCCCAATGTCAATTTAGGATGGAAATATAAGCGTAAGTTTTTGCCGATGACACTACGAATTGCCTTTAAATTATTGAAAGAAAGCTTCTCTGCAGTAGATTTCAAATTAAACCAGTATAAGATGGTAAAGCCGGTTGAAGATATGTTTTCATCTCTATTACCTGGTTAATCAGCCCCCCAGTGAGTCCTCACGATGCCCACCATGAGCTTACTTTACCTGCTTACCTTGCTTTGACCAGTCTTGACCGGATATGAACGTCTACATGCACCAAAAACACAGCATAAATTATTGAAGACTGGGGAAGAATCCTTGCTGATCCTTGATGGAATTTTCAGCATAATTCTGGCACGACTCAAAATTAATTTCCGCAGAAGTTCGGCCGGAGTCATTGTCAAACGAAATCCCCAAAATCATCCAAATGTATTCTGGATTAGTGTTTTCTCTCATACGCAGGACAAACATCGGTGGACCTGAAGTCCTTTAGTAAGACCCTGCTGCTAACGCAGCCTGATTTCTCATCGAACAGACTGTCCACTCAGACTGTGCTGGGTTTTCATGCAGAACACAGTGTTTCAACTCTGACAAAACATTTCAGTGAACAAGCTAATTGTAGCTGGCGTGCTGCTACTGTTGTTTGTACAATTTACCATCATCCGTTAGTTTTAATCAGCCCTTAAACCTTCCAGTTTCAGTGCTGGGGCTTTTTATATTTTATATGAATTATAATTGGCAATGTCTTTTGATTTGGTGTGGATTATAAATTAGTCTTACTCTTAAATAGAGGTATTGAGCAGCTACAGTTTTCTAAAACTGCATAAATGCAGCAATTAATTAACTCCTCTTCTATGCACCTGTACTATGAATAGATGTGCAGAGCTTTTTCTATTTTTGTTGGCAGTTAATTTACTCCCATTTGGGAAACAGGAGTCTTATCTTTCTCAAAAAACAGATCAAGAACGTACGACACATTAAATATACAGTAAATACATTTTTGTAGAACAAAATGTTTTTGAAATGTTTTCTCTTCAAACGGTTTGTGGGGACCCATGACACGTCTATTATGCTGAGAAATTAACGTACTCTTTCTGCTGGGTGTCTGGAAGTCGATTCACATTCTCAAGTCAAAATGAAATGGTTGCATTTATACATGTCATATTTTGAAGTCTTAACAGAATTATTGTTTTTGCTCATGGAGCAGGCAGAATATTTGAGGGCCAACTGCCAGGTGATCACAGTCGATTGCAAAAACAAAGCAAAAATGAGTCCACTCTCACTGTCCATTTATAAACTGAACTGTATGTATCACCCTGGTTTTCCATCTGCGTCTGTGTTAGCGTCACGATTTCTTGTGCAGTGGAGATCTCAGCAATCACTTGGCTCAATGGTTTCATACGTTTTTCATGTGTTTATACTCATGTCTAGTTGCGCATCTACTATATTGTGTTCACCTGGGTCAAATGTCGAGGTCACTGGACATGAAAATGTGTTTTATTTTGTGCAGACAAGATCTCACCAGCCGCGTAGCACAAGCACATCATACTTAAGGGATGTGTTCATACCAGTGTCTAGTTGTGCATCCACCATGACAGGTTCATGCGGGTCAAAGGTCACAGGATATTTCTTCCCACTTCGGGTGACCTCTTTTTTTCTGTTCTATGAAAAGCGACTTTCTTTACTTTATTATTGTCTGAGACGCCAGTGTTCAAACCATGAGGAGTCTTTATATAGTTTTATGGAACTCTTTTCTCAAATGTACCTTGGGGAGTGAAATAATTGATTTGGATTTTCTTAATAATAAATGCGTTGACAAGCATAAAAGGTACTAATTAACAACATATACAATTATATATGCATGAACTTATGTATATTTATCGAGTACAGCTCCTGTGACTCACATTCATGGCTTTACCACTTTTAATACTCTTTTCTGAGAGGGGTTTGAGGATTGCATTATGCAGAACAGTAAACGAATATCAAGCTGGCTTGAGAAATTTCTTGGGCTCGGCTCATACTGTTAATGTACACCTGGGAATGCAGTCCGGATTGAGAGGCTCTGTGGAGGAATCTTTAAATGTGCACTGACTACATTTACCAGTTTTAACAACTTCATTAAAAGTCTATATGGAAGCACTTCATCCTTGTGGGCATTTTGAATTGTCCTCACTATTCCTGCGCTAACAGAGCCAGGAGTCCTGCTCTATTCCCTGTTATGCTGCAAAGCTGTGTGATTTATTAGCATTTTAAAGCATACTTGGTGTGGAATGAACTGGAATGCAAATATTATTATTGTATAATTATGTATTTGGTACTTACTCAAATTGGACTAGATTTAATATGTTGCTTTACTCACTGGATGTTTCTTAAACATTTAAATTATCCGTCTTGTTGCAACGACATCACCTCTCCATTCTAGTGAACCCACACTATGTCTCTCCCCAGAGGAAGGGAGGGTACATATTGTTTTTGGCTCAGTTCATGTGTGTGTTGGCGACAGCGTCTGTGCCAGCGTTCCAAAAGAATTTCCAGACCGTAACTCAGAAAACGCTCAATATTCCTTTGCCAAATTTTGTGGGTGCATTGATCAGCTACTAAACTGGTGCCTTTTGGTACTCTGGAGTCTCTTGGAATTTGGGGGGAACATTTGTTTTCATGAGTAAAACCACACTTTAGTTAATTCTTATGTTCTAATGTATATTCTTTCTTATGTTAACATGGTTTTGTACAGTTTGGACGTTGTTTGTTTAAAAACCTTTATTTATAAACCCCACCGACAGTGCTGCCTTTGCAGTCTCTGCAGCAGGTCGTATAAAATGGCCGCCACAGAATAAGGTTGTCTTCATTATCTGAGTTTAACAGCTTGGTTGTTCAGAGTGAGATCACGGGCTGCTCATTGTCTCCCAGATGTAGCTCGAATTTGTGGACCTGAGCCATCAACTTGTCTCCGGGACTTGGCATTAATAAACCAGCACTGTTCCTGCCAAGCTTTCATGCCACACCTGTTCTCCCTGAGTGTTGCTATCAAAGATTTGCACTTACATGCCAATTTTCATTCAAGTCATTGTCATTTATGACTAGGTTTTTTTATGCTTTCAACCAACAACTGCTCGTGTAATGTTCTGTATTCCATACAATCTAATGCTGATGTCATAATCATGATTGATCAATGAAATTAATAAGACTGAGACTTCATTAATCCCTCGGTCTGCAGCTTTGCTACCCTGGAAAGCCGTGGCCTGCTTTTGTACAACGGCCGATTCAACGAGGAGCATGACTTCCTGACTCTTGAGATCCTTGACGGGCAGGTGCAGCTTACATACTCCACAGGTCAGTAATTGTCCCACGTGAGAATCTTGTGCTGCTCTGTGCATTTTCAATGAGCTTCCTGCATATTTAACCTTTTTAGGGTTCTAATTCATATGCATTTCACTCTAAATGGAAAGTAAAGCAGGCTGTGGGTGCTACATCCGTCTGGCTGAAGCTAAGCAGGTATGGGTTTGGTCAGTACTTGGATGGGAGACCACCTGGGAAAAGCAGTTGCTGCTGGAAGAGGTGTTGGTGGCCAGTAGGTTGTGATCTTCCTCTGGTGGAATAATCCCCAGTGCAGTGATGTACTGAAGTACTGTACTGAAGGAGACACCGTCTTTCAGAAGAGTCGTTAAACCAAGGTCCTGCCTCAATGTGGTCACTAAAGATCCTATGATACTGTTCAAAAAGAGTAGAGGGTTCCCCAGTGTCATGGCTAAAATCCCAACCTGGCTCTTTCGACCTGCCACCTAATCATCCCGATTGGCTGTGCAAATTGCCCTCTCTCAACCCCCAGGGCTTCCTTGAAAAACAGATTTTCAATCTCAACGAGACTAACGAGTTAAATAAAAATAAATAAATTGTGGGTTGGCAATTTTCTCATAGCAAGAAGGTTGTGGGTTTAAATTCGTGCCTCTCTGTGTGGGGTTCGCACGCGTTTCCTCCCCCGATGCCACAGTAGCTGGACACTCTAACTGCCCGTTCCTCTGAATTAATGGCATGTGCTGTAATTTCCTACTGGTGACATGAGATGGCAGGAACTTGGCTGAAAGTGTTGCTAAACTATAAAGAAACTGACGACTTCCAGAAAAAGTGAAAATTGTTGCAACTAGAGCCTATGAAAGTTTATGTTGTGTCACTTTTTGGAGAATATGAAAATGGTGAACCTCTGTATGAATCACAGGCCTTTCAATTTTCTCATTGCTTACCTCATCACCATACTTGTGGGGTGCTGGTCAGTATGTGCTTGCATGTTTGCATGATAAAATAGTGCCTGACTGAGGCTCATGTAATGCATTTGCAGGTGAATCCTCCAGTCTGGTGAGACCCCATATCCCAGGAGGGGTCAGCGATGGCGACTGGCACACAGTTCACATACACTATTACAACAAGGTGCCCGTCCATCCCTCTGCGCTTCTCTGGAGCTGTCCTGCGTGCTGGTGCTCAGCTGCGTGACAGAGCCTGTGTGCGGCTATGTGTCTGTGTTTGAGCTTGAGTTTGCATACACCCTTGTGTGTATGCGCTTGTAAATGTGTTTGCATGCGCTGTGCGTCTGTTTGCGTGTATCTGTGTGTATGTGTATGTGTGAGTGTGTATATGTGTCTGAGAGTGTGTGTATGTTCCGTGTGTGTGTGGGTGTGTTTGTGTATAAGTGTGTATAACTGTGTGAGAGTGTGTGTGCGTGTTCCGGTGTGTGTGTGTGTTTGCATGTCTGTGTAACTCTCTCCCACCACGTCCTCAGCCCAAGCGAAGTATGAGCGGGGAGGTGGAGGGCCCGTCAGATGAGAAGGTTGCCGTGGTGAGCGTGGATGACTGTGACTCGGCCGTCTCCCTCCGATTCGCTCAGCAACTGGGGAACTACAGCTGTGCAGCTCAGGCCCGACAGACGAGCTCCAAGAAGTGAGTCCCGCTGTCAGACTGTAGGGACAATCTTAGTGCCAGACTGTAGGGACAGTCCTGCTCTCAGACTGTGGGGACAGTCCAGCTCTCAGACTGTAGGGACAGTCCAGCTCTCAGACTGTAGGCACAGTCCAGCTCTCAGACTGTAGGGACAGTCCTGCTCTCAGACTGTGGGGACAGTCCAGCTCTCAGACTGTAGGGACAGTCCTGCTCTCAGACTGTAGGGACAGTCCAGCTCTCAGACTGTAGGGACAGTCCTGCTCTCAGACTGTAGGGACAGTCCTGCTCTCAGACTGTGGGGACAGTCCAGCTCTCAGACTGTGGGGACAGTCCAGCTCTCAGACTGTAGGCACAGTCCAGCTCTCAGACTGTAGCGACAGTCCTGATCTCAGTATGTAGGGACAGCCCTGCTCTCAGACTGTAGGGACAGTCCTGCTCTCAGAGTGTGGGGACAGTCCTGCTCTCAGACTGTGAGGACAGTCCAGCTCTCAGACTGTAGGGACAGTCCAGCTCTCAGACTGTGGGGACAGTCCTGCTCTCAGACTGTGGGGACAGTCCAGCTCTCAGACTGTAGGCACAGTCCAGCTCTCAGACTGTGGGGACAGTCCTGCTCTCAGACTGTAGGGACAGTCCTGCTCTCAGACTGTAGGGACAGTCCAGCTCTCAGACTGTAGGGACAGTCCTGCTCTCAGACTGTAGGCACAGTCCAGCTCTCAGAGTGTGGGGACAGTCCAGCTCTCAGACTGTGGGGACAGTCCAGCTCTCAGACTGTAGGCACAGTCCAGCTCTCAGACTGTAGGGACAGTCCTGCTCTCAGACTGTAGGCACAGTCCAGCTCTCAGACTGTGGGGACAGTCCTGCTCTCAGACTGTGGGGACAGTCCAGCTCTCAGACTGTAGGCACAGTCCAGCTCTCAGACTGTAGGGACAGTCCTGCTCTCAGACTGTAGGGACAGTCCAGCTCTCAGACTGTAGGGACAGTCCTGCTCTCAGACTGTAGGCACAGTCCAGCTCTCAGACTGTAGGCACAGTCCAGCTCTCAGACTGTAGGGACAGTCCTGCTCTCAGACTGTAGGGACAGTCCTGCTCTCAGACTGTGGGGACAGTCCAGCTCTCAGACTGTAGGGACAGTCCAGCTCTCAGACTGTAGGCACAGTCCAGCTCTCAGACTGTAGCGACAGTCCTGATCTCAGTATGTAGGGACAGCCCTGCTCTCAGACTGTAGGGACAGTCCTGCTCTCAGACTGTAGCGACAGTCCTGATCTCAGCATGTAGGGACAGTCCTGCTCTCAGACTGTGAGGACAGTTCAGCTCTCAGACTGTAGGGACAGTCCAGCTCTCAGACTGTGGGGACAGTCCTGCTCTCAGACTGTGGGGACAGTCCAGCTCTCAGACTGTAGGCACAGTCCAGCTCTCAGACTGTGGGGACAGTCCTGCTCTCAGACTGTGGGGACAGTCCACTCTCAGACTGTAGGCACAGTCCAGCTCTCAGACTGTAGGGACAGTCCTGCTCTCAGACTGTAGGGACAGTCCAGCTCTCAGACTGTAGGGACAGTCCTGCTCTCAGACTGTAGGCACAGTCCAGCTCTCAGACTGTAGGGACAGTCCTGCTCTCAGACTGTAGCGACAGTCCAGCTCTCAGACTGTAGGGACAGTCCTGCTCTCAGACTGTAGGCACAGTCCAGCTCTCAGACTGTAGGGACAGTCCTGCTCTCAGACTGTAGGGACAGTCCTGCTCTCAGACTGTGGGGACAGTCCAGCTCTCAGACTGTAGGGACAGTCCAGCTCTCAGACTGTAGCGACAGTCCTGATCTCAGTATGTAGGGACAGCCCTGCTCTCAGACTGTAGGGACAGTCCTGCTCTCAGACTGTAGGGACAGTCCTGCTCTCAGACTGTGGGGACAGTCCAGCTCTCAGACTGTGGGGACAGTCCAGCTCTCAGACTGTAGGCACAGTCCAGCTCTCAGACTGTAGGGACAGTCCTGCTCTCAGACTGTAGGGACAGTCCTGCTCTCAGACTGTGGGGACAGTCCAGCTCTCAGACTGTAGGGACAGTCCAGCTCTCAGACTGTGGGGACAGTCCAGCTCTCAGACTGTAGGGACAGTCCAGCTCTCAGACTGTAGGCACAGTCCAGCTCTCAGACTGTAGCGACAGTCCTGATCTCAGTATGTAGGGACAGCCCTGCTCTCAGACTGTAGGGACAGTCCTGCTCTCAGACTGTAGCGACAGTCCTGATCTCAGCATGTAGGGACTGGATCTATACTGTAGGGACAGTATAGATCCAGTCGATGCCACTGCAGCCATGACTATGCTCAAGTAGGGGCAGGGAAGCATTTTGGCTTTCAGACGTTGCAATGTTGTGCAGTTTGGAGAGCTGAGGTGGACACAGTACAGCTGCTCAACTTCCATGATCTGCTTAGCATATCAGCACAGTGATGTCACTTTTACTGGTTTGTCAGCATAATATTTCAGACTTTAGTTCCCTCCAGTTCACTGTCAAAACCAACAAATGCGTCAGTCATAAAAAATATTCTCCTCCCGTAATTTGACACAAATCCAATTTCTATTTTCTAGCTTAATATGACAAAAAAATATTACCAATGAGCTCGGATATTTCATTTCAAGATTTCCCTGCAGGATGAGATAATAAGACTTGGTGAGCAAACTGTAACGAGCCAAT
Organism: Gymnothorax reevesii; assembly: GCA_029721435.1. NCBI lineage: Eukaryota > Metazoa > Chordata > Actinopteri > Anguilliformes > Muraenidae > Gymnothorax > Gymnothorax reevesii. Next base: position 4,631,179 of record CM056585.1, on the reverse strand, counting down.
ATTTTCTCGTTAAAGAGTAAAAAAGAATATTGTTCTCACTGCGACACTGAAACACTTGTTGAAACAGACTTGTAATAAGACCATCATGATTAATGGAGCGCTGTCAGGGTGTTTAATGAAATGCTGTCATCCTGTTACAAAATAGAGCGGCATAGTGACAACCACCTCTCATTAAGTTCTTTCATTCCCAAACCCTGCAACACGCCTGTTCTTAGCCTCAAATATTTAGATTTCCGTATTTCTCACATTTCCTTTTCGTATGTCCAGCTTATAAAGGGAGGCCGGGGGAGCGCGGTGTTGTGGCCTTAGATTTGCTGCAGATAATAACACACATTGTTGTGCGTTATTAATTTTATAATTAGATATTCGGTGGAGCAGTTCAACACCTGACGCTTGACATGCACTTAAGTCTGCTGAAAGTTTAATAATGTAGAATAATTGTAAATGGAATCAGCTTCTTTGATTACTTCTACAGCCTTCTCTACACTTATCAGTGAATAAACAGGAGGGACCCACAAGAATTAATCACTCCCCTTCTGGCAGATCTACCAAAAGGGCTCCCCAAACGTCAACTTTCCATTCTTCTGAATGTGAATTCTTGTGGATGAAGTGGTTTTGCAAGCTTGATTTTTTTCCGAATTTGAATAAAGTCGATATTTTTACGAGCCCCGCTCCTGTGGGGGATTCTAGTCTGCGTTCACATGGTTAGTGAGAGTAAAAGTGATGGGGAAACTCTTCAGAAATGTGATGAAAATGTGTGTAAATCAAATAATGCTAACGCTAATGGTTCTGAGAACAAAGGGTATTGATTGGTGATGCTATAACACACTAGGCAATGAGAGACAGTTACATTTACTCTCTCTCTCTCTCTCTCTCTCTCTTTCTTTCTCTCTCCATCTCTCAGGTCTTTAGACCTCACAGGCCCTCTCTTCCTGGGAGGGGTGCCAAATCTGCCGGAGAGCTTTCGCTTTGCAACTCGAGAGTTCATTGGCTGTATGAGGGACCTGCACATCGATAACCGACCCCTGGACCTGGCTGGCTACATTGCCAACAATGGCACCCTCCCTGGTGTGTGGCCAGCTGTGATTGGCTGTCTTCCTGTCTGCTGCTTGCTTCAGCCTTTGTGAAGCTCTTTGTCTCTCTGCCAGGCTGTTTCTGCTTGTCAGTCGAACATTAGCCCGCCGTGATGTAATTACAGCAGAGGTCTCAACCTCCAATCCTCGAGGGTTGCAGCGTTCATGAAAGCATTATTTCCATTCGGCGGCTAACACAGGTCTCATAAACAGGGTTTGTGGACTCGTTAGCCAAGCAGTGACTTAAATTTAAGCTGAAGAGCTGGGAGAAGCCAGAAGCAGCAGAGACAGTTGCCCCCCAGGATTTGAGTTTGAGCCCCTGATTTTCAGTGTTACAGAGTAAAAACAGTGTTGTGAAAACAGTCAGATAGTCTGTTTCCATTTTTCTGCTAGGCTGCAGTGCCAAGCTTCCCTTCTGTAAGTCTAACCCCTGCCAAAATGGAGGAACGTGTCGAGTGAGCTGGGAAACATTTTCGTGTGACTGCCCTCTGGGGTTCGGGGGGAAGGACTGCAGCCATGGTTAGTTCTACATCCACACAGGCTGTCAGTTCTTTGCCTTGCACTCACATGAACACATACACGAAAATACATGCATGGAAAGATGCATACATGCATACACACACACACACACACAGATACACTTGCACATATACAATCACACACATGCACACACATTGATACACACTAATGGAAATACATTCACATACATTTGCACCCTGGCCCCTCCCACACACACACACACACACACACACACACATTGACATATTCCTCACTGATCTCACATCAACTCACCCATCTCCTTTGCTCCCTGTCCCTCTCAGTAATGCCCCACCCTCACAGATTCCTGGGAAACAGCGCCCTCTGGTGGGACCTGAAAAATGACGTCACTATCTCCACCCCCTGGTACCTGGGGCTGGTGTTTCGCACGCGGGGGCGAGACGGGGTGCTGCTGCAGGCTCAGGCCGGACAGTACACCAGTCTGCTGTTCCAGGTGTGATCTCTTCCCTGCACAGGCTCACACTGCACACAACTCTCTACCCCGCATAAACGTGTGATATACAGCTCTCTACCCAGCATAGACTCACACTATTTACAACCCTCTACCCAGCAGAGGCATGCACTGTACACGACTCTCTACTCGGCATAGGAGTGTAATTTACTGCTCTCTACCCAGCATAGACATGTACTATATACAATTGTGTACCCAGCAGAGACACATGCTATATACAACTTCTACCCTGCATAGACTTACACCATCGACAGCTCTCTACCCAGGATAGACTCACACTATTTGCAACTCTCTGCTTAGCATAAGCACATGCTATAGACAACTACCCAGCATGGACATGTGCTAATTACACTTCTCTACCCAGCACAGTCTCACAGTATAGGCAACTCTTTGCTCGCCATAGACACTAACTATAGATAACTCTCTACCCAGCGTTGACTCACTCTATAGACAACTCTCTACACAGCACAGACACACACTGTACCCAACTCTCTGCCCTGCATAGAGACAAACTATAGGGGACTCTCTACCCAGCATAGATACTCACAATAGACAACTCTCTACTCAATATAGTCTCACACTAGAGAGCTGCCCACCCAGCTTTGACCCCTCACTATACCCAACTCTCTGCCCAGCATAGACTTGCGCAATGGAAAACTCTTTACCCAGCACAGACTCACATTATGGACAACTCTGGTTAAATGTGGCTGGTTTAGTTTGAAAAGGAGCAGAGGAGAGGAAATATGATCTGACTGAGTGATCTGGCCCTTGACCCTCTTTCTCTGACCCTGTTTCCTGACCCTGACCCCTGACCCCGTTCCCCGGCGCAGCTGATGGGGGGGCAGCTGGTGTTCTCCGTTAGCAGGGGCTCCACACGAGCAGCGCGGTTGCGGCTCGACCAGGTGCACGTGAGCGACGGGCGCTGGCACGACCTGCAGCTGGAGCTCCGAGACGTTCGCAGCGGCTCCGAGACCCGCTATGTAGCCACCGTCCGCCTCGACTTCGGCCTCTTCCAGGTTCGTCACGAGGAAAAAATGTGGACATGTGCCATGAAAGAATGTTTCCCCATTGCATGCTGGGATATGCTGTAGCCTTTCTGCAGCCCTGACTTGGAGTAAGCGAGGAAGACAATGGATGGATGGATGGGTGATCTCTCTCTCTCTCTCTCTCTGCTGTTCTCAGGGCACGGTGATTGTGGGTAATGAACTCCACAGTCTGAAGGTGAAGCATCTGCATGTGGGCGGAGTCTTAGGATCAGGGGAGGTCCAGAGCGGAATGAAGGGCTGTATTCAGGTCAGTCACCATGGCAACCACACTCGCAAACCTGACCAACAATACTCAACATGTCATTCGGCTTTTAATATGCAGAACTTTGTTGCTTTACCATCACATACAGTCTGATGCTGTTACTGCTCAGTACTGGTTTAGACTCCAGGGATCAAAGGTTAAATTACCGACTGTTTTTCCTCCCATTACTTCAAGTCCTTGATTTTACTCTTTGCACTTCTCCCAGAGTTAGAATTAGGAAGCTGATTAGCTGATGCAACAGAACACGACTAAACATTTTTTTGACACCTGAATTTTTAACCTCTTGTTTCTGTTGATTCTGTTTATGTTACAGCGTTACTGTGAGTGTGAGTGTGTGTGTGCGTGTGTGGGATTACAGTTGATTTTGACAGACACCGCAGTCATTAACCGCTTTCTCGATCTGTAGGGTGTTCGTTTGGGGGTTCGACCTGACGCTCCCCCTCTGCCCCGCCCAACTCGAGCTGTGAAGGTGGAGGTTGGCTGTAGTGTGGCAAACCCCTGTAACTCCTCTCCCTGCCCCGCCCACAGCCAGTGTGCAGACCAATGGGAACGGCACTCCTGCGTGTGTGAGCCAGGTATGTGCTTTAGCGCTCTGTGCCTGCAGTGTGCATGTATGCATAAGGGTTGCCAGGTGGTAGAGTATTGCTGATGTAACAGACTGTAGCTTCTCTGGCTTCAAACTTGTTCATGCTTCTGGCAGCCTTGTGTGCTGTCTGGCGATCTGACTTTTGAACATTTTGCAAGCACAGTTATAGGTGGCTGGAACAAGTGCCCACAGTTTCAGGATATACATTCTGTCTACAGCTCATTTACACTTCAGGAACAAAGTGTTCAGGACACATCAGGATTCAGGCGATTCGGCTGCCCTTTAGACTTGAGTTTGAGTTGCTTGTTCAGGCTGCAGTTCTGGCTCTTAAAATGAGCATTCATGTGGATGAAGGATGGTGAAAAGAGAAAGAGAGAGCGAGGGAGAGGAAGGACGGAAGGAGGAGGGAGATTGTGAGATGAGAGAAGAAGGTGGAAGCTCAGTCTGCCTGACATATTGAAAACAAACACCTCATCATTATCATTAAAGAAATATTCATAAGTGCATTATTCATTAAGGAAAGGCCTCGGGAAATAACATCCACGGGGCAACAATTATTTTTTAATAATCTATTGGCAGTGAATTATTCCTTCTCATCTTTAGCGGCGTCTCTGGTCTTGAAAGATGAATTAGTGCCATGCACAGTGGCGCAGTTAGAACATTCCAGAACTTAACAAGTGTCAGGGAGAAGCACATTTCGCAGTAGAGCTGGCAGCAGTGTCTGCATGCAGATTCCCATGATGAGAAGTGCTGCTGCTACTTGCTGCTTTCTGGGGTAAAATGCTATTTTTGCTCACAGAGATTTCTCTGGTTGGAGCCGGATAAATGCGGATATTTCTGGGAAAAGATCTGTGGCTGCTGGTTTCTATGGTAAACATCTATCTTTGTGTTCAGAGCTTTCTCTGGTGAGAGTGGAGTGTGAACAGATTTCTATGGTGTTTAGAAATGTTTGCCAAGCAGTATCCTGTGGAAAGAGCTGTGTACATACACACTGTCTGCCAAGAGAAGCCACCATTTGTATTAAATAAGGAAATACTTAGGAACCTATGACTGAATCATTACAGCAGGGATTGAAATGTTGTTGCAGTCTATAATCTTTACACCGGCTGAAACGTTGTGTAGCTCCTCATTTCTTTCCAACCATGTCGGAAAATGCGTCCTGTTGTCGTTGAAAAGCTGTTACTGTGTTTTAAAAGGGGCAAAATATAAGCCTGAATCAGGCAAAGAAGACAACCAGGTAGATTGCTGACATCACTGGAATTCACTTTAGAACTGCGCAGTGCATTTATGAAACCTGGAACAATTGTGGTGAACTGTCAAGTTTTTGAAGGACAGAGAAATCATGATTGCGATAGGAGACCCCTAAAGTGCTTGGTGTAGTGTCATCATAAAAGAATCGACGGTAGAACTCATGGCTGTGTTTAAAGGGGAACTCCGAGCTAAAACATAATGCTGCTTTATGCAAGCGTAATTAGTAAATAAGTATTGTAAAATACAAAAATGTGGAATTTTTGTTTTCAAAGACGAGCTAGATGAGGTTTTATTCATAACATAACATAACATGAATGGCGAGAACAGGCCGTTCAGCCCAACTACGCTCGCCAGTTTCTTTATACTATTGTGAATATATCCCTTCAGATACTGAATGACTCAGTGGTATCTCGCTTTAAGTCAAGCCTGCTCTTGAAAACCCCCAAGGTCTCTGCCTCAACAATATGGTCAGGCAAGCTATTCTACAATTAAATTACTCTTTGGGTGAAGAAATATTTCCGATTATCAGTGCTAAATTTACCTTTGGTCAATTATTCCCCCTAATTAGTTGTCGTCTGCTTCAATGGTCGCATGATAATGACGTAACGTCGCCCGAGAATGGCGAACCCTCACCCTTCGCCCAGAGATATGCGCTGTTATTGTGTTGGATAGTTTGATTGTCCCAGTCAATTATTTTATGACAAGAGATTGTTCAATATGACCCATTGGCTAGTTGCTGTTTAGTACTTTCTGAAATACGCAGGGTTGCTTCAACATTAACGGTTTGCTTCTGTCACTTATCAGTCTATATCAGATGCTGAGCAGATGACAAGTGACATTATATTGTTATGGCCCCAATTTGTTATTACATTTATAACACAACAGCAACAGCAAGGGATGACAAACACAGTTTTAACAACTAAAACACATTTAATTTTTAACAAAGACAAAGACTAATAACAACCTACAACTAAAGACCAAGATTGATAAATAAGAAAAAACAGAAATAATTACAGTCCCTTTTTAGTGGGGTGGCTTGGTGATGTCCTGGATGAAGAAAATGCTCAAACACAGGCAAAGAAATCCACAAAAGAAACGTCACAGGTCTTGAACAGAATGGCAGGTCTGGTCATCTTCTTGCAATTTCTCCTACTACTTTACTGTCTCAATTCTTTTCCTTATATACTCTTTTGCAGACCCCACCCACATTTAGACCTCTTTTTTGTAATTTTCTGAGACTTGCCCCAGACATGTCCAGGGCATGTCTAAACATGACTCCAGTCTGAGCTTAACAAAAAAAAAGGTAAATACTGCCATCTAGTGGCCTATATTCACATTACACCTCCATTCCAAAAGGGAAAAATTTTGACTCATAAAGGCAAAATTTTTCTTTTCAATACAAAATTGTTAAGTGAACACTTCTCTATATATACATATCATACAATATTCAAACACATGATATATATATATACACATTCAAACACGGGATCAGCAATCAGCAATTACATTGTCTGTACCCTTCACATGCTTAATTTCCAAGTCAAACTCCTGTAAAATCAAACTCCAATTCAACAATCTCCGATTCTTGTTTTTCATCTTACTCAAAAACATTAACGGATTGTGGTCAGTGTACACAATCATTGGCTTTTGTCCTGTACAAACATAAACCTCAAAGTGTTGTAAAGAAAGGACCAGAGCCAACAGTTCCTTCTCTATTGTGGAATAGTTCCTTTGGTGGCGATTGAACTTCCTGGAGAAGTATGCCACGGGATGCTCAATGTCATCAGAGTCACTTCTCTGTAGGAGCACAGATCCACAAGCTTGGTCGCTAGCATCGACCGCGATGGAGAACGGTTTGTTGAAGTCAGGAGATTTGAGCACGGGGAAGTGACACAGCAGAGACTTCAGGCGATCGAAGGCTCTCTGGCATGCATCATCCCAGGTGAACTTTACGCCTTTCTTCAGTTGGTTAGTTAGACTGAGAGCAATCTCAGCAAAGTTCTTGCAGAACTTGCGGTAGTACCCGATCATTCCAAGGAAGCGGCGCAAAGCTTTTTTGTTGTCAGGAACTGGAAAGTCCATGATGGCTTGGACTTTAGCATTTATGGGTGCCACCTTACCCTGGCCTATGACGTAGCCAAGATAGGTGACAGTAGCACAACCAAAGTCACTCTTGTTCAGGTTAACAGTCAGGTTAGCCTGGGTCAGGCGCTGGAACAACGTCTCTACATCTTTTAGATGTTCTTCCCAGGAGTCACTCCATGTGATCAGGTCATCGATGTATGCACCCGTGTGTGGCAATCCGGCGATTGTAGACTGTATCATCCTTTGGAACGTGGCTGGGGCATTTTTCATGCCAAAGGGTAGGACTTCATACTGGTACAATCCAGATGGTGTGGCAAAAGCAGAGATGCTCTTGGCCCTCTCAGTTAAAGGCACACACCAATAACCCTTCAATAAATCAATCTTGGTCAGAAACTTTGCTTGCCCTACACTATCAATACAATCATCAATCCTAGGTATTGGAAACACATCAGTTCTAGTTACAGCATTGACTTTGCGATAATCTGTACAGAATCTAGTACTTCCATCAGGTTTTGGAACTAGCACACAGGGTGAACTCCAATCGGAGTTGGAGGGTCTGATAATATCATGTTTTAACATGTACTCAACCTCTTTCTCAGCAATCTTTCTCTTTTCAGTATTCATCCGGTATGGATGCTGTTTTATTGGTTTGGCATCACCAACATCTACATCATGAGAGGCTATAGTAACTCTCTTTGGAACATCAGGAAACAAATCCTCATATTTCTTGATCAACCTTTCAAACTGATCTCTCTGTGAGGGTTCTAAGTGCTGGAGTTTTACATCAAGATTTTGCAACACTTCAGTGTTTGACAATTTACATGAAAGAACTTCAGCTTTAATTCTTGGTTCATCATCTTGAAACTCCCCCTCATCTTCACACGTTTCGACCATTGGAGAATCTGAAGTGACAGCTGCAACCCTAGCATTTCTGTCATGATAAGGCTTTAGCATGTTAATATGACACAATTGTTTTGGTTTTCTCCTATCTGGAGTCTTCACAATGTAATTGAGATCATTGAGTTTTGTCAGAATTTCATAAGGACCATGAAATCTAGCCTGCAATGGATTGGACTGCAAGGGAAACAACACAAGGACCTTGTCTCCTGGTTTAAACTCACGGCTTCTAGCCTTATGATCATACCAAGTTTTCATTTTTCCCTGACTTGATTTCAAGTTCTCTTTGGCAAGGTCACAAGCTGCACGCAATCTTTCCTTGAACTTGCTAACATAGTCTAACAGACTGATTTGCGGCTCTTCCTCTTGCCATTGTTCACTCAATAATAGCAAAGGTCCTCTCACTTCATGACCAAACACTAGCTCAAATGGACTGAATCCAGTAGACTCCTGCACTGCTTCTCTAGCTGCAAACAACAGCAAATGAACCCCTTCATCCCAGTCTTTCTCATGGTCATAACAATAAGTCCTCATCATTGTCTTGAGAGTAGAATGAAACCGCTCTAAGGCACCCTGACTTTCTGGATGATAGGCACTAGAAAGAATCTGTTTTGCACCTAGTTCATACACAACCTGCTGAAACAATCCTGAAGTGAAATTGCTACCTTGGTCTGATTGAATTTCCCTGGGAAGACCAAACAACGTGAAGAACTTTATCAAAGCCTTCGAGATTGCAGTTACCTTGATGTTACGTAGAGGTATGGCTTCGGGGAATCTGGTAGATGCACACATGATTGTCAACAAGTACTGATTTCCAGATCTAGTCTTGGGTAATGGACCAACGCAATCAACAATGACCCTAGAGAATGGCTCCCCAAATGCTGGGATAGGCTGCAATGGAGCTACAGGTGGGTCTAACTGGTGTTTTCCAACTACCTGACAAGTGTGACAGGTTTTGCAAAAGTTGGAAACGTCTTTCCGAAGCCCAGGCCAAAAGAAGTGTTTCATGATCTTATCAACAGTCTTGTTAACACCAAGATGACCTCCTAAAGGTAAACTATGAGCCATTGTTAAGATCTCATTCCTATAGACCTTCGGAACAACAATTTGCCTGACCACTGCCCAATCTGCATTGGCAGGGATATCAGGAGGGCGCCACTTCCGCATCAACACACAATCCTTGAGATAATACCCAACTGGAACTGCATCTACTTCTTTTTCAGGAAGGGCTCTCCTCTTTAGTACACAAATTTCAGGATCATTAGTTTGCTCCTCAATCAACCGCTTTCTGGACAGAGACAAGTCTCCAGACACATCAGAATCACCAGACCCATCCGGCTGGCTGAATAGAGAACTGATAAAAGTATCTGATAAGTCCTCAAACGGAGAAACCATAGTAGGCCAATCAGAGTCATGAGGCGAACCACCTGAGTCCTGACTATTCAATGTACTGGACGGCACCACATCATCTTCTTCTTTAGCCTTCTTGGCCATAGCACGAGTCACTGCGCAAGAAGGATACAGAGATGGGTCCTCATCCCCATCTTCAGTGCTCGGCTGTGAAGTAAGATGTACAGGGGGAACTACTTTGCCCCCAGCCAGGTCATTGCCTAGCAACAGAGAAACACCCTTTATAGGTAGACTTGACATAAGTCCCACCTTTACCTGTCCTGTAACTAAATCTGACTTCAAGAATATAGAGCGCAGGGGTACAGATACAGTCCTCCCTTCAATACCTTGTACAAGTATGAAATCCCCTGAAGCGGTCTCATCACGTAACTCCAAGGAGTCCATCAACAAAAGTGACTGAGAAGCTCCGGTATCCCTTAGGATATATATGGGGACAGGAGTAGTATGCTCATTCAGAGCCACAAATCCCTCTGACACAAATGGAAGAAATTCCTCCCTCACAAAGTCAGCTGTATTAGGCTTTTTAGCCCCACAAGAAGCAGGCAATCTAGCAGATTGGTTATCTACTACCGGGGTTTCTAACCTTGTTTTCACAAAGGCATTTGGTTTGGTATCCTTTTCTTTTTCTTTCTTAGCTTTAAGGAACCAACAGTTAGTTGTAACATGACCAGATTTCTTGCAATAACTGCAAACTAGACCACTTTTGTCACTGTCAGCTTTCACACTTTGATCAGACCTGTTACTGGATTTCTGAGCACCATCACCAGATTTGTCTTTGTCTTTGGGTGAGGAATCTTGGGTATCACCATAACCCTTTTTCTGAAATTGGGACCATCTATTATTACTGCTAGACTGAAATTTGGACTTATGTGTGAGAACATATTCATCTGCAAATTTGGCAGCTGATTGCAAATTCAGTGCTTGCTTCTCATTAAGGTAGGTCTTAACATCATCCTTAACACAGTTCTTGAATTCTTCAACTAACACCATCTCTTTTAGTGAGTTGAAATCATCCTTGACCTCCATAGAAGTACACCAGCGCTCAAAGCAAACCTGCTTCTCATTAGCAAATTCAACATAAGTCTGATTTTCAGATTTCTTCAGACCTCTGAATTTCTGTCGGTAAGCCTCTGGAACCAACTCATAAGCTCTCAAAATAACCTTTTTGACAACCTCATAATCAGAGGAATCATCTGCAGACAAAGCCGAATAGGCTTGTTGAGCTTTACCCTTGAGGACAGTTTGCAACATCAGAGGCCAGTGTTCCTTTGGCCACTGGCAACTCTTTGCTACCTTTTCAAAACACTGGAAATAGTTGTCAACATCCTTTTCTGAAAATGGAGGCACCAGTTTTACCTCCTGACTAGCACAAAATTAATTTTTCATTGCTATTTTAATTTTTAGTTGCTCCATTTGGAGTCTTTCTTCTCTATCCAACTTCTCTAATTCAAAATCTCTCTGTCTCTGTCTCTCTCTTTCTGCTCTTTCCTCTTTCTCTCTCTCAAATTCTCTTTGTTTTTCTTGTCTTGCTAATTTTTCTAACTCAAACTGCCTTTGTATTTCTTTTTCTTCCCTCTCAAATTCTCTTTGTTTCTCTTTTTCCTCCCTTTCTTTTTCTCTTTCTTCCCTTTCTTTCTCTTTTTCCTCCCTTTCTTTTTCTCTTTCCTCCCTTTCAATCTCTAGCATTTTTAATTGAAGTTCCATTTCTATATTTGGATTTTCCACTGGAAACTGTTCCAGATCTCCTGGTGCAAACACATTTTCATCAATGTAATATTCAACTATCTCTCTAGCCAGTCTTGCTTTTCGCATGGCTGGTTTTACCTCTGTCAGCTCCAACTGTCTGCAAATTTCTAGCAGTTCTGTCTTTTTAAAAGACTTCAAAACCCCTACGGTTGGTGATGCCAAGAAATCATCCATTGCTGTTGTCAATATATATCTAGGAAAATTCACAAAAACAATTTCACAATTTGGAATGTTAGATTTTCAATAAATTACTCACACAATGGTCTATCCCGGACCTTGAGCCCCCAATTTGTTATGGCCCCAATTTGTTATTACATTTATAACACAACAGCAACAGCAAGGGATGACAAACACAGTTTTAACAACTAAAACACATTTAATTTTTAACAAAGACAAAGACTAATAACAACCTACAACTAAAGACCAAGATTGATAAATAAGAAAAAACAGAAATAATTACAGTCCCTTTTTAGTGGGGTGGCTTGGTGATGTCCTGGATGAAGAAAATGCTCAAACACAGGCAAAGAAATCCACAAAAGAAACGTCACAGGTCTTGAACAGAATGGCAGGTCTGGTCATCTTCTTGCAATTTCTCCTACTACTTTACTGTCTCAATTCTTTTCCTTATATACTCTTTTGCAGACCCCACCCACATTTAGACCTCTTTTTTGTAATTTTCTGAGACTTGCCCCAGACATGTCCAGGACATGTCTAAACATGACTCCAGTCTGAGCTTAACAAAAAAAAGGTAAATACTGCCATCTAGTGGCCTATATTCACATTACAATATCATCCCGGAAATGTGATTTTAGCTATCGCCGATATTCCCAGGATTTGGCTGAATTGTTTCGGTTTTATAGTGAATTTACTTCAACATTTTCTGATGCAGCTACCCTGCTAGTTCTACGACATCGTAATGGTTTTCTTCGATGTATTCAGCGAACCATAGCTACAGATGTGATGGTCCTGAGAGCAACTGACGCCGAGTAGGAAGGGAAACAAAGTATCGACAATATTAAAATATGCGTCAATCAAATGTTAGATTTATGAAAGGGTATTTCGGCATCATGGAATATTTACAAATTAATTACCAGATATTTTCACATTTGTTGTCTTTCGCTTAAAGCCAGTTTATCACTCATCAGTGAGAACGGCTGGAAATGTGATGCTAGTTAAACACCCTCTCGTTTCTCGGTGGAGCAGCTGATGTTTCAATCAGAGAGCCAATGAACGAACATCAGTCACGGATGATCGAGACAAATCTTGCGAGCATCATTCGTGGTTAATTAAGCCAAATCCTGGGAATATCGGCGATAGCTAAAATCACACATCCGGGATGATATACCTGTCATCTGCTCTGCATCTGATATAGACCGATAACTAACAGAGGCAAACTGTTAATGTTGAAGCAACCCTGCGTATCTCAGAAAGTACTTCACATCATCTCGTGCAATGAGCCAATGGTCCATATTGAACAATCTCCTGTCATAAAATGAAGGACTGGGACAATCACACTATCCAACACAATAACAGCACATACCTCTGGGCGAAGGGCAAAGGTTTGTCATTCTTGGGAGACGTTACGTCATTATCACGCGACCGTTGAAGCAGGCGACAACTAATTAGGGGAAATAAAACCTCATTTATCTTGTCTTTGAAAACAAAAATTCCAAATTTTTCTATTTTACAATATTTATTTACTAATTATATTTGTACAAAACAGCATTATGATTTAGCCCTGAGTTCCCCTTTAAATGTGAAAGACAGCATTTCCACATATGCAGTGCAACAAGAGCTTAGATGATTAAGATTATACAGCTGCATGGCCACAAGATGGCCACTTGTCAGTGAGGCTAATTGGGATAAAATGGCTTCAGTTTTATTGAAATATGTGGAAAATATTAATCCCTTATTCTCAAATGTATTATCAATCAAAAACTAACAAAAGCATTATTGTATTGATTTATTATAACTCAATTGCTGAATTGTTGAATTAAATTTATAGCAGCAGGTGGACAATGAGTAAGGAGGGGGACAGAGCTGCTTTTGTTGTGTTAAACCATGTTTGGCGACAGCCAAGGAAACAGAACATCTTTAGTTTGAGAAGGGGCACAACTGTTGATGCCCATGGAAACATACTGAGCTGGTCAGAGTAATGCTGATTTGTTGCGTCGTGAATGGATGGCTAAAAGCCCACCCGGCGGAATAAGGAAACTATAAAAACTGAAGTGAAAGAGGAACTCGAGGCTGCTGCCGTCAGCCCTCTCTACGACCTGAGATTCTGTACTCAAAGAAGCTTCTGCATCATCATGGTTTCTGCATCATTTGATGGTTTGAAGCTTATCTTTCATTTGTCTGCATCTGTGCACATGAATTCACCTTATTGTACTCATGTTTTTACCTTCTGAATTATTATTGTAAAATTGTTGAACTGCTAAACTGTTTTTGGGTCCTTCATTTTAAAGTCAATGCTAACCAGTATGAATTCTCCAACAAAGAGTAAAGATTAGACTATGGAGAGAATTTAAAAAATGTCATGCGGTCTAATGAGTCACATTTAACCTATTGCAGAGTGATGGGCACATCAGGGTAAGAATGGAAGCCCGTGAAGCGATGCACCCATCATGCATAGAGCCCACTGTACTGTACAAGCCTCTGGGGGCAGTGTGATGATATTGGGTTCTTTCAATTGGTCCGGTCTGGGCTCAGCACTGTCCTGTGGCAGTAAAATGACTTCAGCAGAGAAATTAAATATACTGAATGACCAATAACCCATCCCTGAAGGCACAGACATATTCCAGGATGACAAAGCCAAGATTCATTGGGCTCAAATTGTGAGAGTGGTACAGCAACATGAGGAATTATTGTCACGTTACATGAATTGGGCCACCAAAGAGTCCAGTCCCTAACCATATGGAAGTGTTTGCAAAGCGCGGTGAGGGCTTTACGGAGCGGTTTGATTCGCTCGTCCTCAAAACAAGAACTCGACCAAAAATGAATGCAACTCTGGTCAGAAATAAATGTTGTATCGGTGCAGAAGGCAGTTGAAACTATGTCACTACGAATATGCGCCGTGATCAACTCTAAAGGTGGTCCAAACAAAATAGTGTGACTTTTTTGGCCAGGCGGTGTAGATACTTGCAGTTAAAAGCCATCTGTGTGCGTATACCTCTGGTAAACACAGTTCGGTCAAAAGAGTGTTTTGTAAGTAGATTTCTGGGGTGCAAAGCTGGGTGATCATAATAATCTCTGGTAAAGAATATTCCATGGATGAGCTGTCTGCATGTTTAATTCTATGGTTAAAAGTTATCTGTGTTTCCTTGTTTTTATGGCAATAACCATTATTGTGAAACCTGTTGGTGTCTGCAGGTTATTACGGTAGGAGCTGTACTGACGCATGTCACTTAAACCCTTGTGAGAACGAAGCCCAGTGTCACCGAAAGCCCAGCTCGTCTCAAGGATACGTCTGTGACTGCGGGGACAGCCATTTCGGCCAGTACTGTCAGGACAGGTGAGCGCTTCCCTGCAGCCAACTCCTGTGCTCAACAATGCCTGCCTATACCATCTCTGTCCTGTCAGCACAGGCATACACACAGTTTACTGTGTACTACACATATACACTGATTAAGCTGCTGCTGTGTTCTGCTGAAACTGCCTATGTACATCCCCGATTCCGAAATAGTTGGGACAAAGGGTAAATTGTGAATAAAATCAAAATGAGTTTCAGCTCACATGAGCCAATATGTTATTTACAACAGAACATAGATAACATTTCAAATGTTGAAAGTGAGACATTTAACATTTTAATCCACAAAATGAGCTTATTTAAAATTTTCAAAAAAGTTGGGACACAGGCACAAAAGGGCTGAAAAAGCCATTTATATATAAGGGAATCAGTTGAAAGAACATTTGGCAAGTAATTAAGTTAACTGGCATCAGGTGTGTAACATGATTGGCTATAAAAGGGATGCCTTAGAGAGACTGAGTCTCTCAGAAGTAAAGATGGCCAGAGGCTCTCCAACCTGTGAAGGCTTGTGTAAAAAAAATTAAATTGTGGAATACTTTCAAATCAATGTTCCTCATCGTCAAATTGCAAAGGCTTTGAAGGTCTCATCATCGACAGTGCATAACATCAACAGAAGATTCAAAGAAACTGGAAAAATCTCTGTGCGTAAGGGACAAAGTCGAAGACCTTTACTGGATGCCTGTGATCTTTGGGCCCTCAGACGCCACTGCATCACTCACCGGCATGATTCTGTCATTGACATAACTAAATGGGCCCAGGAATACTTCAAGAAACCACTGTCTGTAAACACAGTCTGCTGTGCCATGCACAGATGCCACCTAAAACTCTATCATGCAAAAAGGAAGCCATTGTTGAGCATGATCCAGAAGTGCCGCCATGTTCTGTGGGCCAAGGCTCATTTAAAATGGACTGTAGCAAAGTGGCAAAGTGTCCTGTGGTCAGACGAGTCCAAATTTGACATTCTTGCTGGAGATCATGGGCGTTGTGTCCTCCGAGCTAAAGAGGAGAAAGACCACCCCTCCTGTTATCAGCGTTCAGTTCAAAAGCCAGCATCTCTGATGGTATGGGGATGCACTAGTGCATATGGTGTGGGACACTTGCATGTTTAAAAAAACACCATGAATGCTGAAAGGTATATAAAGGTTTTAGAGCAACATATGCTCCCCTCCATACTACATCCATTTCAGGGAAGGCCTTGTGTATTTCAGCAGAACAATGCAAAACCACATACTGCAGCTATTACAACAGCATGGCTTCGTTGTAGAAGAGTCCGTGTGCTGAACTGGCCTGCCTGCAGTCCTGATCTTTCAACGATTGAGGACATTTGGCTATGTTATCTCTATTCTATTGTGAATAAAATCCTGGCTGCTGTGATTTGAAAGTCATTTTTGTCATGATTTGGAGGCGGAGCCTTCATTTCCTCTCCTGGGGAGAGTGATTTTTGCTCATCTTGCGACAGGTGTTGTCTATCCGCGCTTGTCTATTTAAATCACACATTGCCCTTTTGTCGGCGCTTTAGTGTTGCCATTTCGTCGTGCTGGAGCCGGTATTAGGAGGTCCTTATAGCAAACTCCTCCAGGTTTAGTCCTCGTCTTTTGCGAGTTATATCATAGTGTTTAGGATTTGCCTGTCAGCTTTGTCAACTCTTGTGGTTCAAAGCCCAGGTTCTTGCATTAGTGATTCTTTGTTCTAAATTCGAGCTTAGAGAAGGATTTATTTTCATTGTTTTTGCGATCGGGAACAGCTGGTCTTTTCCTTCCCGAGTCGCTCAAATTAACTGAATTCGTAGTTTGTTTTCGTTTCTCTTTTCCGGAGCCTTGCTCTGTAGTTTTGGGTTCTAGGTATAATATATAGCCTTTCGGGCCAATTTTTGTTTTTAAATTCCCTGACTCTCTCTCTGATTAGTCTGTCAGCAGATTTAGTGGCTGCCTTGTGCTTTAGGTGGCTTTTAGACTTCCTGATTCTGCACGTGGATCCGTGTAAAACACTTAACCCCGCTACAATTTTGTTTTGATTTTATTCACAATGTACACTTTGTCCCAACTATTTCGGAACTGGGGTTGTATATGATGTTGAATGTATTTGATGCTCAGCCATATTAAATAGTTTTTTATTTGTATTTATGTCAATATGTGTGTTGCTAATATGTGTGTTGCTGTTATGTGTGTGTGTGTGTGTGTGTGTGTGTGTTTGTGTGTGTGTGTGTGTGTGCATGCCTGTGCCTGTGTGTGCGCGTGTGTAAATGTGTTTGTGTGAATTTATGTGTGTGTGTGTGTGTAGGATTGAGCTACAGTGCCCTCGGGGCTGGTGGGGCAGCCCTACATGTGGACCCTGCCACTGTGATGCCAGTAAAGGCTTTGATCCGGACTGCAATAAAACCAGCGGCTTGTGCCTCTGCAAGGTAACCTTAGCCCCGCCGCCTTCACCCCCCCCCACCCCCCCCCCCCCCCGCTGAAATAAAGTCTCTCAACCAGCACTGCAGTCTTTTAATGATACTTATATTCGTTTTCTCTCAAGAGGGAAAAAATAAACTTGTTTCCAGTCACTTTGCTTGTCAACTACAATTTTTTCACCACACTGACAAATCTTGAAATGAGTCTCACTTCATTAGCAGTGCGTGTCTTTCTTTCTTTTCTTTTTTTAAAAAGCACTCGATCGCTAGTAGTCAGCCTAAAAATAAGACTGAAATACTCGCTGAGATGGAGCCTCTTTCTGCTCTGTGTCCCCAGTGCTGCTCACACCCCACTGCTGTGCTTTTCTCTGCCACTGCACCCGCCTCTGTCATTCTGCACTGTTAGCGTAGGCACAGACGGCGGTCGCCATATCCGCTAAACCAGCCACCGCGGCGCACTGCACCCGCCTCTGTCATTCTGCACTGTTAGCGTAGGCACAGACGGCGGTCGCCATATCCGCTAAACCAGCCACCGCGGCGCACTGCACCCGCCTCTGTCATTCTGCACTGTTAGCGTAGGCACAGACGGCGGTCGCCATATCCGCTAAACCAGCCACCGCGGCGCACTGCGGCACAGGAAACCGTGCCAGCTGCTCCAGTGCAGCGCTCATCATCCTGTCTGACTCCTGATCATCATTAGCAGTGACATAGGCCTCCAGTTTCTCAAACTGGAAAGTGCTGATCAGCAGGATCAGATTTCCCTCTGCTATGTCCAAATCATCTCCGTTTTGGCCTAAAAGGCTGATTTTTGGTGAACGTATCAACTCTGAGATTTTCTTTGATTACAGAGCCAGTGAAGTGTCACTGCTTCAAAAGTAAGGAGAAAACCCGAATTTTCACTTCCACTCGCCGTGTTATTCACTCTTTACTTCAACAACTCACAAGATAAACGTGATTATGTGTCACAATCGGTCTGAACATACATGTGTTTTGTATGCTGTTCAATCTCCATTTACAAGGATAATATTACTGAATTATATTTATTTTTTACTTTCATGGAATTGGTCAACATTTTGGAAAGGATTTTTCACCATTTCGCCATGGATTACATTCTCCAGTCTCCAGTTGTAGAATTTCATTTTTAATTTGTGTTTGCCTTCAGACAGAGATTGCCTGTGCAGAACAGTAATTATACACTTGATGAATGATTTCTTGGTTTACATGTAGACTAACTTGAAATTATCATGTTGTGGAAAGATTTATTTGCAGCCATGTTTGAACTTCCTGTAGATGTTTATTGGTTTGCGTGTGTGTGGTGGAGGAGTTACCAGTTTTTTGTGCCTAAGTTTCTTAGCTTTTGCTTGAGCTGGGAATCTTGGCCATATTAAATTTCCACTGCCCTGTGCCACTAGAGACTGGCAAATGTAGATTCTCCCATTTCATTTAAAATGTTTTAAATCTTGATTTGCTCAGAAACCGATGGCCAGTGAAGTGAGATGAGTCAGTGTGCAAAATGTAAATATGTGGGGAAATTATAGTCCTGTTGTTGTGCTTTTTTTTTAAATGTGATGCAGGATGGTAATTGCTACAATCCACCTGTGAGAGAATCAGTCTGTTGAAAATTAGAATGAGAAGATGCTGTAGCGTACTGACGTGCTTTGATTAGAGAGAGGAGGGCAGTGGGGAAATCAGCCCTGTCAGTGGGACCGATATTTAGGCACAGCATGTTCCAGAGTTTTGTATTAAATGAGCAGTAGAAAGACTGGCCAATAGTTTGAGACGTCAGAAGGCTCCAGTCTGTTTGTCCAACAGGGATGCGATTTGGGCCACCATAATGGCTGCTGCCTCACTGCCAGGGAAGAGAAATTCTCTCACTGAAGAGAGTAATGAGTGTTTAGTGGGTGGCCTGATCTGCACAGCAGATGAAAGAACATGCTGATGGACAAGGTGGTGTCAGGAAGTCTAACAATCAGACAGCAGGAAGGATGGGGAACCTGGGTGGGGAACATCGGCGAGTGGGATCGAGCGGATATGTAGAATGCGCTGGTCAGATGGAAGTAGGGGAAGAGTACTCTAACAACTAAAATGTAACAGGCCCAGCATTTTACTTTCACTCTTTGTTTTGACTTTATTATCTCCGCCACGAAGCGGGACGGGGATATTGGATTGGGGTATGTCCATGCGTCCATGCATCCGTCCGTCCGAGCCACTGGGGACAAGATTTCTCCAAAACTATGAAACCCAAATGCATGCAATTGTGTATACTCAACAAGCTACTCATGATCTATGTATGTTAATTTTGAAAATGGATTTCAAAGCATGTTTTTTTTTACTGACTTATGGCCCTCTATCATGGCGGGGGGGATGGTGATGACACTGTCATCTTGTTTATGATTGACACTCAGTCCTTGTCTGGTCTTCCCACTGATTTGATTAAGCTTTACCCAGTTTAACCTGCTGGACACTGTATTCTTGAGTTTCATCCATTCTAATGAGGACTGGACAATTTGGGACAAAATGATAAATAAATTCAAAATATTTTACGGAGCACAGGATTTTTGAGTTCATAGTTTAGCACCTGCTCACTGCTGGCTGGAGGTTTTCTGTTTGTCTGTCATTATGTCCACTGGATCAGACTTCAAATCTGAACCTCAGATGACCTCAAACTCATTTGCATAGAATACAGAAGTATTACAGAACAGGGAGAGAACAGAATTGAAGCGAAAGCTAGAGGAATAATGCATATTATTCAAGATCCGAGGGGGTGTGAAATACATTCTCATGAAATTCAGTCGCACAGATCTTATGCAGCGAAGGAGGCCTTGTCCCTGTGCCGCAGGGAACAGACTGTTGGACCGCGCTCTCCAGAGTCCTCTCTCTGTCCTGACTGTCTGGTGTCTGAGTTTCTGCCAGCATTTCTGAGCTGAGCATGTGCTCATGAGGCTTGTAGCCATAGCGACACAAAGAACACAAGTTAAAATGCCTACACTTGCCTATCTAGCAAAATTATGGATAACAGGTTTACAAAATTAAATGGCATTTCTGATGCCATTTTTGTAGCAGTGCTGAATAAATGTTTTGGCCATTTTAAAGTTTGCTTTTTGAAGCTAGTCATTTCGGATGCAGCATTTTTGCCACAGATCAAAATTTGTTGACGTGTTATGACTTAAACAGGTTTATCTGGGATTTGATAGATGCCTCGTACGTTTCATGAAATACAGAAGAGCATGCAGTGTTACCATGACAGATGACAATGTTGTTCGTCTCTGGCATCGTGGGAAATGTTCCTGCAAAGTGGCTTACAGAATACTGAGCACATGAACGCAGAGAAGCTTTTATTTTTGAAAATTCCCAGGAAGGTGTAACACTGAGCTCAGAAAAGGAATCTGGGCAGTTCCTACTGTCAGTGAGCAAAGCATACAGACATAATCCATTGTTTCACAAATAAGAGGCCAGCTTTAGTTACCGTGCTAATGCAACGGCAGATCAAAACTGGGTGGATCTGACTCCATTCTGGTAATTTTGCAAAAGAAGGTGCAACTGTGGCACTGTTTTTGCAAAAGGGTTGGACTAAGACAAATTAATTACCTGTGAGTTTGTGGGAATTTGGATCCATTGAGGCCAATTAGCCGCTGTCATTCCCTTTAGAAAGCAGCGTGTTAATGCCGCGGCGAGCTGGCATTTGTGTCAGGTGAAGAACAAGCACCTAACTCACATTGCCGCTTCCTGCTTCAATCATCTGAGAAGAGCAATCAATGATACGAGGCCAAGAGGAAACTGAAAACCAGCGTCAATACATTTCATATGAGCGTGGTCCACTTAAACGGTGCACAAAATGAAACTTGAGGTTTTAGAACAAGGGAGAGACTGGGGTTAATTCTTTCCATTTCTCCCCACACAAAGAAAATATTCACAAGTAAAAATACCCCTTCACCCTCCCCTTCTCATTGGATGCCCCCACCATTTTGAGGGCAGTATTATTGGTAGCCGACACGATAACAGTGAAAATCGCAAAGCGAAGGAAATGATATGAACACCTCCATTACCGCCACATGCATTTTCGATTGCAAAAACACAAAATACAGCCCTATAAGCGAGAAGGTTTCAGAAAGCCCTTTCTCTCCCACTCCGCCATCAATGTGGGATACGCTGCGGCTGAATTCCCTTCGGAGAAAAGTAAGGCTCTTCATTTGCTGCGAGGCATTCAGACTGCAATATCAACATTGTGACTACGGTTGACCACAGACACATCGAAATCCACCAGAAGTGCATATTATGGACACTTTAAAATGATCACAGGATAGCAATCGGATATCAAACATGATATCTAGCATATTTCACGTGACTTCACTTGTGCTTTTTGACCCTCAGGAGTTCCACTACAGACCTCGAGGGAGTGACACCTGCCTGCCATGTGACTGCTACCCGGTGGGGTCCTTCTCCCGGTCATGTGACCCCGAGAATGGCCAGTGCCAGTGTCGCCCTGGTGTGATTGGCCGCCAGTGTAACATTTGTGATAACCCTTTTGCGGAGGTCACACAGACAGGATGTGAAGGTGAGGCTTTACCTGCCGCTTTATAAATCTTCACTGTTTCATCATTCAGCCTCAAAAGATCCAGCTTAGAGCAGCTGGGACTGTAAACTGGTTTAAGCTCCGTTATGTGACTCTTGCTGGTTGCTTGGGAGTTATAGCTGGTCATTTTTCTGTTAAACCTGGTGAAGCTAGTACTCTCCGAGAGAAACTAGTCGTTAGGCAGTTAGTTAGTGCTGGGCCTGCTACTGTTGTTAATGGGGGTGTGATAGAACGTGTCGATTTTTGGATTTTACCTTTTTGCAACTTATTCATCCACTTTGAACTTGCCCCGGCTACCAGAGAGTTAGGTACACATTTCTCTCTGTTATTCTGGCTTTATTTTAAGGTTCTATTATTTTACAAATATAATTTTATTTATTGTTTTCACGTTGTTATTTTTTCACCTTCTTTTGTGTTGTTGCTGTTATTATGGCATTTGATGTGTTTTCTGGAATTATTCTCGTCGCTGAAGTGTGGTACGAATGACGTTATTGTTACTGTGTTATTACTGTAGAGGCAGGGTAATGAAAAGTCTTGTTGGGTGTAATGGCCTGTTCCGGCTACCTCCCTCTCACACTACTGCCGGACTGACAGCATTGTGTGGTGTTTAGGGTTTTACCTTCTGTTTTTATATCACACTTGTCCAAATTGAATGTTACCTGACTTCTATTGGATTGGAAATCTCCAGCATTGCTCTCGTGTTACTGAAACGTGGTTTAATCACTGCATCAGGCGACCCTGGTGTAATAACCCGTGTAACTGCCTCCGCAGTGATATATGACGGATGCCCGAAGACCATCACCTCTGGGATCTGGTGGCCCAGGACTAAATTCAGCCTCCCTGCTGCCGTTCCTTGTCCCAAAGGCTCAGTGGGTGAGTTTATTACCCAGAATTCCTTTCATTACTAGAGACATATGGAGAGGCTGATAGACGTGTGTGTGTATACTGTATGTAAGTATGAATTTATGCCATGGCGAGTGAGAGTCAGTGAATATGTGCGCGTGTGTGTGTGTGTGTGTGTGTGTGTGTGTGTGTGTGTGTGTGTGTGTGTGTGTGTGTGTGTGCGTAGGTGTGTGTGCGTAGTAAGCCTTCTGTCTCTCTCCCAGGGGCAGCCATACGGCACTGTGATATGGAGAGAGGCTGGGTGGACCCTGATCTCTTCAACTGCACCTCCCCTCCGTTTGTGGAGCTCAATATGGCGGTAAGCCCCTAGTGGTCATGCAAGGCTACTGCAGGAAAGGAAATTCTTCACAGCGAAATTATTTCTCTTTTATTTTCATGTAAAATAGCCTGTATGTTAAAGAAGCCACTTTGCTATTACTGCACATGCTCACAGCTTTAAAAAAGTAAATCCGCTCAACTGCAAGTCAAAATCTGGATGGTATTTTTCTTCTTTGATTATTGGCAATGGCAACCAGCTTCCCTTGACCAAAACTTAAAATAGCTCTTTGAATCCTTGAATTTCCACAGAAAGCTGCTTAATATAAAAAGCATAAAGTAACTCAAATATATAACTACAATGCAAATTAACTTTCTTAAGATGTAAGTTCTGAGCATGTGCAGTAATCGTGACACAGCTCCTTTAATGCAGTCCATTTTATGCTGAATCATGAAATTCTGATTTGTCACGCTTGCAATGCAATATATATATATATCACATTGCAAGCGTGACAAATTCTAAATTCTTATAATAACGCAGAACTGACTTAACCTGATGAAGTTGAGTTTTTGCACTTCTTGGGTTTCATGCCAATGTATAATTCACAAATATATAGAAAAGCATCTGTCTGGATTGAATTAGCCTTTTAACTCACTGACTGAAAAGAAAAACAGTGGAGAGGCATTGATCATCTCTCCCAAATGCTTTAGGGTTCATATAAAAATCCATCACAGAGAATTAGCATGAAATGAAAAAGCATTTGGCTCTATCAACAATAAAGCGGGTTTAAAAAATTTATTTCCTGTGTTTACCAAAATGATTTCTCACTTTGTGTTTGTATGGATTCAAAGTGATAAAGATAATTGACTTCATTAGTACCAGTATACGCACAATGAAAAATAAGTCGTTGGTCACAATTTTAACCCAGCCCGTGTCCGTGCTGGCCGTGGGTCTTGGAATCGTAGGAAAACACGTTTTTATAGATTTCTTACCTCTCAGAGTCAGTCAGGTGGGGGACCTTGTTTTGTTAAGCACCAGCGCCCCCTGCAGGTCAGTTTAGTACCACGGATGTACTTGATAAAGCACATACGTGTCCTGGGATAAAACTAGAGTCTGTTTTCAAGAAACAGGATTTCTGAGTTAGCTGGATCATTGCGAGTATAACTTGTTACAGCACTTTCGGCTTCAGTCTGTGTTCCAGATTTGGGAGAATTTTAGCTCAACACGGTTATCCAGCCAACTGGAGTTGCCATGTTGCCTCATGAAATGCTCCCCAGATCTACTGATTTAGCTGGATAACTCACTGTAATTTAACTTGGAATGGCTTTACTTGCTGCAGTCCTCATTTTGAACCGTGATCCTTCCTGTTTTACTTGACGCATAAATCAATTTAACTAACTCAGTAATATAATTTCATGGATTGCCACCAGGTCTATTTATTTAGCTGAAAAACTGCAGTGATTTCATCTCAGAAATACGCTCCTTACTTCAGTCCAAGTTTTGAATTGCAAAGCCTCCAGTTTTTACATAACGCAGTTGTCTAGCTTACTGCGTAATCCTGCTTCATGAAATACACCCAGGTTTACTGAGTTAGCCAGCTCAGTAAAATTTCCATAGAACTGAACTAGTCATGATTCTGTGTACTTTAATTTTGTGCTCTGCTGTTGCATAACCTCCAGGTTTTATGTAATGCAGATATCCAGCTAACTCAGAAATCCTGTCTCCTAAAATCCCCGGCTCTGTAAATAGAGCTGGGCTCTGGGCTGGGTCGCCTCGTGGGTGGTGGTGTGAAAAGATGTGGGTGGGTAACACCGTGTGTTTTGAAGCAGAACCGCAGACGTCTAAACTCACTCAAACCGGCCGTGATGGCAGAAAAAGCCAGACAGGATCGTTAATTCAACATGGAAACTGTCATGTCAGTGTTCAGAGCAGTTCATCAGTATTCAGGCAATGACACTGTATAAAGAGACTGAGCGACTGACAGTCTTCAGTTTTTCCATCATTCATACCCTCTAACCTGTGTGAGCCGCGGCTTTCATCGTTAGAGTGCATATGGGCCGTGTGATTTATGTGCTAAACATTTACAATAATGTGAATAAAACAACAGGTAATGATCTTATGTCAGTGACTTGTCAAAGAAGCAATGCAGGTAGCATTTTGTTCCCACTGACTACAGCTATTGGATTGATGAAAAACTCAAAGATTGATGGGTAATTAGTGAGAAAATATGGAAAAGCACACAGCTGGCCATGAGCCGCGCTGTCATGACGATGCATAGAGGTGGTGCTTCATGTGAGGTTCAGACCTGCATTAGCTAACCTGCCTAAAATCAAAGTATTCAAACAGTTATGTGCTCTGTTTTCAAGGTGCATGAGTGGCATTTTCATTCCAGTCAATTCATTTGCAAGACATTACCGCAGTTTTTCATTACAGGCAACAAGGAGCTATTGAATGCTTGAACATAATGTAATTGGTTTTTCTTGGCTGTTGGCTCAAGGGTGCTAAAATTTATTGCCTATCCATAAGTGTTGCTTGCTGTACTGTCCAGCTGTGCAATATAATCCTTAAAGTTCTGTAATTGAAGTTCTGGGAATTGCATATCAGCATCATTTTCAAATTGTAGAGGAGAAAAATGCTGATTTCAATTGAGGGATTTTATTGATTAACTAGTATAATTATTTTGTGCATGTGTGTGTGTGTATGTATGTCTGTTTACATGCGTGTGTGGATGTGTCTGTATGTTCATGTGTTTTGTGTGCGTGTTTGTGCGCGTATCAATGTGTGTGTGTGTGTGTTTGTGTGTGCGTGCATGTGTGTGTGTGTGTGCGTGCGTGCTTGTGTTTTGTGTGTGTGTTTTTGTGCGCATTTGAATGCACACTCGTGTGTGCGTATATGTCTGTGTGTATGTATGTATGGGTGTGTGTGTGTAGCTGGAGTCAGTCGAGAGAAACGAGACGGAACTGAGCACGATTGCGGAGAAGAAACTGGCTCATCAGCTGCGTGATGTCACAGAGGGCACGTCCCGTCTCTATGGAAACGACCTGCAGATCGCAGAGCGACTGCTCTCCCGCCTGCTCACCTTTGAGAGCCGACAGAGTGGGTTCGGCCTGACAGCCACGCAGGACGCCCACTTTAACGAGGTAACGCCCCCTTTCAAAAAGTGCTGTACATCCTGCATCGTGGCACGAGAATTTCTATGGTACCGTGTTCCACAAAAAATGAAAAATTCTTCACCCCTTACAAGCTGTTTCATCTTACATTAATGACTGATTCCTTACTTCTGATATTATTTTACTGAAAAAGACATAGATATCTCAGTTAAAAGAGAAAATCTAACTTGTCAATCAAACTGTAATTTTAAATAGTATTTTACCCTTGAGAGTAAAAAAACAAGATTTGAAGTCTTGTTACTAACAGAAGGCCATTAACAGAAGGCCATTCAATTACTGGCCTTATTAATCACTTGACAGGCAACTGGGATTATCTGCTCAACTTCTCAAACAAGCGCTTTTAATGTGACTTTGCCTGTCAGTTAGAAAATATTGGCTAGTTTTAAGTCCTTGTTATTTCTTGAAAAAATACTTTCAACCACCTGCGGTGTGCAGCAGTTTAAACGTTTGCTGAATCCCGGAATGTGCCAATAATACCTGCGGTTTGAACTCCTTGGGTTTGGGCCAGGATGGTGGGGTTATAGTCGAAGGGAAATTCCCTGTTGCCTTGTCGTGTAGCAGCAGGAGCCGTAATTGATTGGGCTTCGACCGTTTGCCTGAGCCAGCTGCATTAGCAGCACAGGACTTGGCCGTAGTAACTGCAGTGTGGCGGGATAATGGCAGTTTTTATATAAGCGCTCACTGCCTGCAGGTTTTTCATTAGAGACTGGTGTTCTGCTCATTTAGCAGAGGATGGACTCACGAATACAACTCGCCGTTCCAAATTAGAGAGAAAAATGAGGAATAATATTTTGTTTGTAAAATTTGGAATAATGTCCAGATGTTGCAGGGGTAGATTGGTGACCTAATAGGGGATTGTGGTCTGATATCCAGGATCTGGATAATCTCAGCTCTTTTTTTTTTTTTTCGAATTGAATCATAATCATATTTTTCCCTCCCTCAGTCTCAGATAGATAGATAGATAGATAGATAGATAGATAGAAAGATATAGATTTTTTTTTATTGAAGTGTCCTGCATGCATTGATGCCCAGCCCACATGGGCTTATAAGACACCTCAAACAAATAAGCAAACATAAACAAACATTAATCATAAATTACCTCATGTCAATGGGTACAACATCCTCCATCGAAGCTGCCACGCTTTCTCAATAAATTTACCCAAAGCGAACACCTCTTCCGCAAACAGCCAGCTAAGCATATTCGCTTCCGATAACCAAAACAAATCTGGGTTTCTGGCTTGAACTTTTTCAAATAAAACATTTCTAATGCTGTCGTGTGATGGGCAGTGAGAAACAAAATGAAACTCATCCTCTACAACTCCTTAATTACATAATGTACACCGACGCTGTTCTTCAGGAATGGCCTTATACCTGCCAACCTCAACTGCCAGAGGCAAGACACCTGCTCTCAGCTGGGCGCAGAGAGACCTTTGACCTTTCTCTAGGTTGGATGCAACAAATGGTTCAGTGGAGTTACGTTACTCTTCCTTTATCTGAACATAAATTCTTAATTTGGGGTTTTTCCATATTTCCACCTTCCACCCCTCCTGATATTTAGTTGATAATTTCATTTTTATTAAATTTATATTACATTGTAAATTATTAATAAAGTACATATTGAGATCACGAAGTGAAAAAATTAAAGATAACTCTCTTATCCACGGATGAGTCTGCATTTTGCTCCAGCTAAAGAACTTTTTAGTGAGTCTTTCCTCTGGCAGTTGGGTACGGCGGTTCCACAATCTAACCATTTCACATCTCTGCTTTGTGAGGCAGCCATCCCATCCCATATCCCCTTCAATGGCTACCTTGGTAGTGTACTTATGTACTCCCAGAAAGTACCTTATAGCTCTGTTTTGGATGGCCTTACATTCCTTAGTCTCTTCAAATCCCCACACTCCCGCAGCATACAGTAAGACTGATTCAACCATAAATTCATAAATTCAGTGACGGGAAAACAGCGAGCTGAGACACGCTGGATGACTTGTTCTCGGCACTCAAGTTATGTTTTGTTGCATCTCTTTATATCACGTGATGAGATGTTTACTTGCAGCATGAGCTATAATGAGCCATTGTTGTTCTACATACCGCCGTGCTGGAGGATCTCTGCTCCTTATCCAAGACACAGTAAAAGAACACCTGGTTCTGTTCTGAAAGTTTGCATCCAGCTCCTCAGATTCATACATTATTCAGTTGTGTTGCGGCCTTTCCTGTGGTGAGTGTTGGTAGATGGGGAGGTACAGAGTGTGTGTATAGCCTGGATTGCTCGGCTAGTTTGCCAGTAAAACGCCTGGTGATGTGAGGATTACGTGAGGAACCACAAGTGGGAACCAGTGAATACAAAAATGGAGGCTTTATTTCTGAAGGGGGGAAACCCCCAACAGACCAGGCAACGGTACAATGTCCACAATCCAAAAATCAGAATCCAAAGGGCGAAATCCAGAACCGTAAACAGGGCACCAATCCCAATACTCGTGGTTGGGCAAAAATAGGTTCAGCACACAGGCACAGGTATATCAGAGAAGCAAAAAGCCAAAATCCAGTGGTGTAAACAAAGTCGAATACCAGGGCAGCAATCACAAAACTGGTAGTCGGGCAAAAAGGATTCATAAACAGATGCAGACAATAGTACAAAAGAGCAGAGCCAAAAATCGTAAGTTGGACGGTCTAGTCAGAAGAGTAACACTATGAGTACAAGGCGAGGAAATAGCAGCACAGGTAAACAAGAGAAACATTCTGACAAGGAAGTGCTGTGAAAAGACTCCTAATATACACTCACGGGAAGTCACATGCTTAACACAACACAGGTGGAGGAAGTCAGACTGATTACAAAGGAGGGAACATGAGGGAGAACCTAATCACATGAAATAGGCAACAGCCAAAACGCTGACAGGGGTCACGAGACAATCCTATAGACAGATATACAGCTCCGGTCAAGGAGTTCTAACGTGCACAGATAATGAGAGAAAGGACAGCGTGAGCAGGTGTGGAGGATCCACAGCAGAGGAGATTAGGGAGAGACAAGAGGCGGAGATTAGAACAGGGCGAGAGCTGAGAGCTTGTTAATCAATTAGTAAGTGCAGCTATACAATCCCTAGTGCTTGTTAGTAAGTTAGTATTATATACAAAGTTAGTCTGAGTTAGTAACTTTAGCAAAAATAACAAACTGTTAGTATGGGTTAGTAATATAGAAAAAGCAAGGTAAAGGAAGTAAATGAGATTGGAGGGAATGGTTGAAATCCAGAAACCATTAAATCACCTGAAAGTGTGGAACGCAATACTGGGGCTGTGAGCAATGGCAAGACAAGAGACCAGACAGGGGGAGACAAAGTGCAATGCATGGCAGAAACGAAAACATGGACCGGAATAAAACTATGGTAAAATGTCAAACATGGAAAAACTAAGCTAGGCAATAAATGAGCAAATCTGAGTCACCAAATCACAACACATAATCCAGGGCGTGGTTAGGAAATACAGAGAACAGACAGAGCATCAAAAACATGGCAAACAGAGCGGAATCATAACAGGTGAAGTATGGAGTCGAGGCCATAGAAGCTGCAGGTAAACACAAATTCGCAGATGAATCATGTGACCCCGAAGTTATCGTCTTTGCCCTTGGCTCAGGGCGATTGTGCCATTTGCTGGTGCGTAACAAATTTGAACTTATAGAGAAGTTGAAGGGAACAGGTTAGAAGGGTTCAAATATTGCCTGCGATTCAGTGAATCTCTAACTCGTAATGTGTATTTTAACACTGATTCAGATGTGAGGCTTCAGTGCTTCAGTGCTTCTGTCAGGGAAGTTCACCCGTAAAAACGATGGAAATGAGGCTGTTTTCACTCATCTGGTTGAATGATAAATCAACCATGCAAGAAGTCTGACACACTAAAGGCCATTTTATACGTGTCTCACAAAAGAGTTTGATGACGACAGTGATGTGAGAGAGACAGAGAGAAGAGCCGTGTAACAGCGTTTTGTAACTGTGAATATTTGTAGTGTCACAGGCACTGTCATTGCCTGTCTTATAATTTCATTGGCTGGATGGGCTGAGACTTTGGTGATTGTCCCAAATACCGAAAGTTAATACAGTAGCATTTGCAAAAGATTGGTCAGTTATTGTTGTATAGAAATAACTAAAATTACCATGGCGATAACAGTTTGCGCTGCGGATGCTGTCTAAAACCTTTTATTAGCATAAAAAAGTCTGAATTGTCCGACGTTTAAGACTTTTCTCAAAATATGTATAACAATGAAACGGCCTTTTGGAAGATCAGAGTAATTCTAATGAATGCAGGTTGTCAAACGGTCTTTATGGTCAAAAACCCCTAAACAAGGACTTCCATATATTGCCTATGGTGCTGCCATCACCATTCTGTGTGCCACTGATACAGACATCACAGCTCTAGTTTCTTTCATACTTTGAATTTTCATTTTTGTAGTTTTTGCTCTAAAAACACCCAGTTACCATAAAAACCCATCTTTACACATCAACCTTCATCTGAGCGACAAAACTCCAGAGTAACAAAACTCCACTCCAGAGTAACATAACTCCACTACAGTCACAAAACTCCACTCCGCAGTCACAAAACAATTTGGCAAAGCCTAAACTAGTGTATTATTGGACTTCTAAGGATCTTAGCAGCAAATCATTGGTCAGAAATAATATGCTCTCTGAAGAGCTTCTATGCCACCATTTGCTTGTTAACTTTTGCTGTTGAGAGCTCTGTGGACAAAGCTGGTAACTACGTCATTGTGGAAAGTCAATTAATGCTTTGGATTACAAGCAAATATTATGGAAAAGCTTGCTTCTCATAATTGAAAATGAATTCTCTAAAGAGGAATGATCAAAATGTTTACATGCCCACCGTCAGTGATGATGTGGTTATTATGGGATGGCACTTCTCCTTCCAGTTGTCTGTCCATCTATTCATTCATAATGTTTTCTTGAAAAGCGCAATTAGTCCCACAGTTTTTTGTGGATTCTCTCCAAATTAATATCTATTAACTGTTATTGAGTGAGAGTGCGGCTGCGCATTTTTCAGTACTCTCAATTTTATTCCTTTTTCTAGTATCAACATTGTAAATGCTGCTAGTCCTAGACTTCATTGAGGATTTTTTGATGATCTGGACAAATTGAAATTGGTTGTTTGAATTAGTGGTGAGTGCAGGACGGTTCCTTTTAAAAATGGGCCCACTAAGATTTTCAATATGGCCGCCACAGTGGCCATCTTGAATTGTTTTTTGTCCGTTCATTTTAAGGAGATCAGATTATCTGATCATATTCAGATTTTTTGTATGTGTTGGTGGTGGGTAGAGGACGTTTGCATCGAAAAAAAGGGCACGGTGTCATTTTCAATATGGCCGCCATCGCATATTCCTGATGTAGCAAACATTCAACTCACATGACTGACCAGTTGTTTCCAGTTTGCGAGCTCTTCTTTTATTACAGCTGTGTGTAACGTATCCTATACGGCTTACTTCTATACTTTTTGAAGCCCAGTTTATTTGGTCCAAACCAGTTGGTAAAAAGGCTCCCATTTGAATTTCCTTTTTTTTGCAACATGTGTGAAGTGTGCTTGAAATTGGCTTGACAGTCAATGTGAACATGGCTGGTGTGTTTTCCTGTTTTGTCAGAACATGCTGCGGAGCTGCAGCGCCCTCTTGAGCCCGGGGAGTGCGGTGCTGTGGCGGGGACAGAGTGGGACGGGGGACCGCGGTGCTGCGGCACTGCTGGAGCTGCTAGAGCAGTACGCTCACACCCTGGCCCAGAACATGAAGCTCACCTAC
Source organism: Gymnothorax reevesii (assembly GCA_029721435.1). Taxonomy (NCBI): domain Eukaryota; kingdom Metazoa; phylum Chordata; class Actinopteri; order Anguilliformes; family Muraenidae; genus Gymnothorax; species Gymnothorax reevesii. The sequence goes on along the minus strand of CM056585.1, from coordinate 4,599,209 downwards.
CTCAACCCTGTGGCACTGGTGTCCCCTAATATCGGTGTGTGTGTGTGTGTGTGTGTGTATGTGTTTTTGTGTGTGAGCAAGTATGTGTGTGTGTTTGTGTGTGTGTGTGTGTGAGTGGGCGTGTGTGTGTGTGTGTTTTGTGAATGTGTGTGTGTTTTGTGTGTATGTGTGTGTGTGGGTTTGTGCGTGTGTGTTTGTGAATGTGTGTGTGTGTGTGTGTGTGTGTGTGTGTCTGTCTGTATGTGTATTTGTGTGTGTGCAAGTGTGTGAGTGTAAGCATACTCATGCATTTGTTTTTGTCTTTAACTGGTGAAACAGACTGTATTTTGTGTTTCGGTGATGAGTTTGGGTGTGTTTTGTGTTTCGTGTTGAGTTTGGGTGTATTTTGTGTTTCAGTGATGAGTTTGGGTGTGTTTTGTGTTTCGGTGATGAGTTTGTGTGTATTTTGTGTTTTGATGATGAGTTTGGGTGTGTTTTGTGTTTCGGTGATGAGTTTGGGTGTGTTTTGTGTTTCGGTGATGAGTTTGGGTGTGTTTCGGTGATGAGTTTGGGTGTGTTTTGTGTTTCGGTGATGAGTTTGGGTGTGTTTTGTGTTTCGGTGTTGAGTTTGGGTGTATTTTGTGTTTCAGTGATGAGTTTGGGTGTGTTTTGTGTTTCGGTGATGAGTTTGTGTGTATTTTGTGTTTTGATGATGAGTTTGGGTGTGTTTTGTGTTTCGGTGATGAGTTTGGGTGTGTTTTGTGTTTCGGTGATGAGTTTGGGTGTGTTTCGGTGATGAGTTTGGGTGTGTTTTGTGTTTCGGTGATGAGTTTGTGTGTATTTTGTGTTTCGGTGATGAGTTTGGGTGTATTTTGTGTTTCGGTGATGAGTTTGGGTGTGTTTTGTGTTTTGGTGATGAGTTTGGGTGTAATTTGTGTTTCAGTGATGAACCTGGACCGTGTGGAGAACCACACACACATTCGCAGGCGTTTCCCGCGGTACCACAGCAGTCTATTCCGTGGCCAGGCTCTTTGGGACCCTCATACACATGTGGTACTGCCCCCTGCTGCTCTGGTGCCACAACGACCCTCCGGTGAGAAAAACTTCCTCACTGCCTCAGAATAAAACATTTACTCAGATTCATCCAATTACACAAACTCACAGGCAGTGTTGATACACATCTTCCCAACTATACACACTTATGAGCTACACTGGCCCGCACTGACACTCAATAATACTCTTATACCCACATCCAACAGTCATCTGTCACATGCAGCATTCCTACACATTCACTCACAGGTACAGCTTTCACACAATCACTGTGATGTTTGCAATATTGATATGTATTCAGAAATCCCTTTGCACAACGATTAGATACTCTGCATATTCACATACAGTATTGACACAAATATTAAACTGCTGTATCGTCAATACTAATCAAATTTACACACTCTGAGTGATATATACACACACATGCACTCTCACGCTCGCACTTAATGACACAAATATTCTCAGTCTCACTAGAATGTTGTCTTTTCCTCTGATTTACAGCTCCCTACCCCAGTAGTCTCCACACACCAGTCAGCATTTCGACCAATAACAGTGCAGATATCTCCATAGCCAAGCGCACTGCGACTCCCCCAGACCTGCCCATCACCATCGTGATTCTGCTCATCTTCCGCAGCCTGGGATTGGCTCTGCCGCCTAAATACCACGCTGACCGGCGGGGAGTCAGGTGGGGCAGTATGTGCAGTGAGATTCCTGTGCTCACTGTGGCCATGACTGTGCCGTGTTTGTCCTGCGTGTGATCGTGTCTCCTCAGAGAGGATTCTGGTGCTTTCTTTGCACTCGGTCTGATTATCTTTGTTTCCAGTGAAATGACTGTAAATGGTTTGATTATGAGGAATTTGACATGGTTCCCGATGAGATGATCATTCAGTCTGATCGTCTTCCTCTGGTGATCAGGCTTCCCAGACATCCGGTGATGAACTCTCCTATCGTCAGCGTCTCAGTCTACAATAACCAGTCCTTCCTGGAGGGGGCGCTGGAGTCACCTGTTCTGCTGGAGTTTCGCCTCCTGCAGACCACCAACCGCAGCAAGCCTCTGTGTGTGCAGTGGAACCACAGCAGCCTGTGAGTGTGTGTGTGTGTGTGTGTGTGTGTGTGTGTGTGTGTGTGTGTGTGTGAGCATGTGTGTTTGGGTGTGTGTGCGTGTGCGTGTGTGTGTGAGCATGTGTGTTTGTGTTTATATGTGTGTGTTTGTGTCTGTGTGTGTGTCTGTATTTGTGTGTCTGTGTGTCTGCCTGTTTTTGTTTGTGTGTTTTTCTGTCTGTCTGTGTATGTGTATGCAGGTCTTTGTGTTTCTGTGCGTCTGTGTGTATATCTGCATGCATGAATATGACTTGTTTATTTGTGCATATATGAATACATATATGATTGCATTTGACTCCTGCATGTGCGCGTGCATGAATATGACTTGTATATGACTCGCATATGCATCCACATATGAATATATACAAAACACAAAACCAGTGAAGTTGGCACGTAATGTAAATCGTAGATAAAAACAGAATACAATGATTTGCAAATCCTTTTCAACTTATATTCAATTGAATACACTGCAAAGACAAGATGTTTAATGTTCAAACTGAGAAACTTTTTTTTTTTGCAAATAATCATTAACTTAGAATTTAAAGGCAGCAACACATTGCAAAAAAGTTGGCACAGGGGCTTTTTTACCACTGTGTTACATCGCCTTTCCTTTTAACGACACTTAGTCAACGTTTGGGAACTGAGGAGACCAATTTTTGAAGCTTTTCAGGTGGAACTCTGTCCCAATCTTGCTTGATGTACAGCTTAAGTTGTTCAACAGTTCAGGGTCTCCGTTGTCGTATTTTACGCTTCATAATTCGCCACACATTTTCAATGGGAGACAGGGCTGGACTACAGGCAGGCCAATCTAGTACCCGCACTCTTTTACTACGGAGGCTTGCTGTTGTAATGTCTTGCAGAAATAAGCAGGGGCGTCCATGAAAAAGTCGTTGCTTGGATGGAAACATATATTGCTCCAAAACCTGTATGTACCTTTCAGCATTAATGGTGCCTTCACATATGTGTAAGTTGCCCATGCCTTAGGCACTAATACGCCCCCATACCATCACAGATGCTGGCTTTTGAACTTTGCGCCTATAACAGTCCGGATGGTTCTTTTCCTCTTTGGTCCGGAGGACACAACATCCACAGTTTCCAAAAGCAATTTGAAATGTGGACTCGTCAGACCACAGAACACTTTTCCACTTTGCATCAGTCCATCTTAGATGAGCTTGGGCCCAGCGAAGCCAGTGGCGTTTCTGGGTGCTGTTGATAAATGGCTTTCGCTTTGTATTGTAGAGTTTTAACTTGCACTTGCAGATGTAGCGACGAACTGTAGTTACTGACAGTGGTTTTCTGAAGTGTTCCTGAGCCCATGTGGTGATGTCCTTTTCACACTGATGTCGGTTTTTGATGCAGTATCGCCTGAGGGATTGAAGGTCACGGGTATTCAATGTTCGTTTTCGGCCTTGTCGCTAAAGTGCAGTGATTTCTCCAGATTCTCTGAACCTTTTGACGATATTACGGACCGTAGATGATGAAATCCCTAAATTTCTTGCAATAGCTCATTGAGGAATGTTGTTTTTAAACTGTTCGCCAAATATGCTCACGCATTTGTTCACTAAGTGGTGACCCTCGCCCCATCCTTGTTTGTGAATGACTGAGCATTTCAGAGAAGCTACTTTTATACCCAGTCATGGCACCCACCTATTCCCAATTAGCCCGTTCACCTGTGGGATCTTCCAAATAAGTGTTTGATAAGCATTCCTCAACTCTCTCAGTCTTTTTTGCCACTTGTGCCAGCTTTTTTGAAACATGTTGCAGGCATCAAATTCCAAATGAGCTAATATTTGCAAAAAATTACAAAGTTTACCTGTTTGAACATTAAGTAACTTGTCTTTGCAGTGTATTCAATTGAATATAGGTTGAAAAGGATTTGCAAATCATTGTATTCTGTGTTTATTTACGATTTACACAACATGCCAACTTCACTGGTTTTGGGTTTTGTATATGACTCATGTATGACTCCTGTATAAGAGTACATGAATTTGTATGAATGTTTCATATACACATTTTTTATTTGCGCATTATATATAGAAGTCATTTTTTATATGACTTCTATATGACTCATACATGTGCGAGCATATAAATATGTGTATGACTCGGAGTACTAATTTACTTATGCATGCATGACTCGTATATGACTCATGCATGTGCATGTGTATGAATATGTGTATGACTTATTTATGACTCATTTATTTTGGCATGAATGCGTATCTAACTTGTAAATGGCCCATATATGTGTGTGCATATGAATATGTGTATGACTCGTATATGACTCGTGCATGTTCGCACATATGAATATGTATATGATTCATATATGACTCATATGTGCATTTGCACATGAATATGTATATAAATAATAAATGACTCATGTATGTGAGACATATGAATGTGTTTGACTTGTATATGACTCATCCATGTTCACACATATGAATATGTATATGACTTGTATATGACTTTATGTGCCTTTGCATTTGAATATGTATATAAATCATATATGACTCATGTATGTGCGGCGTATGAGTATGTGAATGACTCGAACATGACTCGCGCATATGAATGTGTATATGACTCGTGTGTGACTCTCTCCTCCATAGGCTGGAGCCGGGAGGGTGCTGGACAGTGAGGGACTGCAGTGTTGTGTACAGGAACACATCTCACGTGCGCTGCCAGTGTCAGAGACTTGGCACTTTCGGGGTTCTGATGGACAGCTCTCACCGTGAGGTACTTCTATCCCACCCTCTTGACACCCCTAAACCCGTTAACACACACACTTTAAACCCCCGAACATCTGTTACTGTGTTCACTGCCTCACTTGCAGCTTACAGTTTTTCTCAATTGCTTTAGTACGTTTCTCAGATCAGAATTGAAATTCTCAAAACTACACTGAACAAAAATATAAACGCACCACCAGATGTTTTGTGAATTTTATTACATATGGGATAATGTGAACCTCAGCAAATTTTACGACATAATAAAGACATCTATACTGATCATATTGATGTCCGTTACAACTTGATACACGCACAATCAAAAGTTTGGCAACAGTTTCAACAGAGCAGGGGTGGATACCATAAATTTCACAGTTTACTATCGCGTATGTCCGCCACGCGCATCTCTCAACGCCACACATCTCCTACGCATGGAGTTTACCAGAGTGTCTATGGTGGCCTGTGGAATGTTGTTCCACTGCTCCTGGAGCGCTATCCGGCGTTGCCGGACATTACCTGGGTCTGGAACACGGTCCCGGATACGCCGATCCAGAGCATCCCAAACGTGTTCTATGGGCGACATGTCGGGCGAATATGCGGGCCAGTCCAGCACCTGAACGTTCTGAGCTGTGAGGAACTGGGTGCAGACCCTAGCCACATGAGGACGGGCGTTATCATGCTGGAACGTGACATTATGCTGTTGGACAAACGGTACTACAGTTGGTGCGAGGATCTCATCACGGTACCTTTGGGCGTTCAAGTTGCCAGCGATGAAATGCAATGGAGTTCTCTGTCTGTGTGCAATCCCTGCCCACACCATGACACCGCCTCCGCCATGGGCGACTCTCCGGGCGACATTTGTGTCAGCAAATCGTTCACCGACACGGCGCCACACATGACGTCTCCCATCCACTTGATACAAGTTGAATGTTGATTCATCTGTGAACAGCACATTTCTCCATCGTGCCAAGGGCCACGGGAAGTGTGTGTTAGCCCATGCGAGATGATTCCGGCGGCGTATGTCTGTGAGGTCCAGCCCACGGTGAGGGCGTTGAGCATGCAATTCTGCTTCTCGGAGGCGGTTGCGAACTGTTTGAGCAGAGATTCGTCTATTGTTCAGACCGACTGTCTCATCGGCCGTGCGTGTCGCTGGTCTGAAACGTTCACGCAAGTGCACCAGCCGGATGTGACGATCCTGAGCAGGGGTGGTCACACGTGGACGACGCCGATGAGGCCTGTTCGCAGTGCTTCCAGTCTGTCGGAAACGCTGTCGTAGACGAACTATGGTACTGTAGTGAACATTCAGCTGTGCAGCGACCCCTCTGATGGACATTCCAGCATTCAGCATGCCAATGGCACGCTCCCGCATAATTTGAGACATCTGAGGCATGGCTGCGTCTGACAAAATCCAACATTTTGGTGAAGCCTTTTATAGTCCCCGGCCCAAGGTTTGTCTGAGTACTGTTCATTCTGTCTGAGCAGTGTCTGGGTACACCGCACTCGTTTACTCATACCAATCATTACACCGGTGAAAAAAATACTCAATGTCTGAGCTGAACTCAAATTTTAGACATCAATGGAAACATTCCTTTTGCAGATGAAAACAAATATATTTGGTATTTCATACTGGCATACTTGAAATGGTGCCAATATTTCAAGTGGTGCGTTTATATTTTTGTACAGTGTACTTGCTCAATCCTCACAACATTGTGTCACTAGTGCACTTCAAAAAAGCAGTTTCTCATTTCTTTGAACAAGTTGCAGATGCTTTGGTACATCCCTGCAAATGATTTTGTACAATTTTCTGCTGTTTCCTACATTATCAATTGCTTCTGTCATGTTGATCAAAATGGATTATCATGGGTCTCTATTGAATAGTCTCACCACCCACAACGTGTAGTCATTAGTTCATTCCATAAGACTTTACATGCAAAATGGTTGAACATGTTGTCAGAATATGTCAACATGTGTGTGCTTATTTCTAATCATTTTCATTACTTATTTTCAAAATCCGTCCTGAATTGGTAAATTGCCTTACAACACAGAAGGTCTTGTCAATTTTTTAGACACACTCTACAGGGACCTCACAAGAGAGGGATCAGATTGGGGATAACTTGCCCAAATTTATAATAGTTTGGGACAATGTGAGTTTCCACCACTCCAACATAATCAGGAATGGTTTGCAACCCACAGCCGAATGGTAATGGAGTTCCTACCACCCTACTCCCCATTCCTTAACCCCATAGAAGAATTTTTCTCCACATGGAGATGGCAAGTGTACGATGGCCAGCCTCACGCTCTCTTCTGGATGCCATAAATGCAGCATGCAGTGACATCACAGCAGATGCCTGCAGAGGCTGCATAAGGCATTCAAGAAGATTCTTTCCACGCTGTAGAGGATAGCCGTTGTGACGCGGATGAAAATTTATGGCCCAACAGAGAGGGCCACAGGGCACTCTAAGTTCATTTTTTGCCGATTGTTTTATGTTCACATTTCTAATTTTGCTTTTATGTTTTTTTTCTTTGCGATACTCAGTGCTGTCTTTTGTTTTCTGTATCGCAATGACATGGTCTGTCAACAAATTGTATAAACAGTAAAAGCGTAACCTGAATCTTGTCAAGTCTCTTGCAATCAATCTCCCACACACAAAGGTATAACTTAGAATTTTCATCAAAACTTACGTAAACCATCTTTAGCATCAGAGCCTTCCTCCAGAGTAACTGTTATATTGAGAACATGACTAAGCAATGTGACTGTCTTGTCTGTACACAATGAAACAAGGACTTGTCATTCTGATAGCACTGACATGTTCATTGACGCAGAAATTTAATTTTGAGCAATGGACAAAGGATTTTGAACAAAAAACTGGCTTTTGCAGGTAATCCATGGTGTTTTGCTACTTCTGTGACGTGTTTTGAGAAATGCACAAACTGTTTTGAGAATTTCAATTCTGATCTGAAAAACGTACTAAAGCAATTGAGAAAAACTGTAATACTGCCCAAAACCTGCTACTGTACACACCTTAAACCATGAGCTTTTAGAGCCACAGCTTTTGCTGGTTTATATTTTCTGCTTAAACACACCCTCTCGAGGTCCCTGAAACCAGGTGAGGAGAGTTAAAGTGTGTAACTGACATTTTAAATTCTTCATTTCAATGCTGATTTGCGCAAAATCCTGCTGGTCTTGGGGGTTGGCTGGGACCAGCAGAACCTGGGTTGGCTACTATTGATGTCCCCCTTAAAGCACCTAAAACTCGTCCCTTCAATCAGGACAACACCAGTAACAGCACACCTGAGTAACTCACCTTTACACTCAGCTCTGGGACTGTAACTCTCCATGAGGAGATTTCAAACATCTGTCTATGAATTTGTACTACTAATCTTTGACAAATGTGTGCTGTTGACCTTTAACTTTCGGTCCAAATCCATCTTAAACCATCCCAGAGTCATTTGTGTTGGGTTAATATTTGATGCTAATTACACTTTGCTAGAGGGCCAGCCAGCCTTGTTCCTGCGTGTCTATTAGCCTGTCAGTTTTCCAGAGCAAAGCACCTCACTCAACAGCGAGGGATATTGTTGAGCTGCTCATTAGTGGTGAATTAACTTTTGTGAAATAAGTGTTGAAATTAACACTGACAGGATGGGTCCAGATACTGATCCTGGAACAGGGCAGAGCAGCCATGCTGAAGTGGAAATACGTGATGAGCTGATGTGATATGTGATGAGCTGGTGTGATATGTGATGAGCTGATGTGATATGTGATGTGATGTGTGATGAGCTGATGTGATATGTGATCTGATATGTGATGAGCTGATGTGATATGTGATGGGCTGATGTGATATGTGATGGTCTGATGTGATATGTGATGAGCTGGTGTGATATGTGATGAGCTGATGTGATATGTGAAGAGCTGATGTGATATGTGATGAGCTGATGTGATATGTGATGTGATATGTGATGAGCTGATGTGATATGTGATGGGTTGATGTGATATGTGATGAGCTGATGTGATCTGTGATGAGCTGATGTGATCTGTGATGGGCTGATGTGATATGTGATGGGCTGATGTGATATGTGATGGGCTGATGTGATATGTGATGAGCTGATGTGATATGTGATGAGCTGATGTGATATGTGATGGGCTTATGTGATCTGTGATGAGCTGGTGTGATATGTGATGAGCTGATGTGATATGTGATGGGCTGATGTGATATGTGATGGGCTTATGTGATCTGTGATGAGCTGGTGTGATATGTGATGAGCTGATGTGATATGTGATGGGCTGATGTGATATGTGATGGGCTTATGTGATCTGTGATGGGCTGATGTGATATGTGATGAGCTGATGTGATATGTGATGGGCTGATGTGATATGTGATGGGCTTATGTGATCTGTGATGAGCTGGTGTGATATGTGATGAGCTGATGTGATATGTGATGGGCTGATGTGATATGTGATGGGCTTATGTGATCTGTGATGGGCTGATGTGATATGTGATGGGCTGATGTGATATGTGATGAGCTGATGTGATTTGTGATGGTCTGATGTGATATGTGATGAGCTGATGTGGTATGTGATGAGCTGATGTGATCTGCGATGAGCTGATGTGATCTGTGATGGGCTGATATGATCTGTGATGAGCTGATGTGATATGTGATGGGCTGATGTGATATGTGATGAGCTGATGTGATCTGTGATGGGCTGATGTGATATGTGATGAGCTGATGTGATTGCGGTGTTGTCGTGGGCGAGCAGCAGCTGGAGGGCGATCTTGAGACCCTCGCTGTGGTGACTTACACCTCCCTGTCGGTGTCGCTGCTGGCCCTGCTGCTCACGGTGATGGTTCTGTCCTGCCTGAGAGGCCTGAAGTCCAACACCCGCAGCATACACTCCAACATGGCCGCCGCCATCTTCCTGTCCGAGCTCGTCTTTCTGCTGGGAATCAACCAGACCGAAAAGCAGGTATGTTCATGCGCGCGTGTGTATGTGTGTATGTGTGTGTATGTGTATGTCTGTGTGTTCTTGTGCTTGGTCTGGCTGCATAGTAAGGACCTAAACATGTTTTGTCTAACAGAGCGGGGACATTTTTGAATATTCGGGACATTTTGGCCAGTCCTGGCTAAATGTGATTTATTGGTAAAGGTTCGGGTAAGGGTTTGGGTGAGGCATATGCTGCTTATGGTTTAGATTAGGGGAAGGTTGAAGAGATACACAATGAATGACCGGAGGTCAATGCATTGTCGTCATCAGGATAGAAGTACAAGGCCATGTGTGTATGTGTGTGTATGTGTATGTCTGTGTGTTCTTGTGCTTGGTCTGGCTGCATAGTAAGGACCTAAACATGTTTTGTCTAACAGAGCGGGGACATTTTTGAATATTCGGGACATTTTGGCCAGTCCTGGCTAAATGTGATTTATTGGTTAAGGTTCGGGTAAGGGTTTGGGTGAGGCATATGCTGCTTATGGTTGAGATTAGGAGAAGGTTGAAGAGATACACAATGAATGACCGGAGGTCAATGCATTGTCCTCATAAGGATAGAAGTACAAGGCCATGTGTGTGTGCGTGTGTGTGCAGGTCTTCATTCCCGTTTCGAGTACCAAGCGCTCACGTTTATGGATTACTGTTACTTCTTGCAGTCAAATCCTTCCTGAGCCGTGCTTTGTTACTGTTCCAGTGACTCACTGTGCACTTACAATTCATACTTTCTGCGTGCGCTAAATGCACGTAAATTTCATGCAGAGATGTGTATGGTCATAGCGAAACACGCTGTTAGCACGGTGTTGTGTGACTGGTGTTTCTCTCTCATTTTCCGCCGGCTGATTGATCCTCTCAGTTCCTGTGCACTATTATCGCCATCCTGCTTCATTACTTCTTCATGGCCACGTTCGCCTGGCTGTTCGTGGAGGGCCTTCACATCTACCGCATGCAGACAGAAGCTCGCAACATCAACTACGGGGCCATGAGGTTCTACTACGCCATCGGCTGGGGAGTGCCTGCCATCATCACGGGTAAAAACATCCCGTAAATTCCCACACCGCAGAGAACCAAAGCCTGGCATCGCTATCAGCTCTTACAATCCGTCACTTGACAGCAAGTGGTTCCATTTTTCCGAGCTGTGTTCTTAAATATACGGTACATGCATTACGTTCAATTCAATGATGTGATAATTATCAGGACCTCATTAACCTGCTACATCCTTTTGATGGAACACATTTTCAGTCACTCTAACTGGAAGCTGAGTTGAACTTGACCTGACTGAGCTGTCTCACACTCAGCTGAGGTATGTCATGCTGAAAACATTCAATTGGTTAGGTTCACCACCATCTTTCAATTAGATGTAGGGACTCAAAATGTGCTTTAACAAAAGGTTAACCTAGCAGTTGAAGGAGCAAGATATCACATTTATTGCCATCTAGTGGCTAATACAAAGATTGCATGTATAGCCACAACAGAACAGAAACTGCTGGAGCTCGTTCCCTTCAGGTAATCGCCATTGCAGCCCCAAGATGCCAGGTCTAGTTGCACCATGAGAGTGATGTCCAGGGCCTGCACATGTGACGTGACAAGGCCTGTTTTGGATAAGCTGCGAAAAGCAGCAATGCCTGATATCTGTCGATTTAACCTGAGCAGTGCAGTGGTGATTAACATTCTTGGAACATAATAGAAATGCGATCGAACATTGTCTGATGGCTAACGTCAGCTAGCTGTTGTTTAATTTCATAAATTGGTTTGTGTCCTTCAACAGAAAAATGGACGGGGGAATTATTAGGTGAAGCGGGGGCGGTTCTCTGATCGGATCTTTGATCTGATTGGTTTTTACTCTGCGTTCCTTATCACCTCGGCCACTTTGGGCACCGGCCTTGTGGAGGCAGAAGAAATGAAATTCTTATTTAAAATCAAAAATTTTTACATTTAAAATGTCATCCTCACATATCCTCACCCTAAGGCTGAGATGGACTGAAACTATTGTGTATAACCAATCACGATTCAGATGGCGTGTGACTGACAGGCACTCCCCTCTGTTGCAGGTCTGGCTGTGGGGCTGGACCCGGAGGGCTACGGAAATCCTGACTTCTGCTGGATCTCTGTCCACGACAAGCTCATATGGAGCTTCGCTGGGCCCATTGGGATTGTCATTGTGGTACTGCAGATTTTCAGTATCCATCAGCCTGCTTTCTCTCTCTCTCTCTCTCTCTCTCTCTCTCTCTCTCTCTCTATCTATCTATCTATCTATCTATCTATCTATCTATCTATCTATCTATGTTGGGCTTTCCTAGCCTCAGGGCTGGGACTTTGTGTTTCCTTTTTCATGAAATAACTTCCTGACTATGAACCATTTGTACTTACCATTGTAGCTTCGGGTCAGTGTTGTGTCATGTTAATCCTGTGTCAGTGATGCATTAGTTATAGCGCTGCCTTGTGTGTCTGCTCATAGTCTGTGGTGCGGTAGCATTAGCACTGCTTCATGTTTGTTTGCTCAGTGTCAGTGTTGTGCTTGTGCTGCTTCGTGTTTGTTCTCTGTCAGCGCTGAGTTAGCATTAGCGCTGCCACATTTTCTTTTTTTTGCTCTGCATGTGCTGTGCCGATGTTGGCGCTGCCTCTTGTTTGTCTGTTGCGTCAGTAGTGCGTTAGCTTTAGCGTTTGTGCTGCCTCAGGTTTGTTCTGCGGCAGTGCTGAGCTAGCATTAGCGCTGCTTCATGTTTATCTGTACTGTCAGTGCTGAGTACGCATTAGCGCTGACTCACGTTTGCATCTTTTGTGTTGGTGCTGTGTTAGTGTTTGCGCTGTCTTTGGTGAATCTGTCCTGTGTTGGTGCCGCGTTAACGTTTGCACTACCTCATTTGTCCTTCCTGTGTCAGTGCTGTGTTCGCATTGACACCGTTTCGTGCTCGTCTGTTCTTTGTCTGCCTGATGTCTGTCTGCTCAGTGTCAGTGCTGTGTTAGCATTAGTCTTGGTTCTGTTCTGTGTCAGTACTGTTTTTGTGTTAGCGCTGCATCATACGTATCTGTTCTCCGTCAGTGCTCTGTTAGTATTAGCATTGCCTTGCGTTTACCAACTCTTTCTCAGTGCTGTACTAACATGAGTGCTGGGTCGTGTTTGTGCGCTTAATATCTGTGCGTAAGTGTTACCTCATGTTAGCCCGTTGCGTGACGATGGCGTTTTAGCGCAAGCGCTGCCTCATAGTAGCCTGCTTTGTGGCAGTAGTGTCAGCATTGGTGTTGCCTCATGTTAGCGCTGCTTGCTGTTAGTTCGTCGCTGACCCTGTGAGCGGCCATGTCTCAGTGCTGCCCTCTGTGTTGCAGATGAATGGCGGGATGTTTATGATTGTAGCGCGCATGTCCTGCAGCCCCACACAGAAGGAAACCAAGAAGCAGTCAGTAGTGTGAGTATGAGAGAGCGAGACGTGTTTACTGTACACTCCGGCTGCATTGCTTTGCAGGCTGTCCACACCACAGCCAGCGAGCCTTGCTGTGCATTAGCATTTGTGCACGCAAGCCAGGTTCTGCATAGATGAACAACTATTTTCTTTTCACTTTACGCTGATCATTATTTATTTTTGTTTTAAAGTTTGTCAGTCAAATAGGTTTGCATAAGCTGGGATTTGTTTGGTTTTACTGTCTCTCCCACTCCCTTCCTCATCTCTTTCTCTCTCTGTCTTTCAATATCTGCCCCTCTCTTCCTCATGTGCTGACCATCCCTCTCGTTTGCCCTCCTTCTCCCCGTCCCCCCCCTCCCTCTCTCTCTCTCTCTCTCTCTCTCTCTCTCTCTCTCTCTCTCTCTCTGCAGAGCCACGATACGCAGCGCCACTATCCTGCTGGTGCTGGCTGGCTGCACCTGGTTCTTTGGGCTGATGGCCGTGAATAACAGTGTGCTGGCCTTCCATTACCTCTACACTGTACTCTGCTGCCTTCAGGTCTGTGTGTGTGTGTGTGTGTGTGTGTGTGTGTGTGTGTGTATCTGTGGGTGAGAGAGAGAGTGTGTGTATGTGTGCATTATTGAGTGTGTGTGTGTAGTGACTGTGACCCTGGTCTTTAGGGAGTTGCGGTGTATGTGTGTGTGCGTGTGAGTGTGTGTGTGCGTGTCAGTGTGTGTATGTGTGTGTGTAGTGACTGTGACCCTGGTCTTTAGGGAGTTGCGGGTGTGTGTGTGTGTGTGCGCGCGCGAGTGCGTGTGTGTGTGTGTGTGTGTGAGTGTGTGTGTGTGTGTGTGAGAGTGTGTGTGTTTGTAGTGACTGTGACCTTGGTCTTCAGGGAGTTGCGGGTGTGTATGTGTGTGTGCATGTGTGTGTGTGTGTGTGTGTGTGTGTTTGTAGTGACTCTGATCCTGCTCTTTAGGGTGTTGCGGTGTTGCTGGTGTTTTGCCTGCTGAACTCAGAGGTGCAGCAGGCTTGGAAACTCTCCTGTTTGGGGAAGAAGACCCCCGCTGAGGACCCACCGCACGCCTCCCAGATCTCTGTAAGTATCCCACAATGCATCTCTCTCCTCCTCAGTCAGAATGCAGCAGAATACCTTTATCCAGCATTTCACAACGCACCTCTCTCTGCCAACATCCCATAATGCACCACTCTGTCAGCATCCCACAATGCACCTCTCTCAGCTACTTTCATCCCATGCACTTCCCTTGGCGAGTATCCCACAATGCATCTCTCTCCTCCTCAGTCAGAATACAGCAGAATACCTTTACCCAGCATCCCACAATGCACCTCTCTCAGCTAAGTTCCTCCCGGGCAGTTCCCTTGGCGATTATCTCACAGTGCACCTCTTTCCATCATGCTGAGCCCACAGGTTCAGACAGACCGGCTGCATCTCAGTCGTTTTCCATGCCTTAACTTCTCCACTGCACAAACCCTCGGGAAAATCACAGCAGCAAAGTCTGTAACTGGTGGTCGTTCCATGATCAGGTCTGAAAGTATACAAGGGCAGGTGTGTTCATTTATAATCCCCTGCTCCCTCTGGTCACCGACTGGCCTCGGAGCGAGGTTTATGTAAGTGCATGAGGGTACGGGGAACAACTGCTGAAATGCAGCCCCTGTAATTCCTCCAATTCAGATGGGCTGAAGCCTTCTCACCCCTCCCTCTCCTCCTCTTCACCCCTCCCATCACCTGTATGCAGGGTCCAGACCCCTACCACAGCGCCTCCCTGCTGGAGCAGAGTGGACTGCATCGCATCACCTTGGGCACATCGACCATCTCCTCTGTCAGCAGTGCCAGGTGAGTTCTTGGGGATATATGTGGGACAGATGTGGGTCATATGTGGAACAGATGTGGGTTACATTTGGGACAGATGTGGGATATATGTGGGACAAATGTGGGTTATATTTGGGACAGATGTGGGACAGATGTGGGATACATATGGGACAGATGTGGGTTATATTTGGGACAGATGTGGGATATATTTGGGACAGATGTGAGATATATGGGGGGCAGATGTGAGATATATGTGAGACAGATGTGGGTTATATTTGGGACAGATGTGGGATATATTTGGGGCAGATGTGAGATATATGTGAGACAGATGTGGGTTATATTTGGGACAGATGTGGGAAATATTAGGGACAGATGTGGGATATATGTGGGACAGATGTGGGTTATATTTGGGACAGATGTGGGATATATTTGGGACAAATGTGGGTTATATTTGGGACAGATGTGGGAAATATTAGGGACAGATGTGGGATATATGTGGGACAGATGTGGGTTATATTTGGGACAGATGTGGGATATATTTGGGACAAATGTGGGTTATATTTGGGACAGATGTGGGACAGATGTGGGATACATATGGGACAGATGTGGGATATATGTGGGGCAGATGTGGGATGCATATGGGACAGATGTGGGTTATATGTGGGACAGATGTGGGTTATATGTGGGACAGATGTGGGATATATTTGGGACAGATGTGAGATATTTGGGGGACAGATGTGGGATACATATGGGACAGATGTGGGTTATATGTGGGACAGATTAGGGTTATATTTGGGACAAATGTGGGATATATTTGGGACAGATGTGGGATATATTTGTGACAGATGTGTGTCATATTTGTGACTGATGTAGGTTATATGTGGGACAGATGTGGGATATATTTGTGACAGATGTAGGTTATATGTGGGACAGATATGGGTTAAATTTGGTTGGAGCTCATTTTGGCTCATGGAGGTTTTGCTTTCTGGAGCTTTGATGGTGTGCAGTTTTGAGACAGAGCCTAGCAGTGAAAAGGAAGGATAGGGGAACAGATTACAATTTATTCATTTATGCTTGTCAATCAACTTATTGTTACTTTCAAGATGGAGGCAACTGGAAACTACCTCAAGGTACAGTTTGTATAAACAGTCTTTTCTAATAAACTACTTTTGCATTTTCAAAGTTCCCAGTGCCTCGTTTTAAATGTCAAGGCCCTCGGAGCTACTTTGAGCCTCGTATATGATGAAAAAACAGCGATTTCTTTGCATGGCAACTCTATGCCCAATTCACTACCATTGTAAGCCTGTTGGGAGCTTTGGCTAAAAAGCCATGCATTTCGAAATGTTGCGTGTGTACGGAGGTGGGGTATTCGACAAAGGTTATTACTTGTTATCATGTTTCAATACACCCCAAGTCAGTTTCACACCGGACCTCTCCTTGAAGCCTCTTTTACACCAGACCAAAAAGGAATTTTTCGCATGACAGATTTAACTCAAAGTCAATGCACTGACTTTGAATGTAATCTGTCGGGCAAAAAATTTGTTTTGCGTCCGGTGTGAAAGCGGCCTTACTGTTAACTTGAATGGAGTGCAGAGTGTCGATGATTGACACTGGGGCCAATCGCAGTGCTCGCATTGAGCAGCATTCCCACCTTCATCAGGATACTGAGGATGTGAGATGGAGCTGTTCCAGCAGGAACAGACATGAATAAGTGTAGTGGGGGGTGGAGAGGGGTATATGGAATGGACTGTGGGCAGGTATGGCTGGGCTGGGGGTAGTGATGTCACACAGTGCAGTGTAGTGAGCGGGTGATTTAGGCTTGTGCAGTATCTGTGATCCAAACAGACTGGCTCACCTTTTATTCCTCCTCACAGGCAGAACCTGCTGGCCCGACAGACTCTAGAGCAGAACCTGCTGGGTCATACCGGCGCAACGGACCTGGATGTGGCAATGTTTCACCGAGACGGAGGTGCACCCACACGCACATCACATACACACACCCATACTGTACATTACATACACAAACCTGTACATGGATTACATACACACACCCATACACACACTGTATACACACACCCATACACACACTGTATACACACACCCATACACAGACGGTACACACATGCACGTTGGGCCTTATTTTGAGGACCTAAACATAGTCAGTAAAAGCAAGTTCTAACAGTATCACAGATCAAAGCTGTGCATGTCTGAGGCCATTGCAGTAATTACCCATGCCCGACGAGGCGGCGTGGGTATACAGTTTAGCACCGCCTGTCTGTCTGTGTGTGTGTGTGTGTGCGTGTCTGTCTGCGCAACAGCTCGGCCACCACTGAAGCTTGGGTGACCAAACTTTGTGGGGTAGATGATCCTAAGGTACCCTATCTAAATTTGCATTTTGAGGTCAAAAGGTCTAAGGTCAAGGTCAACAAGAGAGGTGTGTTAGCATCTCTATAGAGCGCGCATCATCTAGTTTTGTGATTTGAGGTGATTGAGCTATGGCGATGTCGTCATTAGGTTTGGATTAAGATGAATTAATTACCAGTGAGTGCTTTCATGAAGACCTATGAGATTAGCTGCTGTCATTCCCTTTAAAACGAGTGCATTACCGCCATAGTGAACTGGCAATTTCGTCAGGTGACGGAAAAGCACCCTAGCTTGTGTTACCACCAGCTCCTTCAGTCGTCCTGAGAATTGCGCTTCAGTGCAGCCATGTGTCGAGGCCTTCCTGGGTATAAAGGCCAATTCACCAGGTAATGCGTATGAAAAGATGTGGGCGATTAAAACTACTTACAAAACGGCACATGCGGTATTAAAATAAGGGTGAGGCTGAAGTTAATTATTTGTATTTCCCCCCTCAAAGGAAATATTCGCCGATATAAAAATACCCTTCTCATTAGACCCTTTTATTTATTGGAAAGGAGACAGTTTGTGAACAGCTCCACTGGCTGCAATTCAGTCCCATTAAACTACCTTAATGCCACAGTGTTTGCATGAAAAGGTATTTGGGTGAATTGAAATGCAAGTGAGGCCTGGGACACGAAAATTGCGCAGCATCAGTGTTATGCATATAAACGCCTCCTAATGCGCCGTTCAACCCAGTGTGTTACAGTCGCATTTTTGGCTGAGCTTAAAAATACTAAATTGGGCGAAGGAATTAATCAGCTGTTTTTGACGGAAAAAATTGTGAATAATGTTTCTGTCACATGCATTTATGTGACACACATACTTACACAGTCACACACATGCACGTGCACACACACACGCATACACACACACACACACACACACACACACTTTTCACCCTCCTCCTCCTCCTGCAGGCGAAGATTCGGACTCGGACTCGGATCTCTCCCAGGATGAGGACTGCAGTCTCTCCATCCCGTCCTCCGAGAGCGAGGACAATGTCCGCCTCCGCGGGCGCATCCAGCGGCGATTTAAACGCACCAATCACAGCGAGCGGCTCCTCACTGAGCCCGCCCACAACGGCACCAAAGGTAGAGCTCTCTCCCGCCGGCTCGCTCACGCACTAGCACATGACCCAGGTTAAGGACGACCCCAGAGCTTTGCTCCACCCACGTCAATTTGAGCAGAATGGTTCTTTCAGACGTCTGAACTACGTGAAACACTTCCAGGCTCTCACACAAGGACAGCTGGCGTCAGTTTCTCTGCCTGTGAAGATTCGGTCTTTGGATTTGTCAGCTCTGTAATAAAAATAGTTCCAAATGTCAGTATTCTAGATCTCTGTTCGGTCAATTTGCAATAGTGACTGTGACGTCAGCGCCCGAATGTGCAGTTTAGAACAGAATGTGCCAGAATCTGCCCACCGTCCTGCAGGTTTTCACTCAGACCAGAATTTACCCTGATTCTGAAGAGCAGCAAAGCAATTTCTCTGTTGAATGACAAGCTTATTTAGGGCTGGAGTGAAAACCAACAGGACAGAAGATCTGCAGAAATCATACCCTACAGGCCCAAAGGTGTGACTGACATCTGACTCCCCATTGACTTAACAAATTTGACATTTCTGCATTTCTAAATATTTGACATTTTAGTTGATTTTGTAAATAATTAGTCAGTGTTGTCTGATGGGACAGACATTCGGCTGCCATATGAGGGTATTACTATTCAAATCCATGTTACTGTCAGGATTTTGTCGCCCTCCGTACACATCGCCCCTCCCTCGGTGAAGGCTGCTCTGGAACTAACTGGAGTTGCGAAGGAGGGGTGTGTACAGGAGGGGCGAAAATTCAAATCTTGGGACAGAACTTCATCAACATATCCTCAAATTAAAGTCTTTTTCATCAGCATCAATTGACCAATTCCCTCCTAATTCAGTTGAAATATCAGGTATTAAAATTTTTTTTTAAATGTCATTTTTCTATGCGTGTCAATGAGGTTTCAGGAAGACATCCACGCGCTTTTGGCTGTGGTGTGTATATTTGTGACCTCACTCAGAGTAGAGCACATTTTGAGAAATTGGCAAGTGTAAGGTAAAAATGGAGTTTCAGTGGAAAAAAAGTAATTTAAAAGAAAACAATCCATGAGGTTTTGTAATGTGATAAATTTGGCTCCAGTTTGTTTGGTAGCCTAATGTGTATTACTGCAGTCTCACATCTGCAAGGCCATTGGTTCAAATCCGGGCGGGGCCTTCCTGTCTATGCTCTGGGCTCTCAGTAAACTGAAGCTTGTCTAGCTTGAAAATTATAATGAAATTATATTATGAAAAATCAATGCCAGTTTTGGTTAGTCTCCAAACGCAAGGAGAGAGCACTGTCAGAGTTTCAAAGGCGGGAAATATTTGGTGCCCAAATCGCTGTTGTGTTGGTCTCAGAATGAAAAAGAGTCAGGAAATGTCCATTTTTACCTGATGCGCTCACAAGTGTGATTTCTGTCATTCAGTCACAGTGTGGGTAAATGCATGCACATCGTATACATGAAATATACTGATGAGAGCAAGGCACAGCTTTGCTCTTGTGACCTTTGACCCTTTGTGTTTGTGTTGTTTGTGTGTGTCAGACCTGGATGGGAATGACCTGCTCTCCTATTGGCCGGCTCTGGAGGAGTGCGAGCCGCACTCATTACAGAAGTGGGGTTCAGAGCGCCGCCTAGGGGCTGACTTCAGCAAAGACGCCGCAAACAACAACCAGCCTGATGCAGCACTGACCAGCGGAGACGAGAGCGGACTTACACAACCTCACCGCCACCGCAAGGGTGTGTACGGCAACACGCGTGCACACACACATACACTCACACTCACAAACAATAAATACACACTCATACAGACACACACACACACTTACACATACACACGCAATCTTACACTCACACACTCACACACACTCTTACACACTTTCACGCACGCACAACCGCCGCACGCACACACACACACACACACGCACACACATGCACGATACACACACACACTTACACCTCCACGCACACACATAAGCACATGCGCCGCACACACACACACTCTTACACTCACACATACACACACAAACACATACACATGCACTCACCCACACACACACACATACACACACACACACTCTTACACTCACAACCTCACACACACACACACTCACACACACAGACACACACACACACACTCTTGCACACTTTCACACACGCACAAGCATCGCACACACACAGACACAATACACACACACACTTACACATCCACGCACACAGACTCTTGCACACAAATAAGCGCATGCGCCGCACTCATACACACACGCGCGCACTCTTACACTCAGGCATACACACACAAACACACACACACGCACTTACACACACACACACACACACCGTGTGTAACCCGCACCTCCTGTCCCGGCTCAGGTATACTGAAGAACCGTTTGGGCTGTCCCCCGGCCCTGTCCTCCATGGGTCGTGTGCCGAGTGAGCTGTCCTGGTACCGCACCTCCACACTGGGTCACCGGGCCGTCCCGGCGGCCTCATATGGGCGCATGTACTCTGGGACGGGCTCTCTGTCCCAGCCCGCATCTCGCTACTCTTCCCGCGAGCATCTGGACTCACTGGCCCGCCGACAGCTGTCTCGCGACCCGCTGGGACGGCAGGGGTCCCGGGACGGCCTGGAGCACATAGTCCCCAGCCGGCACGCCTCCCGGGACAACCTGGACCTGCTGCCGCGGCGACGGGACTTGGGGGCGGAGCTAGCGTCGCGGGAGAATCTGGCAGGGTCGCGGGACGGGCTGGACGGCACGTCCCGCAGTGTGCATGCCTCGCGCGAGGATCTGGCTCAGGGGGCGGCCCGTTCGCAGCTGCACCCTCTGGCGCAGAGACACGCCTCCCGGGAACACCTGGGCGGGGCTCTCATGAGCAGCCGCTCCCGCGAGATGCTGGAGAGCGTCGGAGGGGGCGGGGCTGGGCCCTGCAGGGAGTGGCTTCGCACCCTACCTCCCCGACAGACCTCCCACTCGGAGCAGTCCCACCCCCCCTCACCCCCGCCTCCCATCGCCGAGCAACAGGAGCCCCAGGACCCTCCTCCTCCTCAGCGAGGCAGGCTGGACTCCGCTCCCCCCTGTAGGTACCCCTCCCCCCTGGCCCCGCCCAACCAAGACCCGTCCAATGAGCACCTGGACATCCTGTCCTCCATACTGGCCTCCTTCAGCTCCTCAATGCTGGCCCCTCCCACTCCGCCCCCGCTGGGTCCCTCCCCCTCACCCCCCCACTCTACTACCTCCCACAGCATCTCCGAAATCTCCCCGGATAATGAGTAAGTCCTGCTCCCACACCTACTTCCTGTCTCTCCGTATCTCTCCTTCCTGTCTGCCTCTCTTAAACCATCGTGACGTGTTTTTGTTGCTTTGCTGCCTGTTATGCGTGATTTTCCGGAATGTTCACTCAAACTTGTTCCGACATGGCATTGGCTGGGTAGCTGGCCCGGTGATGGCGATATTGCAATATGGCAACATTCAAGACCACGTTACGCAATGCTTTAAATTCAATTGGATTCTTCAACATTAATAGAGAATAATCCTTATGGATGATCTACTTTTGTAAGAGATGAACGTATTGGACCTCATGTTCTGGGAGTGTAGAGGGTTACCGCCTCCACTGAAATCCACTGGACGCAGGGGTTTTGTATTTGTGTCATTGGTTGGTTTTGATAGTTGTCTTCGTTGTCATGGAAATGATACACTCCAAAAGGCTCGGGTCACCTGCCTCTGAACCTGCCTGAGGTGAGAACTTCTGACACATTCATTGAGCCAGACAAGGCAAAATGAAAGAATCACCCCAGCAAGTCTAGCAGATCAGGAGGCGATTAAAGAAAAGCCCCCTTATTCCTTCCACCAAATCTGTGAGCTGCTCTCCGCTGCTTACGGTTATTATGCAGCCCATTATCCTTTAACCTGTAAGGCTGGGTCTCTGGAATTTTCCAAAATAAAATGTACTGCTGCTCTTTGAAAGTGGCAGAGTTGATAGAGCACTGACATAAAATTCTATCGCTTTAAATTACCGTAAGTAAAGCTGCACCCCCAAAAAAAGTTGGGACAGTGTGCAAAATGTGAAAGAAAAAAGAAATCAATGTTTTGCAAATCTGTTTTGGCCTTCACTCAAGGGGATATACTACACAAATGAGATAAAATATGTTTTTGCAAAAAACCCTTGATTATTGTCACTATGAAATTATTCTCCATGTGATGCCTGCAACATCTTTCTCCAGATTTCTAGAAACTTATGAATATATATTGAACTGTAGGTTGTAGAATCCTAAAATTCCTTGCAACTATACGTTGAGAAACTGTTGTTCTTAAACTGTTGGCATATTTGCTCACACAGCTTTATGCAAATCAAATACAAACCATCTTTTCTTGTAAATGGCTAAGCTTTTTGTGGATGCTTCATGTATAGCCAATCATGATAAACCAGCCTGTGACCTTTGAACCTGGTCACCACCTGACTGGTGTGTTTCCTCAGCCATCCCAGAGTATTTTTAGAATGTGTTGCAGGCATCACAATGGGAATTATTGTATACCTGTAAAGAGTAAATAATTGATAAGTTAATAACTTTAAAGTCATTCATTTCTTCTCTTCAATGAAACATAGATGAAAGAGAATTTTCAAATTGCTCCTTTCTCTCTTCAATTGCATATTAGATGATGTCCCAACTTCTTTTGGAGTTAGGATTGTGTCTTTCAATGTTTTATCATGGATATTCCACTCGTTGCATGTTTGTGGTCTCAGAACCCTGCGTGCGTATGATGGTTTTATTAATGCTGTGAATTTTACTGATGTGTGAGTGACTGGATCGCTGCATGTTGCTCTTTTGTGTTTCTTCAGAGTGAACAGGAGCGAAGGGCAGTCTTGATGACACACCTGTGTCCCACAATGCACTGTGTCTGTACCCCATCTGCGGGATAGCAGGACTGAGGCATCCTGGGATTCTGGGGGACCGGGGCGTGTCACAAATGAAAGGCTGTGAGCAGGAAATGATGACGGAAGGAGAGACAGAAGAGGAAAGATGAAATGAAAGTATCCAGGGGTATTCGCTCCACCATGACCTTATGACCCGGACGCACTACACACAGAACAGGCGGGAGCAACAGTTTAAAAACAAAACCTGTAAATACGTTTTTTTATACATTTTGTATCTTTTACATCAGAGATGGAAGAAAAAAAATCTATAGAGTTGTTTTTAAATTTGAAGATTTTGTCCAGCGCGAGAAGTGTGTATTGCTGTCCCTTCAGGTCGGGGGGGGGGTGATGGGTTTTAACAATGGAAAACAGAAACTGTTTGACCTTTGCCCTGGAAGTTAACCCTCGTCAAACACAACAGTTCCATATATCTGTAAAGAGGACCGCTCACTATCTTTGGGGTGTGTGTGTGAGTGTGTGTGTGTGTGTGTGTGTGTATGAATGATGAATGTATGAGAATGTGTTTAAAAACTATAATATGCTGGTGAACTATCTACAGGCTGTCACTTCCTGTCAAAAAATAAGAAAACGACATTTTCATTATGATTACGCTACCTTTTAATGAGAGTAGAATCAGTGTCTGGATTATTATAGTCAGAAAGGGAAGATTGAATTCATCTTACATATCAAACACAATGACTAATATGAATGAAATAATATTTTTGATTTATTCGATCTATTGTCCTGTTATGTAAATAATGGCCATTTCAACAGACGTAATCGCTGGCCTTATTTCTGTCCGCCGAATTGGACATACAGAGTTATATTATGCATCTGCGGTAATACTTTGGGCAGCTTGCTAAGTTGTTTTACAAGGACTAAACATATCAAATTTTAGCCAATACTTGCATTGGGAATGCTGCTTTATGAAATATGGAAACGCATATTTGCTTCAGTGGAGGATTGTCTCGTCAGGCTGTCTGTGCATTAAAAACTGGCTTTAGGCCCAAGGGTGGGGCATGTTGAGAGGGCATGACATCATACTTTACCAGCCTATAGGGTGGAGGGCCGCGTCACAGGTCATTGTGAATGTAGTGTTTTGATTCTGCTGGTGGGAGGGTTGGAAAGGTGGGGTATTTTTTGTGATGGTGGGAAGCAGCTTTTCGTAATAGTCGCTCTACGTGAATGTTGCAGTGTTGCTGTATACACGCACGCATTGGCCCTCTGTCTTCGCTTACAAACATAACACACACTACCAGGCTCTGTGCTCCGAGGATGTTTTTAAATCAAACGGGGTCTGTGGAACTGGAAAGTTATTATTTATTACGTGGAGGGAAAAAAAAACAATATGTCAGATTCAGTGATGGAAAGAAGGAGGAATTTTTAATTAAAAAAGCAGAATATTAAAAAGAGGCAGCATTAACAGATGATGGGGTAAAATCACTGATGTCGTACACATGCAACAAACGTATATGTGCACAAACGCAAAACACAAGCAATGCCTGCATGCACACGTACTCAACAGACGTACACATGCGGCCATGGAAACACATAGAAGTACGCAGGAACAGGAGGCCTGGAGTCAGCTTGCAAACACACCATGCGACTGCAAACATCGACGGCAATGCATGGACAAATGCGCACATCCACCTGCAAGCAAACACACACGCTCGGAAGCGCATATCTGCGCACATGCTCTCACACAAGTGCTCATGTTCGCTCGTGAGCGTGCTCGTGCTCGTGCACGTGCACGTGCCCAGTGCTGTTAGGGATGACTGCCTCTCCCTTCTGTTGTCTTACAAAATTAAACGATACAAAAATTTTTTTGCCAAAAAATCTCCCTGCGTGTTCTTTGGCAGGGAACACCCTTTCTCTCCCCCCTGTATCGTGTACAGACAGATTTATTTATTTAATTTATTAAAATTTAAATTAATTTATTACTTCATCGTCAAGTCTGTGTGTGTAAATGGGGACCGTTGTGCCGTCGAGCGGTTGCGTGTGTTTGAGCGTACTTGCTTAATCGAAATGGACGCGTGACTGCGAACGCGTGGGTGTTCGAGTGTGTAATGTAATCCTTGGACTGGATCTCCATGTGTGGACCGTAGGTCGGAGAATGTTCCGGAGGGAGACGGGGGAAAAGTGCGCGCAGGAGAAAGGGAGAGATATATATAGAAGTCTGTCTGAGCTGTTTTGTGTTTTTTTTTCTTTTGTTGTGTCGTTCGGGGGACTGCCCCAGAGACAGGAACGCCGCTATTCCTCAGTTTCCATGGCAACTGTACAAAAGGAATGTTGGACATTAAAAGGAGAAATATGATTCTGACAACACAAATGTTACTGCTGTCTGTTTCCTTTCTGAGAGAGTGGCGATTCAATCAACTTACGATGAGAAAAGAAAATAAAAAATCAGCTGTCGTTGGTTCGTATTTCAGCAATAAATTCTGATCTGTACTTTGCCCGTCGACACCAAAAAAATTACTGATGTGATTTTTATCTCACTGTTGACAAAAATGTCATTTTTTTCTCTGTGCATTATGAGCCTGCATCACTGAATATTGTTTCATGGTGTAATTTGTCATTTTGAACACTTCGGACACAGGTAATGCTGTCCTTTTTAAGTCTGCATCTGATTGGGCTCTCACAGCACTGTAATATAACTAGAGGCTCCGAGAGTGCAAACCTCCGCCAATGTAGCACAGTCCACATCTTGCTGAGTGGAAGCAAAGTTCAGTTATTGTGTGTCATAGGATTTCAAGATGGAGGCCGTGGCGGCCTTATTGTTTGATGCTGTGGCGGCCATATTGTTTGACTGATCGCAGTAAAAATCAATTGGGTCCATCCCTGATGTAACAGCGACCCACCCACAAAATTTCAGGGATATCCGCTCATTACTTTTGAGTTATCTTGTTCACAAACAGACAGACAAACAAACAAATGGCACCGATCACATAACCTCCTGCCAACTTCCTTTGGCGGAAGTGAAAATAGGAGGCCTTTCAGTAATGCAACAGGAACCAGACTGTGAAATTGCTGTCCATCATTATCTGTGATTGTGTCAACTAAAGAATACACCCCAGCTAAAGTTAAGCATTACCAAACTCAAAATGAAATTTACATCAAACTGGCAACTTGTGACCTTCGTACATTTTCATGAACGTTTTAGCGCACATTCCACATTTACTAACCGCGAGTGCTGAATGTTTGCATTTGGGTGGCACTTCTGAAAACTTCAGTTTCATCTTTGTCAGGTAATAATTCTCAGTCTTCCAAGTAAAGTTCAGACTTTTATATTTCGTGGATGAATGGTGGACGTCACGATGAGAAACCTTGATAATTATTTAGTGTAAAGAGCCAATCAGTATCACGTCCTGCAACAAGGTACGCTATATATCAACCATCAGTTTCAATCAAACACTCACCACACCCAATAAAAAACAGCACTTTTTCAGTTACTATCAAGTCTTTTAAACATTATATAATTGTGTAACATCCATTATGTTTTTGTCAGACAGAAGTTGTTACTTTGACACAAAGTGTGTTTGAAGTTATACAACCGTAATACCAGAAAAAGTGCTCTGGAAATTGAAGTCAATGCAAAGTCAGAAAGAACTTTTCCCTTAATTTAGTCAATTCTGAATAACCATATGAAGAAAACTTCACGTACATATTCCTTAACCCCTCGAACTTTAACGTTTCACCTAAGTTTTCCCTTAAGTAGGTTCAAAGACAGAAAAAGCATTTTTTTTTTTTTTGTAGGACAATGTCACATACATATTCTATAACTGCTGGTTGCAGCACTTCAGTGAATCTACATCACACTTAGATTGAGAAAAATATTTAATACTTATTTCCCTATAATACAGCAGGACATATTTGGGATCATTGGAAACCTTGGGATCTCCTCTACAATTTAAAATGTATGAAGCAGCCACATTTGATGGACTCATATATGGGTCTGTAGGTTTAATGGGGTTAAAAATAGAAAATCTTTTGCATTTTCACACCAGAAATTTCCTGGAAAAAAATTTACTCGTGATGTGTACAGTACTAGTGGGTGTGGTGTTGATGAAATTCATCTGTCAATCATCCGTTCCCCTCCAATCAATATCCTTCCTGGATTTCAGTGGTGTCGCTGTTTAGTGTATCTATACTTGCTTCCATTATCTACTCAGTTTATTCCTGGTCAGATTTATAGAGGAGCTGGAGCCTGTATAAGGAGCGAGAGGAGGGATCACAGGGATCTCACACCCCTCACTCACTCATTTTTTCATATCTGTGGTCAATCTGGAGCTTCTGATTGGCCTGACATGCGTGTCTTTGGACTGTAGAGGCAGAGACCCCATGCTAACTCAGGGAGAACATGCAGACTCCACGCAAAGAGACCCTATGCCAGATTCAAGCCCACACGCTACACACCACTCCACTGAGCCTCCTAATCTTTTACACCTCTCTGTATCTCAGCTAGCAAACCATTAAACAAGTCGCACCTGTTCAAATCTGTCTGCATATTATCTTGGAAATATTCTAATGCTGTGGCTGAATTTAGCTGCTGAAAGGGGCGGCATCACACACCACTGATGTTAAGGTACCAGAGTTTAATAACAGCAGAGCAAATCACCTGGGATGAGTTAGTAAGAGAAGAAAAGATGTCTATGAGTCATACATCATCACTGTCGTCACAGGGAATCGTCGTCTGAAGGAATACTGAAGATGGGCATTATCTGATGAGATTATGACATACATACAAGGCTGAATATACCACAGCAGAACTGGCTCAACTGACACAGAGTCGCATCAGAAACACGTCAAAATTTTACTTGAACGGTTGACAAAAAAATGCCTCGTCGGAATTTCTGGCCTGACGCTGAATGCTGGGTCAAGCTCCAGATTTAGAATGGATATTAAGTTTGATATTTAGGTATGGCCACACAGCTTCTGTATGCCGTTGAATTTGGGTGCATGAAGGGACGCTCCACTCATTTATCATATTTGAAAAGGCACAATTATTCACTAGATTATCACAATCTCTTCCAATCCTGAAATTTTTGATGATTTCTGAGGTCGTTTACCATTTCAAATCGATTTTTGTTGGCATGGATCTGCATTTATGATGAGCGCGGCCATTCTTACCAAGTCACATGATTCCACAAAGGGAAGTGACGCCACATGTGCTGGAAACTACTTTATTTAACCAAATCCTTTATTTAACCAGATAAAAGCAGTTGAGACCAAAGTCTCTTTTTCAATGGTGATCTGGCGGTATGCAGCAAGTCATAAACAAGTATAAAAAAACAAGTCAGAAGAAACTTCACCCTCATAAATTTGTAAATATTTTCTTGAAACTTTTAATAAAAGAGTTTTTATTATCACTAGGGGTAAATGCATTGTCAAAGACATCATGACACACATCAACTCCGACGTGCACAGGTACGTAGCACGTGCGAGCATAGTTTAAGCTAAAACCATGTTTTCCCGTGCTCCAAGTCATGTGACCATATGAAAGATGTGCAACTGAGCTGACTTTAGCTCGTTAGAGTGACATATTGGAAAAACAAGTTTTTACCATGAATTATTCGTTGATTTTCAAAGCCATGGCTATCAAACATTCAGCGTGAACGTGCCATTGACATGCTGAATACGGAAACATCCGTCACTGACGTTGCAAGGGTTATGGGATGCAGTCGGCGGACTATCCATGATCTTCGGACACGTCTCCAACAAACTGTCACCACAGCTGACCGACCTCATTCTGGTAGCCCACGTGTGACGTCAAAAGCAGAAGACCGACAAATTGTCTTACGTCATTTGCATAATCGATTTGTCACTGCAACGTCCACTCGGAATGAATTGTTTAGAGGTCGTGTGACTGCCCAAACCATACGTAATCGCCTGCGCACTGCTCTTATTCAAGTTGTAACTTACCATTTTTACTCTTGGACATTTCCGCAGCATTTCCGGTGGAACTGGTGACATTATGGACATTATTTTTTATGATACACCATCTTAAATGAGTGCAGAATTAAATGAAATCACTATTTAAAACCTCATTTCTTGTAAATTCAACTTATCAACCTCCAAACGAGTGTGAAGTTTTTATTTTGGCTGAGTATATAACATAAACACAGCACAGTTCAAGACAATATTGACAAAGCAGTACAGTATAAAACAAGAACAAAGGACAGAATAGAGACTACCATCCGACAGGACAAATGTTCAGCTAAACTGTCATGATTGCAATAAATCAAAAAGCGTATTGCATGATTTCATATCGTAACACTGCCATGTTAGTCACAAAACACTGTAGCTATTGTGGGTTTGTACGTGTGCAGAACTGCAAGGCAGCATATCTTGACAGGAAGGAGATATTTACAGAACACCGACAAGGAGGGAATGACAAGCCAGCTCAGGTCAATAGCAGACTGAGGTTTGTTTCCTAAAAGCACTGATGCTAACTTGCATCGCTGGAATCACTGACTAAATGGACAAACTATGTTGGTTGGTAACGTAGTGAGCAAATGTGCTCTTGGGAAACGCACCTAACGAGAAAGCTCTGTATTATTACAATGAGAACAGTGTATGCTTATAAGCCATGATTAACTTTCGTCAATGTTGCCTAGGCCAAGAATTCTCTGTTTATTCACCGAAAACTGTCCATTGATGCATTTTGGATCTGATTATCTGGTGCACAGTTTCTGGCTCGCAGGCAGTAGAGCAAAGTGCAGTTTGTACTACCGCATTCTTACTATACTGCTAGATCCCGAATAGAAACTAGAAAAAACCTAAGCCAGCGGGGTGAAAATGACATCTCTTGTCGAGTAAGTGCAATATCGACAGTGTTTGTGACTAACATGGCAGTGTTATGGTATGAAATCATGCAATACGCATTTTGATTTATTGTGATCATAACAGTTTAGCTGAACATGTGTTGCCCTGGCCGGTAGTTTACAGCACATGTGGCATCACTTCCCTTTGTGGAATCATGTGACTTGGTAAGAATGGCCGCGCTCATCCTAAATGCAGATCCATGCCAATAAAAATCGATTTAAAATGGTAAAAGACCTCAGAAATCAACGAAAATTTCAGGATTGGTCGAGATATTGGTAATCTAGCAATTAATTGTGCCTTTTCAAATGCGATAAATGAGTGGAGTGTCCCTTTAAATATATTCAGGCTCACACTCATACTCCACCTCAGTAGATGCCAGTATTTCCTACTACTGATTTAATTCAAACGAAGAAGAATGAAGTTCCGCCTCTCATGTACATCCCAAGGTAACCGGTGCTGATTGGATAAATGGAAATCTAAGATCGGCATATGGAGAAAATTACAAATTACAGTAACGTGGATGTTCATTCACTGTTCCTGTTTGCATGATACTCAGGGAATCAGTTCTTATTTTTTTCTACCCAGTTTGCAGATATTTTCGTTGTTCGACAAGGGGACCAAATATGAATCGACGAATACATTTACAGTGTAGATAGAGGTGAATTAATTCAGCAGGTAGGATTCCTCTGTCGCTGAAGTTTGTCACTCGTGTGAGTAAGTTATCGCACCCAGGTAGTTCGAGTACTTGCTGCGGAATAATATTTTCCCCTTTAACTGCCACTTCGACGTAACCACAGCGCTGTTCGACCATACAACCATGTCGAAGGTTTGTGGTCAGTACAGCCGAACAAGAACTGCGGTCAAGCTATCCGCGCTTCGGCAATTCTCGGTCAAGCCATCAGCGGCAAAAAATTTACGTGCGCGTATATACGTAAAATTGCGGTAGCAAAGGAAAGTGGGACTTCACGACTCCATCGAATTTAAAGAATGAGCGCACTTAGCAGATGTCCTGTGAATTAAACTGTCTTATCAAAGGTCTGTGTAAACGGACAGCATATCATTATAGAACATGTTATTATCTACAAAAAGAGAAAGTCCCTGCACAGTGATCACCATAGTAGAGCTTTATTAGGAGCGAACAACGCGTTTCACACTAGCTTCGTCGGGTTTGCTTACTAGTGCGAAACGCGTTGTTCGCTCCTAATAAAGCTCGACTATGGTGATCAGTGTGCGGGGTCTTTCTCTTTTTGTAAATAACTTTTGTTATGTCAGCCATCGCCAGCACCTGATCGACTTGGACAGACTTGAGCACGGGGACTTTGTGGACTTACGTTATTATCTACATTATGTGTATGTCTGGAGTGACTTAACTGCAGTTTTTGAGTTCACCATTTCTGAGTGTTTAATGCATGTACATGGTCATTTTAGGGATGTCAAATTTGATTGACTGTGTTTAAAAATACGAGAGGTAAGTAAGTAATTTATTTATATTGCACTTTTCACATATAAAATCACAAAGTGCTTTACAGTGCATACCAGGAATAAAAGCAAAAGCAGATCAACAGACACACACACAAAAAAGGTCTGTCCAAACTGACAAAATAGATCATAATTTGGTCTGTGATAATATCTCAGGGCTGAGTCTGGTGACATTTTACTGCACAGTTTTTAAATTAACCCCTTGTGAATATGTAATGCATGTAAATAGGCATTTTGGTTCTGTCAAATTTGATTGACAATTTATGAAAAATTAACAAAGGTCTGTAGAAACTGACACCATATTATTATAGAACAAGTTGTGCCCTACCAAACTGGTAAGTCTGGGGACATTTTACTGCGTAATCTTTGAATTAACCCCTTGTGAATAATTAAGGCACGTAAATGCTATTTCAGTTCTGTCAACTTTGATTGAATTTTTATGAAAAATTAACAAAGGTCTGTAAAAACTGACATGATATTATCATAGAAGAAACTATGCTCCATCTCAGGGCTGAGTCTGGAGACATTTTACTGCATAATTTTTGAATTAACCCCTTGTGGATATGTAAGGCACGTAAATAGGCATTTTGGTTCTGTCAACTTCGATTGACAATTTAAGAAAAATTAACAAAGGTCTGTAATAGGTGACACCATAGTTTCATAGAACAAGTTGTGCTCTACCAAATTGGGAAGCCTGGGGACATTTTACTGCGTAATTTTTGAATTAACCCCTTGTGAATAATTAAGGCAGGTAAATGGCTATTTCATTTCTGTCAACTTTGCTTGAATTTTTATGAAAAATTAGCAAAGGTCTGTCAACACTGACACCATACTATAATAGAACAAGGTGTGCTCTACCAAATTGGGAAGCCTGGGGACATTTTACTGCGTAATTTTTGAATTAACCCCTTGTGAATAATTAAGGCAGGTAAATGGCTATTTCAGTTCTGTCAACTTTGCTTGAATTTTTATGAAAAATTAGCAAAGGTCTGTAAGAACTGACACCATATTATCATAGAACAAGGTGTGCTCTACCAAATTGGGAAGTCTGGGGACATTTTACTGCGTAATTTTTGAATTAACCCCTTGTGGATATGTAAGGCACGTAAATAGGCATTTTGGTTCTGTCAACTTTGATTGACAATTTATGAAAAATTAACAAAGGTCTGTAATAGGTGACACCATAGTTTCATAGAACAAGTTGTGCTCTACCAAATTGGGAAGTCTGGGGACATTTAACTGCGTAATTTTTGAATTAACCCCTTGTGAATAATTACGGCAGGTAAATGGCTATTTCAGTTCTGTCAACTTTGCTTGAATTTTTATGAAAAATTAGCAAAGGTCTGTCAACACTGACACCATACTATAATAGAACAAGGTGTGCTCTACCAAATTGGGAAGTCTGGGGACATTTTACTGCGTAATTTTTGAATTAACCCCTTGTGAATAATTAAGGCATGTAAATGGCTATTTCAGTTCTTTCAACTTTGCTTGAATTTTTATGAAAAATTAGCAAAGGTCTGTAAAAACTGACACCATATTATCATAGAGCAAGATGTGCTCTACCAAATTGGGAAGTCTGGAGACATTTTACTGCGTAATTTTTGAATTAACCCCTTGTGGATATGTAAGGCACGTAAATAGGCATTTTGGTTCTGTCAACTTTGATTGAATTTTTATGAAAAATTAGCAAAGGTCTGTAAAAACTGACACCATATTATCATAGAACAAATTGTACTCTACCAAATTGGGAAGTCTGGGGACATTTTACTGCGTAATTTTGGAATTAAGCTCTTGTGAATAATTAAGGCACGTCAATGGCTATTTCAGTTCTGTTAACTTTGCTTAAATTTTCATGAAAAATTAGCAAAGGTCTGTCAACACTGACACCATACTATGATAGAACAAGGTGTGCTCTACCAAATTGGGAAGTCTGGGGACATTTTACTGCGTAATTTTTGAATTAACCCCTTGTTAATAATTAAGGCATGTAAATGGCTATTTCAGTTCTTTCAACTTTGCTTGAATTTTTATGAAAAATTAACAAAGGTCTGTAAAAACTGACATGAAATTATCATAGAAGAAACTATGCTCCATCTCAGGGCTGAGTCTGGAGACATTTTACTGCATAATTTTTGAATTAACCCCTTGTGGATATGTAAGGCACGTAAATAGGCATTTTGGTTCTGTCAACTTTGATTGACAATTTATGAAAAATTAACAAAGGTCTGTAATAGGTGACACCATAGTTTCATAGAACAAGTTGTGCTCTACCAAATTGGGAAGGCTGGGGACATTTTACTGCGTAATTTTTGAATTAACCCCTTGTGAATAATTAAGGCAGGTAAATGGCTATTTCAGTTCTGTCAACTTTGCTTGAATTTTTATGAAAAATTAGCAAAGGTCTGTCAACACTGACACCATATTATCATAGAACAAGGTGTGCTCTACCAAATTGGGAAGTCTGGGGACATTTTACTGCGTAATTTTTGAATTAACCCCTTGTGAATAATTAAGGCATGTAAATGGCTATTTCGGTTCTGTCAATTTTGATTGAATTTTTATGAAAAAGTAACAAAGGTCTGTAAAACTTTTCACCATATTATCATAGAACAAGGTGTGCTCTACCAAATTGGGAAGTCTGGAGACATTTTTCTGCGTAATTTTTGAATTAACCCCTTGTGAATAATTAAGGCATGTAAATGGCTATTTCAGTTCTGTCAACTTTGCTTGAATTTTTATGAAAAATTAGCAAAGGTCTGTCAACACTGACACCATATTATCATAGAACAAGGTGTGCTCTACCAAATTGGGAAGTCTGGAGACATTTTACTGCGTAATTTTTGAATTAACCCCTTGTGAATAATTACGGCAGGTGAATGGCTATTTCAGTTCTGTCAACTTTGATTGAATTTTTATGAATAATTAGCAAAGGTCTGTCAACACTGACACCATACTATAATAGAACAAGGTGTGCTCTACCAAATTGGGAAGTCTGGGGACATTTTACTGCGTAATTTTTGAATTAACCCCTTGTGAATAATTAAGGCATGTAAATGGCTATTTCAGTTCTTTCAAATTTGCTTGAATTTTTATGAAAAATTAGCAAAGGTCTGTAAAAACTGACACGATATTATCATAGAGCAAGGTGTGCTCTACCAAATTGGGAAGTCTGGAGACATTTTACTGCATAGTTTTTGAAAAAACGCCTTGTGAATATGTAAGGCATGTAAATACGCATTTTGATTCTGTCAACTTTGAATATTTATGAATAATTAACAAATGTCTGTTCAGCCTGACACCATATGATCATCGGACAAATTCCAGGTGGATGACTATCAAAACTCAGGTAAGATTATCAGACTCTTTTTTTTTTACTGTTATTACTGTAGTAATCTACTCTTATGCCTTAGATCACTATCATTTCACAAAAATTTTCCAGTGATGATATCATGGTTACCAGGCTTTCATTTAAATTTCACAAAAATGTATTTGGCCGCACATTTACACTACTTGCAGCAATCTATCAGGGGATGACAGATAGCCATATTGTCGATAATTACTTTGAGGTCAATGAAGATATCAGCCGGTCATCTTATTCTGTCTTAAGAATAGCCCCTCCCTTACCTCCACAGATTAATGTTCTGAGGGTTGCTCCAACAGGTCAGTTAATCAACCAGATTTTTTTATTATTATTAATTAATTACATTTTTAAGATTAATCAGCTAAAAAAGGTCCCTTGTCCTGGAGTTACCTCAGTAGAACAACACTAGGTTGGAAGTTTCATTTCTGCAGTTGGTAGCTCAATAAGAAATGAAAATATGGGCATAAAATGCATTCAATATTTTCCTTTATTTGTATAAATATAAGATATAATTCATAAATATAATGCATTCATCTGTTTTGCATATAATCATGTTATACATGAAATATGAAATATTAGGCTTAAGATTTAATTTTTCCATAATGTGAAGCCTTCATATGTCCTGAATAATCATAGTACTTCATGGTATATCAACCATAAATAAGGAGACAGGAGATCAGTGATTTGCTTAGGTGGATCTATATTAGACCTCACCTCTCAGACAGAAAGTTGAAGTGATGTCAGCTTAAACGGTGGCTTCCGAAGTAATGTGAAATGCTAACCAAGGCAGTCAATTCAACAAAAAGGAAATTTGAGAATAATAAAAACGACAGGCATATTTTTATGTTTCTGTATTTCCAATGATAATGTTGTGAATGTTGTAACAATTTTATTTGATTTTTTTATATTTAATAAATATAAAAATAATTTAATACTGTGTGGTGCCAAATGCATTTTATTTATTTATTTTATTTTGTCACAAAATCTTAAATATAAGGAGGCTTAAAAATAACGGGAAGTGATTTAAATTTTTTTAACTTTGCGAATATCGTCACGACCGAAAAACAAAGCTTTATCTAGCAAGTCTGAGAATACTAAACGTATAAAGCACGACAAAGTGCGAGTATTGAATTTGATAGATTTACAGTTGGCTATCCACAAAGTTTAGTGTTGCTTTGCTTCATCTCAAACAAGTGAAAACCCTGTCAGTTATTGTTACATATTCTGCGATATTTCAATGACATGCATTATGGTTCCTTAATTAAGTACAATTTTCTGCTAGTTCTCAATAGCCTATTAGCCATCGGTACTACTTTAGAATTACTTTGCCAAACGTTGTGAAAACGTGACCTCATGGAAAAATAAAAGAATAAATTTAGAATGATTAGATATAATTGAGATACTAAGTTATTACAACAGAAAATTATTATTCAACATTCATTGCCGCACAAACGATAGTCTGTAATCATTTTACCCTTCTCTTCGCCCTGCCATCCTGTTTCTGAACTGCTGATGGATTATTTTACTTGATGACATATTCGCCGTTGTATCGTAACTGAAATCATTGCGCCATATAAATACATAAACTTGAGTAATTTGAAAAGAGAATAAAATGCATTTGGCACCACACAGTATTAAATTATTTTTATATTTATTAAATATAAAAAAATCAAATAAAATTGTTACAACATTCACAACATTATCATTGGAAATACAGAAACATAAAAATATGCCTGTCGTTTTTATTATTCTCAAATTTCCTTTTTGTTGAATTGACTGCCTTGGTTAGCATTTCACATTACTTCGGAAGCCACCGTTTAAGCTGACATCACTTCAACTTTCTGTCTGAGAGGTGAGGTCTAATATAGATCCACCTAAGCAAATCACTGATCTCCTGTCTCCTCATTTATGGTTGAAATACCATGAAGTACTATGATTATTCAGGACATATGAAGGCTGCACATTATGGAAAAATTAAATCTTAAGCCTAATATTTCATATTTCATGTATAACATGATTATATGCAAAACAGATGAATGCATTATATTTATGAATTATATCTTATATTTATACAAATAAAGGAAAATACTGAATGCATTTTATGCCCATATTTTCATTTCTTATTGAGCTACCAACTGCAGAAATGAAACTTCCAACCTAGTGTTGTTCTACTGAGGTAACTCCAGGACAAGGGACCTTTTTTAGCTGATTAATCTTAAAAATGTAATTAATTAATAATAATAAAAAAATCTGGTTGATTAACTGACCTGTTGGAGCAACCCTCAGAACATTAATCTGTGGAGGTAAGGGAGGGGCTATTCTTAAGACAGAATAAGATGACCGGCTGATATCTTCATTGACCTCAAAGTAATTATCGACAATATGGCTATCTGTCATCCCCTGATAGATTGCTGCAAGTAGTGTAAATGTGCGGCCAAATACATTTTTGTGAAATTTAAATGAAAGCCTGGTAACCATGATATCATCACTGGAAAATTTTTGTGAAATGATAGTGATCTAAGGCATAAGAGTAGATTACTACAGTAATAACAGTAAAAAAAAAAGAGTCTGATAATCTTACCTGAGTTTTGATAGTCATCCACCTGGAATTTGTCCGATGATCATATGGTGTCAGGCTGAACAGACATTTGTTAATTATTCATAAATATTCAAAGTTGACAGAATCAAAATGCGTATTTACATGCCTTACATATTCACAAGGCGTTTTTTCAAAAACTATGCAGTAAAATGTCTCCAGACTTCCCAATTTGGTAGAGCACACCTTGCTCTATGATAATATCGTGTCAGTTTTTACAGACCTTTGCTAATTTTTCATAAAAATTCAAGCAAATTTGAAAGAACTGAAATAGCCATTTACATGCCTTAATTATTCACAAGGGGTTAATTCAAAAATTACGCAGTAAAATGTCCCCAGACTTCCCAATTTGGTAGAGCACACCTTGTTCTATTATAGTATGGTGTCAGTGTTGACAGACCTTTGCTAATTATTCATAAAAATTCAATCAAAGTTGACAGAACTGAAATAGCCATTCACCTGCCGTAATTATTCACAAGGGGTTAATTCAAAAATTACGCAGTAAAATGTCTCCAGACTTCCCAATTTGGTAGAGCACACCTTGTTCTATGATAATATGGTGTCAGTGTTGACAGACCTTTGCTAATTTTTCATAAAAATTCAAGCAAAGTTGACAGAACTGAAATAGCCATTTACATGCCTTAATTATTCACAAGGGGTTAATTCAAAAATTACGCAGAAAAATGTCTCCAGACTTCCCAATTTGGTAGAGCACACCTTGTTCTATGATAATATGGTGAAAAGTTTTACAGACCTTTGTTACTTTTTCATAAAAATTCAATCAAAATTGACAGAACCGAAATAGCCATTTACATGCCTTAATTATTCACAAGGGGTTAATTCAAAAATTACGCAGTAAAATGTCCCCAGACTTCCCAATTTGGTAGAGCACACCTTGTTCTATGATAATATGGTGTCAGTGTTGACAGACCTTTGCTAATTTTTCATAAAAATTCAAGCAAAGTTGACAGAACTGAAATAGCCATTTACCTGCCTTAATTATTCACAAGGGGTTAATTCAAAAATTACGCAGTAAAATGTCCCCAGACTTCCCAATTTGGTAGAGCACAACTTGTTCTATGAAACTATGGTGTCACCTATTACAGACCTTTGTTAATTTTTCATAAATTGTCAATCAAAGTTGACAGAACCAAAATGCCTATTTACGTGCCTTACATATCCACAAGGGGTTAATTCAAAAATTATGCAGTAAAATGTCTCCAGACTCAGCCCTGAGATGGAGCATAGTTTCTTCTATGATAATATCATGTCAGTTTTTACAGACCTTTGCTAATTTTTCATAAAAATTCAAGCAAAGTTGAAAGAACTGAAATAGCCATTTACATGCCTTAATTATTAACAAGGGGTTAATTCAAAAATTACGCAGTAAAATGTCCCCAGACTTCCCAATTTGGTAGAGCACACCTTGTTCTATCATAGTATGGTGTCAGTGTTGACAGACCTTTGCTAATTTTTCATGAAAATTTAAGCAAAGTTAACAGAACTGAAATAGCCATTGACGTGCCTTAATTATTCACAAGAGCTTAATTCCAAAATTACGCAGTAAAATGTCCCCAGACTTCCCAATTTGGTAGAGTACAATTTGTTCTATGATAATATGGTGTCAGTTTTTACAGACCTTTGCTAATTTTTCATAAAAATTCAATCAAAGTTGACAGAACCAAAATGCCTATTTACGTGCCTTACATATCCACAAGGGGTTAATTCAAAAATTACGCAGTAAAATGTCTCCAGACTTCCCAATTTGGTAGAGCACATCTTGCTCTATGATAATATGGTGTCAGTTTTTACAGACCTTTGCTAATTTTTCATAAAAATTCAAGCAAAGTTGAAAGAACTGAAATAGCCATTTACATGCCTTAATTATTCACAAGGGGTTAATTCAAAAATTACGCAGTAAAATGTCCCCAGACTTCCCAATTTGGTAGAGCACACCTTGTTCTATTATAGTATGGTGTCAGTGTTGACAGACCTTTGCTAATTTTTCATAAAAATTCAAGCAAAGTTGACAGAACTGAAAT
The DNA here is from genome assembly GCA_029721435.1 of Gymnothorax reevesii. NCBI lineage: Eukaryota > Metazoa > Chordata > Actinopteri > Anguilliformes > Muraenidae > Gymnothorax > Gymnothorax reevesii. The sequence goes on along the minus strand of CM056585.1, from coordinate 4,559,494 downwards.
AGCCATTTACCTGCCGTAATTATTCACAAGGGGTTAATTCAAAAATTACGCAGTTAAATGTCCCCAGACTTCCCAATTTGGTAGAGCACAACTTGTTCTATGAAACTATGGTGTCACCTATTACAGACCTTTGTTAATTTTTCATAAATTGTCAATCAAAGTTGACAGAACCAAAATGCCTATTTACGTGCCTTACATATCCACAAGGGGTTAATTCAAAAATTACGCAGTAAAATGTCCCCAGACTTCCCAATTTGGTAGAGCACACCTTGTTCTATGATAATATGGTGTCAGTTCTTACAGACCTTTGCTAATTTTTCATAAAAATTCAAGCAAAGTTGACAGAACTGAAATAGCCATTTACCTGCCTTAATTATTCACAAGGGGTTAATTCAAAAATTACGCAGTAAAATGTCCCCAGGCTTCCCAATTTGGTAGAGCACACCTTGTTCTATTATAGTATGGTGTCAGTGTTGACAGACCTTTGCTAATTTTTCATAAAAATTCAAGCAAAGTTGACAGAAATGAAATAGCCATTTACCTGCCTTAATTATTCACAAGGGGTTAATTCAAAAATTACGCAGTAAAATGTCCCCAGGCTTCCCAATTTGGTAGAGCACAACTTGTTCTATGAAACTATGGTGTCACCTATTACAGACCTTTGTTAATTTTTCTTAAATTGTCAATCGAAGTTGACAGAACCAAAATGCCTATTTATGTGCCTTACATATCCACAAGGGGTTAATTCAAAAATTATGCAGTAAAATGTCTCCAGACTCAGCCCTGAGATGGAGCATAGTTTCTTCTATGATAATATCATGTCAGTTTTTACAGACCTTTGTTAATTTTTCATAAAAATTCAATCAAAGTTGACAGAACTGAAATAGCATTTACGTGCCTTAATTATTCACAAGGGGTTAATTCAAAGATTACGCAGTAAAATGTCCCCAGACTTACCAGTTTGGTAGGGCACAACTTGTTCTATAATAATATGGTGTCAGTTTCTACAGACCTTTGTTAATTTTTCATAAATTGTCAATCAAATTTGACAGAACCAAAATGCCTATTTACATGCATTACATATTCACAAGGGGTTAATTTAAAAACTGTGCAGTAAAATGTCACCAGACTCAGCCCTGAGATATTATCACAGACCAAATTATGATCTATTTTGTCAGTTTGGACAGACCTTTTTTGTGTGTGTGTCTGTTGATCTGCTTTTGCTTTTATTCCTGGTATGCACTGTAAAGCACTTTGTGATTTTATATGTGAAAAGTGCAATATAAATAAATTACTTACTTACCTCTCGTATTTTTAAACACAGTCAATCAAATTTGACATCCCTAAAATGACCATGTACATGCATTAAACACTCAGAAATGGTGAACTCAAAAACTGCAGTTAAGTCACTCCAGACATACACATAATGTAGATAATAACGTAAGTCCACAAAGTCCCCGTGCTCAAGTCTGTCCAAGTCGATCAGGTGCTGGCGATGGCTGACATAACAAAAGTTATTTACAAAAAGAGAAAGACCCCGCACACTGATCACCATAGTCGAGCTTTATTAGGAGCGAACAACGCGTTTCGCACTAGTAAGCAAACCCGACGAAGCTAGTGTGAAACGCGTTGTTCGCTCCTAATAAAGCTCTACTATGGTGATCACTGTGCAGGGACTTTCTCTTTTTGTAGATAATAACATGTTCTATAATGATATGCTGTCCGTTTACACAGACCTTTGATAAGACAGTTTAATTCACAGGACATCTGCTAAGTGCGCTCATTCTTTAAATTCGATGGAGTCGTGAAGTCCCACTTTCCTTTGCTACCGCAATTTTACGTATATACGCGCACGTAAATTTTTTGCCGCTGATGGCTTGACCGAGAATTGCCGAAGCGCGGATAGCTTGACCGCAGTGAACAACACAGCATGTTGCGAGTCGGATATGATCTGCTGGCGACAGATTCTCAAACTGCTCCAGTCATACAGTCCCCGCTAAGAATCAAACGACCGAACTTCGGCTCCGGAGAAATCAGTAACTGCGAGAGCCGAGATTTCCCAACATTTCCGAATAAATCTCCTCTGGACAGTATGAATGACTCTAATGCTCGATGGTCACCATATCGGATTGGCATGCACCGGTCCTCCTGAACTGAGCTATCCGTCATCATCTCTCTTAAAGCGCTAGTGTCAGGACTGCAGACATGCGTAAAATGACAGAGATGTTTCAGTGGCTCTAGTCTAGAGGATAATGGCAAACAATATAGTCATAACCGTGTAAACCAACAGAGTCATTAATTAAAGCTTTGCCTAGTTATTCTGAATGAGGGAGTGATATGTCTTGAATGGACTTATATATTATTCATGTAATTTTGTTGCTTGGATTATTAACTACGATATGATATTTGATAAGTACCAGGCACCTCTATTCCATGCGATCAAAATGGTATCACTTTGAATCATTACGCATTTGAAGTGGATTTTGATATTGTAGTCATCATTTGGAATATGTTTACAGGTCTGATATGGACAGGAATCTGCAGCAGATGCATTGTATTTACACAGTAGTAAACACAGCGTGGTCTCCGTCCTTGTCTCAGTATGTGTATGTTGGTGTAAAATGGCTGACGGCGGTTGCGGTGCAGTGATGGAGTCAGCACTGCTGGTGGCTCCTGTCACAGCTCTAGAATTCCTGGCAGAGGATTACCTGCTGATGGGTAAGGAAGGGGGGGGTGTACTTTTTCTTTTCTTAAATTAACCCCTCATGCTATCAAAAGACATTTCTGTCACCATTGGCTTATCGCTTATCGCGACATTGTTCATGCAGTAACCACAGATATGGTTAATAAACAGTTAAACAGTTAATACATAAATGTGTGTTATTTTACTTTAATAGGAGTTGCTGTTACATAATTAGATTTTTTTTTTATTTGCAAAATTGTTGCAAAATATACAGAGTGGTTCTGTATAGCGGGAATAAAGTCGACCAGTAAAAGGGTTACCCATGCACAGAGGCCTATTTCCCACTAAAGTCTGATTGGATGCTGTAAAGCCTTATTGTTCTCTCTTATTGCTGATCAGTGGTGATTGGGCATTCCGATGCTGATGTCACAGTCAAGGACGTGCTAATCGCATAACTGTGACCTCACATCTTAAAAGGGGGCGGGTTTGAAAATAATATTATGGTCTGGTTTGCTAGCGTTGTAACTATGGAATTAATCCTGCTGAATTAGCAGACGGATTGTTGTTTGAATTTTTTGTTCTGTCGTAGGCGAGGGCCCAACACTGTCCGTCTACAGCCTTCGCAACGCACCTACTGCCTGTGCTTCTCTGAGCGCGCTCCGAAGCCAGCGCATCCATGGCATTCGCCCGGATCCATGGCAACAGGAACGAGTCACCAAGGAGGAGGAGCAGGAGGGGTTAGAGGCGTCACCGTGGCAACAGGATAAAGGAGGGAATGCTGAGGAAGAGGACTCAGAGTGGTCTCCGAGGCAACAGTGCGGGGGGGTCAGGAGTGCGGTTTTGGTGGTCTTTGGTGGGAAAACCGTCAGGGTGGTGGGTTTTACAGAGGAGGGGGGCGGGGCTGCGCTTGAGCCAATGGGGCCTCTGCACGAGCTGCAGGACTGGGTGAGTGACGCACGCTGGTTCAGAGGCCCCACCTCCCTGCTGGCTGTAGCTCTGGCCCACAATGCCGTTCTGCTGATGGAGGTAGGAAGGGGGCGGAGCCTAGCACTCCGCTACTGCCAGGAGGGCTGCCTTCTGTACTCGGCTCTGTTGCTGGGGCAACAGTGGGATCGTGTGGTCCTTGTGGGTGGGACTGTTTTCAACCAGGTGGTGATGTGGAGGCCTGGGGCGGGAGAGGGGCGGAGCCTGTTGGGGGAAGGAGCCGAGGAAAGAGCTCCTGTAGAGATACGCCTCCGCGGACACAGCGGCGTGATATTCGGGCTGGCGTATCAGCGTGACTGCGGCTGGCTGGCCTCGGCGTCCGACGACCGCAGCGTGCGTCTGTGGGGGGTTGGGGTGCTGGGCGGGGCCCAGGGCGGAGCAGACCCTGCCCCTTCCTGTCTGCGGGTGCTGTACGGGCACCAGGCTCGAGTGTTCGCCGTTCGCCTCTCCGCGGGTCGCGTCTTCAGCGCTGGGGAGGATGGAGCCTGTCTGCAATGGGGCGCGGAGAGTGGCCGGGTGGAGCGGACCCTCAGGGGTCACAGAGCCGGGGGGGTTCGAGCCCTGGCCCTCAGCGAGGGGCAGGAGGGGCGGAGGTGGGTGGCCACCGGGGGGGCGGATGGGGGCGTTCGGCTCTGGAGGCTGCGGGATGGGGAGGGGGAGGGGGAGGAGAGCGCTGAGACTCAAACGTTAGCAGACCTGGGGTTTGATGGCGGAGGGACCCCCAGGGTGGTGCGCGTGGTGGGGGAGGGTGGAGGGGTGGTGGTGAGCACAGACCGGGGGGAGGTGCATCTCTGCGAAGGGGGGCTCTGGAGGCTGGTGTGGGCGGTGGGGGCAGAGTTCCAGTCCTACACTGTGATGGAGGTGCTGAGTTTGAGCGGGGGCGGGCCGAGGGCGGGGCTGTGTGCTGTGGGCAGCCTGACGGGCGCAGTGTGTGTTTTCCCCCTGTCCCAGCCCAGCGGACAGGTGCGCCTCAGGGCGGGCGAGGGAAAGGTCCTCAGTGTCCTGTGGGCGGGGCCAAGCAGTGGGCGGGCTTACCTGCTGGCCTCGGGTGAGGCCGGACTAGTGTATCGCTGGCAGCTGGAGGTGGAGTCAGAGGGGCAGGGCCTGGAGTTTGAGGGGCGGAGTCTCTTGATCGGTGCAACGCCCCTTCCCTCCCTCCTCTTGCCCCCCTGTGCGAAACGCTGGCTCACAGCTGTGCAGTTTTTGGATTGGCCACAGGGGGCGCTGTGGTTCTGCGGGGACAGGAGGGGCTCCCTGCTGCTGTACAGAGAGCAGAGAAAGGGAGAGGGGGATGGAAGAGAGATAGATGGAGAGGAAGAGGGCAGTAAGGGAGAGTCAGCACAGGGAGAGATGGAGGGGTGTGAGGGAGAGATGGAGGATGAAGAGGAGGATGGAGGAGAAGAACAGGAAGCTGCGGGAGGAGAAGAAGAGAGCAGTGTACGGTGTGAGGCTGGGATGGGATCAGTGCTGCGGCCGGTCTGCACACTTTTCGGGTCGCACGGTAAGCAGGGTGTGACGTGGGTGTGTGAGCACCAGGGGGCGCTGTTCAGCTGTGGGCGGGACGGCTGTGTGCGCGAACTGAGGGTGGGCCCCGGGGCCCGGCTGGAGGTGCTGCGGGCAGAGAGGGCCTGTCGAGGGATGGAGTGGGTGGAGAGGGTGCTGGTGCAGGATGGGGGGCGCATGCTGGTTTTGGGGTTCCACTCGGTGTGTTTCGTGGTGTGGGACCCTGCCCGGCAGGAGCGGCTGCTGTCGGTGTCCTGTGGGGGGGGCCATCGGTCCTGGAGCTTCTGCTCCCCTTGGGGACCGCTGGTGTTCCTGAAGCAGGGGGCGGTGCTGACCTCCCGGGCGTCGCCTGACCTCTGTGGGGGGGACAGTTGGGGGGTGAAGGGGGGGCTCCATGGGCGGGGCATCGGGTGCGTGTGCCGTCTCGGCCGGGTGGGGCCCTGGGAGATTTTGGCGACCGGCGGCGAGGACACCACCGTGAGCGTTTTGGCTGTTCGGCCGTCGAGCGGCGAGCGCGTGCTGCTCTCCGTCATCACCGACCACATCTCCGGTGTCCGGGCTCTGGCAGCCGTCCCGCGCGGACATGCAGACGGACAGACAGATGGACAGACATCCTCTTTCGCCACCCTGCTGCTTTCAGCTGGGGGGAGGGCCCAGCTACAGTGCTACCGGCTGCTGATTGGCTGGAGCTTGCAGCTCGGCTTGCCCACTTGTCAGGTGATGCAGGTCGCTGGGCACCGATTGGACGAGCAATGGGAAAGAAGGCGGAACCGGCACAAGACCATTAAGATGGACCCGGAGACCAGGTATTATAAAACCAAGCGAATGTTTTAACACTCCTCAGTACACCCTCACAGATTCAAATTCAAACAGGTTTTACTGTCTTCACCACTCATCGACATAATAAACAAAATATGGCAGCGAAGCCGGGTGGAAGACCTCTCCCGCTGGGCATTTGTGCAAGACCTTTAACCCCAAACCATCCTGAGGCGTTGCTCCTGTTTCGCTCTTTTTTGGACAAAGAAGCACATTTTTTTGTAATTTCTGTGGTTAGAAAACAATTTTGAAATTGTCTGGCATAGATATTATACACTGTTTCACACACGCACATATATTTGTGCATCATGCTGGCTGGCAGTCTTGAAAACTCCTTGACAATATTAAATGAAATGCACAAAGCAGCAAACTTGATGTGACAGGTCACTGTTCCGTTGATGAGTTTTAACAGTGCATTGTTGTGAAATATTTCATGTGCTCTGTCAACCTACACTGTAAATAAAAATTTCTCTTAATTCCGTATGTGGAGAATTCAGGTCTTTAAACTCATTGTGTGCTTCCTGGTTCTTGCAGGTTGCTAATGAAATGTAAGGTGTGTAGGATTGAGTGTCTGTGGTTGCAGGTACATGTCCTTGGCAGTGTTGCATGATGGGACAGCTGGGGTCCTCCTGGCCGTGGCCTGCAGTGATGGAGCTGTGAGGTGTGTGACAGCCCTGCGTCTAACACACGTTTACTCTGGACTGAAATACTGGGCTTGTCTGGTGGAGCAGTTCAGCCAAGGAAGATCATTCGTGTGCAAAAAAATATTTTAATCCTCGCAGAGACTCGCAGAGCTGGCAGTTTGGCGCGTGGGTAGCGCTGCTGTGTCACTGCAGGAAGGTTTCGGGTCTGAACCAGGGTCCTGTCTGTATGGACTTTGCATGTTCTCCTGGTGTTTGAGAGTATCCTGTGGGCAGAATCAAGGGGCAACAACTGAGACTTGTACAGCTGTGCTGGTGTGAACTCTGACCCATACAGAAAAGGAAATATGAAAAAATATGCTCATTGCAAATGGTGTTTACTTTGATTCATTTTTAAAATGTTTTAAAAATTTAGTTTTTTTAATACATTTTTTTATCCATTTATTTCAAAGAATGTGGGCGTGTCCAGATTTTTGACTGGTACTGGCGTTTTTGATCCAAGTGGGCCTCGTGATTTGCGAGATTAAGTGCTGTATATCATGGAAGCTGCTGGAACTTGTTAATCCCCTCGTCACAAAATCTTAGGCTCTCTCTCTCTCTCTTTCTCTCTCTCTCCCTCCCTCCATCCTCTTGTCAGGGTTTTCTCTGTGAGTGAAGCGAACAGGAGGTTCCTGCTGCTCTGGGAGAGCTTTCATCACCAGCGATGTGTTCTCAGTGTCGCCCCCTGCTGTGTGGAGGACCCCCTGGGTAATCGGTAAGAGGAGCGAGAGCAGAATGCATGCGGTGCTCTGTGCTCTTTTACTCTCCTTTTATGGTCATTATGTTCACAGTAACCAACTGATTCCACTTTGGGCTCAGTTTGGCCCTTTCAGGGTAACCCGACAGAATGATTGTAACTGACAGAGAGACCCAAGTTTATCTCTCTGCTACCATGTAAAGGAAACATGACCCCCCCCAATACTTCCCTCAAAAATCAAGTATTGATTTTAAATGACTGTTGCAAAATAAATGCGACTGAATGAAAAGGTGCCCTCAGCACTGGTCAGCATGACAAAGCCGGATCAAAATGATGCTTTTATATGACTGTAGAACAACACCGATGGATAAAATGCAACAATGTGTTCACAACAACAGCAAAAAATTCAGTCAATTTCATTTTTTTACCGTGAAGTTAGGAAGAACATCTCATTGAAGAAGTACGTTAAGCATGATTTTAAAGACACGAAACCTTGAATAGTGTCATACTGACCCCAAACATATTGAGAGGGTTTAACCCCTCTGGAGGTAGATGAATCAGTGGTACATGGAGTCCAGATTATTTTCAGTGGACCCGTCATGTACTTTTATTGTAGTTCAAGATAAAATATGATAAGGGCCTTTTTATCTCTTAACTCAGCATTATTCTTGGCCTCCAATCTTCAGTAAGAACACTGACACCCACAGTGTTGCACTGAGTGGAGAGTAAACACAGCATGTAAACTCAGCCCTTTACGTAGAGCAAGAGAATGCAATCGCTGAAAAAAGTACCGGTTTAGAAACGAAGATTCCAAAGGGGCCGCATTCGTGCTTGTTCTGAAACCGGTTTCAAAGGTTGATTGGAACGAGTGCTGATCATAAAGGTGTCTGTTTTTCATTGCATTGGTAACTTAGCTGACAATTCTAGACAAAACAACTTACAGTTGATTAGACTGAGCAGGGGCCCGCCCCTCTGGAATGATGTCATGTTTATCCCCATAAAACCTGAGGTTTCAAAATATCCCAAATATGTCCTGCTGAATTACAGGGAAATGTTTGTAATATAATCTACAAGAGCTTGATATGTTCCATTTGATGTAGTGCTGTGGTCATAAAAACATGGCGTCCTGGGTTTGAATATTTCTCTTAATATAAGTGTGATGTAGCTTCAGCGAAGCACTGCAACCAGCAGATACAGAATATGTATGTGACACTGTCCTACAATATGAAAAATTATTCTCTGACTGAACGCATGTAAGGGGAAAGTGTTTAAGGGGTCAGTAGTTTTTTTTTGGGCCCCCAGCCTGTTCCCCCGAGCCGGAGTCCTCAGTAGAGAGCAGCCCTGTGTTTTAGGTGCGGAAGTATTGCAGCCTGTAGTTGTCAGTTGTGGTTTGTAGTTTGATGCCAGGCGCAGGGCATCAAAGTACATCACGTCCCTGCTGATACGAACATTTTTGGAGTGAAAGTTGCGGCATACTGCCGGATGTTAATGTGTTCGGGAAAACGTGATGCTGTGTGGTGAGGTAAAGGTGTGCTGTCGCAGCTTTGCTAGCTGTTGTGAAAATTTCTGTCATGTGGTGCTGCTATCAGACGCCAACACAGTAAAATTATATCTGGCAGGTTTAGTAGAAGTTAAGGATGAGAACTTTTGAACTCAGCTTTACTACTTCTGGCTTGGAGGTGATAAGTAATCCTGCCGGCTGTTGACGCTCTGCACGTGCAGGAGAGTACTGTGATATTAATGAAAGAGACGGTAACTGACTTTTCTCACTGCTGGGTTTGACTCTCAGATGCAGTCATGCCAGTCCCAGCTGTGCCCAGCAGCCCTGCGATGCAGCACATAACTCTCCTCTAGCAGCTCAGGGAGATGGGAGGGTTACACTTGCTTTGGGTTAGCAGTGTTCGTTACTCACACGCTGCCTGCTGGCCACCCACGGCTCGTCAGCACATGTTCTGGTTTCCTCCGCTCTTATTCTGAGTCTGTGAGGTTTCACACTGTGAGTGTAAAGAATCGGAGTCTGACAGGAGAACTGTGAATCGTCTGTGCTCGTGAGATGGCAGCATGAGTCACATGCGAGCGCCTGTACTCAGCTCACTGATTGGACGGTCTAGAGTTGGGTGGAATTACAGGTGCTTAATTTTTCTAATCCCCTTAACTCTCTGTTCAGCCTTTTGTTAGAGTTTATTTAGAGTCACTATGTCTAAATGAAAGATGTTCTGAACTTAACTGATTGGATTTTTCTCATAACATACTGCGGCCGTGCGTTAGTGACGACTCGATCAGGATGAGTTCAGCTAGACGCTTCTGTCAGTTAAAGACAGTCACTCCAAGTGTGCACTACCGAAGGCTGAGGCAGTTAAAGGGTTAAAAAACTTCTCTTCCCTTCTCTGCCTCCCACCCCCTCCTCTCTCTCTCTCTCCCTCCCTCCCTCTCTAAGAAGGCTGTTTGTGCTCAGCGGGGCTACAGACGGAAGTGTTGCATTGTGGGATGTGAGCACGCTCCCTGACTGGAAGAACATGTGTACAGCCGATCTCGCCTGGGATGGTAAGTGTTTCTCATCGCTGTGGCTTAGAATATCTTTTGGGTACTTCAGTCAGTCATTTTTACGTTATTTTTTCTCAGGCCCGAAGAGTCCGTGCTTCTCACTGCGAGTCCATCAGAGTGGAGTGAACAGTCTGGTTGTGTGGGCGGGGCCCCGGGAGGAGGCGGGGCTTGAGGGGGAGGATAGGGCGGAGCCTGAGGAGAAGGAGGCGGTCTGGATGACTGTAGCGAGTGGTGGAGATGACGGGCAGCTGGTGGTGGTTAATATCAGACTGCAGTTCCTCCTGCTACAGACAGAGGGCAGTGCTGTATTGGTGCAGCTGCACACACGCTCTGAGGTACCCCTCGCTCACGCCGCCCCGGTAACAGCCCTTCAGCTTCTGGGTCCCGGCCTACTGGTCTCCGCCTCGCCCGACCAACGCGTGTGTGTCTGGGGTCTGAGCCCCACCTCTGAAAAACACTCACGTGCCTCTCACGAACAAAGCTCCACCCGCTGCCAACAGGACTCCGCCCATATCCAAACTGGTCCCACCCTCCACCAGCAGGGAACACTCTTCTCACACGTGGCTGACGTGACAGGGGTGGCGGTTTGGCCAAAAATTTGGCATGAGGGCGGAGGCAGATCAGAGGAGGGCGAGGCCTGGGCGGCTGTTTGTGGTCAAGGGTTACAGCTGCTGCAAATCAGAGTGGAAGGGAGGGCAGTGACTGTGGAATGAAGGAGTGTTGGATTGGGGTCAGGGGTCAGATGTGAGAGTCGGTGCCAAAATTATTGCAACTCAGGACACCAAAGTCATGTATTTTCATCTGGTCTGTTTCCAAAATCCACACAGTTTCATTATTTAGTGAGAATGTCAGCTGTGGGTTGGGGAATAATTTGTCGTTTACATTCTGAGTCAAGTTTAGGCCTGAGTGAAAGGCATGTTTGCAGCATTTACACCCTGAAATTCCTCTGTTACAATGAAGAAATAAAAGCAGAGGCGAACAGCAGTCACACGCCAAAGCCTCTCGGCCCACTGCTGTGCGGTGCTCAGTGCGAACTAAACATTCTGAAATCTAGAGATCCCCTCCCAAGCATTGAGCCATTTTGAGGACCCCTGTATTACACCTTAAAAAGCCCATGTTTATCAAACAAAGAAGAGGATTTTTACAAATCCAGGCAGCATATCCTCATGTCTAGTCAGAGCCATGCTGCAGTACCTACTCAGACCCCCAGGGGTCCTCATTTCCATTACTGAAAACCTGGGGTCCGAAGAAATGGAATTATTCCTGACTCAGCAGGAGCAGTCAGTGTTCAGTGGGCCCAGAAACCACTGCTGCTTCGGTGTAAAGTCTGGACTGGCCTGTTATGCAAGTCTTAACTCCAAGTGCATGTGTGTTTGTTGACTGTTTTTAATAATGTAATAAAGTATTCGTGTCCTCTGTAGAGTGTGGTCAAAGTTGCCTCAGCAGTGTTGTGTGAGTAAGTGGGCAGTTTAGAGCCGAATGCATATTTGATGATGTATCAGGTTTCCTTTTGTCTGGGGTCTGTGTGTCTGCCAGTGCGTTGGCTGGGTGGTAAATGATAGACTGAAAGAGACGGGGGTCGGCCATGATCCCCTCTTGTGTGGTGTTGCTTGTTTGAGAGAGTGGCGTTAGACTTGGGTAAACTGATAAACCCACCCCAGCATCTTAGCTTTACCGCATCAACCTGCTTCGACAGGAGGGGAAGCTAATTTCTTGGGAACGTTGCAATGCCGAATGCGGTGAGTTGTAACTGACTGCCAGTGCTAACTTCTGTTAGCCCAGAGAATCGCTGCTGGTGCAAAATGGTTCTGCCTGCTGCTGTTTGTATTGTATACAGTACCCATGTCTCACCGAGCTGAGTACCATCTGAACGCTCTGTTTAGATTAATTCTGTAACCATGACCCTGACTGCACTGCATCTGTAACTACTACTGCTGAATACAGTGTGGGCCTTAATTATTGGGACAGGCACCATGCTGTTATCCTTCAGAATATTGCCCAGTACAGATGAAAATGCCTTCTGATTTTTGCTAAAAAGTTACACACTTAACCCCTTTGTACAGATATAGACACCGGCGTCCGTAAATTTTGACATGTAATTCCTAAACAATTCTGTCACTGAACCCAGACACAAACCCAGAGTTATAAAGCCTAAATAGGCTCATGCACAGCAGGAAAAAATAGGCATTATTTGTGATCTGCGCAAAGGTTAAATGTTAATTTTATTTAATGTAAATCAGGTTGCTGGTATATGGAAGTTGTTTGTGTCAAAATTCACACGCCTACACAGTGTATTTGCAGTGGAAGTTGTCAGTTCTGATAATTGTAATTGCAACTACTCCTTGATCGTATTCTCTAGGCGGCTGATTTAAATGCCCCCTGAGCAAACAGAGTTCCAAAAGTATTTGGATGCGGGGTCAGTTCTTGCTCTCTTCTGCAGTAGATGTTGGCTTAAATTTGTGGGCATTTACTACAATATTATATCAACAATGTAAAGATTCAGCCCTGTCATGCAGTGTGGGTTACCATCCAAATACAATCCACGTATGACCAATTACTCATTTCTCTTGTACACCAGTCCTGTCATGGTGTAGCGCTGAAGGACATAATTTGAGACCACACAGAAGGACTATCCTTATGTCACTCCAGGCCAGTGATGTCAAGGGCCAGGCTGCCTCTGATTGGTTCTTCTGACCAGACTCCAGGTAAAGATGTTGCCATGGTGCTATTAGCAATGTGACAGAAGTGGTGTGTGAATGCTGTTTTATTGTACTGTATATCTGATGCTGTTAGGACTGGCAGTATTAGAGCCAAATGGTTTTAATCATCTCCCCTTTAGTTTTTAGAGTAAGAGTAAATATAATCCAACAATTACCTCAAAAGGAAGTACAAACAATATCACAATGGTATTACGGAAATCGCCTCTAAGGCATGTGTCCAAGAACATGCTGGAAATCACAGAGACAGATAAAATTTAGCTCAGCTCCTGCAGATGTATCCTTACCTTGGGTTAATTTGACCCTGACCAGGGTCCCATTTAGATTCAGACTGATTTATTAATCTCGAATTAGCTTGGCCATCTCCGCAACGGTGGTGTACCAGACAACAATAGTGGAATAAACACCCATATATATGACATGATCAGGGTTATTGGCAATCACCACTACAAAAATATGCACTCTTATAATCCGTATCAGAGGAATAAGCATTTTGAATGAATACACTCCCAAAATAATTCTACTTAAGTAAGCAGTTTCAAAGTGTACATAACCTCACCCTTCTGTCATCGTTGTGGCAAGTATACAGAGACAGAAATAATTAAAGTCTGTTGAGCCAAATGTTACATTTTCCTATCTAATAACACGCACGCGTGCTGGTCTCCGGTCCCGAACACAGCTCGTGTCCGGAGACCAGGAACAGGACAGAGCAGGGAAATGATTGCACTCCTCTTACGGTCTCATCTCAGTTTCACAAACATACCAATCATATTTATATTCAGAAAAACAATACTGCACTAATTGCTCTTGATGATTGATTTGATTGATGATGTCATCCTCAATTGTTTTATTAGTGACGTCGTTTCCTCTTCATTATGTTATTTTTTGATTGACATAAAAATTATCACTCCTTTCAGAAATAGCTTCCCAATTGAGGACACCAATATGCATGGGACATAGTAACATTGTGTGACCGAAGTAGCGGTGTTTTAATATTTAGTCGGCAATACTCTGCTTACCAAGACTCATATGAAAGTGCTACATCCTCGAGTCAATGTAAACTTCTGGTGCCTTAAAGGTGAAGGAAAGTTAGTGGCACATTAGTGATGAAAGCCCTGTGCCGTTTGAGTGTTGAACAGCAGTTGCTTTTCTTTTGGTTTGTAAAGGAAAGCCCATCCAGCCTGGCCTGCAGCGCCCTCCTCAGGCCAGGAGGAGGAAGGGCGCCCCTCCAGCCAGGACTGGAAGCCCGGACGCTGTGGCTCCCTGGGCGGGTTCATTTCTGTCGGAGTCGTCCTTCCCCTGCATCGCAGCGCTTACCGCTCCCCCTGCTCTTCCTCACGCTCCTCTTCCTCGCTCCCCGTCTCCGGCCGCCCCCTCGTTGCAGGCCGTGGAGACGGTTCCCTGGGCGGGCCGACGCAGGCCCCTCCCTCTGCGCCGCCCCCCTGGCACGCCCCGCCTCCCGCCCCTGCACCCCGTCACCAACCTCAGCTTCACTCGCAGCTTCACCTTCTCCTTCTTCCAGCTGCCGCAGCACCTGACGCCCCGCGACCGCGCGGATCGATCGAGACACGTCTCCCTGCTGCTGCGCCAGATACAGTACTGACCGCGGGATTGTGGAACACTGACCGCTTACTGAACACTGACCACAGGGTTACAGAACACTGAGCGCTTGCTGAACACTGACCGCTGGATTTATCAAACACTGACCGCGGGATGACCCAACACTGACCGTGAGATTTATCAAACACTGCGGGGTTGCCAAACATTGACCACGCATGGAACCACAGTTTTACCACCCACTCCCAGCAAACTTATTGAACACTGACCACACAGACCACTGGACATGGTTTTACTGCAAGATGACTGTGAATTTACCGAACACTGACCGTGATTTTACTGATCACTGACTTCGGTTCAGCACCATTTGCCTTGACGCATTCGCCGTCAGGAGAATATAAGCTGCATTTTTTGTGTCTGATTTTCTGACATTTGAAGTAACTGTACTTTAATCGCTTTACTCCTCTGCACTGATCGATGCAAAATGGCCGCCAGAGTACATTAATAATCACATGTACAGTGCGGCTCTGTACCGTAATTATGCCACAATATGTCTGCTGAATACGCATGTAATAAATCTTGTGAAATATGAGCAGCACATTTAAGGTGAAAATGTTTTTCTTTCAGATGACAATCTTCCTAAATTTCTAGCAGGCTGTTGCATAAGTTCAATTATTTTTTTCTGAGAAAAAAGTGATTTTTATTTCATTCTTCAGGCTAAAACATCTATTGAGACAAGCATTTTTCGGCTGAGTTAGACATACGCTCGTGATGTGTAATTATACAACACAAAGAGATAAACTCTCAGCAGTGATCCTGTAGAAGAGAGTGAGGTGACACCTGCACGCAGGAGGGTGATGTGAGAACCGTGTAGAGATGTGTCATGAGACTGAAAGATGAAGACGATGGGCTTTTATCCAATTTGTGTGGGTAAAATTGGGAGGAAATAACTGTGACCAAGCAGTCCGTTTATTTTTACGCCTGACACCTTGAACATTCCCACTTGGCTCTAATGTGTCATGTGGTTGAGTTGGTATTTGCCGGTTGAGCTTGTCAAACCTGCTGATTCAGCGCTGCATGTGGGGATTTATGACCGCACACGGCATCTCCTGTGTGAGGGGGATGTTAAAGGTACAGGCACAGGCCTTCCCTTCCAGATCTCATGTGGGATTAATGCTGCTGACCTGTCAGGAGCAGCTCTGGACATTAACACCAGTGTAAGCGCATCTGGCCATTCCAGCCCAGTCTCAGCGCACAGCTCGGTACGCTTATTCTTCATGGGACTGTTCTGTCTTTCCAAAGCTCCGCAGACTGAGGATGGGAAGATGAGTGGCTGTTTGTTTTCTCTGGCAAGAAGCTTCGCTCAGGCCTTTCCCTCGCCTGCATTCTCTGGACCCTTGTAGTTTACTCAGGGCACTGCCTGCATTTCTTGCAAATATGCAGCCATCCAGCATCCTGTGTCCCTCCGACTGCAGTCGATCTCTGATTGTCCGAAGCCGATTGCTGGTTTCATAAGTTGCCTTTTGGTTTCTCCCAGTTTGGTGTTCCTTCCCTGAAGTGCCCTACTCACCTCTTTCAATTCATCACCGTAAAGAAAACCAGCTTCCGGCCAAAGCCCCCGAGTCCAAACAAACTGTACAATCAGGTATTTAACTGCAATTTCTCCATGTCATGGAACCGAATGATGAAGCTGATCACGTTTTATCAAATTTAATTTGGCGGTCAGATTGTGAGGAAATAAGTAAAGTGTACGACAGTTACAAGATCACTGCTGAGTGCTGATGTTTTCAACCCCCCCTGGAACCAGGTAAGAGGGCAGTGAAGGGTTAATGGATTAGAGAACCAATGAATGGTCTGCAGGGGTTTTGGAGGGAGGGGAGGAATGCTGTCCTTTTCACAAGTACATTTAGAGACTCTGGCTTTTTTTTAAGCGTTATTCTGGAGCATCGGCTCGCAGGCATCCTGACATTTTGTCTTTCGTCACAGTGAGAGTAACAGTGAGAGTCTTCTATCACCTAGAATGGTGCACATAGGGTAACACACGACCGGTGAAACGACACATTATTTTGCTGTTTAAAAACACCTCCCCGTCTCGTAATGGACTTCAAAATGTGTTGCGTTCAGTGAAGTTTGTTGAAAAATTAGTTAACAGAAGTCTAAGCATTACATTTTGATGAAAAAAAAGTCTGTTTCTGTTAAACTTACAGTACTAGCTAAAATTAGGAAAAAAATATTTGGCTGACAATTTAAGTGAGATATTTTGAATCCAAGATTTGCAACCGGGGTACGTAAAACCTCTCAAGCAAACAGCAACTTGGAGCAAAAAGTATTTCCAACGTCAGAGAAAAAAATTTCAATAAAGGACTGATTAAAAATAGACAGCAATTTATCACCGACATTAAAGGACTTAAGCTTCCTCAGTAAGTGGATTCTTTGTTGGCCTCGCTTAACAAAACTCTTTGTGAAATCGAACTTTAGCCGGGAATCAAACGCAGTTCGTAAATACTTGTATGAGTCAACAATCTCAACATCCTTACCATGAATAGAGCTTGCTTTAGGCTTTACACAGTTTCTCCTAAAATCTACAATAAGCTCTTTAGTTTTTGACACATCAAGGTCAAGAAGCCTGCATTAGACACCAGGACATCAGAAGACAGAACACAGCCCTGAGGAGAACCTGTGTTAGACACCAGGACATCAGGGAACAGAATACAGCCCTAAAGAGCGCCTTTGTTAGACACCAGGACATCAGGGGACAGAACACAGCCCAGTGGAGAGCCTGCGTTAGACACCAGGACATCAGGAGACGGAACACAGCCGTGCGGAGAGCCTGCGTTAGACTGCAGGACATCAGGAGACAGAACACAGCCCTGAGGAGAGCCTGTGCTAGACACCAGGACATCAGGGGACAGAACACAGGCCTGAGGAGAGCCTGAGTTAGACACCAGGACATCAGGAGACAGAACACTGCCCAGTGGAGAGCCTGCGTTAGACACCAGGACACTCAGGAGACAGAACACAGCCGTGCGGAGAGCCTGCATTAGACAGCAGGACATCAGGAGACAGAACACAGCCCTGAGGAGAGCCTGTGCTAGACACCAGGACATCAGGGGACAGAACACAGCCCTGAGGAGAGCCTGCGTTAGACACCAGGACATCAGGGGACAGAACACAGCCCTGTGGAGAGCCTCCGTTAGACACCAGGACATCATGAGACAGAACACAGCCCTGTGGAGAGCCTGCGTTACACACTAGGACATCAGGGGACAGAACACGGCCCTGAGGAGAGCCTGTGTTAAACACTAGGACATCAGGGGACAGAACACAGTCCAGAGGAGAGCCTGTGCTAGACACCAGGACATCAGGGGACAGAACACAGCCCTGAGGAGAGCCTGTGTTAGACACCAGGACATCAGGGACAGAACACAGCCCTGTGGAGAGCCTGTGTTAGACACCAGGACATCAGGGGACAGAACACAGCCCTGAGGAGAGCCTGTGTTAGACACCAGGACATCAGGGACAGAACACAGCCCTGTGGAGAGCCTGTGTTAGACACCAGGACATCAGGGACAGAACACAGCCCTGAAGAGAGCCTGCGTTTGACACCAGGACATCAGGGGACGAAACACAGCCCTGAGGAGAGCCTCCGTTAGACACCAGGACATCATGAGACAGAACACAGCCCTGTGGAGAGCCTGCGTTACACACTAGGACATCAGGGGACAGAACACGGCCCTGAGGAGAGCCTGTGCTAGACACCAGGACATCAGGGGACAGAACACAGCCCTGAGAAGAGCCTGTGTTAGACACCAGGACATCAGGGACAGAACACAGCCCTGTGGAGAGCCTGTGTTAGACACCAGGACATCAGGGGACAGAACACAGCCCTGAGGAGAGCCTGTGTTAGACACCAGGACATCAGGGACAGAACACAGCCCTGAAGAGAGCCTGCGTTCGACACCAGGACATCAGGGGACAAAACACAGCCCTGAGGAGAGCCTCCGTTAGACACCAGGACATCATGAGACAGAACACAGCCCTGTGGAGAGCCTGCGTTACACACTAGGACATCAGGGGACAGAACACGGCCCTGAGGAGAGCCTGTGCTAGACACCAGGACATCAGGGGACAGAACACAGCCCTGAGGAGAGCCTGTGTTAGACACCAGGACATCAGGGACAGAACACAGCCCTGTGGAGAGCCTGTGTTAGACACCAGGACATCAGGGGACAGAACACAGCCCTGAGGAGAGCCTGTGTTAGACACCAGGACATCAGGGACAGAACACAGCCCTGAAGAGAGCCTGCGTTCGACACCAGGACATCAGGGGACGAAACACAGCCCTGAGGAGAGCCTGCGTTAGACACCAGGACATCAAGGGACAGAACACAGCCCTGGGAAGAGCCAACGTTAGATACCAGGACATCAGGGGACAGAACACAGGCCTGAGGAGAGCCTGTGTTGGGACACTAGGACATCAGGGCACAGAACACAGCCCTGAGGAGAGCCTGAGTTAGACACCAGGACATCAGGGACAGATCACAACCCTGTGGAGAGCCTGTGTTAGACACCAGGACATCAGGGGACAGAATACAGCCCTGAGGAGAGCCTGTGTTAGACGCCAGGACATCAGGGGACAGAACACAGCCCTGAAGAGAGCCTGTGTTAGACACCAGGACATCAGGGGACAGAACACAGCCCTGAGGAGAGCCTGTGTTAAACACTAGGACATCAGGAGACAGAACACAGCCCTGAGGAGAGCCTGAGTTAGACACCAGGACATCAGGGACAGATCACAACCCTGTGGAGAGCCTGTGTTAGACACCAGGACATCAGGGGACAGAATACAGCCCTGAGGAGAGCCTGTGTTAGACACCAGGACATCAGGGGACAGAACACAGCCCTGAAGAGAGCCTGTGTTAGACACCAGGACATCAGGGGACAGAACACAGCCCTGAGGAGAGCCTGTGTTAAACACTAGGACATCAGGAGACAGAACACAGCCCTGTTACCCTCGGCCCAACTTCAGGCCGAAGGGTATTGTCATCAGTTTGTCGTCTGTCTGTCCGTCTGTCTGTCTTCCGTGTGTGCACCTCTAAAGTCAGCGTCAATAAACTAGTTACCCATGCCAAAACATTCACGGTAATGTAGGGAATCCAGGCCTGAATTATTCAGATTGGACCATTTTTTGGGGAAAAATGGCATTTTTTATGTTTTTGAAAATAAAGCATTTTGATGAAACATTTGAGCTAGTGGGTTTATACTTGGGGGAACGATCATATATATGCGGGGCTCTAGATTAGTGAAAAAAATTTGAATTTTCCAAAATTTTTGTGAGACTTTGGGCATTTTTGTATTTGTAAATGTATGTTCTGTGGAATTTTACTTTGGTTATTGTGTAATTGTTCTGGGACACTTCATAAGTCAGCCCGAGGGTGTTCAAACGTGGGCGTTTCTTGTGGTGAGCCTGCGTTAGACACCAGGACATCAGACATGATTCCATTAACAAAGACCTGCTGTTTCCTGTCCGTTAAAAAGTACACAATCAACAATAAAAACTGATCAGGCAGCTTAAAAAAGTAGAAAGGCGGTGAATTACAAAAGTACGATGTGTGGTTGCATCTTGTTAAAAGCTGATGAAAAGTCAGCAAATATGAGTCTAGCATGTGACTTTGGCTTCTTTAAATGCTGAGAAATTTAGTCTCGAATGAAGAGTTTTGCTTCCTCCACTCTTTTATCGGCTTGATAAGCGAACTGTAAAGGGTCGAGTTTTTCAAACAGCAAGGACACGAGCTCATCTTTTAAAATTCTCTCAAAGCTTTTCATGACTAATGACGTTAAAGCAGCAGGTCTAAACTCACTCAGTTCTTTCGGATTTTTAGATTTAGGAGCAGGGATTATAGTTGAGGTTTTTCATGTTACAGGAAGCTGGCGATGATCAGCACACATCTGAAAGCACAGAGAAAACTTCACTGGGCTGCTCAGCACAGTAATGAAGAGGACGGCCACAGAGAATCAGGACCTGCTGCCTTCCTAATATTAATTTTCTTCAATAATGCCGCCACCTGATCCTGACAGATTACAAATCACATTGAGATACAAGAGAATCTTTCACCATGGTTACATTGTGAGGAAATTCAGCCTTTCAAACCGAGGGAAAAAGACATTAAAAGTGTTTTACAACTCAGCATCAGTGACTCCATTACAGCTGATGTGCTGCTTGGACTCAGCAGCGTTCTGATTTATTGAGGCCATTGACTTCATACCTCGTCAAGCTGCTCTAATGTCAGCAGTGCTGGGCTGCATTTCTACTTTATTTTTATGTACTGAGCAACGAAAGAAACGCAAGTTAGCTGGTTAGTTAATGTACTCTTATGGTTACTCAGTCAAAGTGACCGCAAAACAAAGAAAAATGTAAATGTGCACGCACTGGTAATAAATTTGAGTGTCTATAATAATTGTGCATCTACTTCTCTTCCGGTCTGTCTTTAACTTGCGTTTCTTTTGTTGTTCGGTATAATTAATTTTGGCTCCGGCTAATTCTCTCCTCACCTCTCTGGAGACAGACTTTTTCTCAAGAGGATCTCCTGTTTTTGTTGTTTTTGTTGATAACCGTTTTAAGTTCCTTAGTTACCCAAGGTTTGTTATTTGGATAAATAACAACCTTTTCTGTTGGTAGGACGGAGTTTACACAAAATGTAACATGAGAGAACACAGTGTTGGTGCCAATCTGCGCATTCAAAACATGCCTGAAGAGACCAGATACTGTCCTCAGACCAGATTTTAACCTCCCTCTCTCCACACTGAAGGCGTCTGAAGGACGGTTTATACACAGGCAGTAAACACACAATGATGATAAGATGCACCGAGAGAAGGCATCGGCACAGACTTATAGGCGCCGTTCAAAGAGCCATAACATAAGCCAAGAGTGGAGCTTTTGTTAGTCGTGGCGCAAGTCACATACTGTTCATATGTTCTCAACGTCCTGTTCAGAGTGCAGTGATTAGAATCACCAAGGATGAATTTCGGAGCATCCGGACAGATCGGGTCCAGTCTGTAGGACATCTGCGCTCAGCTGTGCCGCTGCAGATGCGCTGGCTCGCGGGTGAATGTAAACAAGTGTGAGGAAAAGTTGCTGAAATTCAAGCAGCAAATAATAAGGGTGCAGCAAGATAGACAACCATTCAATATCAGGGGTGCATAACTTTTCCCGGACCACAACGGTGTTACAGTCCTCTTGTTAGCGTAAAAGTACACTCCTCGTCCTCGGCTCTTCCAAGTGATCTCCGGGGACCAGTCAGCCGAAAGGAACTACTAAACCCACTTATGGACAGATCTCGTACCTCCACTGAGCCAAGTTTCAGTGAAGGCCAACAGGCAGATTTCCTTGATTTCGTGCCTGAATTTGGCCTGTAATGTGAATATAGGCCACTAGATGGCAGTATTTACCTTTTTTTGTTAAGCTCAGACTGGAGTCATGTTTAGACATGTCCTGGACATGTCTGGGGCAAGTCTCAGAAAATTAAAAAAAAAGAGGTCTAAATGTGGGTGGGGTCTGCAAAAGAGTATATAAGGAAAAGAATTGAGACAGTAAAGTAGTAGGAGAAATTGCAAGAAGATGACCAGACCTGGCATTCTGTTCAAGACCTGTGATGTTTCTTTTGTGGATTTCTTTGCCTGTGTTTGAGCATTTTCTTCATCCAGGACATCACCAAGCCACCCCACTAAAAAGGGACTGTAATTATTTCTGTTTTTTCTTATTTATCAATCTTGGTCTTTAGTTGTAGGTTGTTATTAGTCTTTGTCTTTGTTAAAAATTAAATGTGTTTTAGTTGTTAAAACTGTGTTTGTCATCCCTTGCTGTTGCTGTTGTGTTATAAATGTAATAACAAATTGGGGCCATAACAAATTGGGGGCTCAAGGTCCGGGATAGACCATTGTGTGAGTAATTTATTGAAAATCTAACATTCCAAATTGTGAAATTGTTTTTGTGAATTTTCCTAGATATATATTGACAACAGCAATGTATGATTTCTTGGCATCACCAACCGTAGGGGTTTTGAATTCTTTTAAAAAGACAGAACTGCTAGAAATTTGCAGACAGTTGGAGCTGACAGAGGTAAAACCAGCCATGCGAAAAGCAAGACTGGCTAGAGAGATAGTTGAATATAACATTGATGAAAATGTGTTTGCACCAGGAGATCTGGAACAGTTTCCAGTGGAAAATCCAAATATAGAAATGGAACTTAAATTAAAAATGCGAGAGATTGAAAGGGAGGAAAGAGAAAAAGAAAGGGAGGAAAAAGAGAAAGAAAGGGAAGAAAGAGAAAAAGAAAGGGAGGAAAAAGAGAAACAAAGAGAATTTGAGAGGGAAGAAAAAGAAAAACAAAGGCAGTTTGAGTTAGAAAAATTAGCAAGAGAAGAAAAACAAAGAGAATATGAGAGAGAGAAAGAGAAAAAAACAGAAAGAGAGAGACAGAGACAGAGAGATTTTGAATTAGAGAAATTCGATAGAGAAGAAAGACTCCAAATGGAGCAACTAAAAATTAAAATTCAAACTAAAAATAAATTTCGTGCTAGCCAGGAGGTAAAACTGGTGCCTCCATTTTCGGAAAAGGATGTTGACAACTATTTCCAGTGTTTTGAAAAGGTAGCAAAGAGTTGCCAGTGGCCAAAGGAACACTGGCCTCTGATGTTGCAAACTGTCCTCAAGGGTAAAGCTCAACAAGCCTATTCGGCTTTGTCTGCAGATGATTCCTCTGATTATGAGGTTGTCAAAAAGGTTATTCTGAGAGCTTATGAGTTGGTTCCAGAGGCTTACCGACAGAAATTCAGAGGTCTGAAGAAATTTGAAAATCAGACTTATGTGGAATTTGCTAATGAGAAGAAAGTTTGCTTTGAGCGCTGGTGTACTTCTATGGAGGTCAAGGATGATTTCAACTCACTAAAAGAGATGGTGTTAGTTGAAGAATTCAAGAACTGTGTTAAGGATGATGTTAAGACCTACCTTAATGAGAAGCAAGCACTGAACTTGCAATCAGCTGCCAAATTTGCAGATGAATATGTTCTCACTCATAAGTCCAAATTTCAGTCTAGCAGTAACAATAAATGGTCCCAATTTCAGAAAAAGGGTTATGGTGATACCCAAGATTCCTCACCCAAAGACAAAGACAAATCTGGTGATGGTGCTCAGAAATCCAGTAACAGGTCTGATCAAAGTGTGAAAGCTGACAGTGACAAAAGTGGTCTAGTTTGCAGTTATTGCAAGAAATCTGGTCATATTAAAACTAACTGCTGGTTCCTTAAAGCTAAGAAAGAAAAAGAAAAGGATACCAAACCAAATGCCTTTGTGAAAACAAGGTTAGAAACCCCTGTAGTAGATAACCAATCTGCTAAATTGCCTGCTTCTTGTGGGGCTAAAAAGCCTGATACAGCTGACTTCGTGAGGGAGGAATTTCTTCCATTTGTGTCAGAGGGATTTGTGGCTCTGAATGAGCATACTACTCCTGTCCCCATATATATCCTAAGGGATACCGGAGCTTCTCAGTCACTTTTGTTGATGGACTCCTTGGAGTTATGTGATGAGACCGCTTCAGGGGATTTCATACTTGTACAAGGTATTGAAGGGAGGACTGTATCTGTACCCCTGCGCTCTATATTCTTGAAGTCAGATTTAGTTACAGGACAGGTAAAGGTGGGACTTATGTCAAGTCTACCTATAAAGGGTGTTTCTCTGTTGCTAGGCAATGACCTGGCTGGGGGCAAAGTAGTTCCCCCTGTACATCTTACTTCACAGCCGAGCACTGAAGATGGGGATGAGGACCCATCTCTGTATCCTTCTTGCGCAGTGACTCGTGCTATGGCCAAGAAGGCTAAAGAAGAAGATGATGTGGTGCCGTCCAGTACATTGAATAGTCAGGACTCAGGTGGTTCGCCTCATGACTCTGATTGGCCTACTATGGTTTCTCCGTTTGAGGACTTATCAGATACTTTTATCAGTTCTCTATTCAGCCAGCCGGATGGGTCTGGTGATTCTGATGTGTCTGGAGACTTGTCTCTGTCCAGAAAGCGGTTGATTGAGGAGCAAACTAATGATCCTGAAATTTGTGTACTAAAGAGGAGAGCCCTTCCTGAAAAAGAAATAGATGCAGTTCCAGTTGGGTATTATCTCAAGGATGGTGTGTTGATGCGGAAGTGGCGCCCTCCTGATATCCCTGCCAATGCAGATTGGGCAGTGGTCAGGCAAATTGTTGTTCCGAAGGTCTATAGGAATGAGATCTTAACAATGGCTCATAGTTTACCTTTAGGAGGTCATCTTGGTGTTAACAAGACTGTTGATAAGATCATGAAACACTTCTTTTGGCCTGGGCTTCGGAAAGACGTTTCCAACTTTTGCAAAACCTGTCACACTTGTCAGGTAATTGGAAAACACCAGTTAGACCCACCTGTAGCTCCATTGCAGCCTATCCCAGCATTTGGGGAGCCATTCTCTAGGGTCATTGTTGATTGCGTTGGTCCATTACCCAAGACTAGATCTGGAAATCAGTACTTGTTGACAATCATGTGTGCATCTACCAGATTCCCCGAAGCCATGCCTCTACGTAACATCAAGGCAACTGCAATCTCGAAGGCTTTGATAAAGTTCTTCACGTTGTTTGGTCTTCCCAGGGAAATTCAGTCAGACCAAGGTAGCAATTTCACTTCAGGATTGTTTCAGCAGGTTGTGTATGAACTAGGTGCAAAACAGATTCTTTCTAGTGCCTATCATCCAGAAAGTCAGGGTGCCTTAGAGCGGTTTCATTCCACTCTCAAGACAATGATGAGGACTTATTGTTATGACCATGAGAAAGACTGGGATGAAGGGGTTCATTTGCTGTTGTTTGCAGCTAGAGAAGCAGTGCAGGAGTCTACTGGATTCAGTCCATTTGAGCTAGTGTTTGGTCATGAAGTGAGAGGACCTTTGCTATTATTGAGTGAACAATGGCAAGAGGAAGAGCCGCAAATCAGTCTGTTAGACTATGTTAGCAAGTTCAAGGAAAGATTGCGTGCAGCTTGTGACCTTGCCAAAGAGAACTTGAAATCAAGTCAGGGAAAAATGAAAACTTGGTATGATCATAAGGCTAGAAGCCGTGAGTTTAAACCAGGAGACAAGGTCCTTGTGTTGTTTCCCTTGCAGTCCAATCCATTGCAGGCTAGATTTCATGGTCCTTATGAAATTCTGACAAAACTCAATGATCTCAATTACATTGTGAAGACTCCAGATAGGAGAAAACCAAAACAATTGTGTCATATTAACATGCTAAAGCCTTATCATGACAGAAATGCTAGGGTTGCAGCTGTCACTTCAGATTCTCCAATGGTCGAAACGTGTGAAGATGAGGGGGAGTTTCAAGATGATGAACCAAGAATTAAAGCTAAAGTTCTTTCATGTAAATTGTCAAACACTGAAGTGTTGCAAAATCTTGATGTAAAACTCCAGCACTTAGAACCCTCACAGAGAGATCAGTTTGAAAGGTTGATCAAGAAATATGAGGATTTGTTTCCTGATGTTCCAAAGAGAGTTACTATAGCCTCTCATGATGTAGATGTTGGTGATGCCAAACCAATAAAACAGCATCCATACCGGATGAATCCTGAAAAGAGAAAGATTGCTGAGAAAGAGGTTGAGTACATGTTAAAACATGATATTATCAGACCCTCCAACTCCGATTGGAGTTCACCCTGTGTGCTAGTTCCAAAACCTGATGGAAGTACTAGATTCTGTACAGATTATCGCAAAGTCAATGCTGTAACTAGAACGGATGTGTTTCCAATACCTAGGATTGATGATTGTATTGATAGTGTAGGGCAAGCAAAGTTTCTGACCAAGATTGATTTATTGAAGGGTTATTGGTGTGTGCCTTTAACTGAGAGGGCCAAGAGCATCTCTGCTTTTGCCACACCATCTGGATTGTACCAGTATGAAGTCCTACCCTTTGGCATGAAAAATGCCCCAGCCACGTTCCAAAGGATGATACAGTCTACAATCGCCGGATTGCCACACACGGGTGCATACATCGATGACCTGATCACATGGAGTGACTCCTGGGAAGAACATCTAAAAGATGTAGAGACGTTGTTCCAGCGCCTGACCCAGGCTAACCTGACTGTTAACCTGAACAAGAGTGACTTTGGTTGTGCTACTGTCACCTATCTTGGCTACGTCATAGGCCAGGGTAAGGTGGCACCCATAAATGCTTAAGTCCAAGCCATCATGGACTTTCCAGTTCCTGACAACAAAAAAGCTTTGCGCCGCTTCCGTGGAATGATCGGGTACTACCACAAGTTCTGCAAGAACTTTGCTGAGATTGCTCTCAGTCTAACTAACCAACTGAAGAAAGGCAGAAAGTTCACCTGGGATGATGCATGCCAGAGAGCCTTCAATCGCCTGAAGTCTCTGCTGTGTCACTTCCCCGTGCTCAAATCTCCTGACTTCAACAAACCGTTCTCCATCGCGGTCGATGCTAGCGACCAAGCTTGTGGATCTGTGCTCCTACAGAGAAGTGACTCTGATGACATTGAGCATCCCGTGGCATACTTCTCCAGGAAGTTCAATCGCCACCAAAGGAACTATTCCACAATAGAGAAGGAACTGTTGGCTCTGGTCCTTTCTTTACAACACTTTGAGGTTTATGTTTGTACAGGACAAAAGCCAATGATTGTATACACTGACCACAATCCGTTAATGTTTTTGAGTAAGATGAAAAACAAGAATCGGAGATTGTTGAATTGGAGTTTGATTTTACAGGAGTTTGACTTGGAAATTAAGCATGTGAAGGGTACAGACAATGTAATTGCTGATTGCTTATCCCGTGTTTGAATGTGTATATATATATCATGTGTTTGAATATTGTATGATATGTATATATAGACAAGTGTTCACTTAACCATTTTGTATTGAAAAGAAAAATTTTGCCTTTATGAGTCAAAATTTTTCCCTTTTGGAATGGAGGTGTAATGTGAATATAGGCCACTAGATGGCAGTATTTACCTTTTTTTGTTCAGCTCAGACTGGAGTCATGTTTAGACATGTCCTGGACATGTCTGGGGCAAGTCTCAGAAAATTAAAAAAAAGAGGTCTAAATGTGGGTGGGGTCTGCAAAAGAGTATATAAGGAAAAGAATTGAGACAGTAAAGTAGTAGGAGAAATTGCAAGAAGATGACCAGACCTGGCATTCTGTTCAAGACCTGTGATGTTTCTTTTGTGGATTTCTTTGCCTGTGTTTGAGCATTTTCTTCATCCAGGACATCACCAAGCCACCCCACTAAAAAGGGACTGTAATTATTTCTGTTTTTTCTTATTTATCAATCTTGGTCTTTAGTTGTAGGTTGTTATTAGTCTTTGTCTTTGTTAAAAATTAAATGTGTTTTAGTTGTTAAAACTGTGTTTGTCATCCCTTGCTGTTGCTGTTGTGTTATAGATGTAATAACAAATTGGGGCCATAACAGGCCCATGTCTCCAGCTCGTCCATCTTGTCCCTGATGGACTAGACGTTGGAGAGCAGGACCGTCGGCAGCTTAGGAAGCCGGCGGCGGTTGTTCAGGCTCAGGCACTTCAATCTCCAATGTATACCTCCCCTCATTCCTCTGCTGCGTCGGGTGGTCCGAAGAGAGGACGCCTTTCTTGGGCGGTATGAACTGAACGGTTCTACTGGTATCCCCACCGGGACGTCTCCTTTAGCGGAGGTGCGCAGAGAAGGTAATAAGTCACAGCTGAGAGTGATGCGGCTTCCAGGTCCGCCATGGTGTGCAGCCGCTCCATGACAAGGAAACGCCCATGACAGGGTCACGAGGCATAAAAGTGCATATAACTGTGCAAATGAGTTCTAAGTCCACATCCTAAGACAGACATTAAGTTCCATACACACAGGATGGCTTAAAACATTTAAAAATCAGCTAAAACACGTTAGAAAACGTTAAACACAGGTAAAAGACAAGCCAGGTAGAGGTCGCTTCAGGTCGCGCACTGCCCTGCGACCAACTGTCAGAATCGGAGGGATGTTTTTTGCAGTTGCCTTTTCATCATGTCATTTGTTGCAGCAGCTTCTTCGTAAACAAGCAGCATGAAATGACGAATAACTGTCGACATTTTAGAAACCTTTTCTTCATAGTTTACCTCATAACATCGGTGAGGATCAGAGATGGGAAGTAACGAAGTACATTTTTTGGTATCTGTACTTTACTGAGTATTTATTTTCCTGAGTACTTTTTACTTTTATCCGTTACATTTTGACACAAGTATCTGTACTTTTACCCCGCAGATTTTCAAAAAGGCTCATTAATTTTATTGCACAACAACAATTAATTCAATAAAATTTTACACTGCTCAAAAAAATAAGGGGAGCACTAAAATAACACATCCTAGATCTGAATGAATGAATGGAATATTTTTATTAAATACTTTGTTATACTTTTATTACTATGTAATACTTTACATAGTTGAAAGTGCTGACAACAAAATCACACAAAAATTATCAATGGAAATCAAATGTATTAACCCATGGAGGTCTGGAATTGGAGTCACACTCAAAATTAAAGTGGAAAAACACACTATAGGCTGATCCAACTTTGATGTAATGTCGTTAAAACAAGTCAAAATGAGGCTCAGTAGTGTGTGTGGCCTCCACGTGCCTGTATGACCTCCCTACAACGCCTGGGCATGCTCCTGATGAGGTGGCGGATGGTCTCCTGAGGGATCTCCTCCCAGGCCTGGACTAAAGCATCCGCCACCTCCTGTACAGTCTGCGGTGCAACGTGGCGTTGGTGGATGGAGCGGGACATGATGTCCCAGATGTGCTCAATTGGATTAAGTCTGGGGAACGGGCGGGCCAGTCCATAGCCTCAATGCCTTCGTCTTGCAGGAACTGCTGACACACTCCAGCCACATGAGGTCAGCATTGTCTTGCATTAGGAGGAACCCAGGGCCAACCACACCAGCATATGGTCTCTCAAGAGGTCTGAGGATCTCATCTCGGTACCTAATGGCAGTCAGGCTTCCTCTGGTGAGCACATGGAGGGCTGTGCGGCCCCCCAAAGAAATGCCACCCCACACCATTACAGACCCACTGCCAAACCGGTCATGCTGGAGGATGTTGCAGGCAGCAGAACGTTCTCCACGGCGTCTCCAGACTCTGTCACGTCTGTCACATGTGCTCAGTGTGAACCTGCTTTCATCTGTGAAGAGCACAGGGTGCCAGTGGTGAATTTGCCAATCTTGGTGTTCTCTGGCAAATGCTAAACGTCCTGCACGGTGTTGGGCTGTAAGTACAACCCCCACCTGTGGACGTCGGGCCCTCATACCATCCTCATGGAGTTGGTTTCTGACCGTTTGAGCAGACACATGCACATTTGTGGCCTGCTGGAGGTCATTTTGCAGGGCTCTGGCAGTGCTCCTCCTGTTCCTCCTTGCACAAAGGCGGAGGTAGCGGTCCTGCTGCTGGGTTGTTGCCCTCCTACGGCCTCCTCCACGTCTCCTGATGTACTGGCCTGTCTCCTGGTAGCGCCTCCATGCTCTGGACACTACGCTGACAGACACAGCAAACCTTCTTGCCACAGCTCGCATTGATGTGCCATCCTGGATGAGCTGCACTACCTGAGCCACTTGTGTGGGTTGTAGAGTCCGTCTCATGCTACCACTAGAGTGAAAGCACCACCAGCATTCAAAAGTGACCAAAACATCAGCCAGAAAGCATAGGAACTGAGAAGTGGTCTGTGGTCACCACCTGCAGAACCACTCCTTTATTGGGGGTGTCTTGCTAATTGCCTATAATTTCTACCTGTTGTCTATTCCATTTGCACAACAGCATGCAAATTGATTGTCAATCAGAGTTGCTTCCTTATTGGACAGTTTGATTTCACAGAAGTGTGATTGACTTGTAGTTACATTGTGTTGTTTAAGTGTTCCCTTTATTTTTTTGAGCTGTGTATTTAGACCAGAATAAAAACATCTCTGCAGGCTCCGCCAATCGTATGAAACATTACTCACGGTTCCAAACATTCCAGCTTGTGATTGGCTCGCTGCCCATGTTCGTGCTTTTCATTGGCTAAAATTAATTCGGCAAGTTCTCAATCGTCTTCCTTTATTGAGGCGTTTTCCAATTATCGTAACTGGCAACTGAAGACACGGTTTCTCTCTATATCTGAACTAACAGCGATGAAATCATGGGCCAAATTCAGTACAGAAATGGGCTACTTGCGTGAGGGTCGACAGGTTTGCAATTTTGAATGATGTTGATTTAAATACAGCAAATACGTGTCCAGATTAATGATTAATGACCTTCTTAGTTCTCAGTCATTTTCATGATTAACAAAAGGTTCACTCCGAGAGCACTCCACACTTAACAGGTGCTGCTTGTTCTCTCCGATTAAATAAGACGACAATCATTCATCTGGACGCGAATTTGCTGTATTTAAATAAACGTTATTCAAAATTGCAAACCTGTTGACCCTCACGCAAGTAGCCCATTTCTGTACTGAATTTAGCCCATGATTTAATTGCTGTTAGTTCGCATATGGAGAGAAACCGTGTCTTCAGTTGCCAGTCACGATAATTGGAAAACGCGTCAATAAAGGCAGATTATTGAGAACTAGCCAGAACTTATTGTTTTCATAAAGGACATGTCTGTGTCTCCACCCCCCCCAAGTTCCCAGTTCCCAGTTCTATCTGTGCCCCTGAGCGATAAATCAGGACGACTCCACGTCAGAGGACGAGTCAGGTGAACGGGATGAGCAGCAGGCCACTGGCCAGAATGACCATCCATGGCCTTACTTAAAGGAAATGTTCGCGTTTGTCGGCTCAAAAAAGGATTCCCGGTGAATGAACTGTGTCCTCTGCAGTCCCAAAGTCAGAGAGCTTCTCGCATACAAGAATTCTCTGTCAAATTTGAAAAAGCACATAAAGGTAAGCAAAGCAAAAAGCAAAGCGTTAACGTGACATTATGCTCGGTTAGTTTAGCATTCCATGACCATCATGATGTATCAGCGACGTACCAGTTAGGCTTAATAATGTAGTTCGGTAGTTTAAAACTTTTTCAAGAGCCTGTAGATCTGTTATTTTTGAAAGTGTAATGGTATAAGTGTTTAAAAACTAACGTGACACAGATCAGGTCCTAACAGGTTAATAGCCTTCAAATTACCCATTATATCGTGAGGTTAAGAGGTTACAGTTGGCTTTACAGTGAAACGACGGGTCAAAAATACTTTGTACTTTTACCCTAAAAGTACATTTCATGGCCTGTACTTCTTACTTGAGTAATTATTTCAATGAGTACAATTTTTTTTTTTAAATCTGGTGTATTCGATGTTTATTTCATCGGAAGACATTACAGAGGAATCGGAACTTCAGCTGTTGTCCCATATGAGCGAGTTTTCGTTTTTTTTCGAGCACGGTTTAGGCCAGTTATACTGCATTGTTCTTTGAACGTCCGCCCGGGTATAAATACACAAGATGGCGGCGGCGTGCTGCCACGGAAACGACGGGATTGTCCACTCTAGTTTTCTTATATCTCTGTGTGCACAAATGTGCCCACTACAAGTCATCTATTCTGCCCTAACCTATACATATTGCGGATGCCTTAAACAGTTACTTTGTTGAGAATTTTACCTCAGAGGGGGTCTTTATTTGGCCAGAGGGCATGTCAAATGCTCAAGATTATTTAGCGGAAATTCAGGTTCAAGATAACGAAGTATTAGACAAGTTGCATAAACTAAAGGCAGATAAGGCAGCGGGTCCTGATGGCTTATATCCTAGAGTGCTCAGGGAAGTTGGTGAGATCATCTTTAAGCTGCTATCCGCCATCTTCAGACGGTCTTTAGAAACTGGAGAAATACCTAATGATTGGAAACAGGGCAATATAATACCAATATATAAGAAAGGGGACCGTACTGAGCTAGGAAACTACAGGCCAGTCAGTTTAACTTGCATTGCGTGCAAAATATTGGAATCTATCATAAAAGATAAGCTGGACTTATTTCTTGAAAGTAACAGTATCTTGAGGGATAGCCAACATGGTTTTCGGAAGGGAAGGTCATGCCTAACAAACCTTCTGGAGTTTTCTTTTGAAGAGGCCACCAGGACTTATGACCAGAGCAGGGCTTATGACATCATATACTTGGATTTTCAGAAAGCATTCGATAGAGTACCGCATAAGAGACTAATTTTTAAAATGAGCTCCATTGGAGTTACAGGAGGTATTCTGAAGTGGATTCAAAACTGGTAAGAGGACAGAACACAAAGAGTGGTGGTCAGTGGTATCTCATCTGAGCTAGGTATGGTGGGGAGTGGTGTACCCCAGGGATCGGTGTTGGGACCCCTGCTGTTCCTCATCTACATTAATGACCTTAATAGCAATATTGAGAGCAGATTGGTTAAATTTGCAGATGATACTAAATTGGGGGGTTTGGCCAATAGTTTAGGGTCCACTAAAGTGATTCAGGACGATTTGGATAGAATCCAGAATTGGGCAGAAATGTGGCAAATGAAATTTAATCTAGCAAAATGTGAAGTTGGACATGTAGGTAATAAAAACATTAGACGGGATTACTTCATGGGAGGTTTAAAACTGTAATTTGATGCACACAAGAAAGATCTGGGAGTGATTGTTGACGAAACCCTCACAGGTTCTAGCCATTGTGCCGTAGCAGTTAAAAAAGCTAATCGGATGCTGGGATTCATTGCCAAAAGTATTGAGTACAAATCTAAGGAGGTGATGCTTCTTTTGTACAACACATTCGCCAGACCACATCTTGAGTATTGTGTACAGTTCTGGGGACCATACTTTAAGAAAGATATAGATGCTCTAGAGAAAGTTCAGAGAAGAGCCACTAAGCTTATTCCAGATATAAAAGATGAAAGCTCTGAGAAGAGGCTGAAGATCCTTAATTTCTTTAGTCTTAGGAAAAGGAGACTCAGGGGTGATTTGATTGAAGTCTTTAATATATATATGTTAAAGGGATTAACAAAGTGAATTATGTAGGATTCCTTCGACCAAGTGTTGTGAGTAGAACTCTAGGTAACTAATGGAAGCTGACCAAAGGTAAATTTAGCACTGATATTAGGAAATATTTCTTCTCCCAAATGTCGCATGTTTATTCAAACAGAGAGCTCCAACAGCCGATTGTACCCGTTGCCGATGCATTTGCTAAAATGGAACAGCAAAACTAGCTAACCACCACGTGGTAGAATAATCCAATACAAATGAGAGGATAGACAGTAAAAAGCGCTACATGTTCATAGTTTAACGATGTTAACATAATATATTAGGTCTTTTGACTCTTCACCGCCACCGTAACCTGCCAACCAGTAGATAACCACCCGGTAATCGGCTGATAGCTGGAAATCAATGTCGCTGTCGTTTTCAGTGTTCATGGATAAGACAAAACAGTACCTTACCTCGATCAACAGCCGATGTTATCGTTGCCAATACACATGGTTGAGCGCCAAAGGCTGGATTTACACTGCGGGTTAAATGTGACACGAATCAGATCTTTTGCTCAAATGCGGCCAGTATCCGATCTGTCTCGTGGCGATATAAACAGGAAAAAAAACGCATTGATTCCGCCCTCAATCGAACCCAAGCCTCATTATATCCCCAAATGCCGAATGGCATTCCAGGGGATATTATATTTTTGGTCCCGCCGCCGCCGCTGCACTACGTGTTAACGTGATAACTTCAGTAATATTTCAATTAGAAATTCCAAGTTTTGCATATGAGTTAGTATCATAAAGAGGAAGAACTGATTCGATCTTGGACAATTTACAATGTCTAGACTGGCCACCAGGGGCCAAAAACTGAAAAAATCACTGTATTTATCATATCTCTGGAAATATTTGTCTGATTGACCTCAAATCAAGTGCAAATGAAAGGTCATGACCTGAGGATGTGTCCCATGATGACACTGATGATGATGAGGATGTGTCCCATGATGATCCCATGACATTATACCTGTTTGGTTCAAAATTTTGACACAAGGTGGAGCTTTGTCACATAAAATTCACCATTTTTGCTATATCTTTGGAACTATTCCTCCAGTTGACATGAAACTATGTGCAACTGCAAGGTCATGACCTCACAATGTGTCACATGATGACATCATACCTATTTGGTTCAATATTTTGCCACTAGGTGGCCCTTTGTGATGGAAAATTAGCATAATTACCATATCTTCAGAACCATTTGACCGATTGACCTGAAATTAAGTTCAAATGAAAGTCTATTCAAGCATTGGGGAATTGGAGGATTGGGGGCGTTCGGGGATATACCCCCAGCCGTCGCCTCCGACGGCATAAGCCTAGTTCAAATGTGGTTTTTGCATATCGACATGCAGATCGGATATTTTGTTTAAAAAAAAGCCAAGACTAAAGGCGGAGTCTGCCTACGCATTTGCGATGATGCAGGTGATAGGTGTGTAAAGCTGCTTTCACACCAGACATGAAACTAATTTTTCGCGCGATAGATTGCATTGAAAGTCAATGCAAAGAAGCGAATATACGCGTTTTGCACTGACTTTCAATGCGTGGAAAATTCTATAACAATATTTCTCATCATATTCCTCGGTAAATCACTAACCAAATTCATTTGTTTCGCGTCCAGTGTGAAAGCGGCGTAAAAGGCATTAACACGAGAATCAGATGTAGTAGGTTTCCCAGTGAAATGCTGCGAGCTTGCTTGATGTTTTGATCATTTCTATGACTGTTAGGCCTGCATGCTTATCTTGCGCTGCACGCACATTTGCTTATATATTCGGTATCCTTCTCAACTGTGCGCATGTGGATCGCCCAAGACGATGGCCAGGTCTTGGTGTAAACAAACGAAATTGAAATGAAACACATATCATTCAGGCTCAAAACATTATGTAAACACACAGTTGAACAAATCGGAGATGGGCCTCAAAATCCGATCCATATCCGATCTACCAACAAGACCTGCAGTGTAAATCCAGCCAAAGTGACCGATTGTCTCCGTAGACGGGCTGGAGGCTCATCGGGCTCTGGGCTCTGAGGTGACCCAAAAATTGCTGTAAAGCAGCTCCTCTGGCTGTGACGTCATCGGGTTTTTTTGTACGGCTTTTTAGAACAGATGAGTGAGCTTAAAAAATCCAATATTCAGCCAAGTGCATTTTATTGCTCCCCCCTTTTGAAAGTAATATTCAAATTTCTGGAGAAAAGTAGATTTTTAGGGTGTATCCTCATCGACTCCCATTCATTCTGCACCCGCCTGCAAGCGCCCCCACATGGACAGATACGTGTTCCGAGAACCGGAAGTTGAACGAGAGAGGCACTTCTCCTCAAAATTAGAAATTCTCTGCACTAACTAGGCACTGGAGCAGCTCCAGCCAATGATCGCAAAGGTCGTCGTCTTCTGCGGACGTTAGTTAGTTGTTTTCAACATGGAGGCCTCCATGTAGTTGTGGCCCGCGACATGTACAATAAAATATGAATAAATTTGCTCCTTTTCATCGCATGGAGCGATTTGACTTCTCATCTCATGCGAGTGTACATAATTTTAAACATATTTATTTATGCAATTATTCATTTTTATTATTTTTATTATATATTTTTTTGTCTAAAAAAGACTGAATGCACCTTTAAAACATGGAGGCGACACAGCACACTTCTTTTATCATCGCTTGCGTGCACTTGCACGTGCGCGCGCACCCCGCAATAAGCCGAGAAGATTGCACTGTTCCAATCCTGATCGTGAGCTGGCTGTTTTTACGCGAGTCACCGTTGTACTCAACCATCAGCATTGCTTCAGTCGAGGCCTCTGATTTGGAGCAGTGTGATAACCCTGCCATAAAGTGCCCCTTTTCCCTAAATGATTGTGCAGGATAAACAAAGGCCTAATAGGAGTCTGTGTGTGAGTACAATAGAGAATCTTTCTTATGGTCAGTCGTTGAATGGAAGTTCAAAGTACGTTGTCGTGGTATTGGAGGGGAACTCATGTTTTGTATTGAACTGAGTTCAAGGTCCAGTTAAAATGGGCAAGTTCTCAAAAACTTGCCAATATGGGCTTTTTACAAGTGAAAACTGGACATAGAATTAACCAGAATTTGAGTGAAAAGTGCAGGTAAAAAGGCTGTGTCAACTCTGTCCTACGGCCCGTAAGAAGACCAAAAATATCATTACTTTTTTCTGCGAAAAGGAAATTATGAAATTTACTTTTCTGTCGCGAATTCAATCAGGTGTCATATTATCCATCCTTTTCGGCAGTGTTTTCCTCTTTAGCAAACGCACCATATAAATACAATCTTAAGTCAACCGATTAGACAAAAATTCTCTTTGAAGCAGATTGATTTTGTGGTTTTGCTGTGGTCAAGACTGGTTCAGTTCCTGTTGTGCTTCTTGTAGATGGACCATCAGGAGCCCCCCAATGGGTCCCCCAGCTGGACATCATCAGGGGCCTCGGGCCCGAACGGGAGTCACCATTATTGGACAGAGTGAAAGCAAAGTTCCGGTGAGCAACAGACCCGCCAATCAGAGCTCTGATTTCCATAACATCTCGGCTAATGAGATGCTTTGAAGCTGAATATCTGTGCTTATATTTGTTCATGAGGTCTACAGACACGAGGCTTTAATTTAAATTTAATTTCAAGCTTTTCCTGATAGTACTGTTTACATTCCTGATGGGACTTTATTTGCACATAAATCAGTATTTTTTTTCATATGGAAAGTTATAACGTGTTTTGAAAGTTCTCACAAAACCAGTATATATTTGCAATATTGATTCATTGCATTTGCTTTCACAGATTTATTCTTTAAACGCCATTTT
The DNA here is from genome assembly GCA_029721435.1 of Gymnothorax reevesii. Classification (NCBI taxonomy): domain Eukaryota; kingdom Metazoa; phylum Chordata; class Actinopteri; order Anguilliformes; family Muraenidae; genus Gymnothorax; species Gymnothorax reevesii. The sequence goes on along the minus strand of CM056585.1, from coordinate 4,522,505 downwards.
AACCGTTCAGGGTTTGTGCAACATTCCCTGTATTTTTTTAAATTTGATCATGTCCTCTGATGGTGTGAGAACTCTGCGGGAAAAAAATGGTGGAGCAAAAATCTAAATGCAAAACAGCTTTAAAATTATGACTGTTATCTTTCTCTGAATGTACTACAGTGGGTTTTAATAAAAAGAATGGAGGTTTGTACTTTGCTCTTATAAACGGCTTCATTTTGAATAGGACCCTGATAGTCAGAGTGATAAAATGAACGTAGAGCTCAGATTCCACAGATGCAGTTTTGATATGAATGCAGATTCATCTGAAAGAGAGGAGACAGTGTGATGGGTTTGCAGGTGCTCAGGTCCCAGAGTGAAGCAGTATGTGTTCCAGTCCGTTCCTGTACTCTCCTGGGGGCCACGTTACTCCTTTAGAGAATGGGCTCTCGGGGACCTGGTGTCCGGCATCAGTGTGGGCATCATGCACCTGCCTCAGAGTGAGACTGCACCCCCGAATCTCCTGAATCATCTCTTACTCTCCTCTGAATCACTCTTAAAATGCACCTGCCTCAGGGTGAGACTGCACCCCTGAATCACTCCTGAATCATCTCTTACTCTCCTCTGAATCACTCTTAAAATGCACCTGCCTCAGAATGAGACTGCACCCCCGAATCTCTCCTGAATCATCTCTTACTCTCCTCTGAATCACTCTTAAAATGCACTTGCCTCAGGGTGAGACTGCACCCCTGAATCACTCCTGAATCATCTCTTACTCTCCTCTGAATCACTCTTAAAATGCACCTGCCTCAGGGTGAGACTGCACCCCCGAATCTCTCCTGAATCATCTCTTACTCTCTTCTGAATCACTCTTAAAATGCACCTGCCTCAGGGTGAGACTGCACCCCCGAATCTCTCCTGAATCATCTCTTACTCTCCTCTGAATCACTCTTAAAATGCACCTGCCTCAGGGTGAGACTGCACCCCTGAATCACTCCTGAATCATCTCTTAGTCTCCTCTGAATCACTCTTAAAATGCACCTGCCTCAGGGTGAGACTGCACCCCCGAATCTCTCCTGAATCATCTCTTAGTCTCCTCTGAATCGCTCTTAAAATGCACCTGCCTCAGGGTGAGACTGCCCCCCCGAATCTCTCCTGAATCATCTCTTACTCTCCTCTGAATCACTCTTAAAATGCACCTGCCTCAGGGTGAGACTGCACCCCTGAATCACTCCTGAATCATACTGCGCCTTCCATAATTATTGGCACCCCTGGTTAAGATGTGTTCTTTAGCTTCTAATAAATTTTTTTTTTTCTAAATAATATAGGACCAAAATAAAAAAAAGAGGAAAATCCAACCTTTCATTCAAGTGCATTTATTAAGTGGGAAAAAAAATCCCACATGAAGAAATAATTATTTCTCATCAAATCATGTGTGCCACATTTATTAGCACCCCTGATGTTAATACTTTGCAAAACCCCCTTTTTGCCAACTGTGTGTGTGTGTGTTTATATATAAGAGACGGCATATTTGTGTGTGTGTGTGTGTGTGTTTGCATATGTGTGTGTGTGTGTGTGTTTATATATAAGAGACGGCATATTTGTGTGTGTGTGTGTGTGTGTGTGTCTGTGTGTGAGGTTGCATATTTGTCTGTGTGTGTGTGTGAGGTTGCATATTTATTTGTGTGTGTGTGTGTGTGAGGTTGCATATTTGTGTGTGTGTGTGTGTGAGAGGTTGCATATTTGTGTGTGTGTGCGTGTGTGTGAGTTTGTGTCTGAGTCTCTCCATGTGTGCATTAGTGTGTATTCTCATGTGGTTCGCTCCTCCATCCCGCAGGTGGCGCTGTGGCTGTCGGGGGCAGGTAGTGTGTCTCGCTGGCTCTCTCGCCCCCTGGTGAGAGGCTACACCACTGCAGCTGCCCTCCACGTCACTGTGCACCAGCTCCCCCTGCTCACTGGCATCAGGGCAACCGCACACACGGGGATATTCTCTGTCGGTTGGGTACGGACGGGGCCCTGGGGAGATGGGGGCAGCATGTCCAGTGGGGGGGGGGGGGGGGGGGACTCCAGTCACTGATCTTTCACAACATTCCAGCCTTTCCCTCCTGTATTTCACTGATCTTATAGGGACCCTTTATCCTACATGCCAGCCTAGAGATGACAATGAACTGAAGTCAATGGACAAGGCGCTACTGAGATTTTTTTAGCCTTTTGTCTATTGAGATCCATTTGTGGCCATTAAAGGGTTAACATGTAGCATGGTGTGCAGCCTGAACCTCAGTAACCGGTGAGACACGAAAGATTGATTTGCGAAGGATGGCAAGAGAGGTTGGTCAAAGAAATGTGAATGAGTGAAAGGAACATCGTAGCAGCTTCAAACGAAATTTTGATTCAGCAGCATCTGGTGGGGCAGATGGAAAGAATTTGATTCTTAATGCTAAATTCTGTTAAACTCCTCAATACTTTGGCCGCCAGTGCATTGTTTTTTTAACGGCCCCCGACAGCATTTTTGATAATATTCACTGATCTTTCGACGCCCCCAGAATACTCATGTCCTTTCATATGGTTTTAGGCAGAAGAACCCATTTCATTCTACCTCACAGCATTCATTTTCACAAACACATGAATGTTGGTCCTTCTTTTGAAAAAGGAAGCAACATTTCAGATAAAAAGCAGAGAGAAGCATACAGATGATATTTAATATTGACCTGCTGCTTTGTTCTCAAGTTATCCGCTTGTAACTCGTGAAAAAGCCTGTGATCTTGGAATTTCTTTAAGAGCAAAATGCCTTCTTTTTTTTTTTTTTTTCCCAAGTGTTTGCGAGGTGCATGAGAGTGCATTACTTATGGATCCTTTGATCTACATCTGTCAGAAGATACTTAACAGCACCCATTGTCGTTTAACAGTGAAATCGCTGATTGATGGAAAATCTCGTTAATGATGGAGAAAGAGTTCACTGCATCGGACGGTGTTGACCACTGTAAAGGCTGGTGAAACTACAATCCGTTTTCCTTTACTCATTTAAAGGAGAGGAATCTCCTAATGATGGCAGAACACAACTGACTTCCAGCTGAGTTGCAGGTAAGGAAAGGACTAAGTGAAAAGTTAGCAATGGGCCTGAGCTCAGAGATTTGTATGACGATGAAGGTGGGATTTGTATCCTGAGAACAGACAGCCTACCGGTGAAGGTGAGGCCCGACAGGGCTGGGGCGATGAAAGTACGTCAGGCCTGAGGCCTGCATTGCAACCTGTTGTCACAAAAGTCTACTGCTAGGCCTCCACAATTAACTCCGCACCGTGAGGGTCTGTCTTTCTTAATGCTTTCGTCTTGTAATAAGACTTGCAGGGGCATGTTGTCTTATTTTGGCAAAAAAAAGAGCGATAAAAATGAGATTTTTAAGACTTAATACCTTAAACTATAACTTTTCACTTCACTTTTGCATTAGGAAGGTTAAAAAAAAAAGCATTTTTTCATATTGTAGGACAATGTCGTGTACATATTCTGTACCTGCTGGCTGCAGTGTTTGACTGAAGCTACGTCGCATTTATTTTTAGAAAAATATTCATACCCAAGACGCCATGTTTCCATGGCCTCAGCATTACATCAAATGGAAAAGATCTAGATTTTGTACATCATTTTATACACGTCATAAATTCAACTGGACATATTTGGGATCAGTGGAAACCTTGGGATCCACACTAGAATTTAAAATGGGCCTGAAGTTCCACAGGTTTGAAAATGGCAGCTGCATTTTATGGACCCCTGGGTGCGTCAGTAGGTTTTACAGGGTTAAATACCTGTATTATTTATTTGCTATTCTCAGGTACTGGCGAGATAGCTGAGCTACATCTCTAATTTGTGTTCTCTTTTTCCCTCCATCTCATTCTCTTGTTTTTCAGACTCTGGTCAGCATATTGTCACGTTTATCTGAAGTGTGCTTTGTGACTTTAGCAGTTTCTGCAGTTTCCATAGTAACACTGATGGGCAGGAAAATTCTCAACTGTCACCTAAAGACCTGGCTTCCCATTCCAATACCCTGGGAGGCAGCCCTGGTAATAATAATAATAATAATAATAATAATTTATTCACATCAGCAACTCAAGGCATATATAAAGGGCTTATCAGCCCTGTTAGCATTACTGTTGCTCAAATATTCTGTGAAAGAGAATTGAAGAGCCTCGTGCTAAAAGTGCTGGAGTCACCGTCCACACACCGTGAGGTCAGGATAGGAAGATGTCTTTTATTGTAACTGCACGTCTTAGCTGACGAACAGCAGCCAAATCACTGCCTCTCAGAAAAGGGGATAAATAAAGTAAAAGAAAGAAATTCTGCAGCAAATCATTGCTCAGGCAATTTATCATGAACGGTGGAGGTGACTAACGCTTCGTCTTCAAAGTCAAAACAAAGGAAGAGGTTCCGTCGAAATGTTCCTCACCTGCACCATAATAAATTGCCTTAGTAATCGTGTGCTCCAGAATTTCTTTCTTAGCACCAGGGTCTTCAATTACAACCCCAATTCCGAAATAGTTGGGACAAAGTGTAAATTGTGAATAAAATCAAAATGCAGTGATTTTCAGATCACATGAGCCAATATGTTATTTACAATAGAACATGGATAACATTTCAAATGTTAGAACTGAGATATTTTTATCCACAAAATGAGCTTCTTTCAAATTTTCTGGCTGCAACAGGTCTCAAAAAAGTTGGCACACAGGCAAAAAATGGCTGAAAAAGCTATTAATATTTAAGAGAATCAGCTCAAAGAACATTTAGCAAGTAATTAAGTTAACTGGCATCAGGTGTGTAACATGATTGGCTATAAAAGGGATGTCTTAGAGAGGCCGAGTCTCTCAGAAGTAAAGATGGCCAGAGGCTCTCCAACCTGTGAAGGCTTGCATGAAAAAAATTGTGGAATACTTTAAAAACAATGTTCCTCAACGTCATATTGCATAGGCTTTGAAGGTCTCATCATCGACAGTGCATAACATCATCAAAAGATTCAGAGAAACTGGAAAAATCTCTGCGTGTAAGGGACAAGGCCGAAGACCTTTACTGGATGCCCGTGATCTTCGGGCCCTCAGACGCCACTGCATCATTCACTGGCATGATTCTATCATTGGCATTACTAAATGGGCCCCAGAATACTTCAAGAAACCACTGTCAGTAAACGCAGTCTGCCGTGCCATCCACAGATGCCACCTAAATCTCATGATCCAGAAAAAAACATGATCCAGAAGTGCCGCCATGTTTTGTGGGCCAAGGCTCATTTAAAATGGACTGTAGCAAAGTGGCAAAGTGTCCTGTGGTCAGATGAGTCCAAATTTGACATTCTTTTGGGAAATCATGGGCGTCATGTCCTCTGCGCTGAAGAGGAGAAAGACCACCCCTCCTGTTATCAGCGTTCAGTTCAAAATCCAGCATCTCTGTTGGTATGGAGATGCATTAGTGCATATGGTTTGGGGCACTTGCATGTTTTAAAAAGCACCATGAATGCTGAAAGGTATATAAAGGTTTTAGAGCAACATATGCTCCCCTCAAGATGACATCTATTCCAGGGAAGGTCTTGTGTATTTCAGCAGGACAAAACCACATACTGCAGCAATTACAACAGCATGGCTTTGTAGTAGAAGAGTCAGTGTGCTGAACTGGCCTGCCTGCAGTCCTGATCTTTCACCGATTGAGAACATTTGGCACATAATTAAAGTAAAAGTCCGTCAAAGGAGACCCAAAACTCTCCAGCAGCTGGAAGCCTGTATTACACAAGAGTGGGATCAAATTCCAATGGCTAAACTCCAGAAACTTGTCTCCTAAATGCCCAAACGCCTCCACTCTGTGTTAAATAGAAGAGGGGATGCTACACCATGGTAAACAGTCCCCTGTCCCAACTAGACCTGTAGCATCCATCAAATTTCAAATGAGCTCATTTTGTGGATAAAATTGTAAAATTTCTCAGTTTCAATATTTTCTATGTTATCTCTGACCTACTATAAAAATAATAAAATACTGGCTGGTGTGATGTGAAAGTCATTGCCTTTTGATTTTATTCACAATTTACACTTTGTCCCAACTCTTTTGGAATTAGAGTTGTATAAGTTGACCTGCAGTAAGTATCTGTCTCTCTCTCTCCCTCAGATTGTATTGGGCTCAGTGCTGTCAGGACTGCTGAACCTGTCAGGAAAACACACCGTACAGACTGTCGGGCCCATCCCTACCGGGTCAGCATGTGACAGAGAGTGTGTGCGTGTGTGTGTGTCTGTGCGCGCGCGTGTGTGTGTGCATGTGTGTGTGTGTGTGTGTCTGTGCGCGTGTGTGTGTGTGTGCATGTGTGTGTGTGCGCGCGCGTGTGTGTGTGTGTGTGCGTGTGTGTGTGTCTGTGCGCGTGTGTGCGTGTGTGTGTGTCTGTGCGCGCGTGTGTGTGTGTGCGCATGCGCGTGCGCGCGCGGTGTGTGCGTGTGTGTGTGCGTGTGTGTTTGTGTTTGTGTGTGTGTGTGCGCGCGCTGTAATAAACTGTAATCTCAGTTTATCTGTTCCCCAGGCTCTCTCCCCCAACATTCCCTGTTTTCTCGTCCCCTGCGGTTCTGGCTCGGCTTCTGGTTCCGTCACTGGCGCTGGCTGTGGTCGGATGTGGGTTCAGTGTTTGCTTTTAAGCATGATTATTGTCTGGACTACAACCAGGTAAAAGTCAGAAACCAGCCCTAATGCCACCGTCTGCCCCAATCTCAAAAACATCAGCAGAATGTTCTGGACTAAACACAAGCACCATGGAGAACTTGAAAACTGGAAGATCTCCGCGGACAGATAATCTCCTCATGCCCATCTAACACAGCCAATCTAGATGGCTGATGATGGGTGCATTGTCGTTAACATTTTTTACCCAATTTTGCCATGAACGTTTAAAGCGTTTTGACTGCTCCAGATTGATATAATCTGTATTTTTATTTCACAAATCTCACCTCATCCCATCTCAGTGGACTGATCTCCTCCTGACGCAGGAGCTGTTCGCCCTGGGCCTGAGTAACACAGTGGGCGCCGTGTTTCAGTGCTTCTCGGTCAGCTGCTCCATGTCCCGCAGCGTGGTCCAGGAGAGCAGTGGTGGGAACACTCAGGTATCTGCACATCTTAACTTTCTGCTTATGATGGGTGTAGTTTGGTATGGCAATAGCTGTCTGTCTGTCTGTCTGTCTGTCCGTGAGGTTTTCTTATGAGCGCAACTCGTCTGAGAGTTTTATGCAAATTATTTTCAAATTAAACTCTCATAATCTTACATGGGTGAACGTGCTCATGAGCAGTTTTGAGAACCATGAGATGTTTATAGCAAGATAGCAGTATCAACCTGGAAAGCACAACTAGCCCCAGAATTCAAAGACTTATTTCAGATTCTTGGAGGTTTTCGAACCAACTCAAAGTTGCCTTGTGTGTTGGTGGTGGGATAGAAAAGTCCCTTTGAAAATGAGCGCTCCGCAGTTTTCAATATGGCCGTTTCTGCAGCCATCTTGATTTTGGTTTCTGTTGATTTTTTGGAGAACGGATGATCCAATAAACTTCAAATTAACTGTGTATATTGGAGGTGGGTTGAAGAAGATTCCTTTCAAAACTAGACTTCCATTTTAAATAAAGGCTGCTGTAGCAGACATCTTAATTTTCTATTTTTTTTTTTTTTGTTGATTTCGAGGAGAACAGATGAGCCAATCAACTACAAATTTGGTGTGTGCGTTGGGGCTGAGTTGAGGAAGGTTCTTTTCGGAAATGGCCTCACTGCAATTTTCAAAATGGTTATTATGGCAGCCATCTCGAGTCTGGTTTCCATTCTTTGGATAATTTGTTCTCCTTAAATGCAACAATCAAATTTGCCCTTTCCTGGGAGAGAAGAGGAAGATTCCTTCTGAAAATGGACGTGCTGCAGTCTCTCATCAAGCACAGTGTCTGTCTGCCAGTTTTATGCCTCGAACATTATAAATGCTACTTGTAATACAGTGCCATTCAAGACCTTTTGCACTCATTGGGTCTAATCCATGAAATGTTTGTAAATTTGTGCGTAGATTTGCAAATAAAAGCCTATTCTTTTAAAAACCTACTCCGGATTCATGAACAGCGCGGGAAACTCAGATCGGATCGTATAGACGTGTGTATGATCATGGATGCCAATCCATCGTAAAGTGACAGCGCGGTATCGGTAATCAGGTATTTGCATAAATCCCCGCCCATGAATTGCCAATGACCACCATATAAGGAGGTGTGGATGCATCCATTGAACCTGTCAGTCATGGCGCAAACAAAGAAAGAGAGAGAAAGAAAAAAAGAATTATTCTGAAGCAGAGATAGAAACAATTTTGGGTGAAGTGGAGTTAAGATAAACATGTTATTTTCATCTGTTAGCAGTGGAGTGACAGGGACGGGCAAAGCGAAGGCCTGGAGGGAGAAGGCAGATGCCGTTAATGTTGTCTCTGTAGTCCAGAGAACCATGTCTGAGGTGAAGGTAAATGGTTTGACAAGAAACTGGAGGCAAAGAAACGCATAAGCGCACCGTAATACATCAGCCTCAGGAGGGGGCCCACAGTCACAACTCGCCCCATGAATAACAAAAGGTCGGAAGTGACATTCCTGTTTTTCTGCAGGATGGGACGAACTACCAACTGCAGACGAGCGCATCGCTGGCGTAACTGGGGAGACGACTCTGTCAGGAATTATACCTGACGGAGACAGCGACATGCCTCCACTTTTGTTTTTTTACTATCATCATTCAACATGTAGAAAGAACGTGATATCTATTGAGTCGATTCACATAGATAATTCACAATCATGAACCTAATCCGGATCTTAAACCTGCCAATTGCCAACTAATTTAACTAAATGTGTTATATTTTTAATTGTTTGTCATGTTTAGGCTATATCAGGTGTTTCAAAGGCATCTGCGTATTTTGTACATAGCAGAGCACAATATGAATTAAAATTGTGATTTTCAATAGTGAGAAGCATTATTTATGTGCATTCTTAAATTTACACAAGCGCTATGTGTGGTCAGCAGCATGTGCAGATTTTGTTAGTCGCTACCAAAAGATCGGAACTCCAAAAATTTGATGAATGCGGAGATTCACATTAATTTCCGTCTGCGAACAGTTTATTCGTTCTGCTCACGTTTCACGAATGAGACCCATTGAGTGCAAATGCCACGCCTTGTATTGTTTTTGCTAAGAGTTCTGTTCTGTGTTTTTTTTCACCAAGAGTTATTCCCCATTCTAATCTCAACTTCATGTATGCAACCAAGTAGTAGAGTTTCTCACAAATTATTTCCAATTTAAGGTTAATTCAGGTAATCTGTTATGATTCGGTGCACCATGCATGCATTAGTGGGGTCTGCAGCACTGACAGATGGACACGCAATAAAAGCAGTGCCGCTCACTGCTGAAATGGACCAACAGAATGTGGCTTAAAACTGATTACTGTACAGTGGTGCCTCCAGATGCATTTACTGCTGCCAAGATCACATCACAATAATTATCAAAATATTTATTTATTTTGCTCTGATTAATTTTTTTCAAGAAATAAAATAAAAAGTGAAGACCTCTAACATTCAAGTTAATTGAGTCTTAATGAAATTGGATTCTGTTGAACCCAAGGCTGCTTTATGCATTACAGCTGTTATTTTATTATGTTATGATCTTCAATCAATCGTGTTTGCTTGTTTGATTTACAGTTTTTGTACTAGGCCGTCCTTGCTGTGGTGATCCTGGTGAATCTGGAGGGGATGTTTGCGCAGTTTAGAGACGTGTGCGCTCTGTACGCCTCTGATCACATGGATCTGGTAAGCAAAACTGTGATTTAAATCACTTGTCAATCACTTAATCCATCGATCAAATGTGTATTAATCCAATTCAAAATGGACATATTTAAGAAAAGGCCCCTACTTCACTTCTCTATACCCATCTACAATCACAGCATGAACTGGAAGGGCACTTGGTAAAGTCCATTCTTCTGTCTGCACTATTGTTCTCGACTCTTTCTGCGATGTAGACCTTACCCTTTGACCTTGACCAGTGAAAATCTTATCAAGTCTTAAGGATGTCGTATATAACCTTCCCACAAAGTTTTATCTAAATCGCTTTAGAACCTTTTCTCAAATTCTGGTTACAAACAGTCAGACCGACAAACAGGCAAATACAAAACACACACCCAGAGCCCACTACACTCCTCTCGGACGTATCCCTGGATCTGACTGTTACCGAGACCTCAGCCTGTACTCTAAGGTAGCAGCTCCCAACACTGAAAACTCTGTCCTGTTTCTTAAAAGTATGTCTTAAGGGGGCAGTTTGCTGTCACAAAATCGCATATATATCAAATGTGTAGACTTGCCAAAAAATAATTCAGAAAGAACTTCATTGATTACCGTGCCGTAGCGAGAGTTAAACAGTTTTTCATTTGAGCAGCTACCATATTTGCTGTAAAAATGACAACTCCCAAAATTCATTGAATTTTAATCAGTTACTTTTGCTGCATTCAGTGCACGCGGAAGTACCAGCGGTGTCGTGGCTAGAGATTGTGATCACCAGGATGACCATTCAGCACACCAGACCACTGCGGTCTCCCAGAAGTCTGTGAATATTGCAATGCGGCCGAATGTTGTTGTTTATTTTGGCCTTGTTCTTATACTTCCTCAAGTTTATACATCCTGATTACCAGTCCTGTTCTCATTTAAGACATTTATGAAGAACAAAGGAGAAGGTTTGTGATAAAGTAGTCATAAACATAAACCAAATGCATGTAGCAAGTGGTAGACTATATTGCTGCCCAGCATGGATAAAATCACTTGAATTGCAGCCACACCGATAGCAAATTATACAGCAGTGAAAGGAGCTGAGTGGTTTGGATCCAACTAGTTTGATGTAGAATCAATAATAATCAGTTTCCTTATAATCTAATCTCCCTTTTTGCTTTTTGCCAGGCCATTTGGCCAGCTGGTACGTCCCGAGGTCTGGTCAGAAAGCCTTCCCTCTTCGATTTCTCTCAGTGCACGAGTGGTACGTATGAGGTGTACTAGTCAGCCACTCTTGAGATCAAAAATACGACCACACGGTCAGCTACTGAACGCACCGTTAGATACTCCCTCCGCCCCACAAGAGATCAGGCCTGACCTGAGGCACACCAGCCCCTCACACCCTACACAGTTTAGCAGCAGACACTGAAACTTCCGGCCTAGGTATAGTTCAGGTGAAATGGTTTGATTTGGTGAAAATGATGTCATTCTGGGTTCAAAATGAGGAGACGGCATTCTCCTTCTTTGGTCCCAGAATATCATGAGCGGCAGCTCTTCTGCTGGGATCTCTTTGGCCTGACTTACCTTACGTTAGATTGAGATGATCAATGTTTTATATTTATGTTATCAAAGAGCATTTGCCTGATGGGCAGGTAGAACAGAACCCCGAACCTTGTTGTCTAAAATCAAGCTGATATTACTCTGAACCTCCTCTCGCACTATAAAATTCACAGCATATAAATTAATAATCAAGGAACCACTGGGTGCTGTTGAATTGTTATTTTGTATCTTATGATATCCTTGTCATCGTCAACACCTGTTGTTAAAAATTGGCAAACTGCCCCTTGACCTCATTTTTCTGTCTTTTGGTTTAATTTTTTAAATTTAGCATCTCCTATCCCACTCATATCTGGAATGCCTAATCCGAGAACTACGTACAAGGCTTACTCATTTGCAACCCCCTGTTGCCAGCTCTGGAGATGGAGACAGCTCATGTCTCTCCTCTGAAGCACACGCCTGTCAGCCCCGGCATCTTTACACTCATTGGTCGAAACTGTCGCAAATTCAGAACGAGGTTTCTGACTTGGATTCGGTTTCTGACCAATATACCGATATTTTGAGCTAATAGACACCTGTTCTCGCTTGGTATTGCCCAGGCTACGTAATTTTAAGCCATAAATTCTAGGAGATTTTTACCCCTCGGCCGACTCTGGCCAGAGGGGAATTGTCGTCACCTGCGTGTCCGTCCATCGTCCGTCCATGATTTTGTCTGGGCCAGTACCCGACAGTTAATGATCGCAGCTTCACCAAATTTAGTATGGTTACTCACTATAACCCATAGATTTGCAATGTCAGGCTTTTCGCTGGATTTCACCTTTGACCTTAGCGCTGTGACCTTGACCCTGGAAATCTTGTCCAGGTCAGTACTCGGCAACTAATTATCACAGCTTCACCAAATTTGGTATGGTAACTCACTACGACCCTTAGATATGCAACGTCAGGTTTTTTTGCTGGATTTGACCTTTGACCTCAGCTCTGTGACCTTGACCCTGGAAATCTTGTGCGGGTCAGTATTACTCGTCAATTTCCCGGTCCTACCGACAGCCTAACGCCCCCATACTGCGGGATTAACAACCTTTTATTTGGTTTTAACGGCTACTGTAATGTATACGACTCGGTCCCTGTGGCGACCGACTTATATAGTTTTGTTTTATTTGGAAAAACATTCCAAAGTTGACAAATGAAAACCAGTGTTTACTCTTAAGATTTATGATCATTATTTATTAAAAACACTTTTTTGTTTCTTCAGTGTAAAATGTCCAGTTTGATTCAGATCTGGCGATTGTCTCAGCCGACTGAAGCAGCGTCCCTCACATGACGCGTGTGGAGTTTGTGTCTCAGCCGACTGAAGCAGCGTCCCTCACGTGACGCGTGTGGAGTTTGTGTCTCAGCCGACTGAAGCAGCGTCCCTCACGTGACGCGTGTGGAGTTTGTGTCTCAGCCGACTGAAGCAGCGTCCCTCACGTGACGCGTGTGGAGTTTGTGTCTCAGCCGACTGAAGCAGCGTCCCTCACGTGACGCGTGTGGAGTTTGTGTCTCAGCCGACTGAAGCAGCGTCCCTCACATGACGCGTGTGGAGTTTGTGTCTCAGTCGACTGAAGCAGCGTCCCTCACATGACGCGTGTGGAGTTTGTGTCTCAGCCGACTGAAGCAGCGTCCCTCACGTGACGCGTGTGGAGTTTGTGTCTCAGCCGACTGAAGCAGCGTCCCTCACATGACGTGTGTGGAGTTTGTGTCTCAGTCGACTGAAGCAGCGTCCCTCACATGACACGTGTGGAGTTTGTGTCTCAGCCGACTGAAGCAGCGTCCCTCACGTGATGCGAGTGGAGTTTGTGTCTCAGCCGACTGAAGCAGCGTCCCTCACATGACGCGTGTGGAGTTTGTGTCTCAGCCGACTGAAGCAGCGTCCCTCACATGACGCGTGTGGAGTTTGTGTCTCAGCCGACTGAAGCAGCGTCCCTCACATGACGCGTGTGGAGTTTGTGTCTCAGCTGACTGAAGCAGCATCCCTCACATGACGCGTGTGGAGTTTGTGTCTCAGTCAACTGAAGCAGCGTCCCTCACATGACGCGTGTGGAGTTTGTGTCTCAGCCGACTGAAGCAGCGTCCCTCACATGACGCGTGTGGAGTTTGTGTCTCAGCTGACTGAAGCAGCATCCCTCACATGACGCGTGTGGAGTTTGTGTCTCAGCCGACTGAAGCAGCATCCCTCACGTGATGCGTGTGGAGTTTGTGTCTCAGCCGACTGAAGCAGCGTCCCTCACATGACGCGTGTGGAGTTTGTGTCTCAGCCGACTGAAGCAGCGTCCCTCACATGACGCGTGTGGAGTTTGTGTCTCAGCCGACTGAAGCAGCGTCCCTCACATGACGCGTGTGGAGTTTGTGTCTCAGCCGACTGAAGCAGCGTCCCTCACATGACGCGTGTGGAGTTTGTGTCTCAGCCGACTGAAGCAGCGTCCCTCACATGACGCGTGTGGAGTTTGTGTCTCAGCCGACTGAAGCAGCGTCCCTCACATGACGCGTGTGGAGTTTGTGTCTCAGCCGACTGAAGCAGCGTCCCTCACGTGACGCGTGTGGAGTTTGTGTCTCAGCTGACTCAAGCAGCGTCCCTCACGTGACGCGTGTGGAGTTTGTGTCTCAGCCGACTGAAGCAGCGTCCCTCACGTGACGCGTGTGGAGTTTGTGTCTCAGCTGACTGAAGCAGCGTCCCTCACGTGACGCGTGTGGAGTTTGTGCGTCGTGTCCTTCCTCAGGCCGCTGACTCGCATGTTTAACAGATAAAGGTGTTGATAAACTCTGCTGACGTGAGGACTGTGCACATGATCACTCTGCCTGACTGTGTTTACCATGTGTTATGGCTCAGTTATGGAAAACATCAGACAGGGCCATTTGAATTTTGAGGTTGATTTTCTTTTTTTTTTTTTGGTCTGTTTCATCAAAAAAGTTGATAAATGGCATTATTACTTTAAAAATGAGACAAACATTTTTGCTGAATTTCACTTTTTAAATTTTTTTAAATTCGGTGAAGAGCTCTTCCATGAGAGGAAAAATGTTAAATGGTGGTCTAAACACAAGTTATTGAACCAGACTGCGCCTAAATATGTCACTCCATTTATCCATGTCCTAACCAGCCAGCCTATTCAAACCACCTTCCTCCTGCAGTCCTCGTCTGTGTCGTCCGACGTCCCTCCGTCCCTCCGTCCCTCCGTCCCATTCCCCTCTCACCCTATCACTCTACAGGAACCCCGGGGGACCTGATGAGCCTTTATGACTCTGAGAAGAGACCTTCACCCCGAGTCTCGCCTCCTGGTGCTTCCGTTAAACCCACACCGGTCTCCTATTCTACTCTATTTCGTCCTTCAGTACAAATTCCCACACTTATTTGATTCATCATTAATTACCATTTTAGGTGTGGTCTGGAATTCATTGAAAATAGTATTTAATCGATCCAGTGAGAAAATGGCGATTTGCAAATGAGTGTCAAACGACTTTACGATATATACAAACAGCACCTCAAAACAAGCTTCTGTTATTGGGAACAAAAAAAAACAATTTGAACTCTTTTGACATGAGTAAAAAGACACTTGTGAATTTTGAGGTTATTTTACACTGCTGTCAGACTGTTGTCAGATTTTTTACATCAGAACTACAGTAACTGAAGCGTTTCACCAACAACCAATCAACTTTCATAGTAGCAAGTCTGTTGGGGACATTACCGCACTAGCCCAATTATTGCAAACTGTTATCAACAAACTATTTTTAATCACAAAGTGGCTTCAAAATCAGGGCTGCGATATTAAAGAATATAATTTCACTCTCTCCTTGCTCCCTGCAATAGAAATAAGAGCTTTGTATCGACCTGGAAGATCACAGATCTAGAGTAACTTCCAGGTCAAACGAGGACTGAGGGGAAAGGAAATATTAAATGGCAGAATTGAGGTTTACCGGAGTAACTGAGATTGCTGTTAAAAACAGTGCGTTAATGATTGACAGGAGGCCTACGTCGTCCGCCTGCTGAGGTATGACTGACTGCTGGCTATAAAAGTGCCTCAGATTGGCTGCTGCCATTGTTTACATGGGGACTTTTTGGGTATTATTGGGAATGTTCTGTATTAGTGCTTGTAATGACAGTCCTGCCAGCAGCGAATTATGTTCAGCTAGGAAGTGATTGGGAGTGTTGTCCTTCTATATGTCCGTCTGTCCATCTGTCTCGCTTCTTTTCCAACCCGAAACTCATAACCCATTCAAAATTTGTCAACGAATTTAACATACTGCATGTATGCATTGTCCCTCCACCACATTGGAGGGTGACCAGTGAGGCCATATATTCTGCAGAACACACAAGCACTCAGTACAATGTGAACTTTTCCCTGAATGCCTGTGTCTGTGAGCATGTGTTTCAGGTGCTTCGTCATTGGGAGCAAGAGGGCATCGTAGTGTTTTTAGTTGGCTGTACGGGTCACTTCCCCTCCCTCTCTCTCCCTCGCTCCTGTTTTTCTTTTTGTGGTGCTGAGACCCTATTTGGTTCTGTTTGACTTTAAAGTTCTGCTCTGTCTTGTGTGGTCCAGTGAGTGTACCATTGTGTTCGGAGGGTAGTGTAGTGTACTAAGCTGGACGATCGTCAACTAGGCTGTGCTTGACATTTATAAGGATTGCGTGCTGAGCGAGTTTGAAACATACTTTATGAGTACTTAGTGCTGACCTCTGACCTTTTCTCCAGACGCTGTGAGGTCGCAGCTCCTGAAACAGGGGATTGTTCCGGAAGACCTCCCATGGTCCCATCTCTTTCCCACTGTCCGTCATGCTGTGCAGAAATACCGAAAATGGCTTTGCACTGTGAGTCCGAAGCACTACAACTCAACTCAACTCAAACTTCATTTATAGAGCACATTTAAAACGACAACAGTCGACCTAAGTGCTGTACAGAAGTGGGCACCTGGTTACGCCCAACAATAAATAAATAAATTAATAGATTAAAAATAATAAAAATTACAGTGATCAGTAAAAACAATGAAACATGGAGTTTGCACATGCTCAACTATGAAACACCAGGGAGAAGTGAGTTTTTAAAGAAGATTTAAAGGTCTCAGCAACGGCAATGTTCTCATTCTCATTAATATTGCACTATAATCCCAAATACACCAGGATTCTGAATTTGATCGGGGTCATGTAAGGAGCTCGATCACCTCATGCAAGAAGAGCTTAAGTGATATTTTATAATTTTTACAGTATTTTCCAGTGAAAACTTATGGGCTTTGCCAATATTTTTAGGAGCATTCTCGATACATTTATACAGGACATGTGGAACATTTATCTCGATCAGGAGTTTTTTTTTCATGCTTTGTGACCCAAAGCCTCCTGTTTACGATAAGCGAAGCCCAGATTTTCTCTTCAGGAGAAACACAACCACTTCTTAACTTTATGAAAGGTTTCAACATCAAACTGATTTTGCATACGAGCAAATGTTGCCACACAGAGCTCTTCAAGAAAGTGGTTTAACAAGTCAAAGTGGGAGGTCGTGTTCACTCAGCCAAACAAGTCTGCCACCATGAGGAAACATTGAAAAAGTCTTGCCTTAATTGGAGAATGTAGGGCTGAATGTTGACAGCAATATTAGTGGAATATTCATTTTCAGGAGGCATGCAAATTAATTCGTGGGAATAATGTCTTTTTGGGAGTAAGGCCAAATAATGAAGTATATTGTGCATGTAAATGGAGTCGCAGACAAATGTCATAGTGCGAACAAAGGTGCACTGCTGCTGTCTGCCTGTAGGTGGTAGTCAGGAGTCAACAAAGCAAGGAGACAGCCTGCCCATTCCTGAGATGTGGTGCCTACATTGCTGACTACTGGATGAAATTTGTTTCAGAAATATCACACAAAACATTGATTCAAGCATCAAATAAAATGGCTAGTTTGCACGGGCTTAGAAATAAATGATGTAGGATATTATTCACTTTTGTTCCAGACTCAAAAGCCCTTTCGGAATTGGTATTTTGCAGTTTAACCCTTTGAGCGCTAAATGCAGCCATTGTTGCTCAATGAGGCAAGATATCAAAAGCAAAGTTGTTAAAAACCTATCATGTGGCGACAAGATTTTCAACAGAACAAGATAATCAAATTTATATTTTTTGAAAGTTTATTTCAGCGCTCTAAGGGTTAATTTAATTATTTGCCTCTGTTCATAAATGATTTGCATTATTTTCTTTGATTGATATTTGCTTGATGACAGCCTCCAGGCTACACTGCAGTTACCTCCTGCAGACATGGCACATCACAGCGCTGGAGTCGCCCTGTGTGGCCGTCCTGTCTGCCTGTTTCTCTGAGATGCTGTGTACAGCCCGCACTAATCCAGTCTTTATATATGTCTGGCTCTAGGACCCAGACGGAGAGCTTGCAGATGTCACTCGACCTCTCTGCTCAACAGTCACCTCTAACCTCTGAGAGGGTGGAAGTGATCTCACATGGTTGGAGGGGCGACTCATCTGTGTTGATGGTATTCCTTGGCAGTGACCGCAGCACTGATTGTCTGTACTCTGTGTTTGATTAAATACTCCAGACAATTATTTCTCACTGAAATTATTGCATTCTTTTTTATGTTTATGAGCATAAGTATGTATGTTATGTCAACTGTATGTCTCACAAAATGTTTTTCCCTAGAAACAATAAAATAAAAACATCATGAGTGTGTTTTGCCTCCTTGCCATGATATTGAATTTGGTCAATTATAGTTCTGTGGCATGTTAAACCCTTGGCGAGCACTAGCCTGGGGGCGGGCCTTTGGGCATAATCGCGTTTTTATATTGTGAATTATTGTGCTACGAGGCAGGACTATATATTGTTTGAAAGTTTGAGGGCTCAGCATTCTAACTACGCAAGCCATAATAATGCGAAACACAAAAGCAAAAATAGTATCTAAAATTGTGTCATAACAACCCTCAGCCTGACTATGCAGTCCCATAGGTCCAGTTGAATAGCATTGGTACGATTTGTCAAAATACGTTGAAATTGATGTTCTCACCATGGTAGCAGTCCGGAGACTGAAGTTAGGATGGCGATGGAGGACTCCATTCTGTAAAATTGCAGCGCACACAGTGCATGCAATAAGCTCGTATATTTTCTTTTATTTGAAAAAAGGAAATTAGTTGCCATGGCAACCATTATATTGACAATACTTTAGCAAAACAGATACAAATTGTTTTTTATTGCTACATGGCAAAATGGAAAATTTTAAAAAAAATCTAATTTTCTCAAAAGATTCCCAACAGATTTTGTTGTTTTTTCTCCATGTGTCTCCATGTGTCGTGTTTATTCTCCACGACACATTTTCATTGAAAAACCCCCAGCAGAATTTTTTTTTTTTTTACCAAAAAGGTGAAAAGCTCAGTGTGAGTGAGGTTACCCCCCTGTTGGCTCTTGCACATTCAGGACACCTCAGTGGCCAGTGAGGTTTCATAAGATAGGTGTAGATAAATTCATGCAGTGCATCATCAATATCCATCTGAAAAGCTCTGAAAAAATACAAGGTGTTGCTCAGTGTAGGCTGAATATACATACATTTTTATGTTGAAAGGTTTTGCAGCGTAAAATACTGAAGTGCACATGACTTACGTGCACATAATCAAGCTGCAGGGCTTTTATTCTCTCACAGTGTCTGTCATATGGCACTGTGTGGAGTTCTCTCATCGGTATGCCTCTGTCGCGTTCTCTCATCTTTATGCCTCTGTCGCGTTCTCTCATCGGTATGCCTCTGTTGCGTTCTCTCATCGGTATGCCTCTGTTGCGTTCTCTCATCGGTATGCCTCTGTTGCGTTCTCTCATCGGTATGCCTCTGTCGCGTTCTCTCATCGGTATGCCTCTGTCGCGTTCTCTCATCGGTATGCCTCTGTCGCGTTCTCTCATCGGTATGCCTCTGTCGCGTTCTCTCATCGGTATGCCTCTGTCGCGTTCTCTCATCGGTATGCCTCTGTCGCGTTCTCTCATCGGTATGCCTCTGTCGCGTTCTCTCATCTGTCTGCCTCTGTCGCGTTCTCTCATCTGTATGCCTCTGTCGCGTTCTCTCATTGGTATACCTCTGTCGCGTTCTCTCATTGTCCCGTTCTCTCACCGGTATGCCTCTGTCACGTTCTCTCATCTGTATGCCTCTGTGTCGCTCTCTCATCGGTATGCCTCTGTCTCGTTCTGTCATCTGTATGCCTCTGTCGCGTTCTCTCATCGGTATTCCTCTATCGCGTTCTCTCATTGTCCCGTTCTCTCATCGGTATGCCTCTGTGTCGCTCTCTCATCTGTATGCCTCTGTGTCGCTCTCTCATCGGTATGCCTCTGTCTCGTTCTCTCATCGGTATGCCTCTGTCGTGTTCTCTCATCGGTATGCCTCAGTCCCGTTCTCTCACCGGTATGCCTCAGTCCCGTTCTCTCACCGGTATGCCTCTGTCGCGTTCTCTCACCGGTATGCCTCTGTGTCGCTATCTCATCGGTATGCCTCTGTCGCGTTCTCTCATCGGTATGCCTCAGTCCCGTTCTCTCACCGGTATGCCTCTGTCGCGTTCTCTCATCGGTATGCCTCTGTCTCGTTCTCTCATCGGTATGCCTCTGACGCGTTCTCTCATCGGTATGCCTCTGTCGCATTCTCTCATCTGTCTGCCTCTGTCTCGTTCTGTCATCTGTATGCCTCTGTCTCGTTCTCTCATCGGTATGCCTCTGTCGCGTTCTCTCATCGGTATGCCTCTGTCGCATTCTCTCATCTGTATGCCTCTGTCTCGTTCTCTCATCGGTATGCCTCTGTCGCGTTCTCTCATCGGTATGCCTCTGTCGCATTCTCTCATCTGTCTGCCTCTGTCTCGTTCTGTCATCTGTATGCCTCTGTCCCGATCTTTCACCGGTATGCCTCTGTCACGTTCTCTCATCGGTATGCCTCTGTCGCGTTCTCTCATCGGTATGCCTCTGTCGCGTTCTCTCATCGGTATGCCTCCGTCCCGTTCTCTCACCGGTATGCCTCTGTCACGTTCTCTCACCGGTATGCCTCTGTCGCGTTCTCTCATCTGTCTGCCTCTGTCGCGTTCTCTCATCTGTCTGCCTCTGTCTCGTTCTCTCATCGGTATGCCTCTGTCGCGTTCTCTCATCTGTCTGCCTCTGTCGCGTTCTCTCATCTGTCTGCCTCTGTCTCGTTCTCTCATCTGTATGCCTCTGTCTCGTTCTCTCATCTGTATGCCTCTGTCGCGTTCTCTCATCTGTCTGCCTCTGTGTCGTTCTCTCATCTGTATGCATCTGTCGCGTTCTCTCATCTGTATGCCTCTGTGTCGTTCTCTCATCTGTATGCCTCTGTCGCGTTCTCTCATCGGTATGCCTCTGTCTCGTTCTCTCATCGGTATGCCTCTGTCGCGTTCTCTCATCGGTATGCCTCTGTCGCATTCTCTCATCTGTCTGCCTCTGTCTCGTTCTGTCATCTGTGTGCCTCTGTCTCGTTCTCTCATCGGTATGCCTCTGTCGCGTTCTCTCATCGGTATGCCTCTGTCGCATTCTCTCATCTGTATGCCTCTGTCTCGTTCTCTCATCGGTATGCCTCTGTCGCGTTCTCTCATCGGTATGCCTCTGTCGCATTCTCTCATCTGTCTGCCTCTGTCTCGTTCTGTCATCTGTATGCCTCTGTCGCGTTCTCTCATCGGTATGCCTCTGTCGCGTTCTCTCATCGGTATGCCTCAGTCCCGATCTCTCACCGGTATGCCTCAGTCACGTTCTCTCATCGGTATGCCTCTGTCGCGTTCTCTCATCGGTATGCCTCTGTCGCGTTCTCTCATCGGTATGCCTCCGTCCCGTTCTCTCACCGGTATGCCTCTGTCACGTTCTCTCACCGGTATGCCTCTGTCGCATTCTCTCATCGGTATGCCTCTGTCGCGTTCTCTCATCTGTCTGCCTCTGTCTCGTTCTCTCATCGGTATGCCTCTGTCGCGTTCTCTCATCTGTCTGCCTCTGTCGCGTTCTCTCATCTGTCTGCCTCTGTCTCGTTCTCTCATCTGTATGCCTCTGTCTCGTTCTCTCATCTGTATGCCTCTGTCGCGTTCTCTCATCTGTCTGCCTCTGTGTCGTTCTCTCATCTGTATGCCTCTGTCGCGTTCTCTCATCTGTATGCCTCTGTGTCGTTCTCTCATCTGTATGCCTCTGTCGCGTTCTCTCATCTGTATGCCTCTGTCGCGTTCTCTCATCTGTATGCCTCTGTCACGTTCTCTCATCGGTATGCCTCTTTCGCGTTCTCTCATCTGTATGCCTCTGTCGCGTTCTCTCATCGGTATGCCTATGTCGCGTTCTCTCATCTGTATGCCTCTGTCACGTTCTCTCATCGGTATGCCTCTGTCGCATTCTCTCATCTGTCTGCCTCTGTCTCGTTCTGTCATCTGTGTGCCTCTGTCTCGTTCTCTCATCGGTATGCCTCTGTCGCGTTCTCTCATCGGTATGCCTCTGTCGCATTCTCTCATCTGTATGCCTCTGTCTCGTTCTCTCATCGGTATGCCTCTGTCGCGTTCTCTCATCGGTATGCCTCTGTCGAGTTCTCTCATCTGTCTGCCTCTGTCTCGTTCTGTCATCTGTATGCCTCTGTCGCGTTCTCTCATCGGTATGCCTCTGTCGCGTTCTCTCATCGGTATGCCTCAGTCCCGTTCTCTCACCGGTATGCCTCTGTCACGTTCTCTCATCGGTATGCCTCTGTCGCGTTCTCTCATCGGTATGCCTCTGTCGCATTCTCTCATCGGTATGCCTCAGTCCCGTTCTCTCACCGGTATGCCTCTGTCACGTTCTCTCATCGGTATGCCTCTGTCGCGTTCTCTCATCGGTATGCCTCTGTCTCGTTCTCTCATCTGCATGCCTCTGACGCGTTCTCTCATCGGTATGCGTCTTTCGTGTTCTCTCATCTGTCTGCCTCTGTCGCGTTCTCTCAGCTGTATGCCTCTGTCTCGTTCTCTCATCTGTATGCCTCTGTCCCGTTCTCTCATCTGCATGCCTCTGTCGCGTTCTCTGATCGGTATGCCTCTGTCGTGTTCTCTCATCTGTCTGCCTCTGTCGCGTTCTCTCATCGGTATGCCTGTCGCGTTCTCTCATCTGTATGCCTCTGTCGCATTCTCTCATCTGTAAGCCTCTGTCTCGTTCTCTCATCTGTATGCCTCTGTCTCGTTCTCTCATCGGTATGCCTCTTTCGCGTTCTCTCATCTGTATGCCTCTGTCGCGTTCTCTCATCGGTATGCCTATGTCGCGTTCTCTCATCTGTATGCCTCTGTCACGTTCTCTCATCGGTATGCCTCTTTCGCGTTCTCTCATCTGTATGCCTCTGTCGCGTTCTCTCATCGGTATGCCTATGTCGCGTTCTCTAATCTGTATGCCTCAGTAGCGTTCTCTCATCGGAATGCCTCTGTCGAGTACTCTAATCTGTATGCCTCTGTCACTTTCTCTCATCGGTATGGCTTTGTCGCGTTCTCTCATCTGTATGCCTCTTTCGCGTTCTCTCATCTGTATGCCTCTGTCGCGTTCTCTCATCGGTATGCCTATGTCGCGTTCTCTCATCGGTATGCCTATGTCGCGTTCTCTCATCTGTCTGCCTCTGTCGCATTCTCTCATCTGTATGCCTCTGTCTCGTTCTCTCGTCGGTATGCCTCTGTCGCGTTCTCTCATCGGCATGCCTCTGTCGCGTTCTCTCACCGGTATGCCTCTGTCACATTCTCTCATCGGTATGCCTCTGTCGAGTACTCTAATCTGTATGCCTCTGTCGCGTTCTCTCATCGGTATGCCTCTATCGCGTTCTCTCATCGGTATGCCTCTGTCTCGTTCTGTCATCTGTATGCCTCTGTCGCGTTCTCTCATCGGTATGCCTCTATCGCGTTCTCTCATCGGTATGCCTCAGTCCCGTTCTCTCACCGGTATGCCTCTGTCACGTTCTCTCATCTGTCTGCCTCTGTCTCGTTCTGTCATCGGTATGCCTCTGTCGCGTTCTCTCATCGGTATGCCTCTATGGCGTTCTCTCATCGGTATGCCTCAGTCCCGTTCTCTCACCGGTATGCCTCTGTCGCATTCTCTCATCTGTATGCCTCAGTCGCGTTCTCTCATCGGTATCCCTTTGTCGAGTACTCTTATCTGTATGCCTCTGTCGCGTTCTCTCATCGGTATGCCTCTGTTGCGTTCTCTCATCAATATGCCTCTGTCGCGTTCTCTCATCTGTATGCCTCTGTCGAGTTCTCTAATCTGTATGCCTCTGTCGCGTTCTCTCATCGATATGCCTCTGTCGAGTTCTCTCATCTGTATGCCTCTGTCGCGTTCTCTCATCTGTATGCCTCTGTCGCGTTCTCTAATCTGTATGCCTCTGTCGCGTTCTCTCATCTGTATGCCTCTGTCGCGTTCTCTCATTGGTATGCCTCTGTCGAGTTCTCTCATCTGTCTGCCTCTGTCGTGTACTCTAATCTGTATGCCTCTGTCGAGTTCTCTCATCTGTCTGCCTCTGTCGAGTTCTCTCATCGGTATGCCTATGTCGCGTTCTCTCATCTGTATGCCTCAGTAGCGTTCTCTCATCTGTATGCCTCTGTCGCGTTCTCTCATCGGTATGCCTATGTCGCGTTCTCTCATCTGTATGCCTCAGTAGCGTTCTCTCATCGGTATGCCTCAGTCGCGTTCTCTCATCGGTATGCCTCTGTCGAGTACTCTAATCTGTATGCCTCTGTCACGTTCTCTCATCGGTATGGCTCTGTCGCGTTCTCTCATCCGTATGCCTCTATCGCGTTCTCTCATCTGTCTGCCTCTGTCTTGTTCTCTCATCGGTATACCTCGGTCGCATTCTCTCATCTGTATGCCTCTGTCGCGTTCTCTCATCGGTATGCCTCTGTCGCGTTCTCTCATCTGTCTGCCTCTGTCTCGTTCTCTCATCTGTCTGCCTCTGTCGCGTTCTCTCATCGGTATGCCTATGTCGCGTTCTCTCATCTGTCTGCCTCTGTCGCATTCTCTCATCTGTATGCCTCTGTCGCGTTCTCTCATCGGTATGCCTCTGTCGCGTTCTCTCATCTGTCTGCCTCTGTCTCGTTCTCTCATCTGTATGCCTCTGTCGCGTTCTCTCATCGGTATGCCTCTGTCGTGTTCTCTCATCTGTCTGCCTCTGTCGCGTTCTCTCATCTGTCTGACTCTGTCGCATTCTCTCATCTGTATGCCTCTGTCGCGTTCTCTGATCGGTATGCCTCTGTCGTGTTCTCTCATCGGTATGCCTCTGTCGCGTTCTCTCATCGGTATGCCTCTATCGCGTTCTCTCATCTGTCTGCCTCTGTCTTGTTCTCTCATCGGTATACCTCTGTCGCATTCTCTCATCTGTATGCCTCTGTCGCGTTCTCTCATCAGTCTGCCTCTGTCCCGTTCTCTCATCTGTCTGCCTCTGTCTCGTTCTCTCATTTTTCTGCCTCTGTAGCGTTCTCTCATCGGTATGCCTATGTCGCGTTCTCTCATCTGTCTGCCTCTGTCGCATTCTCTCATCTGTATGCCTCTGTCTCGTTCTCTCGTCGGTATGCCTCTGTCGCGTTCTCTCATCGGTATGCCTCAGTCGCGTTCTCTCATCGGCATGCCTCTGTCGCGTTCTCTCACTGGTATGCCTCTGTCACATTCTCTCATCGGTATGCCTCTGTCGAGTACTCTAATCTGTATGCCTCTGTCGCATTCTCTCATCGGTATGCCTCTATCGCGTTCTCTCATCGGTATGCCTCTGTCTCGTTCTGTCATTTGTATGCCTCTGTCGCGTTCTCTCATCGGTATGCCTCAGTCCCGTTCTCTCACCGGTATGCCTCTGTCGCGTTCTCTCATCTGTATGCCTCAGTCGCGTTCTCTCATCGGTATGCCTCTGTCGAGTACTCTAATCTGTATGCCTCTGTCGCGTTCTCTCATCGGTATGCCTCTGTTGCGTTCTCTCATCGGTATGCCTCTGTCGCGTTCTCTCATCTGTATGCCTCTGTCGAGTTCTCTAATCTGTATGCCTCTGTCGCGTTCTCTCATCGGTATGCCTCTGTCGAGTTCTCTAATCTGTATGCCTCTGTCGCGTTCTCTCATCTGTATGCCTCTGTCGCGTTCTCTCATCGGTATGCCTCTGTCGCGTTCTCTCATCGGTATGCCTCTGTCGAGTTCTCTCATCTGTCTGCCTCTGTCGAGTTCTCTAATCTGTATGCCTCTGTCGAGTTCTCTCATCTGTATGCCTCTGTCGAGTTCTCTCATCGGTATGCCTCTGTCGCGTTCTCTCATCTGTCTGCCTCTGTCTTGTTCTCTCATCGGTATACCTCTGTCGCGTTCTCTCATCTGTCTGCCTTTGTCGCGTTCTCTCATCTGTATGCCTCTGTCTCATTCTCTCATCGGTATGCCTCTGTCGCGTTCTCTCATCGGTATGCCTCTGTCGCGTTCTCTCATTGGTATGCCTCTGTCGAGTTCTCTAATCTGTATGCCTCTGTCGAGTGTTCTAATCTGTATGCCTCTGTCGAGTGCTCTCATCTGTATGCTTCTGTCGAGTTCTCTCATCGGTATGCCTCTGTCGCTTTCTCTCATCTGTATGCCTCTGTCGCGTTCTCTCATCTGTATGCCTCTGTCGCGTTCTCTCATCTGTCTGCCTCTGTCGCGTTCTCTCATTGGTATGCCTCTGTCGCGTTCTCTCATCTGTATGCCTCTGTCGCGTTCTCTCATCTGTATGCCTCTGTCGCGTTCTCTCATCGGTATGCCTCTGTCTCGCTCTCTCATCGCTATGCCTCTGTCGCGTTCTCTCATCAGTATGCCTATGTCGCGTTCTCTCATCTTTCTGCCTCTGTCGCGTTCTCTCATCTGTATGCCTCTGTCGCGTTCTCTCATCGATATGCCTCTGTCGCGTTCTCTCATCGGTATGCCTCTGTCTCGCTCTCTCATCGGTATGCCTCTATCGCGTTCTCTCATCGGTATGCCTATGTCGCGTTCTCTCATCTGTCTGCCACAGTAGCGTTCTCTCATCTCTATGCCTCTGTCTCGTTCTCTCATCTGTATGCCTCTGTCGCGTTCTCTCATCGGTATGCCTCTGTCGCGTTCTCTCATCTGTATGCCTCTGTCGAGTTCTCTATTCTGTATGCCTCTGTCACGTTCTCTCATCTGTATGCCTCTGTCGCGTTCTCTCATCTGTATGCCTCTGTCGCGTTCTCTCGTCGGTATGCCTCTGTCGCGTTCTCTCATCTGTATGCCTCTGTCGCGTTCTCTCATCGGTATGCCTCTGTCGCGTTCTCTCATCTGTATGCCTCTGTTGCGTTCTCTCATCTGTCTGCCTCTGTTGCGTTCTCTCATCTGTATGCCTCTGTCGCATTCTCTCATCTGTATGCCTCTGTCGCGTTCTCGCATTTTTATGCCTCTGTCGCGTTCTCTCATCGGTCTGCCTCTGTCGCGTTCTCTCATCGGTATGCCTCTGTCGCGTTCTCTCATCTGTTTGCCTCTGTCTCGTTCTTTCATCTGTATGCCTCTGTCGCGTTCTCTCATCTGTATGCCTCTGTCGCATTCTCTCATCGGTATGCCTCTGTCGCGTTCTCTCATCTGTATGCCTCTGTCGCGTTCTCTCATCTGTATGCCTCTGTCGCGTTCCCTCATCTGTCTGCCTCTGTCGCGTTCTCTCATCTGTATGCCTCTGTGTCGTTCTCTCATCTGTATGCCTCTGTCGCGTTCTTTCATCTGTATGCCTCTGTCTCGTTCTCTCATCTGTATGCCTCTGTCGCGTTCTCTCATCTGTCTGCCTCTGTCGCGTTCTCTCATCTGTATGCCTGTCGCGTTCTCTCATCTGTATGCCTCTGTTGCGTTCTCTCATCTGTCTGCCTCTGTCACGTTCTCTCATCTGTATGCCTCTGTCGCGTTCTCTCATCTGTCTGCCTCTGTCGCGTTCTCTCATCTGTATGCCTCTGTCGCGTTCTTTCATCTGTATGCCTCTGTCTCGTTCTCTCATCTGTATGCCTCTGTCGCGTTCTTTCATCTGTATGCCTCTGTCTCGTTCTCTCATCTGTATGCCTCTGTCGCGTTCTCTCATCTGTCTGCCTCTGTCGCGTTCTCTCATCTGTATGCCTCTGTCGCGTTCTCTCATCTGTATGCCTCTGTCGCGTTCTCTCATCTGTCTGCCTCTGTCGCGTTCTCTCATCTGTCTGCCTCTGTCGCGTTCTCTCATCTGTATGCCTCTGTCTCGCTCTCTCATCTGTATGCCTCTATGTCGTTCTCTCATCTGTATGCCTCTGTCGCATTCTCTCATCTTTATGCCTCTGTCTCGTTCTCTCATCTGTATGCCTCTGTCGCGTTCTCTCATCTGTATGCCTCTGTCGCATTCTCTCATCGGTATGCCTCTGTCGCGTTCTCTCATCTGTATGCCTCTGTCGCGTTCTCTCATCTGTATGCCTCTGTCGCGTTCCCTCATCTTTATGCCTCTGTCACGTTCTCTCATCTGTATGCCTCTGTGTCGTTCTCTCATCTGTATGCCTCTGTCGCGTTCTCTCATCTGTATGCCTCTGTCTCGTTCTCTCATCTGTATGCCTCTGTCGCGTTCTCTCATCTATATGCCTCTGTCGCGTTCTCTCATCTGTATGCCTCTGTCGCGTTCTCTCATCTGTATGCCTCTGTCTCGTTCTCTCCTCGGTATGCCTCTGTCTCGTTCTCTCCTCGGTATGCCTCTGTCGCGTTCTCTCATCGGTATGCCTCTGTCTCGTTCTCTCATCTGTCTGCCTCTGTCGCGTTCCTTCATCTGTTTGCCTCTGTCGCGTTCTCTCTTCGGTATGCCTCTGTCGCGTTCTCTCATCTGTATGCCTCTGTCGCGTTCTCTCATCTGTATGCCTCTGTCGCGTTCTCTCATCGGTCTGCCTCTTTCGCGTTCTCTCATCTGTATGCCTCTGTCGCGTTCTCTCATCGGTATGCCTCTGTCGTGTTCTCTCATCTGTCTGCCTCTGTCGCGTTCTCTCATCTGTCTGACTCTGTCGCATTCTCTCATCTGTATGCCTCTGTCGCGTTCTCTGATCGGTATGCCTCTGTCGTGTTCTCTCATCGGTATGCCTCTGTCGCGTTCTCTCATCGGTATGCCTCTATCGCGTTCTCTCATCTGTCTGCCTCTGTCTTGTTCTCTCATCGGTATACCTCTGTCGCATTCTCTCATCTGTTTGCCTCTGTCGCGTTCTCTCATCGGTATGCCTCTGTCGCGTTCTCTCATCTGTCTGCCTCTGTCTCGTTCTCTCATTTTTCTGCCTCTGTAGCGTTCTCTCATCGGTATGCCTATGTCGCGTTCTCTCATCTGTCTGCCTCTGTCGCATTCTCTCATCTGTATGCCTCTGTCTCGTTCTCTCGTCGGTATGCCTCTGTCGCGTTCTCTCATCGGTATGCCTCAGTCGCGTTCTCTCATCGGCATGCCTCTGTCGCGTTCTCTCACTGGTATGCCTCTGTCACATTCTCTCATCGGTATGCCTCTGTCGAGTACTCTAATCTGTATGCCTCTGTCGCATTCTCTCATCGGTATGCCTCTATCGCGTTCTCTCATCGGTATGCCTCTGTCTCGTTCTGTCATTTGTATGCCTCTGTCGCGTTCTCTCATCGGTATGCCTCTGTCGCGTTCTCTCACCGGTATGCCTCTGTCGCGTTCTCTCATCTGTATGCCTCAGTCGCGTTCTCTCATCGGTATGCCTCTGTCGAGTACTCTAATCTGTATGCCTCTGTCGCGTTCTCTCATCTGTATGCCTCTGTTGCGTTCCCTCATCTGTCTGCCTCTGTCGGGTTCTCTCATCTGTATGCCTCTGTGTCGTTCTCTCATCTGTATGCCTCTGTCGCGTCTTTCATCTGTATGCCTCTGTCTCGTTCTCTCATCTGTATGCCTCTGTCGCGTTCTCTCATCTGTCTGCCTCTGTCGCGTTCTCTCATCTGTATGCCTCTGTCGCGTTCTCTCATCTGTATGCCTCTGTTGCGTTCTCTCATCTGTCTGCCTCTGTCACGTTCTCTCATCTTTATGCCTCTGTCTCGTTCTCTCATCTGTATGCCTCTGTCGCGTTCTCTCATCTGTATGCCTCTGTCGCATTCTCTCATCGGTATGCCTCTGTCGCGTTCTCTCATCTGTATGCCTCTGTCGCGTTCTCTCATCTGTATGCCTCTGTCGCGTTCCCTCAGCTTTATGCCTCTGTCGCGTTCTCTCATCTGTATGCCTCTGTGTCGTTCTCTCATCTGTATGCCTCTGTCGCGTGCTCTCATCTGTATGCCTCTGTCTCGTTCTCTCATCTGTATGCCTCTGTCGCGTTCTCTCATCTATATGCCTCTGTCGCGTTCTCTCATCTGTATGCCTCTGTCGCGTTCTCTCATCTGTATGCCTCTGTCTCGTTCTCTCCTCGGTATGCCTCTGTCTCGTTCTCTCCTCGGTATGCCTCTGTCGCGTTCTCTCATCGGTATGCCTCTGTCTCGTTCTCTCATCTGTCTGCCTCTGTCGCGTTCTCTCATCTGTTTGCCTCTGTCGCGTTCTCTCTTCGGTATGCCTCTGTCGCGTTCTCTCATCTGTATGCCTCTGTCGCGTTCTCTCATCTGTATGCCTCTGTCGCGTTCTCTCATCGGTCTGCCTCTTTCGCGTTCTCTCATCTGTCTGCCTTGTCGCGTTCTCTCATCGGTATACCTCTGTCGAGTTCTCTAATCTGTATGCCTCTGTCGCGTTCTCTCATCGGTATGCCTCTGTCGCGTTCTCTCATCTGTATGCCTCTGTCGCGTTCTCTCCTCGGTATGCCTCTGTCGCGTTCTCTCATCTTTATGCCTCTGTTGCGTTCTCTCATCGGTATGCCTCTGTCGCGTTCTCTCATCGGTATGCCTCTGTCGCGTTCTCTCATCTGTATGCCTCTGTCGAGTTCTCTAATCTGTATGCCTCTGTCGCGTTCTCTCATCGGTATGCCTCTGTCTCGTTCTCTCATCTGTATGCCTCTGTCGAGTTCTCTAATCTGTATGCCTCTGTCGTGTTCTCTCATCGGTATGCCTCTGTCTCGTTCTCTCATCTGTATGCCTCTGTCGAGTTCTCTAATCTGTATGCCTCTGTCGCGTTCTCTCATCGGTATGCCTCTGTCGCGTTCTCTCATCGGTATGCCTCTGTCGCGTTCTCTCATTGGTATGCCTCTGTCGAGTTCTCTAATCTGTATGCCTCTGTCGCGTTCTCTCATCGGTAGGCCTCTGTCGCGTTCTCTCATCGGTATGCCTCTGTCTCGTTCTCTCATCTGTATGCCTCTGTCGAGTTCTCTAATCTGTATGCCTCTGTCGCGTTCTCTCATCGGTATGCCTCTGTCGCGTTCTCTCATCGGTATGCCTCTGTCGCGTTCTCTCATCTGTATGCCTCTGTCTCGTTCTCTCATCTGTATGCCTCTGTCGAGTTCTCTAATCTGTATGCCTCTGTCGAGTTCTCTAGTCTGTATGCCTCTGTCGCGTTCTCTCATCTGTCTGCCTCTGTCGCGTTCTCTCATCTGTATGCCTCTGTCGCGTTCTCTCCTCGGTATGCCTCTGTCGCGTTCTCTCATCTGTCTGCCTCTGTCTCGTTCTCTCATCTGTATGCCTCTGTCGCGTTCTCTCATCGGTATGCCTCTGTCGCGTTCTCTCATTGCTATGCCTCTGTCGAGTTCTCTAATCTGTATGCCTCTGTCGCGTTCTCTCATCGGTATGCCTCTGTCGCGTTCTCTCATCGGTATGCCTCTGTCTCGTTCTCTCATCTGTATGCCTCTGTCGAGTTCTCTAATCTGTATGCCTCTGTCGCGTTCTCTCATCGGTATGCCTCTGTCGCGTTCTCTCATCGGTATGCCTCTGTCTCGTTCTCTCCTCGGTATGCCTCTGTCGCGTTCTCTCATCTGTATGCCTCTGTCGCGTTCTCTCATCGGTATGCCTCTGTCGTGTTCTCTCATTGGTATGCCTCTGTCGAGTTCTCTAATCTGTATGCCTCTGTCGAGTGTTCTAATTTGTATGCCTCTGTCGAGTGCTCTCATCTGTATGCCTCTGTCGAGTTCTCTCATCTGTCTGCCTCTGTCGCGTTCTCTCATCTGTATGCCTCTGTCGCGTTCTCTCATCTGTATGCCTCTGTCGCGTTCTCTCATCTGTCTGCCTCTGTCTCGTTCTCTCATCTGTATGCCTCTGTCGCGTTCTCTAATCTGTCTGCCTCTGTCGCGTTCTCTCATCTGTATGCCTCTGTCGCGTTCTCTCATCGGTATGCCTCTGTCGCGTTCTCTCATCTGTATGCCTCTGTCGCGTTCTCTCATCTGTATGCCTCTGTCGCGTTCTCTCATCGGTATGCCTCTGTCGCGTTCTCTCATCTGTATGCCTCTGTCGCGTTCTCTCATCTGTCTGCCTCTGTCGCGTTCTCTCATCTTTATGCCTCTGTTGCGTTCTCTCATCGGTCTGCCTCTGTTGCGTTCTCTCATCTGTCTGCCTCTGTCGCGTTCTCTCATCTGTCTGCCTCTGTCGCGTTCTCTCATCTGTATGCCTCTGTCGCGTTCTCTCATCGGTATGCCTCTGTCGCGTTCTCTCATCTGTATGCCTCTGTCGCGTTCTCTCATCTGTCTGCCTCTGTCGCGTTCTCCCATCTTTATGCCTCTGTTGCGTTCTCTCATCGGTCTGCCTCTGTCGCGTTCTCTCATCTGTCTGCCTCTGTCGCGTTCTCTCATCTGTCTGCCTCTGTCGCGTTCTCTCATCTGTATGCCTCTGTCGCGTTCTCTCATCGGTATGCCTCTGTCGCGTTCTCTCATCTGTTTGCCTCTGTCTCGTTCTCTCATCGGTATGCCTCTGTCGCGTTCTCTCATCTGTTTGCCTCTGTCTCGTTCTCTCATCGGTTTGCCTCAGTCATGTTCTCTCATCGGTGTGCCTTTCTGTCGCGTTCTCTCATCTGTATGCCTCTGTCGCGTTCTCTCATCGGTATGCCTCTGTCGCGTTTTTTCATCGATTTGTGGTGTTTAAGGACTCAACACAGTGTTGATTGAACCTGGGTGGACATTATTAAACTCATCATTGAGGTTTTTCGTTTGAAAATCTTCTAAGTTATTGGCCGAAATCCTGGTCAGGATTGTCCTCTAGTTCCTCTCAGAATACAGCTTTCCTCAATATTCTTGGCCTTCAGTTCTAAGTAGATAAAACAAAATTCACGTATAATGTCAAAAGACAGCAGACAGAATTGGCCCAAACATGGACTGCAGTGAGCTGGAACTGTTGTGATTCTGCTTTTTGCTCATGTTATGATTCTACATTCTGCATGTCATGTTTAGATTCTGTGCCTGGCTCAGCCATGTTTAGGATTTCTGTGTTTAGTGACCACTGCCTGCCCTCTGACCATTCTTAGCATTATGTATTGTGTTTTGGTAGTTTGGATTTCATTGTGTTATTATTTTTCATGTCTTAGTAATTTAGTTTCCATGCCATATTTTCATTTCTATGCTTTGCACTTTGTCTCCCCTGTCTTGTCATGTGTGTATCTTTGCTCACGGTCCCTTGTCTTGTGTGCACTCATTCGGGTGATTTATTGGTTTCTGGGTTTCAATCTTCTTTCATTATCTCGTGTTCTTCCTTCCTCTCTCTTTTACTGTCTTACTAACACATACTAACAGTTTATTGTTTTTGCTAATTACTAACCACACTAATCTTGTATATTTTTACTCACTTTCTAACATGCACTCGGGATTGTATAGCTGCACATACTAATTGACTAATGATCTCTCAGCAGTCGCTCAATTCTAATCTCTGCCTCCTTGCCTATCCCCAATTATCTCTGCTGCAAGTTTCTGTGGATTTCCACTTATACTTTGTGCTTTCCTTTTTCTTTTATCTTGGCACTTTAGTACTCCTTAACCGGAGTTGTTGTTAGTCGAGCCCCCGAAGGGGTTTTGCGAGACTATTGTAATCGCTTCGAGTGTCTGTGTGTGTGTGTGTATCTGTCTGGACTGATATCTCTGGAACCGCGAGGTCGATTGCCTTCATATTACACAGGCAGGTTCCTTGTGAGAGTCTTTCGGCATGACTTAAATTTGAAGGTCATTGGTCAAAGGTCAAGGTCAAGGTCATCATGTTGGCGGATAACTATGGGCGAGACTGTGAGGTTTTACGAAATGAGCCAAGAGCGAGAACCAGATAAATGCAAAATGGAGGCTTTATTTCTGAAGGGGGAAACCCCCCAACAGAGCTGGCAACAGTACAATGTCCACAATCCACAAACAGAATCCAAAGGGCAAAGTCCAAAACTGTAACCAGGGCACCAATAACACAACTCAAGGTCAGGCAAAAATGGTTCGGTACACAGGCGTGGGTTTGGTGGAGAGACAAACTCATAAGCCGTAAACAGTCCGAATCCAAATACCAGGGCAGCAAAGACAATAGACGTGGTCGGGCAAAAAGTAGGTCAAAACTCACGAAGGCAATCAGATCCAAAAGGGCAAACCAAAAAACAAGTGTCGGGCAATCCAGTCAGAAAGAAAATATCACAGTGAGCAAGGCGAGGAACGTAGCACAAGACAAAGGAGTAAAGACGATCTGACAAGGAACTAAAAGTGTAGACACCTTATATACATATCCGGGTTAAACACATGACTAGGGTAAACAGGTGTAATCAATGACATGGGAGTGACACATGAGGAAAACTAATTACATGAATTTGGCGAAATGCCGAAACGCAGACAGGGATAACGAGACATTCCTATGAACGAACAAACGGCTCCGGTTAAGGAGTACTAAAGTGTACAGTCTAAAGAAAAGGGAAAGCAAGAGATATAAGAGGAAACCGCAGTGGAGATAACTAGTGATAGACAAGGAGGGCGGAGATACAGATTGGGCGAATGCTGAGAGATCGTTAGTCTATTAGTATGTGCAGCTATACAATCCCGAGTGCAAGTTAGTCAGTTAGTATAAATGTACAATGTTAATCGGGGTTAGTAATTATCGAAAACAATAAACTGTTAGTAGGGTTAGTAGATAGCATAAAGAGAGAGGAAGGAAGAAAATGAGATATGAAGAAAGATTGAAATCCCAGAAACCAGGAAATCACCCGAATGAGTGGCACGTCAGACAAGGGACCGTGGGCAAAGACCTACACAAGACAAGACAGGGTAAACGAAGTGCAGGACTAGAAATCACAACAAGACTATGAAAGAATGGCAAGGCTATGAAACATGGCAAGACTATAAAACATGGCAAAGACATAAATAATACAAAACATGAAACATAATAAAACATGAAATCAAACAACAAAACACAATACATAATCATGGGGATGGTCAGGGGCAGGCAGTGGTCACTTAAACACAAAAAGCATACATGGCAAGCCAGGCACAGAACTTAAACATGGGACAGACAAAGCATGGCAGAGGTGCAGATTCACAACAGAACCCCCCCCCCCAACGAACGCCTCCTGGCGTTCAATTCGAAGAACGTGATGCAGCATGATAGTCTCTTATTAAAGTCTCATCCAGAATGTGTCGGGCAGGAACCCAACTGCGGTGTTCCGGTCCGTAACCCTCCCAGTCGACGAGGTACTGTAGACCTCTGCCTCGTCGACGAGAGTCCAGGAGGGCACGGACCGTGTAGACTTCGCCTCCGTCGATGATCCGGGCGGGTGGAGGGGGATCAGGTCCAGAGGACAGGTGGTGGGTTACAGCAGGTTTTAACTGGGACACATGGAAAGTGGGGTGTATGCGTCGCATGGACAGGGGGAGACGGAGGCGAACGGCAGTGGGACTTAGGACCCTTTCAATGGTGAAAGGGCCCAGGAACTTGGGGAAAAGCTTACCCCCGTTACCTCTGAGGGGGATGTCCCTAGAAGACAGCCAGACCTGCTGCCCAGGTCGGTACGTAGGAGCCGCTGTGCGTTTCTTGTCGGCCTGTTCCTTCATCCGGGCGACCGACCTGAGCAGGACCTGGCGGGTGGCGATCCAGGTGCGTCTGCACCTACGGACGAACTCGCTGGCAGATGGAACAGCTACCTCCTCCTCCTGGGACGGGAACAACGGAGGCTGGTAGCCCAGGCAGGCCTTGAAGGGGGAGACGCCGGAGGCAGCAGAGCTGTGGCTGTTCAAGGCGTACTCCACCCATGGCAACTGATAACTCCAGGAGGAGGGGTTCCTAATGCAGAGACAACGCAAAACACTTTCCACACATTGGTTAGCTCGCTCGGTCTGGCCATTGGTCTGGGGATGGAAACCTGATGATAAACTGACTGACGTGCCTAGGGCTTTAAAAAATGCTTTCCAAAAAAGTGCTGTGAACTGGGGACCACGATCGGAAGTGATGTCGGTGGGTATGCCATGAAGCCTAATGACATGTTGAATGACCAGATTGGTGGTGTCTTGAGCGGAGGGAAGTTTAGTGAGGGGAACTAAGTGAACTGCTTTGGAGAATCTGTCAACAATAGTGAGAATGGTGGTGTGGTGATTGGATGGGGGAAGACCTGTGATGAAGTCTAGTGCAATGTGGGACCAGGGACGATGTGGTGTCGGAAGGGGCTGGAGTAAACCTTGTGGTGGTTGGTGAGAGGTCTTAGCCTGGGCACAGACCGAGCAAGCTGTAACGAAACCCTGGACATCTTGGCTAAGTTCTGGCCACCAAAACCTCTGGAGGATAAAGCTCTTGGTACGGCGAATCCCAGGGTGGCAGGACAGTCTAGATGCGTGTCCCCATTCCAGGACTTTGGGGCGCAGGGCAGCTGGAACATATAAGCAGTTAGTGGGACACGCACTGGGGGTAGCAGCATTGGTCTGGGCATTCTTAACCTCTCTCTCTATGTCTAAACATATGGCATTGATAAACGCTTCTTTAGGGAGGATAGTGTCATTGTTAAGTTCCTCCTCCTGGATCTCAAAACATCGGGATAGGGCATCAGGCTTCACATTCTTACTTCCAGGCCGGTAGGCAATGTGGAAGTTGAAGCGGGAGAAGAATAACGCCCACCTGGCTTGCCGAGGATTGAGTCTCTTGGCTGTCTGCAGGTACTCCAAATTCTTGTGGTCAGTCCAGACAATAAAGGGAACCTTGGATCCTTCCAGCCATTGCCTCCATTCTTCCAAGGCCAACTTCACCGCCAACAGCTCCCGGTTGCCGATGTCGTAATTTCTCTCTGCTGAGCTGAGGCGGCGAGAGAAGAAGGCACATGGATGGATCTTTCCATCCTCCGTGGACCTCTGAGACAGGATGGCTCCAGCTCCAATATTGGAGGCGTCCACCTCGACGATGAACTGGAGCTCTGGGTTGGGAATAGTGAGGATGGGTGCAGATGTGAATCTGGTCTTTAATTCTTTAAAGGCGTCCTCTGCTTTCTCCGACCAACGAAACTTGAATTTGGAGGAGGTGAGAGCAGTAAGAGGAGCCGCAACAGAACTATAGTTCCTGATGAACCGCCGGTAGAAGTTGGCAAATCCTAAGAAACGCTGGAGTGACTTACGGTCCTCTGGTCGGGGCCACTTGGTAACTGCCTCCACTTTTACTGGGTCCATGCGAATGGTGCCCGGAGAAATAATGTAACCCAAAAAAGTGGTGGTTTCAACAAAAAACTCACACTTCTCGGCCTTCACGAAAAGGCGGTTCTCCAAGAGGCGACGGAGCACTTGGCGAACATGCTTAACATGGTCCTCCTGGGATTCAGAAAAAATCAGAATATCGTCAAGATAGACGAAAACAAACTTGTTTATCATGTCTCTTAAGACATCATTGACGAGGTTTTGAAACACTGCTGGAGCGTTGGTAAGCCCGAAAGGAAGAACTAAATATTCCCAGTGCCCCGTGGGAGTGTTAAAGGCGGTCTTCCATTCGTCCCCCTCTCTGATTCGCACTAAGTGGTAAGCATTCCGGAGGTCGAGCTTAGTAAAGACCTTGGCTCCTTGCAGGAGATCAAAAGCGGTGTTCATGAGGGGAAGTGGGTAGCGGTTCTTAATAGTTATCTCGTTGAGGCCACGGTAATCAATACAGGGTCTTAATGATCCATCCTTCTTAGCTACGAAGAAAAACCCCGCACCAGCAGGTGATGATGACGGGCGTATAAGGCCTGCAGCGAGAGACTCTGAGAGATACTTCTCCATAGCTTGGTTTTCTGGTCTGGAGAGTGAATAGAGTCGGCCTCTAGGGGGCATAGTACCTGGCTTCAGGTCTATGGTGCAGTCATAGGGTCGGTGAGGTGGTAAGCTGGTGGCCCGAGACTTTGAGAAAACCTCCTTGAGGTCACGGAATTCTAGAGGAACCTTTTCCAGGTCTGGAATCTCTTCCGGAGATGGGTTGCGTAGAGGGTCGAGGGCGTTGCGGAGGCATGTCAGGGAGCAGTTGGGGCTCCATCCCTTAATTTCATTCTTGCGCCAGTCGATCTCTGGTAGGTGTTTGGCCATCCATGGATGGCCCAGGACGATAGGAGCATGGGGAGAGTGTAACAGGAGGAACTGAATGGTTTCGTGGTGGTTTCCTGACACCTTGAGTTTGATGGGGCTGGTCGTATGGGTTATTTGAGCGATCCTCTGGCCGCTGAGCGAATTGGCCACTCGATCAGGGAAGATCTTCTCTGTGGGAACGCCCCATTTCCGGGCCAGCTCCACATCAATTAAATTTTCCTCCGCTCCGGTGTCCACGAGAGCCTCGGTGGATCTGCTCTCGCCCCCCCATTCCAAAGTTACAGGAACGCATGTGCGATTGTTAGTTTCCTGTCCCGGCGTCACCCCTATTACTGTCG
This sequence comes from Gymnothorax reevesii, assembly GCA_029721435.1. Classification (NCBI taxonomy): domain Eukaryota; kingdom Metazoa; phylum Chordata; class Actinopteri; order Anguilliformes; family Muraenidae; genus Gymnothorax; species Gymnothorax reevesii. The sequence continues at coordinate 4,484,551 of CM056585.1, read as the reverse complement.
CTATGCGGGCACCAGGAGGACCTCTTCTCTTCTTTTTCCTTTCCCTGTTAGGGCACTGAGCGATAAGGTGTCCTCCCTTGCCACAGTAAAAGCAGGCCCCATCACGGCGGCGGCGATCCCTCTCCTCCACAGGAATGCGCGTACGTCCCAATTGCATGGGTTCGGGCTCAGGGGGGCGGCTGTCAGTAGGGGGTGATCGAGGCGGAGTACTCTGGGGAGCTGGATATGGTCGTCTGCGGGAAGCGAGGCGTCGGCGCTCCTCCAATCGCGAATCCACGCGAATAGCCAGGTCGACAAGGTCGTCCAAGTTCTCCGGTAATTCCCGCGACACTAGCTCATCTTTAAGCGCTTCAGATAATCCGTCAAAGAAGGCATCATACAGAGCTCTCTGTCCCCATCTGCTGTTGGTGGCCAACGTCTGAAAATCAATGGCGTAGTCGGCTACGGGACGCCCACCTTGTCGCATGCGCAGGATCTCTCGTCCTGCCTCGTGACCCAACTTGGTGCGATCAAAGATCCGCCTCATCTCTTCACCCAGTAGACGAAAAGTCTGTACACATGGGAGATCAGCTTCCCAAGCCGCTGTAGCCCACTGCTTAGCTCTTCCCGTCAGTTGCGTGATGATAAAAGCAACTCGCGCTCTTTCGGTGGGGAAGGACGAAGGCTGCAGGCTGAAGATGAGCTCACACTGGGTGAGAAACGCCCGACATGCTCCCGGGTTCCCGTCGTATCTCTCCGGCGGTGGTAGACGTGGCTCGCAGCTGGGTAGGGGCGGGGCGGAAGCGGGAGCAGGAGGAGTATAGGCGGTAGGCTGGGTTGACTGTAGTTGCTGCGCCTCCTGTACTGAGCGAGTGAGGTCCGCCATCTGGAGGCTCATGGTTTGCATGTGCTGCATCAGAGCACGGAGCTGACGTTCCTGAAACTCCAACTGAGTGCCCTGCTGGTGCACTGCCTCCTGCAGAGACTGGTCTGACGCTGGCTCCGTCATGGTCAGATCGTAATGTGAGGTTTTACGAAATGAGCCAAGAGCGAGAACCAGATAAATGCAAAATGGAGGCTTTATTTCTGAAGGGGGAAACCCCCCAACAGAGCTGGCAACAGTACAATGTCCACAATCCACAAACAGAATCCAAAGGGCAAAGTCCAAAACTGTAACCAGGGCACCAATAACACAACTCAAGGTCAGGCAAAAATGGTTCGGTACACAGGCGTGGGTTTGGTGGAGAGACAAACTCATAAGCCGTAAACAGTCCGAATCCAAATACCAGGGCAGCAAAGACAATAGACGTGGTCGGGCAAAAAGTAGGTCAAAACTCACGAAGGCAATCAGATCCAAAAGGGCAAACCAAAAAACAAGTGTCGGGCAATCCAGTCAGAAAGAAAATATCACAGTGAGCAAGGCGAGGAACGTAGCACAAGACAAAGGAGTAAAGACGATCTGACAAGGAACTAAAAGTGTAGACACCTTATATACATATCCGGGTTAAACACATGACTAGGGTAAACAGGTGTAATCAATGACATGGGAGTGACACATGAGGAAAACTAATTACATGAATTTGGCGAAATGCCGAAACGCAGACAGGGATAACGAGACATTCCTATGAACGAACAAACGGCTCCGGTTAAGGAGTACTAAAGTGTACAGTCTAAAGAAAAGGGAAAGCAAGAGATATAAGAGGAAACCGCAGTGGAGATAATTAGTGATAGACAAGGAGGGCGGAGATAAAGATTGGGCGAATGCTGAGAGATCGTTAGTCTATTAGTATGTGCAGCTATACAATCCCGAGTGCAAGTTAGTCAGTTAGTATAAATGTACAATGTTAATCGGGGTTAGTAATTATCGAAAACAATAAACTGTTAGTAGGGTTAGTAGATAGCATAAAGAGAGAGGAAGGAAGAAAATGAGATATGAAGAAAGATTGAAATCCCAGAAACCAGGAAATCACCCGAATGAGTGGCACGTCAGACAAGGGACCGTGGGCAAAGACCTACACAAGACAAGACAGGGTAAACGAAGTGCAGGACTAGAAATCACAACAAGACTATGAAAGAATGGCAAGGCTATGAAACATGGCAAGACTGTGAAACATGGCAAGACTATAAAACATGGCAAAGACATAAATAATACAAAACATGAAACATAATAAAACATGAAATCAAACAACAAAACACAATACATAATCATGGGGATGGTCAGGGGCAGGCAGTGGTCACTTAAACACAAAAAGCATATATGGCAAGCCAGGCACAGAACTTAAACATGGGACAGACAAAGCATGGCAGAGATGCAGATTCACAACAGAGACTATGAATTCTCTGAATGCTTGTTTTGTACTTTGGTTTGTCTTGTGATCCCTGTCTGCGTTTTGGCTACAGCCAAATTCATGTAATTAGTTTATTCCTCATGTGTCTCTCCCTGATCATTGTTACCATTGATTGCACCTGTTCTCCCTGGTCATGTGTTCACCCCGGGTGTGTATATAAGATGTCTGTTTGGTACACTTTCTTGTCAGATCGTTCTCCCTAGTTTTCTCGTGCCACGTTTCTTGCCTTGATCTCTCAGTGTTTATCTTTCTGACTGGACCGTCCTTGATATCGAGCTTTGCCTACTCCCTGTACTTTTGCCGCATTCTTGTTTTTTGACCTCTTTTGTCTGACTACGATTTTTTGTGATTGGTGCCCTGTGTATGACTCTGGATTTCGCCCTTTGGATTCTGATTTTGGATTGCGGACATTGTACTGTTGCCAGCTCTGTTGGGGGGTTTCCCCCTTCAGAAATAAAGCCTCCTTTTTTGCATTTTACTGGTGTTTGCTCTTGGTTCATTTCGTAAAACCGACAGGAACCACTAAGTACTGATTTAGTGCAGACATTGTATTTGGTTACATTGCACTGTTTTTATTGAAGACATTGGAGAAAAGTTGTTGTTGTTTTTTTTTTTTTTAGCCTAAGCTGATGTCAAAATGTCTTATTTACCGTTGCGACAATGTCTGCTGAGGTTGTGCTGAATTTTCTGTCTGGTCTTCAGTGTTAACCGATTGACAGCTTGATCAACCAATGTTGGGCAGATATTACCTGATCAATTTGGTTCTCAACTCCTTTGTCCTTCCTCTCTCTTCCGCTCTTCCTCCATGGAGTTACCTTCTCATCCTCACTTTCCCTCTTTCTATTCCAATGATACCCTTCATTATTGTTGAAGACTTATAATCTTTAAATAGTCCTCCGCCGGATTTGAGAGTTTACACTGACACTCTTCAGGGATTGCGCACTTGATGTCCATGTTTAAGAGAAGCAGTTGTTTGCCAAAGTCTAGATTATGGTGCTTGTTTTTCATGGTGATTAGATCACATTGTCACCTTTAAAGAGACTAATGTATACACAATGCCGTATACTTTTCTATAATTCATGCCCTGTAATTATTCAGAAAATGAACTAATTATTTTTACCACACAAATTTTATTGCTTATTGATGGCAGATCTCTGGAGAGAATTATTGTGTAATGATGTAGACTTTTATCCTATCTGAAATCACCCCAGATTTGACTTGTTTCCATATTGGTAAATTAATTATTTATATGGGTGTCAGTTCTTTGTTTGTAGGTTTTATTATTTTGGAACACTGTCAATTTAAAGAAGAAACGTTGCGACAAAGTAAAGTAATTAATAATTTTTTAAATCTGAGTTAATAATTAATTTGTTTTGGAGCGAGGAAGAATGAAGGCATTCATCCATTCAGTCAGTCAGATCGTCTGCAGTTCTGAGTGACTGCTGTCGAGAGTTCAGTGAGTCCTTCCACAACTCATTTCCCAGGGGTTTCAAGCAAAGGTAATTTGCAAGAAAACAGGTTTTACGGCAACTCAGTGAGAGCTGGGTCCATCAAAGTGCTCTCTCAGAAATGCTGTCATTGAGTATTTTCCCAGTGTGATTTTAACACTATCTTATCATAAAGATAAGGGCACTTGGGTGTCTATATACACAGCACTGCCAGAGTCTGAGTCGGAGTTCCTGTGACCTTCAGTTGGAATACTTCACTATTCACGTGCGTCTCGGGCTTCATTTACGTGCTTTCGGGGCTTTCGGAGACTATAGCGCGAGGGCAGTGATTCTGAATTAGCGTCTGAATCGCGTGTCAGCAGTGATGACGGAGAGACGGCGCGTGGGTTACAGAGTCGACAGGGAGGTGCTGGATGAGTTGAGCGTCGAAGAAGTGGCGGAGAAGTCGGACAGCAAGGTCTCGTTTTCCAAAAAGCTCCGGGAATCGCTGAGGTACGGCAGGACGCCGGGAACATCTGCTCCGTGTCCAATTCTGTCTCATCAAAACCACTGCAAAACCCTCTCATTCTTGCTTTTAGACCTAATATTCTGTTGGTATTTTTTGAAAAATAGACAAAAAAAAAAGTTGGCAAGACAGTTTGGCTCATTTCATAATATGCAAACAAGTGAGGAAATTTGTACTTGTGAAAAAAGCAGTGAAGCAAATTAGGTTAATATTTTTCTCTTGAAAGAAAAAAAGTTTAATTTTGTTTTAAGACTGAAATGTTTTTTTCAGTTTTGGGCCGGGAGATGAAATGGGTTTCGTCTGCGTGTCTGAGGCTCATCCTGCCGCACGTTCAGTCATCGACAAACAAAATACATGCAACTCGTGCTTAAACTCGCAGCTACTGATGTCTGAATAGTGCCGCGCAACGAAAAATCTCATTCTGATTGTGTGTTTTCAGACGTATTTTTAGCATCAAATCTTTTTCAAGTAGACAATACAGGCTTTTGCTTGGCAAGTTCAGTCACATAATTTCACAGGCGCCGAATCTCTGTCCTAGTGTTAATTTTTTTACCCGCAGTCTGGCCGTTTGTGTCTTTTTTATTGTTTCTCGTTATTGTATTATTATTTAATTTTGCTCCCCGCCCTCCCTGTTCCACTCCCCATCTTACACACCTCTCCTACCCGTCAAAACTCTCTCAGTCCCCCAGCCTCAGTAGTTTATGAAAACCTTTTAAAGAAGTGACCTTTTTATTAGGGATATATTCCAAGCGTCAGCACTCCTGGCGAGAGGCGCCCCTCCCAGTTCCTCCCGCCTCTGTGTGCGAGAGTGTGCGCGGTCCAGCGTGCCCTGTGTTCAGCTTGACTTTCCGATACTGACCTCTGACCAGTTCTCCCTGACATCCTCTGACCGTTCTTATGCCTGAGAGCCCTCTTCAGTTTAATCAAAGTGCCAGCTGCGGTCGTCTTATTCATCATCAGAAGGGCCCGTTTAGGCCTGAACTGCGATCTGCGCCTGGCTGAAGCTTCTGTTGCTCCAAACAACAGGGAAATATTTAAATACTGGTCATTTTCCCAACAAACTTCAGCTACATACAGCAAAAAATAGCAGCAATAGAATTAAAAGATTGAAATACTAATTTTACACCTCATCATTTGTCATTTTATAAGTTAAAATTATAGGTTGGGATGGGCTTATTTTTTTTTTGTGTCTTATTTCAGTTGTTGAAAGCCAAGGTCCTCTAGTGCCCTTAAAGCTTAAATGATGACATGAACAGCGTGTGGCTTTGGCTGAGTATAAGCTGTAAATTCTCAAATATGTATCTGCCATTTTAAAAGGTTCTCTTTGGGAAGAACACCCAAAGCAACAGCCTCGATTTTGTAGTTACCCACCAACTAATCTACCAATGGTTCTGAAGACAGTTCTGAATGGACATGTCCCTGGAGTCAGTTCCTCTCACGTTTATATGTTGAAGTGTGTCCGGCCCGTATCCGTATGAGTCTCAGTGCGCCCCAGTATTTCTCAGTCGGTGCATCACAGTTTCAGTTTGTTCAGTTTCAGTCATTTATGCTGTTGTAAAATGGCCCCTGACAGTTGCTCAACCACTATCCCCTGCATCCACAAGCCCTGCACTGCCAGTAGTAGAGAATATGGGCAAGAGCACCCCCTAGTGGAGAAAGATTTTTCCCAGTTTGAATGGTCAAAAATACTTGATGGAAAACAGATTTTTTTTTTTCGAACATCATGGGAGACTCTCCCACGACACTAAGCCTCAAACTCCTGGCTCGTACAGATCACTGCGCCGCTCCTGTGAAAGAGTAATGAGACCTGCACCTTGGACTTCTCAGAGAACCTCCACACTCTGGTTGCTGAGTCTGGACTTAATTCAGCCCCACGTTCAAGGCCTGAAGAGGACTTACACCCCCAGACTGTATGAACAAAGTCTCTGGGATGCTACAAAGGTGTGGCCAGGCCGCTGGTGTTATAGATGTGCAGTCGGGTGGTTGTGCTAAATCTGCAGCTCCTCTGAACTCCACCACCCTGCTCCAGAGCCAGACCCTCTATCAACACCTCCGCAAGCCCCCCAGAGCAGCTGCCTGCTGCCACAGCTGCGAGTCCTGCTGTGGTTTACTCTTTTCTCCGTTGCTGCAAAATCACTGGGGCCTTGAGCACCTGCCTTAGGTAACCAGACCTTGGCCCTGGACTCTCTGTGGGCCCCATTTGCTCTGCTGTGAACCGTATAATGGGCTCCCCCGCCTAAAGGTGGACATTTTTTCTGGAGAACTGCTGGGTGCTTAACAGGCTTTCTTCCACAGACTGTGTAAAAAGATGGACGCAGCACCCGGGTCTGAAAAGTGAGGCCGATGCAGAAATCTCAAAAATTTGCATTATATTTAATGGCCAGCAGATGGCGACGTCAGTGGTTGCAGAAAGAAGTTCAATAGTATTGAAGTCTGTGAAAATGATCCTACTTTGCCACCTGATTTATTATTTCAATAATCATTTTCCACATTATTTTGTGGTATATATTGAAAGTTTCAAGTTTCCTTCGATTATATCATGATGTTCATTTTTGTAAATTATGGTCCCATATAGACTGGAATACAGGATAAAGCCATAATATGCTTTAGGGCTGTGGCTATCCTCTGGTCCTCGCCCGATACGGTCAGATCCAGAGCCACGGTCCTCCCCGGATCTTCAATACAAGCTCTCGTCCAATAGGAATCACTTCCGGTCTCAAAATTACAAAACGGCGCTGTTCGAATTGCCAAAATTGAGGCTTCCTAAATGGTGTGCGGAAACCAATGGGTGACGTCACTGTTGCTTCGTCCATCTTTTTATACCGTCCATGCTTTCTTCAGCCTTGGGATTCGTGTTTCTGTCTTGTGGACCTGTGCTGATGGTCTGGATGAATCTTTGTACTGGACTCTATTAAAATACTTCAGGGCTTCATTGATTTATCAGTCACTTTCTGTGTATTTCTGCCTGATCACCTCTTGAGGTTCCGATTACCAGCAGCCCTCCATCACAAGACATATTTCCATGATTCGGGTTAAGTAGTGAAAGACCTCAGAAACGAAACCATACTTCATCAGATGGTCCCATAGGGATGAATAGGTGGAGTCATCTTTGGGTCTAATCGGTTGGATTGATCACTGAATGGTGGACATCTTACGACATGCCCACCTCACTTCTTGTAAATGGCGTTACAACACAGTGCACTCAGTATGTGCGCTGGATAGTACATATTTAGGACAGAATAGACACTGCACATAGCAACACTTCACAGACCTGCGGGAAAATGTGTATTTCTTGGGTTTGAATGTGCAAAGTGAACAACTTTATCATCTGGTGAACCTATGTAACAGTCTACAGCATAAGAAGTTGTAAGAAAGTAACCCATTTAGGTCATGGCTTCAGTTTCAATTGATCTCAATCTCAGTGAGAGCTGTTGTTTCTCAGCGATTGTGTGACTTTCCTCAGTGAGTCAGAGAGTGTGATGGGTTTGCAGGTGCTCAGGTCCCAGAGTGAAGCAGTGTGTGTTCCAGTCCGTTCCTGTACTCTCCTGGGGGCCACGTTACTCCTTTAGAGAATGGGCTCTCAGGGACCTGGTGTCCGGCATCAGTGTGGGCATCATGCACCTGCCTCAGGGTGAGACTGCACCCCCGAATCTCTCCTGAATCATCTCTTACTCTCCTCTGAATCACTCTTAAAATGCACCTGCCTCAGGGTGAGACTGCACCCCCGAATCTCTCCTGAATCATCTCTTACTCTCCTCTGAATCACTCTTAAAATGCACCTGCCTCAGGGTAAGACTGCACCCCCGAATCTCTACTGAATCATCTCTTAGTCTCCTCTGAATCATTCTTAAAATGCACCTGCCTCAGGGTGAGACTGCACTCCCGAATCTCTCCTGAATCATCTCTTAGTCTCTTCTGAGTCACTCTTAACCCCTTTCTGTAGATGTAGACGCCGGCGTCCGTAAATTCCAAAATTTAATTCCTAAACAATTCTGTAATTGAATTTCCAAATGTCTAGCTTCTCTTGAATAATTTTCAAAAATCTCTGTGTCACAAATCCTGAGTTCTAAAGCTTAAATAGGCTCATGCACAACAGGAAAAATTGGCAAAATTTTGTATTCCGCGCAAAGGGGTTAAAATGCCCCTGCCTCAGGGTGGGACTGCACTCCCGAATCTCTCCTGAATCATCTCTTAGTCTCTTCTGAATCACTCTTAAAATGCCCCTGCCTCAGAGTGAGACTGCACCCCCGAATCTCCTGAATCATCTCTTAGTCTCCTCTGAGTCACTCTTAAAATGCCCCTGCCTCAGAGTGAGACTGCACCCCCGAATCTCCTGAATCATCTCTTAGTCTCCTCTGAGTCACTCTTAAAATACCCCTGCCTCAGTGTGAGACTGCACCCCCGAATCTCCTGAATCATCTCTTAGTCTCCTCTGAATCACTCTTAAAATGCACCTGCCTCAGGGTGAGACTGCACCCCCGAATCTCTCCTGAATCATCTCTTACTCTCCTCTGAATCACTCTTAAAATGCACCTGCCTCAGGGTGAGACTGCACTCCTGAATCACTCCTGAATCATCTCTTACTCTCCTCTGAATCACTCTTAAAATGCACCTGCCTCAGGGTGAGACTACACTCCCGAATCACTCCTGAATCATCTCTTACTCTCCTCTGAATCAGTCTTAAAATGCCCCTGCCTCAGGGTGACACTACACTCCCGAATCACTCCTGAATCATCTCTTAGTCTCCTCTAAATCAGTCTTAAAATGCCACTGCCTCAGGGTAAGAATACATTCCTGAGTCACTCCTGAATCTTATCTTAATCACCCACAAATCACATTTGAAATGCACCTAAATAATGTCTGAATCTCACCTGAGTCATATCTTTATTTCCCCTGAATTACACTTGATTCTGATATTAATTTCTCTCTAATAAAAGCTGATTCACATTCCTGACAGGGCTCCCTGTCCCTCCCCCTGCCCTGCGTTCGCTCTGCTGTCCGATCCGTCTCAACTTTGTCCTGAAATTCTTCAGCAGCACGGGAGACTGATTGACCAGCATGATGTTTACAAAAGTTTTAATGTATTACTTCTGTGGCACCACCAGTTGGCTAAACTTAACTTTTTCAAAAATGTAATAATTTGAACAGAGATTTTGGGTATTGGATAAAATTTTGTTTATGTTCCCAGAATCATGAGTTGTTCCCCTGTTGATTTTCTGGACCCTTTACTTTTTCCTGTCCTCCCACCATTAGACCAAACTGTGAACTGCTTATGGGGTGATTGCTACAGTTTCCAGGACAACCGTACTGTCGACCACCGACGGCATTTGTCTCGTTCTTACATGTGATTGTGTGTGTCTTCCACGTGTTTGTCTGTAGGAATGGCGTATGCACTGTTGGCAGCAGTTCCTCCAGTGTTTGGACTTTACTCCTCATTCTACCCCATCTTGATCTACTTCATCTTCGGGACGTCGCGTCACATCTCTGTGGGTGAGTGCGCTCATTTCCTGTCCAGTCTCGCAGTTCCTGTCTGTCTGCTGCAGCACTTCTACTTCGACAATCAATCACTGGCTCAGTCCATCACTGCATACAACAGCACTTGAATGCTGCAGCACACTGATCACTGCTCTGCACTGCAGCTCTGAACACTGTTCCACTGATCACTGCTCAGCACTGCAGTTCTGAACACTGCTGCACTGATCACTGTTCTACACTGCAGTTCTGAACACTGTTACCCTGATCACTGCTCCACACTGCAACTCTGAACACTGCTGCACTGATCACTGTTCTACACTGCAGTTCTGAACACTGTTACACTGATCACTGCTCCACACTGCAGCTCTGAGCACTGCAGTTCTGAACACTGCTACACTGATCACTGCTCTACACTGCAGTTCTGAACACTGTTACACTGATCACTGCTCCACACTGCAGCTCTGAGAACTGCAGTTCTGAACACTGCTACACTGATCACTGTTCTACACTGCAGTTCTGAACACTGTTACACTGATCACTGCTCCACACTGCAGCTCTGAACGCTGCTGCACTGATCACTGCTCTACACTGCAGCTCTGAACACTGCTGCACTGATAACTGCTCTACACTGTAGCTCTGAACACTGCTGCACTGATCACTGCTCTACACTGTAGCTCTGAACACTGCTACACTGATCACTACTTCACACTGCAGCTCTGACTCCATTTTGTCTCTCTGTTCCCTGCAGGCACATACGCAGTGATGAGTGTGATGATCGGTGGAGTTACGGAACGTCTGGCTCCAGACTCAGAGTTCCTGCAGTGGAGTAATGAAACAAACAGGAGTGTGGTGGACGTGGTGTCCCGGGACGCCGAAAGGGTTCGGGTCGCTGCTGCAGTCACATGCCTTTCCGGACTCTTCCAGGTATTACTTACCTTCACACTGGTGTATTACACCCTGGTACTGGTATTACTTACCCTCAGACTGGTGTAACACACACTGGTATAGATATTACTTGCCTTCACACTGATGTATTACACACTGGTATTGGTATTACTTACCTTCACACTGGTGTATTACACATTGGTATTGGTATTACTTACCTTCACACTGGTGTATTACACATTGGTATTGGTATTACCTACCTTCACACTGGTGTATTAAACACTGGTATTGATATTACTTACCTTCACACTGATGTATTACACACTGGTATTGGTATTACTTACCCTCAGACTGGTGTAACACACACTGGTATTGATATTACTTACCTTAACACTGATGTATTACACACTGGTATTGGTATTACTTACCTTCACACTGGTGTATTACACATTGGTATTGGTATTACTTACCTTCACACTGGTGTATTAAACACTGGTATTGATATTACTTACCTTAACACTGGTGTATTAAAAACTGGTACTGGTATTAGTTACCTTCACACTGGTGTATTACACACTGGTATTGGTATAATTTACCTTCACACTGGTGTATTACACACTGGTATTGGTATTACTTACCTTCACACTGGTGTATTACACTCTGGTATTGGTATTACTTACCTTCACACTGGTGTATTACACACTGGTATTGATATTAGTTACCTTGACACTGGTGTATTACACACTGGTATTGGTATAAGATACCTTCACACTGGTGTATTACACACTGGTATTGGTATTACTTACCTTCACACTGGTGTATTACACACTAGTATTGGTATTACTTACCTTCACACTGGTGTATTACACTCTGGTATTGGTATTACTTACCTTCACACTGGTGTATTACACACTGGTATTGATATTAGTTACCTTGACACTGGTGTATTACACACTGGTATTGGTATTACTTACCTTCACACTGGTGTATTACACTCTGGTATTGGTATTACTTACCTTCACACTGGTGTATTTCACACTGGTATTGGTATTAGTTACCTTGACCCTGGTGTATTACACACTGGTATTGGTATAAGTTACCGTCACACTGGTGTATTACACACTGGTATTGATATTAGTTACCTTCACACTGGTGTATTACACACTGGTATTGGTATTACTTACCTTCACACTGGTGTATTACACACTGGTATTGGTATTACTTACCTTCACACTGGTGTATTACACACTGGTATTGATATTAGTTACCTTGACACTGGTGTATTACACACTGGTATTGGTATAAGTTACCGTCACACTGGTGTATTACACACTGGTATTGATATAAGTTACCTTCACACTGGTGTATTACACTCTGGTATTGGTATTACTTACCTTCACACTGGTGTATTACACACTGGTATTGGTATTACTTACCTTCACACTGGTGTATTACACACTGGTATTGATATTAGTTACCTTGACACTGGTGTATTACACACTGGTATTGGTATAAGTTACCGTCACACTGGTGTATTACACACTGGTATTGATATTAGTTACCTTGACACTGGTGTATTAGACACTAGTATTGATATAAGTTACCGTCACACTGGTGTATTACACTCTGGTATTGGTATTACTTACCTTCACACTGGTGTATTACACTCTGGTATTGGCATTACTTACCTTCACATTGGTGTATTACACTCTGGTATTGGTATTACTTACCTTCACACTGGTGTATTACACTCTGGTATTGGTATCAGTTACCTTGACACTGGTGTATTACACACTGGTATTGGTATTAGTTACCTTGACACTGGTGTATTACACACTGGTATTGGTATAAGTTACCGTCACACTGGTGTATTACACACTGGTATTGATATTAGTTACCTTGACACTGGTGTATTACACACTGGCATTGGTATTACTTACCTTCACACTGGTGTATTACACTCTGGTATTGGTATTACTTACCTTCACACTGGTGTATTACACACTGGTATTGGTATTACTTACCTTCACACTGGTGTATTACACACTGGTATTGATATTAGTTACCTTGACACTGGTGTATTACACACTGGTATTGGTATAAGTTACCGTCACACTGGTGTATTACACACTGGTATTGATATTAGTTACCTTCACACTGGTGTATTACACTCTGGTATTGGTATTACTTACCTTCACACTGGTGTATTACACTCTGGTATTGGTATTACTTACCTTCACACTGGTGTATTACACACTGGTATTGATATTAGTTACCTTGACACTGGTGTATTACACACTGGTATTGGTATAAATTACCGTCACACTGGTGTATTACACACTGGTATTGATATTAGTTACCTTCACACTGGTGTATTACACTCTGGTATTGGTATTACTTACCTTCACACTGGTGTATTACACACTGGTATTGATATTAGTTACCTTGACACTGGTGTATTACACACTGGTATTGGTATAAGTTACCGTCACACTGGTGTATTACACACTGGTATTGATATTAGTTACCTTCACACTGGTGTATTACTCTCTGGTATTGGTATTACTTACCTTCATACTGGTGTATTACACACTGGTATTGGTATTACTTACCTTCACACTGGTGTATTACACTCTGGTATTGGTATTACTTAACATCACACTGGTGTATTACACTCTGGTGTTGGCATTACTTACCTTCACACTGGTGTATTACACTCTGGTATTGGTATTACTTACCTTCACACTGGTGTATTACACACTGGTAATGGTATTACTTACCATCACACTGGTGTATTATATTACTCTGGTATTGGTATTACTTACCTTCACACTGGTGTATTACACTCTGGTATTGGTATTACCTTCACACTGGTGTATTACACACTGGTATTGGTATTACTTGCCTTCATACTGGTGTACTACACTCTGGTATTGGTATTACCTTCACACTGGTGTATTACACACTGGTATTGGTATTACTTACCTTCACACTGGTGTATTACACTCTGGTATTGGTATTACCTTCACACTGGTGTATTACACACTGGTATTGGTATTACTTACCTTGACACTGGTGTATTACACACTGGTATTGGTATTACTTACTGTATTATTTTGCAAAATGACTCTAAACATGCTGTACAAGCATGCAATTGATTCTTTGTTTATTCTGTATGCTTGTCTGTGTGTATGTGTGTGTGTGTGCGTGCATACATGCATGCCGGCATGTCTGTATGTGTATGTACGTGCGCGTGCGCGTGTGTGTGTATATAAATACATGTACATGCGAACGTGTGTGTAGATATTGCTGGGACTGGTGCGGTTCGGTTTTGTGGTGACCTACCTGTCGGAGCCCCTGGTTCGAGGGTACACCACCGGAGCTGCCATCCATGTCATCGTTTCACAGCTGAAGTACACCTTTGGCGTCTCGCCCCATCGATTCAGCGGGCCCTTCTCCCTCGTGTATGTGAGTACCGCATGATGCCAAGACAAGACCAGCCCTAATGAGCGGCTAATTATGTCGACACAGATGACTTGCAAGATACTTGAAGTAATGGCTGAAGGACAAATGCAAATGAGCTCTGCAAGGCCTCATTTATCTGTCGTTTATCTAACTCAGGGGCTGTAGCTTATCCCAGCATTCAACTCGCAATAAGCAGGAGCCTGTCCTGGGCAGTTTAACAGTCCATCACACCGCTCACACACACTCGTACTCCGTGGGCAATTTTAGAGTTTCCAATCAGCATAACATGCAGGTGTCTGGCTGCGGGAGAAGACTGGAGTACCTAGAGAAACTCAAGGGAACACAGGAAGAACATGCAAACTCTGCACAGAAAAGCCACAGGCCAGATTATTACCCAACAACCTCTGCCACATATGATGAGAATGATGTAGAATTTATACACCTCTCATCAGAGGTGGACTGGCAGATAGTCAATGCAGGGTTAATGAACCACAGTTTAGATACTCAAGGTCAAGAAAATCACTGATGCTGCAGTTTTAATATGTATTTACCTTCTCTGTACACCTTGCACTCATAAAATCGCCTTTTCAGTTCTGTCCACAAGTCCACAAATGTAGTATAGATTGCTGATGGTTCATTTAAACATGTACTCTCTTGTCAGAACGTTGATCAATATTTCTTTGTGCAGAGTGCCTTGTATGCCATTGAGTATTGTTTCTCTTCTACTGGATTGTCCGACTTCGATTCTTGCCATTGCTCTTTTGTTTTGTTTTTTGTCTTGCTGGATTTTGACCCATTTTTGTATGACCACGATTTCTGTGTTTGGATGCCCTGTGTATGACCCTTAGCTTTGTTCATCGACTACAATTTTTTGCCATTTTTCCACCTCTCCTCATCTGTCTTACTGGTTCTGACCCCTGCCTGTCTAGTCGACACTGTTTTTAGATTTCGTATTGTGGCTGGGCAATTCTTGTGTTTTCTGGCTTTGACTCGGACCCCATTAAAGACATTCGGTTTTTGGATTCCTGTCTCTGGCGATGGTTCCTGAACCTCACCTCACGGTTTGAGTCACTAAGGGACAAAAAAAAAAATTTTTTTCACACAGTGTCAGCTGATGTTGGATAATTTTAACTCCTCCAATAAATGAAATGATAATTGAAAAGTTGTGTTTTATGTGTACTTTGGTTGTCTTTGTCTCAAATAAAATTTTAAGTGATAATTTGAAAGAGGTGTGATAAGTATTAAAAAATAAATTTACTAAAGGGAGAAATACGCTTTCACAGCCCTGTAAGTGCTGTCATATTTAGCTCTGCCTCCCTTTCTCTCTCCAGACAGTGTTAGAGATTTGCTCTTTATTGCCGAAGACAAATATTGGCACTCTGGTGGTCTGTGCGGTGTCCGTGATCGTCCTCATCGCTGCAAAGGAAGTGAACACCCTGCTGGCTCGCAAACTTCCTGTCCCGATACCTGTGGAACTACTAGCTGTGAGTCTGGCAAAATCATCACTCAGACTCACACACCAACCACAAGTTAACTTCGACCCTGATCTCAGCTTCACCTGAGGCTCAGCCCATCCATTCATCCATCCATTCATCTCTCTACTATCTAATCTGCTAATCTACATTCCTCCCCATCAATAAAGTAAAATCTACCAATAGCCTGACCTTTGGGTCCTCAATGGTAGCTACAAGGTTGGATCAATAAGTTCTTAGGGGGCCAAATAAAAAAATATGGTGGATACAGTATTTTTGTTGGACAAAAATAATTGAGCTAGCAAATTAGTGTATAAACGGACATTGTTATGATTAAGACGCTGGTGATTGTTCTCCCAACATTCATGGGGCTTCCTTCTAACCTCCTGCGAGCGAGTGAAAGCCTCTCTGTATGAGGTGCGAGTTTCTGATGCTCGATACAAGTTAGAAGAGAAGCCTCAGAAGGTTTTGATCATGCCTTTCACAGCCCTTGCCGTACCTGCGATCCTAACCCGAGCCCTCGTGTTTCCCCAGATCATCATTGCCACGGTGATCTCCTGGCAGTTCAATCTGGACAGTCAGTTTGGTGTGGAGGTGGTGGGGGAGATCCCGTCTGGGTAAGTCCGTTAGCTTAGCCGCAGCCGCACCCCGCGAAAGGCCACAACACAGCAACACAATGACACAACTACTCTTTCCCCAGCCTCCAGGCTCCGGTCCTGCCCACAGTATCTCTGTTTGGGGCGGTGATTGGCGATGCCTTTGCTCTGTCCATCGTGGGGTATGGAATTGCCATCTCCTTGGGCCGTATCTTTGCTCTCAAATATGGATACAAAGTGGACAGCAACCAGGTGAGAGTTTCAATACCTTTAGTGTTTCTCTTGTATACCAAGTATGAGCAAGTCTGTGTCCCGCTGTTTTTTTCCCCTGTTCTGTCACATAAGTGGTCTCTTCCTATTGCAGGAACTGTTGGCCTTGGGCCTCAGTAACTCAATCGGAGGGGTGTTTCAATGCTTTGCCATCAGCTGCTCTATGTCTCGCTCTATGGTACAGGAAAGCACTGGAGGACAAACGCAGGTACAGCTTTACTATACGCTAGCGTTCCTACATAGACAGAGTCATGACAATTTAAATATATGAGCCATTTTGTTTTCATTTTGTGGATCATGAATATTTGTACAGCATTCTAATGCCTTTTGGCTGGGGAGCACATTTATTGCTTTAATCACGAGGGAACACCATGTCCGGTCAGAGAGGGAGGTGGGCTAAGTTGACCAGTATTGGTGGAGATGGCAGTAAGGCAGGGTTGCATGCTGCCTGGCCTCATACATGCCCTGACTGTTGAACCCTTTCTGGCTTTAGTGCAGCGGAAGATGGAGAGGGTGGGAGTCCCAGGGGTCCGTGCTTTTCTACATACGCAGATTACATAACTGTGTTTGTGAGCGGTAAGGGGGATATATACAGGCATTTGTGGACTCAAGTTTAACACGAGAGCCTCCACAGCAGGGGTAAATGGTGAGAAAAGTGAGGCCTTGGTGTATGGGTCATGGAGGGAGGGGTCCCTGCATTGGGGGGTGGTTGACTTGCCGTTGAAAGAGAGGGGGGTTAATTTACTCGGAGTCTTTCTGGGAACGGACACCTTCAAGGCCTGGAAGTGGGAAGGGGTCCAGGATAAACGGGAGGGAAACCTCGAGAGGGGCAGGTGGTGCAGATCATTAGTAATCTGGTGGCATCTTCCAAGTGACATCAGCTGATGATGATGACCCTCCTGGTGGCTGCTGGCAGAAATCCAGAGAATGCTGGTGGATTGTTTTGATCAGGCCACCTCTGGCCAGGGGCAACAGTCCTGAACCATCCTGTGCAGGAGGGAGGGCAGGGGCTGGTGGACCGAGGAAGCAGGGTGGCGACCTGCAGGTTACTAGCAGCTGAGGAGCTTTTGGGAGTAAGGATGTGTTCTGCTTGTGAATAGAGCTGGACCTGCTCTTCCAAATGAGAGCGGAAGGTCTGAACATTGCTGGACTCATGGGACCGGATCTGAAATCTCTTCCAAATGTGAGTGGAAGGTCTGAACCCACTGGGCTTATGGGACCGGATCTGCGGCTCTACCTTACTAGAGAGGACGGTCTCAACATTGCTGGACTCATGAGGCTTGATCAGAAGGCATTAGCACCTCAGGGCTCACTGAGTTCTGTGACGTAAAGTGGAGGATCCGGTGACCGCTGAAGCTCTCTCGTGAGTCGAGTTTGAAGTAGAGACCGTGGATGCGAGAGGAGCCCATCACGCACGACACATCATGATCATTTTGTAACTGTTGGAATCGTTTGGAACCATTGTTCTTCAGTAACATTTTGTGACGGCAACCAAATGCAAGTCGGGCTGACTACATTTCAGGTGGCGCAGGGAAGGCATCTATCCTCTTCAAGAGATGAAGAGTAAGGACCTGTCCTTCACTTGTCGAGGGTTAAGGACATGTCAGGAGGTGAAGGGCTGAAACCTGTTATGAAATACTCAAGGGTCAGGGACGGTAGCAACTCAATGTAATAACGGCTCATCATATAATAACTTAAATGTAATAAAAGTTCATAATGTAATTACCAGCTCATAATGTAATAAAATCAGGAGCGCATAACGGAATAACGTCTTTGTGCACAATGTAATAATGTAACAATTTCTTACATTATGAGCCCAAACTGACGCCGCTCATAATGTAATAACAGATCATAATGTAACATTGAATTATACTGTGAGAAACGTGTTGCATTATCACCATTTTTTTACCCTTGCCATTCCTGCAGGGTGAAAGGACATGCTTTCACCTCTGTGTTTGTCTGTCTGTATGTAAGCAGAATCACACAATTTCTGCAAATCTTCGTGGAGCATTAAGTCCATAACGGCCACACCTGTACACTGACTTCTAGAATTTTTTGTTTTCTGTCACAGGGGCACAAATTTCTGCGGGCAGGCATTAAAACTTTAGGTTATTTACATAACCCCGGTTCTCTGAGTAATATGAGTGAGATGTCTCACTATGGGATGCACGCCTCGCTGCAGCCTCAGAAGCATTAATCTCATTACGCCAATCCTGATTGGCTGGTGAACGTGTCCGTCCGCCCAGGTGGTACACCCACCTTAAATAGCTCATGCGGACGGCACCACGTCATTCAAGATAAGCACCTCTTCTCACTCGCCCCAGCAAGAAGGGTTGTCTGGTGAGACATCTCACTCATATTACTCAGAGAACCGGGGTTATGTAAATAACCTAAAGTTCTCTTTCATAATATTTCGCTCGATGTCTCACTATGGGATATCGTAGCTCCCGTATTGCCAGACAAGCTTATCCAGCGTCCACCAACCCACAGAGAAGCAATCTGTTCCAGTCAGGACAGCAGAACCGCGCGTGCCACGCACGGGGCGGAAACGTCCAGCTTATAAAAGCGGACAAAAGTGAGAGGCGAGGACCAACTCGCCGCTGCACAGATGTCCTGAACAGAAACTCCCCTGAATAAGGCCCGGGATGCGGCCAAGCCCCGAGTCGAGTGCGCCCGCATGCCCACAGGCGGCTGCAAACCCCGACACGTATAGGCCAAAGCAATCGCCTCCACCACCCAATGGGATAGGCGCTGCTTAGTGATAGGTTTTCCTTTATGAGGATTAGCCCAGGAGACGAACAGCTGATCGCTCCTCCTGAATCCCCTAGTCTTGTCCATGTACATGCGCACCGCACGGACTGGACATAACGCGTGCGACTGCTGCTCCTCTGTTGAGGCAGCAAAGGCCAGAAGGTCAATTGGAGAACATGAGCCCACCACCTTAGGCACAAAAGCCGGGTTGGGCCTCAGAATCAACCTTACATCTCCCGGGAAGAGCTAAGCGCATGACGGATGCACCGAAAGCGCATGGATGTCACTGACTCGCTTAGCTGAAGCCAGAGCCAGCAACAACACAGCCTTGAAAGACACGTGCTTCAAGTCTGCCCCTTCCAGTGGCTCAAAAGGAGGGCCCTTAAGCCCCTCGAGAACCACAGCCAGATCCCACGGTGGCACCAGTGGTCTGGACACGGGGAGAAGCCTGCGCGCTCCCTTCATAAAACGGCAAACCAGCGGGTGCTGACTCGCCGTTCGCTTTTCAAACCCCACGTGACAGGCGGCGATCGCCGCCAAGTACACCTTAATCGTGGAGAAGGCTTTGCCTTTGTCAATCAGGACCTGCAAGAATGACAGTATAGCACTCACCGGACACTGAAAAGAAACGTGGACGTTCCTGTGACACCACCCCTCAAACACCCTCCACTTACAGTCATACAAAGACCTAGTGGATGGGGCCCTAGCGTTTTGTATAGTGGAAATCACACGCTGTGACAATCCCACAGCCGAGAGACTGAGCCACTCAGGGGCCACGCCCACAACGCCAGGCGTTCCGGGTGCGGGTGGAGGATCGCCCCCCCCCCTGCGATAGCAGGTCCCTGCGTAGCGGGAGCTGCCAAGGCTGAGCGCACAGTAACCGATATATTTCCGCTAGCCAATGCATCGCCGGCCAATGCGGAGCAATCAATATCAGTGCGTGACCACGTTCCCTCACTCTGGACAGAGTGGGGGATATCAAGGCCAGGGGAGGGAACGCGTAAAGAAGCACGTGCGGCCAGACGTGCGCTAGTGCGTCTATGCCAAGGGGAGCATCCATGCCGCGCAGAGAGTAAAACAGCGCGCACTGCGCGTTTTCTCTCGCCGCGAACAGATCTACCGCGGCCCGACCGAACCGGGCCCATATCTGTTCCACAATCTCCGGGTGCAGAGTCCACTCCCCATACACCGGCGCACCCCTGGACAACAGGTCCGCGCCTGTGTTCAAGACCCCCGGGATGTGCGTCGCTCTCAAGGAGAGGAGACGGCCGCAGCTCCACAGGATCAGTTTGCGTGCCAGCATGTGCAACTGACGGGAGCGCAACCCCCCCTGACGGTTGATGTACGCCACCGTCGTCGTATTGTCCGTTCTCACCAGGACATGATGACCCATGAGAGATGGAAGGAAATGTTTCAGGGAGAGGAACACCGCTGAAAGTTCCAGAAAATTTATGTGAGACTGCTGGAGGCCCACACTCCAGCGGCCCCTCACAGACCGGCCCCCGTGAATTCCGCCCCAGCCCGTCAGGCTGGTGTCTGTAGTGACCACCTTCCTGGACAGGACCGAGCCCATTGGGACCCCCTGGGTCAGAAAGGACGGAGTCCGCCAGTGACGCAGCGCCCTGGCGCATTCCAGTGTGACCAAGACTCTCCGCGTGCCGTGACGCACGGGATCTAGCCCGCATGAGGCCACCCAAAGCTGGAATTCTCTCATGTGGAGGCGACCGAGACGGATCACGAGGATGGCAGACGCCATCAGACCGAGTAACCGAAGACACAATCTGAATGGAACAAACCTGCCCGGATAAAAAAGCGCGAGGCATGCCCTGAAAGCTCTCACCCGTTCCGCCGAGAGGCGAGCTGTGAAAGACACCGAATTCAGGGATAACCCCAGAAAGATAGCATCTTGCGCTGGGGACGGCATGCTTTTCTCCGCGTTTATCACAAAACCCAGATCGACTAGGTGCTGTGTGAGAATACGCGTGTGCGCCCTGGCTTCCTGCTCCGATTGCGCCAAAAGCAGCCAATCGTCCAGGTAAGTGGCCAGACGGATGCCCCGCCGTCTCAGCGGGGCTATTGCTGCCTCCGTGCACCGCACGAACACCCTCGGGCTTAATGACAGACCGAAAGGGAGCGCGCGATACTCGTAGCAGATCCCCTGGAAAGCGAACCTCAGAAACTTTCTGTGGGGAGGATAGATTGGAATGTGGAAGTACGCGTCTTTCAGATCGATTGAAGTGAACCAATCGTTCTGACGTACAAGACGCAACAGGGATGCGTGTGTGAGCATCCTGAACTTGTACTTCCTGAGATATTTGTTCAGAGCCCGTAAATCCAGGATAGGGCGAATACCGTTCCCCCCCCGTTTGGGGACTAGGAAATACCTGGAGTAGAAACCGCTCTGACATTGTGCGGGAGGGACGACACCGATTGCTCCTTTGTTTAACAGTGAGAAAATTTCCTCCTGTAAAACACGAGCTGACTCTCCCCGCGCCTGGGAGTGTATAACGCCAGCGAATCGCGGGGGGACAGCGGCGAATTGCAGCCTGTACCCCCTCGAAATCGTCCTCAACACCCAGGGTGGGGCTGCCAGTGCGACCCATCTCCGCCATCTGAGGGCGAGAGGTGATGTGCACTGCAGCCCTTCCACCACAAGAGGGCCCAGCCGCAGTGCGGTGGCGCCCTCTTGTGGCGGAATGACACAGCCCCCGGGTGACGTGCCCTGCAGTCCTCCCACCACAAGAGGGCCCAGCCGCAGTGCGGTGGCGCCCTCTTGTGGCGGAATGACACAGCCCCCGGGTGACGTGCCCTGCAGTCCTCCCACCACAAGAGGGCCCAGCCGCAGTGTGGTGGCGCTCTCCTGTGGCGGAATGACAAGGCCCCCGGGTGGCGTGCTTATTGTGACAGATTTGGCTTTCTTTATTTTCAGCTGCGCCCTCGGCACTCGGCCTGGCTGCGACAGCGGGACACAATTTATTCTCTTTGAAAAAACTTTTGTGTATGTGCGTGCTTGTGGACATGAGAGGGGGGCAACCGCTAAACCCCGCGTCGTCAAATGTCCATCTCTCCCGGCTTGCACTGGCACGGTCCGAGGCAGCTGGGAGATAGGGGCGTGGGGAGCCCCTGGGTGCACGCCCGAAAGCCAAACAGGTGGAGCCGGAGAACGGGGAACTTCCAGCTGCGTCACCAGTGGAGAGAGGGGGGGTCAGGCCGCTCTCTTCTTTTTCCTGGCCTGGCTGCTGGCGGTATGCGCGGGTCGCGCAGGCGCAGCTGCAGCCGGGGCCGAGGGCTTTTTGGGCCAGCCGGGCCGACCTGGCGGAGCAGGCGGGGCGGGCTGAGGCCTCCGCAGTTTCGGCATTTTAAACTGCGAATCCTGTGAAGCAGCCTGTGCAAAGGTCTTACGCTGAGCAGGCGGAAGAGGAGCAGGGGGCTTTCGAGGGAGGCAGAGCTTGAGAGCTTCATCCTCCTTCTTTTTAGCTTCGCACCGCCGTTGCATAGAAGCCAACGCGGAACCGAAGATCCCCTCCGGGACAATGGGCATGTCCAGGATATCATCCTTCTCCCTGTCCGACAGGTTGGCGAGGTTGAGCCACCGCGCCCGTTCCTGTAGGACCATGGTCCCCAGCGCTTTTCCCGTGGCCTGGACCGCGCAGCGTTGGACACGGAGACACAGGTCGGCGACGACCGGTATTTCCTCCCATGTAGCTGGGTCCTGAGTTAGCACAAAATCCTCGCACAACTCAGCCTGATAAGCCGTGAGCAGGGAGAGGACATTGAGCGCTCTGGCCGAAAGCGCAGCCGCCTTATACGCCTTCTCAGTCAAGGCTGACTGAAAACGGTCCGACTTGGACGGCAGACTGGGGCTCCGGGAGGACACCGCTGACAGGCGGGGGTGAAGGTGCGCTGCCACGAGTGGCTCCATCGGAGGCATGCGGAGCAGACCCAGGCTCTCCATCGCCTCACAATCGAGGGACGAGGCACCGGGAACTGGGCTCCTGCTGCTATAAGGGCGGTCTTTCCAAGAGCGCGCAACCTCATCTAGCAGCTCCGGGAAGACGGGGAGAAGTTGTTTCGTCGCACTCTTAGCCAAGGGCAATTTCTTCCCCTCGTAGCGGGATCTGGTGGTCTCAGCTACGACAACGGGCCAGGGGATGTTCAGCCGGACAGCAGCGCGTTTGCACACGTCGAGCATGTCGGAGCTGGGGAGAGGAGAAGCTGGTATGCTACTCTCATCTCCATCCCGAGAGGTGACGGAGGCCGCGGGCTGCGCGGCCCGAGCCGGAGTAATGAAGACGTCGTCATCTTCCTCATCCTCTGATATGAGGAGTTCAGAGACGCCATCTTCATCGTCCCCATAGTCCAGTTCTAGGACGTCTTCCTCACACGGGGGATCCGCGGCTAGGTCGAGCTGGGAGCCCCAGCTGGCGCTAGCCTCCGGAATCGCCGCCGTAGCGACCGCCAAATCCTGCTTGCCCTCGGCGGCAGCACCGTCGGAGGGGAGGAGGGGGTCGATTCCAGACAAGCTAGCCTGGCGGGCTAGCCGTCTGCGGAGACTTTTCGCTGTAAACACCGCGCAGTGTTGGCACGAGCCGGGAAGTTCGAAAGCCATACGGGCGTGTTCCAGCCCCAGGCAGCTCGAGCAGACCTGGTGTGGATCTTTACTCGAGATCTTGTTCCCACAGCGACAGGGACGGGTCCTGGAGTCTCCGTACCCCTTGGTATGGGGGTTTTGGGCCTCCATTCCTAGCCAGCTGGTGTGCAAGCCGGGAGACGAGGCAGAAAACCGAGAGGTAGCTGGTGTGCTAGCGCTCGGAGCTCGACGTGCCGTGGTGGGGCGTCGAGTGAAGAAAACCGAGAGGTAGCTGGTGTGCTAGCGCTCGGAGCTCGACGTGCCGTGGTGGGGCGTCGAGTGAAGAAAACCGAGAGGTAGCTGGTGTGCTAGCCTTCGGTACTCGACGTGCCGTGGTGAGGCGTCGAGTGAAGAAAACCGACAGGTAACTGGTGTGCTAGCCTTCGGTACTCGACGTGCCGTGGTGAGGCGTCGAGGACAGTGCTGACCAAGCCGTGTAGGGCGGGAGAGCACTGAGTCCGGTCTGGTGTGACCGACGAAGCAAAAAGGTATCCAAAACTAGTAGCGCCCGGCGACAGAAAATCCGTCTGTGGACAGTTCAGCTAACTAGCCCTGGACGCGAGATATGCTCCGAGTGAGAAGAGGTGTTTGAATGACGTGGTGCCGTCCGCATGAGCTATTTAAGGTGGGTGTACCACCTGGGCGGACGGACACGTTCACCAGCCAATCAGGATTGGCGTAATGAGATTAATGCTTCTGAGGCTGCAGCGAGGCGTGCATCCCATAGTGAGACATCGAGCGAAATATTATTAAAGAGAACTGCTGAGCTACGCATTAAAAATACTGATTAACATGTTAAAAGTACTGGTTTAGCTTAGGGGAAAGATTACCGAGAGAGCATGTCCTAAAAGCGGATAGAAAATCCATAGCACATCGCTCAGTTAACACGGGAGACAAAAACAACATCAACATCTTAATACTCAAGAAATAGCTGCTGGCTAAAACACATGAAATAGCTGCTGGCTAAAACACATGAAATAGCTGCTGGCTGAAACACATGAAATAGCGGCTAGCTATACAACATTGTGCTTACAAAATCTTAATACACAGAATATTTAAACAAAAGTAGTGGATGGCTTGGTTTAACAAAGATAATCATTGAACTCTTGGAGGTCTCAAAAGTGCTGCTTACCTGCAGTAGTCAGACAGTAGAGGTGAGCACGGTGTTCTCAAAGGCCCAAAACAACTCTCATGGATGCCACCCCGTGGCTCAACTTCATACATCAATAAAATGTAAGAATACAGTTACTGTTAAATAGTAGGCTACTCAGTTTCACTAATTTGGTTTATTAATGTGCTGAAATTTGCACCTTTATTTGAGAGGTAAATGATGATAATGATGCACTTTTTCACAATATGAGCCATTATTAAAATTATGAGCTGTTATTACATTATGAGCAGCATCAGTATGGCTAATAATAAGTTATTGCATTATGTGCAAAGCTGTTTACGTTATGTGTTCATGATTTTATTACATTATGAGCCGATTATTACATTATGAATTTATATTACATTTAAGTTTTTACTTTATGAGCCGTTATTACATTTGAGCTGTTATTACATTATGAGTTGCTATAGGGACTTCTCAGTCGATGAAGTGAAGGGATCTGTCTTAAGCTTCTGTAGGGCTTTGGACATTTCAGGAGGTGAAGTGAAGGGATCTGTCTTTCAGTTCTTGAGGGTAAGGGATGTTTCAGGAGGTGAAGTGATGGGATCTGTTCTTTATTTTTCCAGAGTTGGGAAGGTTTCTGGCAGTGAAGTGTTTATGTATTTTGGCTTTAAAGGGTGTTTTTGTGTTTCCATCGGTTTGGAGCTGGTGGGTTTGTAAGCAGGAGGTGACCTGAGGGTAACAGTACGAGTGTAAAGTCATGATGGTTCGTATATCTCAATACAGGAACATCAAATGTAAAAAGTCCCTCCCTCTCTCTTTTCTTCCAGGTGGCCAGCGGTCTCTCAGCTATTGTGATCCTTGTCATAACGCTGTGGATAGGGGAACTATTCCAACAGTTACCCAAGGTATCCTCGCGCAAGTGTGTGTTTGTATGTGTGTCAGTATGCAAACAAATCTCATGCGTGCGAAATGGTGAGAGCACTGACTGTCCGTATTTCGCTTCCAGGCTGTACTTGCTGCCATCATTTATGTCAACTTGCACGGGATGATGAAGCAGTTCCTGGATGTTCGCGTCCTGTGGAGGAGCAATCGAGTGGACATGGTGAGGGGGGGCAGGGTCGTGGGGTCGGGCGGAGAGATGAGGGAGATTAGGGAGGATTGGGGGCAGTGTGTTAAGAAAGGGTCATGGAGTACAAGAAACATGCTAATTAGTTGAACAGAATGAAGCGGTGTTGGGGAAATATTGTTTGGTGTTAAGAAAACATTGTTTTTTTAATGTTTGAATTCGACCAGGTGTAATTTTGCCTTGAATTCACTCTTGCCGAGAAGACTCCAAAGACAAACTTTAGGGCAAAATCGCTCTAAACCCAAGGGCCACACTTTCAGTTTCAGGGTGGGGGTGCTTTGCCAGAGTGTTGTTTCTGCTCTACTTCAAGGCCTTAACTTTACTTCGCCTCATTGTCTTCCCTTGCAAGAACAAGCCAAGCATCACCTGCTCAACACACTGCAACAACAGAAACATTAATCGCTAAAGTATTTTAGTGTCATGCTGTCTTTAGACTGAAGTCTCCGTTTCCATTACTCTTTGTCAAGTAAGACAAAAATTACATCACTGTGCTAAGATAGCTTGACCCATTTCAAGACGAGAGTGACTTTAAACAACCCTAAACTTTCTACTGTCGAGTGAAATAACTCACTCTTGTTGCAAGCGTAGAATGCATGTTAAAGGACCAGTGTGTAAGATTTAGGAGGATAAATTGGCAGAAACTGCGTGTAATATTCATAAGTATTTATTATTTGTGTTTAATCACCTGAAAAAAGGAAATGTTGCTTTTTCTTATCCACAGGATGAAGCCTTTATATCCACAGAGAGAGCAGCTCCTTTTAAACGCAGCTCGCCGTTTTGCAACTCTACTGTGTGTTTCTATGGTAGCCCGGAACGGACTTAAGGAACAATTGTTCTAGGGAGTGGCTTTCCTGTTTTTCGTGTATTTCACGGCCGGCATAGGTTTTCCTGCACGTTTAAGAGATGGTGAGGGGAGCGGTTATTAGTTGGTTGCAATGCCCAACCTCATCGCTAGATGGCACTAAATCCTACACACAGGTTCTTAAAGATATTTTTTTGCTGAGTGACTGCTCACTAGTGAACTAACTACACCACACCTGCTGCCTTAGCCTCTAACCCAGAGCCTACCCCTGCCTCCTTCTGCAGCTGGTGTGGGTCGTGACCTTCATCCTGACCGTGATTCTCAACCCTGACCTGGGCCTGGCTGCTTCCATCGCCTTCTCCATGCTTACTGTCATTTTCAGAACTCAACTGTGAGAACTGGACCAGCCCTCCAATTATTAATATCACCCGTGCAGCCTTTAAACCACAGTGCACACCTCCAGCTGAAGGCTCCACTTGGGCTGGGCAAAACAGTATTATATTGATGTGATCTAAGATTAGATATTCTCTGGAATTTGGGGTATCGTCCTGTTATGATATGACATAAGTGTTGTCTTCTGGATTTAAGGGCTGCATTTTGGCAAATGGATGCAGTTTTTTGCACTTATTGGACTTTTCCAGCAGTTGCCTGCACCTGCGAAGACACCATATCTGCTGTATATTACTAAATGACCGTTAATCGAAAATCTCACAGTATAAATATTTTCCTAAAACACCAACATTATGCCTCCAATATCATCAAAATATCAATATCGAGAAATTTGGTCAAAGATGTGGTCTTTGCTATTATTCTTATTGTCTGGCTGTACAGTCAGTGTCCAGCTCAGCTGCTTGTGGAGAGATACATCCTTTCTGTTCTCACTCCAAACCTAATGAACAGTTAGTGATGTCACTTAGCTGCTAATTTGTACAATATACTAAACTAGTGTTGAAATTCATCAAGGACGACACTGCGAATAACTAAACCATACATCCATATGTATCTGGACAGTGACACAGTGTTTAAAGGCTGCAATTCCAACCTGATTCAGGCAAAATGGATGCTCATAGCCTGAAGATGAACCTGTTTCTCTCTACTTGAACCTCAAGTTCTCTTTATTTTATAATATAATGAGCTGGAGCACATGGCCATATAGGGAAAAAAATGTCACTGCCTAAATATTACAGAGTGCGCTCAATCTCATGCCCTGCCACATTAAATCTTATACTCCTTCGATATATCTTCTTGCTTATTGTAAATCTCAACAGTACTGCTTCTAATCATTACCTCAGCTTAAACTAAAAAAAATCTAAATAAACTCTGTGTTTAATGACCTCACACCCATATATGTAGAACTGGACTCACTGTGTCTGTCTGTCTGTCTTCAGACCTCGGTACTCCATCCTTGGACAAGTCCCAGGAACTGACCTCTACAGACCTGTGGAGGAATATAAGCTGGTAACCATGGTGATATTCACAAACTGTAAATCAGACACAGCTAGGACTCGTGATGTGCTGTCATAAGTCGGTCTGCTCTGTTACGCACTCATGACTCAGTAATGGAACTGCTCGGTCTGTCTCAGGATGTCAGTATGGGCTGATTTCAGATTTCACCAGGTGTAAACGGTAAGTTGTGCTTCTTCCAACAGGTGAAACAGATCCCAGACTTGGTAATTTTTCGCTCTTCGGCTACTCTCTACTTTGCCAATGCCGAAATGTACGTGGAAGCCCTGGCAGAGAAGGTGAGGACACCTCACTGTATTATATGCTGTGTACTACAGGACACTGCATTAATCTCTACCGCACTTAATTACACTGAATATATCTGTACCACTCTGTATGATCGTGCATAAATCTGTACCGCATTATATTACACTGTATAAAATCTCTGCCACATTGTATTGCCCCATATTAATCAATACCACACTGTATGACACGGTATTAAGCTCTAGCACATGGCTTTGCACTGTATTAACCTGTGCTGCACTGCATTGTACTGTATTAACCTGTGCTGCACTGCATTGCACTGTATTAACCTGTGCCAAACTATATTACACTGTATTAATCTCTACGACACAACATCACTCTGTGTATATTTCATTTTCAAGGAGTTGGGAACTTTTCTAGGCAAAAAAGACTATTCAAATGAAGCCCAAGTTTTTAGTGAGTCCCGTACGATGGATCGTAGGGGGGGTTACGGCAGGTCGATGTCATGCGGAAGGGTTAAGGCTCGCATTGCTCTGTGTTTATGGACTGCAATATGGGGTGGTCTCTTATTGCATGTAAGGGGTGGTTTTGTGTATTTTATGGAAGAAATATGGTATGAAATGATGAGCTTACAACCAGAGCGGTGGAACCCACAGAACAGTGTTTCTGAGATCATTGATGTCAGTTTTTGAAATATTAAAAAATGTATCGCAATAAGAGCCCAACGAGCTTATGCTGTGCTCAGGGTCCCAAGTGGTGCTCTGTCGTGCGTCAGTGCGTAAACTTTTGGGCTTGTCTGCGCTCTAGCGCCTTCAGTTTTTGAGCTAGCCTTTTGATATCGCATATGTGGGTTTATGACCATAAGGTCTTCGACGAGTTCGATTTTCGGCCCAATCGGCCCACTACTTCGGCTAATAGGGGGCGCTATCCTTGCACATTTGAGCCAAGCGGGCACAGTGGCATTGGCACTATTTTTTTCGTTTTTCTGAGGGTCAGACCACTCTGATTCTCAGCCCTTCAAATCTTGTTGGATTGATTCTTGTCATATGAAGCTAGGAGTTTATAGGGTGGTGTGAGGTTGGAGAATAAATACATTGAACGTAATCTGTTGTGCGAAAAATTTGTTTCGCGTCCAGTGTGAAAGCAGCTTAAGGATGACATTTTCTCCCCCGGTGTCTCAGAGTGGGATCGATATCGCGAAGGTTCTGTCCCTGAAGAAGAAGCAGGAAGCCAAGCGTCTGCGCAGGGAGAAGAAAGAGGCAAAACAACGGGAGAGAGAAAAGAGAGAGAATGAGAGGGACGGACGAGAGATGGTGAGCAGTGAGGGGTGAGATGGTGTCTGTGAGTGGGCGTACGGTTCACACCTTCTGATATCATTTGCAAGTGTTGTTCCAGGATCAACAAAATATCCTTGAGTATTATTATTGTCCGCCAAAGAAATGCAGAGCTGATGCTGCATTTACAAACGTCATGTGTTTACCTTGTCTAAAGTTCAGTTGCTAATTTTTGTACGTTTTTCATGGCAGAAGAGCAGAGACCTGCAGCGATGCATGTTATCTAGTAAATCCAAAGTAGTTTCTGCCTTGTGAATTTTATATAATTTACATCTAACTTCTGCACTTAAATTGCTCACCTCGGTGAAATTTTGCAGGTTCGACCTGCTGGCCGACGGTCGTTGCCAGCCGCATGCGATGCACAGTTCTAAAGCCGTTGTGCTTTCATGACTTCGTCAGAGCACAGCTGCTATTCCCTGGTGGAGTGTACTGTTACTCCTGGGCAAACATTATGTTGGCGATTGCAGAATGAGACTGCATTGCCATTTCAGAGTGTGCGTTTGGTTCCGTATGTTTTCCTGTCTCGGCGCTGTGACTGGCTGTGTCATTATTGCCATCAACCCCTGCTAAAATAAACATAGGTCAGTCGAAACTTTCTGGAATTTTTGATGTTATATTTTGACTTAAAATCTTATTTAGATTCTTTTTTTATTCAAGGAGACAAAGTCTTGCTCATAAAAGGAGACATTTTATGATTTCCTGAGAAGATGGGAAAATCTCACAGTAATTTTTTCTAAAATAAGATATTGCAGTCTGAACACCAGAATACTTCTTAAGGCAGCGATTTTGGTCGTCTTGCTCTGAAGGGTGATCATACTCTGTGTTGCCCATTGTCACAAAGCCAGGAATCTGTGGCCATTTACTGCATGTTATCTGTGGTTTCAATCATCAAATTTTAATGCATGTCTGATTTTATGACAGTGGGTATAGTAGTGGCTGCGCAGTCACCGTAAACAGCTTAAATTTGCATGTGCCTGAGTATCCAATCACATCCATGCTTCCGCATCACATGTCCCTCATGAGCGTGCAGCATTGGAAGCCCCTTTTCACACATTGTTTCTCTCTATATCGATTGACTCTATATTTTCAGTTCATTTTCTTATTTCTCTTCTCATATTAGCAGTGCGATATTATCTAAGACAGACAAGCCGCTGTATGCCTGTACTTTAAAATTAAAAACATAAAAGTAATATACGCAGCTGTTGCCCCAGGAAAATCTAAACTTTCTGCTGCCCAATGACCCCTGATTGTGCTGAACCTCACAGGAGGAGCCTCAGAAGAAGCAGGAAGATGATGCCACTGTGGAGGAGGGGCCTCAGCCTGGCCCCGCCTTACCCAGAGCCATAATCCTGGATTTGTCTCCAGTCAACTTCCTGGATACAGTGGGAGTGAAGACCCTGCGAAACGTAAGAGAAACCCCACCCCCCAATCACTGACCGCCCATTTTTGTGTGTCAGAGACTCCATGCGTCTGATTGACTGAGGGCTGTTTTGAACCTCAATTGCTGTCAAGCTGTGTCATCATAGTCCTTTCCTGTCTGATGGCGATGTGGTCCTCTTTCAGATTCGCCGTGATTATGGGGATGTCGGTGTGCACGTGGTTCTTTCAGGTTGTCAGGGTGAGTACTCATTAATACGAAGGTCCTGTCAGATGCAGGTTGATTTTAGCCTCATATCTACCAAGCAGTCCTGTTCAGCTCAGTTCCATTTGTAACACACCAGGGGCCCTATTTTGATGACTTAAACACAGTAGGCAAATGTTAATGCAAACAATATTGCCAATCAAAACCTGGTCTGTCCATGTGCATGCTGGGAAATTTGTGACAGAAGGAAATTCTGCAGTTGTGGCGCTGTTGTTTGAGGGGTTGGATTAAGATGAATTAATGACTTGCTGGAGAGTTTGGTTTCATTAAGGCCAATCAGATTGGCCGCTGTCATTCCCTTTAAAACCAGTCCATAATGCCAGTGCGAACTGGCAATTCAGTCAAGTAAAGAACAAGCACCAAACCTGCGTTACTGCCGCCCTTTAGGTGTCCTGAGAACCGTGCTGTAATGTAACAGTGCGTGGATGTTTTATGGGCAATAGAGGTCGATTCACCAGGCAATGCATTTTGTATGAAAAAGTTGGCGATTTAAACTGTATCCAAAACAGCATTCATGGTATTGAAATATGTGCAAAACTGCAGTTAATTATTTGTATTTCGTCTCTCCCTCACTCACACAAAAATTCAAAATCCAGTGATTGGGTGACGCATGTTCAACTTCCTCTGCAGTTCCAGTGATCAGGTCTTGATCAGACTTAATGCGCATGTTTGTCTCGTAGCCTTTACCAAGTGTTGCTATTTTCAGATCTACATGGGATCCAATATGGCCACCCTAGCCTCTGATTGGCTGGTGCATTTTTGACCTCTAGTCACTTGGTCGATTTGGATCAAGCATTTTAATACTGAGTGATGAAATTGCAGCACCTTCCTGTTTGAAAAAAGCTGCATTTGCGAAAAGTTGTGTTTTAGGTGTCTCATTTGGAGCAGTTAGACTTAAAGATCTGCCTCACGCAAATAATCCATCAAACTGTTCAGCGGCTGCCTTGCAAATGGATGAAGTGAAACGTATACATTTGGTGATTGCGATAGTCTCCCTGTGCCGATGATCGCCGGCTTTCAAACGACCTGTGATTAGCGCGCGTGAGGATGAAGTCATATGCTTTCTCTTTGGTTTTTATGCCCCCGCCCTCCAAAGAGGAGAGGGGGCATTATGTCGACACCATGTCCGTCCGTCCGTCGTCCGTTAACTTTTTGTTTCCGTGGGAAAAGTATAGAATCCCTCGTCGGATTGATGCCATTTCTTAATGGCGTATTGGGAGTGGCTAGAGGAAGGTTCCTTTTGAAAACTGGGTTTTCAAGAAAATTTAGAAGAAAATTAACTCCGTTTCATTTCAATTTTTGGGGACGCACTGTGGGACCACCTACGGCAGTCACATATAGTCAAATATCATGTTTCAGAAAAGTATTGGTCTGTCGAGCAATTCATTCATGCTGCGTCACATGCCCTGGGTTTTCCTGCTCTAAACACACACATCCAGAGAGTCATGTCTTTGGACAGTTTCTTCAATTTAAATGGCTGTAGTTCACGCATGGTTAAATCCTGCCAGATATAAATTCCGTCAAAGTGCCAACTGGAGGTT
This sequence comes from Gymnothorax reevesii, assembly GCA_029721435.1. Taxonomy (NCBI): domain Eukaryota; kingdom Metazoa; phylum Chordata; class Actinopteri; order Anguilliformes; family Muraenidae; genus Gymnothorax; species Gymnothorax reevesii. The sequence goes on along the minus strand of CM056585.1, from coordinate 4,451,464 downwards.
GTAACACCTTGTGTCCTTATCCAAATACTTCTGGTCCTTCAAACACATCTGAACTGCATAATATTAACAGTGCAAGGGACATTTGCAATGAAAAGGGCTTGAGCGCTGTTTGGGGTAATCTAACATGCAGAACAGGCAACTGAAACACTGTTATCCTGGAACACAACATCAGAATAAGCTGTGCACTGTAGAGAGGTTTTTGAGGTTGCAATTAACACCCTTTCAAAACATGATGCAATGAAATTAGGCCTTTTCCCATCTTTCAGTGGGTTTGCATGGTCATATCTGATGTTTAATTCATGGATATTATTGCATTTTGAAAATTCTGCCCCGTTCTCAAAATCCCATTAAAGTGGGCGGTGACGTTTCCTCTCAAAATGATGTGATGAAGGATTGAGCTTTTCTAAGGCTCTGACATCATTGGGTGGAGACTTTTCCACACTCTAACCCCGCCCTTTTACAGTGAGAGGAACATTGGCCTTTGCCAACTAAGCTGAGCTACCCCCACATCCAATTCTGAACATGGGCATCAACTTCACCTCTGCCTGCCCCGCAGAAACCATTTGGAAGTTTGTCAAATACAGCAAATGCTCTGCCAACGTCTATTGCACCATGTCTTCAAGTATAAAGCATTTTCATCTCACTGCAACTGAGCTAATCCTGGTGTTGTTCTACTCCTCGGAAGCTACAAGGAGTGAACAATATGCCAAAAGCACCCCTGAGAAATTATTTTAATGTTAAAGCCTCTAAACCTTCATTGCAAAAACATCTACATGAGCAGTTACTACTAATTTAATTGTTAATTAGCCCCAAGTGCGAGCACTTTGCTTGATAAATCTGCAGAGCAATGCCATACTCCCAAACAAAGAGTTCCAATGAAGTTATATTGTTCATGCCCAAATTTTGTAAGCGATGGTAACAAAAATAGTAAGATTGACCATGGCAAAGGAAGGGTAACTGCGTCAAAAATGATGACAACATTTGCAAAACACCAAAAATAGGACCAAAGTTCCTGTAGCTTATCGGCAAGCAGTTTTACATCGATGATACAAGTTATGAAAATTTCATGTGAAGTTTGACATTTGAATCAATAAAACCAATGATCAGATCAGACTTAGTGCGCATGTTTGTCTCGTAGCCTTTACCAAGTGTTGCTATTTTCAGATCTACATGGGATCCAATATGGCCACCCTAGCCTCTGATTGGCTGGTGCATTTTTGACCTCTAGTCACTTGGTCGATTTGGATCAAGCATTTTAATACTGAGTGATGAAATTGCAGCACCTTCCTGTTTGAAAAAAGCTGCATTTGCGAAAAGTTGCGTTTTAGGTGTCTCATTTGGAGCAGTTAGACTTAAAGATCTGCCTCACGCAAATAATCCATCAAACTGTTCAGCGGCTGCCTTGCAAATGGATGAAGTGAAACGTATACATTTGGTGATTGCGATAGTCTCCCTGTGCCGATGATCGCCAGCTTTCAAACGACCTGTGATTAGCGCGCGTGAGGATGAAGTCATATGCTTTCTCTTTGGTTTTTATGCCCCCGCCCTCCAAAGAGGAGAGGGGGCATTATGTCGACACCATGTCCGTCCGTCCGTCGTCCGTTAACTTTTTGTTTCCGTGGGAAAAGTATAGAATCCCTCGTCGCATTGATGCCATTTCTTAATGGCGTATTGGGAGTGGCTAGAGGAAGGTTCCTTTTGAAAACCAGCGTCGTGCGATATCTAATATGGCCGCCACAGCAGCCATCTCAATATGCCCTTGATCAACATACAGGCGGGGGCATCTACCATGCGCTGCGTTGCTCTTGTTGTTATTTTTATTTACTATGCTCTCTGCCCGCTGGTGTTGTGTCTCTCTCATGTTTCTCTCTGACTCGCCTCTCGCCCCACAGACTGTGTGCTGGAGAGTTTGGAATCGGGGGGATTCTTCAGCGATAAGGTCACCAAGTCCGTCGTGTTCTCCAGCGTTCATGATGCCGTGCTACACTGTCAGAGAGACTCTGCCCCTGCAGACACTCAGGTGAGTCGCCGCACACATCATGTCCACCTGGAGAGTATGAGAGACCCCGACCCCCCCGGGTGAGAACAAGAGAGACTTTACCCAGCCCAAAACCATGGTGGAATATTAGGCTGTATTTCCCTGAGGTGTTGGGTCATATTTGTGAAATAATGTTACTTTGCTGCTCTTGGTGAGACAGAGGACCGCACAGCATTAATTTGGACCGGTTTGCCCAAAGGTCAGTGGTCTATCGTCTTAAGGCCTCTCTGTTCCCAGAAAGATCATGAACTTATAACAGCGAGAATGTGCTCAGTCCAGCGCAGATCTCTGCTCGGTGCGTATGTGGTCCCCAGCAGAGTCAAGATCCTGAACTGAAGCAGCTGTTGATCACTTGTGACCCCTACTGGCTGGATAAGAGGCGGGCAGAGTCAGCAGTCAGTGGACGTGTAAAACAGCAAAAAAACGGTGTTGTTCAAAAACAGTGACTCTCCTTAACTGCGAGAGGTCATGATGCGTACTGTCGTAAACGTACAAAAAAAATATTAAGCTGATGGTTCCTGTGGTGTGCAAGATTAGCTGCAGACAAATACTCACATGGGCACATGTACACACACACACACACACGCACACACACACACTTACGCACGCACGTATGCACAGAATAAAACGTAAAATCCCCTGGGGGCTTAGGCATGGCAAAGATAATACGATAAGAACTACAGGGAAAGATCAGTAAAAAATAAATAAATAAAAGCGTGGATGGAGAATTCCACAACCTCACCACAGCAGTGGCGACAGACAGTATTATTGGGGGCACCTACTGGGCGTTTGTCTTGCTGCCTGAGTGATAGAAACTCTGACAGCTAATCAAAAACCGTCTTGATTTGTAGGCCGTTGCTGTCAAAATAACAGAAGACATGGCCCAGTGGCTATTTAAAGAAAATTATTGCTCAGCATTGTGGATGCTGACATCAGTATGGTGATCAGTGTCTGTCGTCTTTTACAGAGGGTCTACTGGTCTATTTCATTTCGGAATTTAATAGGATGTGTAATGACACACTGTGTTTAAAGGCAATAATTCCCATCAAATTTCAGGATTTAAGGGTTCATTCTCAAAAAAATTTATTCCTTCCAGGGTCACCAAGTATGGATGTGAATAACCCTAAATTAGCATTAAAAGTTTACACATTAAGCACATTCATTGTTTAATTTTAAATCCTACATGATGGAGTATAGGGTCTAAGCAACAGAAATACTCTCTATGCTACAGGCCTCCCTGTGACATTGAACGGAGTTGTTGATAAAGTATGTGAAAGAATGCTGATGAAATGTGCTGTTAAAGATGAAGTGGGATGTTTACTGTTCTGTACATTTATTTCGGACAGTATTATGAAATTATTTCTACTATCTTCTTCTGTTAGGAGTTGAATGGAACATATTTGTAGAAGCCTGCCACCAAATGGAGATACATGGAAGAGGCACAGCACAGACCACAACACAGACTGTTTTTAAAAATGTTTTCACTTGAATGTTTTAAACCCACCTCAGGTAATGTCAGTGATATTTGTATCTGTTGTATATTTATTGTATAAAAATTAAATAAATAAAACAAATGTTTTTAAAAAGTGATGTAGTGTTTTTGTCCACTGAAGCTAAGCTAGCAGGCTGCGGCAGCACATACCTGTGATCTGTGAAAGCTGCGTATTACCTGTGAGACGGACCTGTGCTGTGAGGTGAGAAGCACAGTGTGCACAGTGATCTCATCATACAAGAGGCACAGTGATGCTTGATTTGGCTGCTGTCTGTAAACTCTGATCTGCTGAGCTCAACCCTGTGATTGAGGTAAAAAAAAAATATCCGCCGTGAAAACTACGCAAAAACTGCCAATGAGAAGATACAGTTTGACTGTTCTAAGGCTGTTTTTCTCACTTTTCAAGCAAACAGTATCTTAAATTATAATTTTATACTTGATAAAAAACTAATTACAAGAACAGAGCACTGCTGAGACAGATTTTTTTTTTCGAGTCATGATTTTCATCAGATCTCTAAAATACACGTTTGACAGTCAGAACTAAGATCAAAAACATGTGATTAGAATGTTAACAGAATATGTAAATGCTGATGTCACAATCGTTCCAGGTGACTCAAAGCAATTCAGGTCTAGAACGCTGGCTTAGAAAGTTGACAAAACATTTTAAAAATATATATTTCAAACAAATAGAGCTCTATAAAAGTGAAGATTTTGGTGGGGGGGACTTGCATTCTAAATCCTGATGCCTGGGAAGGGCTCTTCAACCAGTTGCCAGGATGCCCAGTATGTTCCTGCGTTTCCTAACGTATGGCTGTTTGCCTACTGTGAGGCAATAAAAATCATTTATAACATGCACCAACACACACGGGGTCAGCTTCTGGATGGCTCAATGTGAACATGACAAAAATAAACTTGCCATTTTTTGTGTGTAAATATGGTGCCATAAATAGGCTATGGAACATGAGACCGCGGTCTGTGGCATTTAAAAAGAATTCCATTTCCTATGAAAAACAGAGAAATTGTGTCCTTAGAGAAACAGTTCTGCTGGTTGGTCTCATACAAATTCTACTGGAGTTGAATTAACACTGGGATTTTTACTATGAAAATTCATGCTCATTTGATATTATTTTGACAATTTTGTCACTAGTGCTCTTTTGGACCCAAATTAACAGTTTGGTGCCTCTGGAAGGAAGCCCAAAGAATCTTCCCAGAAGCACAGAAAAAACAAACCCGTATTTAAGCTCAAGCAAGTCAGCTCCCTCCAAAAACCAAACAATAAATCAGAAGTATTTTATTGACATTTTCGCACTTCAAATCTTATTCAAATTGCACCCTCTTTTTTTTTTGCTAAAATTTTCTTAATTGTCTTCAAGAATGTTTCATTTATGACAACACGGCTGTAAGGCCAAGTCATCAGCAATTTGTCCTGCCAATGCAAAGAAATAATGTGAATGACTCATGTTAGAATACCCTCGGCATCCCATGGTTTAGTGTAAGCTGTCGATAACAAATGAAAATCTTTTTCTGAGACGATGTGGGGGCAAAGCTTAGAAAAATTTGTGTCTCATTACCTGTGTTTTTTGACACATTTCCCACATGAATGCAAACACTTGTTAGAAGACCTCAAAGACTCACAGCTCTGATGCGAAGAATCAGTTGGCAGCTCACAACCGGTTCAGCCGAGTCACATGAATCCCCTTGTGCCAAGAATTCTGCGGTTTAGGGGCCGTGTATTTAGTGGGGAAAATGTTACCCATTTCCAAAGAGAATTGAGCCTCATTGTACCACACCAAAAAGTAGTTGTTGCCAAATCACAGGAATTGAAAGAACTAATTTCATGCGGTTTGCCTGCAGGGTTTTGGCTGATTCAGGTCTCGCATATATTTACTCAAACCTGATTTACATAGCAAAGGGCTGAACAAAGCAAAGAAGGTGCTGATTCATTACGTGTTGTTCCTCCAGTTTAATTGTGCCCCCGGGAAGAAACATGATGACTAAAATCTGCTTTTCTAAAAGCAGAAAAAGCCCTTCTGTCAAAGCACATCACATCTGTTTTTCTGTTATTTCCCTGCAGCATTACCTCACTCACTTCATTCACAGTGTGTTTATTTGTTATGTTTGCAGAGCCCAAAGAAGCCTCTCAAATGTTTTTAATTAGAAAATTATATTTCGCGTCCTTTCTTTGGAGTGCCTTCCAGATGCTGTTTTTAACCATGTGCTAAAAATAATTTATAGGTCAGTTCAAAAAAATTTACTCCGTTTCATTTCAATTTTTGGGGACGCACTGTGGGACCACCTACGGTAGTCACATATAGTCAAATATCATGTTTCAGAAAAGTATTGGTCTGTCGAGCAATTCATTCATGCTGCGTCACATGCCCTGGGTTTTTCTGCTCTAAACACACACATCCAGAGAGTCATGTCTTTGGACAGTTTCTTCAATTTAAATGGCTGTAGTTCACGCATGGTTAAATCCTGCCAGATATAAATTCCATCAAAGTGCCAACTGGAGGTTGTAACACCTTGTGTCCTTATCCAAATACTTCTGGTCCTTCAAACACATCTGAACTGCATAATATTAACAGTGCAAGGGACATTTGCAATGAAAAGGGCTTGAGTGCTGTTTGGGGTAATCTAACATGCAGAACAGGCAACTGAAACACTGTTATCCTGGAACACAACATCAGAATAAGCTGTGCACGGTAGAGAGGTTTTTGAGGTTGCAATTAACACCCTTTCAAAACATGATGCAATGAAATTAGGCCTTTTCCCATCTTTCAGTGGGTTTGCATGGTCATATCTGATGTTTTATTCATGGATATTATTGCATTTTGAAAATTCTGCCCTGTTCTCAAAGTCCCATTAAAGTGGGCGGTGATGTTTCCTCTCAAAATGATGTGATGAAGGATTGAGCTTTTCTAAGGCTCTGACATCATTGGGTGGAGACTTTTCCACACTCTAACCCCGCCCTTTTACAGTTAGAGGAACATTGGCCTTTGCCAACTAAGCTGAGCTACCCCCACATCCAATTCTGAACATCGGCATCAACTTCACCTCTGCCTGCCCCGCAGAAACCATTTGGAAGTTTGTCAAATACAGCAAATGCTCTGCTAACGTCTATTGCACCATGTCTTCAAGTATAAAGCATTTTCATCTCACTGCAACTGAGCTAATCCTGGTGTTGTTCTACTCCTCGGAAGCTACAAGGAGTGAACAATATGCCAAAAGCACCCCTGAGAAATTATTTTAATGTTAAAGCCTCTAAACCTTCATTGCAAAGGCATCTACATGAGCAGTTACTACTAATTTAATTGTTAATTAGCCCCACGTGCCAGCACTTTGCTTGATAAATCTGCAGAGCAATGCCATACTCCCAAACAAAGAGTTCCAATGAAGTTATATTGTTCATGCCCAAATTTTGTAAGCGATGGTAACAAAAATAGTAAGATTGACCATGGCAAAGGAAGGGTAACTGCGTAAAAAATGATGACAACATTTGCAAAACACCAAAAATAGGACCAAGGGTCCTGTTGCTCATCGGCAAGCAGTTTTACATCGATGATACAAGTTATGAAAATTTCATGTGAAGTTTGACATTTGAATCAATAAAATCAATGTGAGGGTCACTAAATAAAAGTTCACATACATTTACAAGACCTTCTGTAATACAAGCCTTACTCTGAAGCGGTTTTGGTGATACAAGTCATTAAAATATGTCAATATGTATTCAATATGTCAATTGTGAACTCGAAAGGTCACAGAATGTCAAGTTGTGGTCAGCAAATGGACTTCATATATAACTTTCTAAATGTCTCTATACAAACTTTGGCTCAATCTGTGACCATTTTGGTGAAACAAGTCATTGCAATTTCACTATGAAGTTTGACCCTCAAAGGTCACTGACAGTCAAGTTGAATGTCATCAAATGAAAGTTCATATGTGATTTCCTAGATGTCATTAATACAAACCTAGGCTCCATCTGTGACCTTTTCAGTGATAGAAGTCATTGAATCTTCTCTAGGTCAAGTTAGACCTTCGAAGGTCAATATGAAGGTCACCAAATGAAAGTTCATCCATGACTTCCTATACGTCTTCAATACAAACCTACACTCAATCTGTAACGATTTTGCTGATATAAGTCATTTAAATTTCACTGTATAGTTTGGCTGTTCAAGGTCACAGAAGGTCAAGTTCAAGGTCACCCAATGAAACTACATACATGACTTCCTATATGGCCACAATACAAACCTAAGCTCTATCTGTAGTTTTTGTGATAGAAGTCATTGAAATTTCACTATGTGAAGTTTGACCTTTGATGGTCACCAAAGGTAAAGTTCAAGGCCACTAAATGAAAGTTCATGTATGACTTCCTATACATCTCCAATACAAACCGAAACTATCTGTAACCATTTTGCTGATATAAGTCATTAGAAATTTCACTGTGAAGTTTGGGCATTCAGGTCGCCAAAGGTCAAGTTCAAGGCCACCAAATTAAAGTTCATGCTTGACTTCCTATAAGTGTTGAATACACATATGTTCCCAATCTTCAATATTTTCAAGCCAAGAGACCTTTGAAAATTGTAACATTTTGCTTGACCTCAAGTTTGACCTTTTAAGGTCATCTGAGGTCAACTTTAACACAGCCAAAATTTAGGTCATATAATACTTCCTATTTGTCAGTAATACAAACTTAATGTCTATCTGCAACCAGTTAGTTTCGACAGGCGATTTGGCCCATTCTCCATAAGACCCAATGTTAAAGTACAGCGCCCCCACTAGACCCACTTCTGTCGATTCAATCAAAATGGCACTCACACTGTGCATAAAGTGTAACAAGGTGAGTTGATAGCCAGATTTACCAAAAAAGTTATTGGACAGTTTTTGAGAAATAATTCTTTGAAATTTCAAGTCATATCTTAACATTGTTAATAAATTCCCTGACCTCGAGTTTGACCTTTCAGAGTCATCTAACATAGCCAATATATAGGTTATATGTGACTTCCTATATGTCAATAATACAAACTTAATCTCTATCTGTAACCATTTGGCCTCCACAGGCCATCTTGCATATTCATAAAGTACAGCGCCCCCAATAGACCCACTTCCATCGATTCAATCGAAATGGCGCTCGCACTGTACGTTGATGGTACCAAGGTAAGTTGATTGCCTGATTTAGAAAAAAATTCATCTTGCAGTTTTTAGGAAATAATTTTTTCAAATTTCTCAGTCCTATCTGCAACATTGGAGCCAAAATTTCAAAGGCCCATAAAACTGACATAAAATAATTCACTCAAAAATCCGAGAAAAACGTCTGGAGATATGGTCTAGTAGTATGTTTTTGCAAATTTACTCAGAAATTCATCAGGCCAAAACTAAAGATAAAAAATGTTCCGGACGACAGACAACGGATGACAGATGACGTACGCCACACCACGGCCTATAGGGCCAGTAAGCTAAAAACAAACTGCATTGAGACTGGCTGCACATCTCTGCCAGGGACAGGCTGACACTTGGTGGGAAAAGTTGTGAATCACGACGGCTCTAGAAATCACATAATTCAATTAATTCATATCTGAACCAGTCGCCCCAGCAGGCACTTTCACGTTTTTTCACTGTTGAATCAACGTCATGAACCATAGTTCACCAATCACTTTTTTGGGTTTTTTTTTGGCCGGAACAAATTTTAAAGGGGGCACAAATATTTTTAGGGGGTTTTTTATGAGTGAGAAGGGAGTTTAGAATGATGGGGGAAAAATTTTAAAAGGAAAGCATAGATGTGGCGCGAGGTAAAAAAAAATTTGTGGTCATTCCAGTTTCCCCCACCATGCTCTTCACCCTGTGTACGATCTCTCCAACCTCTTCTGACCTTTTTTATGTGCTTTCTTTGCCTCCATCGATGAGGCTGTGATCAAAGGTTTACATGTTAAGTTAGACATGACATTAGTGTCTGCAGCGGGATTCAAACCCGGGAACCTGTGGAAAAAGCAATTTCAAACACACCGTATACTGTGATCTTAATATATATATTATATATATACAGTGATGAAAATATATATATATATATATATATATATATATATATATATCCACCCTTCAGCGATGAATGGCGATGATATATATTTGGATATAAAAATCAAATCAACGTTGATTCATCTTTCAAAATCAAAACATAATTCAACGGTGATTCAACTATGGTCCATGACATTGATTCAACAGTGAAAAAACGTTGAAGTGGCTGCTGCGGCACACCATGAGCCTCACTCAGGTAGTATTATTATTTGATTACCCTCTGGATGTTCTGAAAACAAGGAGAGAAGGGTTTCGCTGTAGCTGAGTTCACTAAAATGACTTTTTGGTTAACTTTTTACGACTTCATTTGATTCTGGCACAGTATGAACACTGACTGAGGTTCACCACCATTATGGAAATTAGATTGGTGTTGAGAACAGTCCTTCAAGGTTCCAGTCAATGTTCACATGATTGCATCGCAATTTCCTCTTATGAGCCAGTTGCACATTAATGCCGCAAATCGTCCTTTCTCCCACATCCTATAGGTGCTCCACTGGTCTCAGATCTGGTGACTTATGCTGCTTTCACACCGGAAGCGAAACAAATTTTTCGCGCTTCAGATTACATTCAAAGTCAATACAAAGACGCGAATACATGTGAAATGCGCGTATTCGCGTCTGTGCATTGACTTTGAATGTAATCTGTTGCGCTAAAAATTTGTTTCGCATCTGGTGTGAAAGGGGCCTTAGGAAGCCGTTGGAGTTGGAGAGACTGGGGTCCAATGAGCCACGAGGACCAATGAGCCATATCAGTATTTTGCCTATTTCAAGCAGCTCTGACACATACTGATCACATATATGTGGCGTGGCTCACTGCTCCCTCAGTCTCCGCCACACCAAACTCACATTTTACTTTTATGGAACCAGTTTGAGACACATTTTAGCTTTGAGACATGGTGAGCTATCGTGAAAGAGGAACTCATTGGAAAATGCGTGAATTGCTTCATAAAGGGATGCACTTATTGTCTGTAACATAAGTCAGATGACTGATACTAAAAGTTTGCCAAGAAATTATTCCCCACAAAATGACACCACCATCACCAACCTGAACTGTGGACACAAAGCTGGTTTGGTCTGTGAAATTATGTTGTTGAAGCTGAATTCTGACCCAGTCATTTGCATGTCGTAGCAGAAATCAAGATTTTATACCAGGATACGTTTTCCCAATCTTTGGTTCAGTTTTCGGTGATCCTGAGCCCACTGCAGTCTCAGATTTCTGTTCTCGGCTGACAGGAAGGGAGGCAAACTTGGTCTTCTTCTGTGGTGCCCATTAGCCCTGCGGTCTGCCGTCTTGTGCATCCAAAGATGCTTTTCTGTTCACCACATTTATAAGAGTTATAACCTCCCAGCAGTCAGCAGTCTGCCATTCTTCTTTGATCTGCGTCGTGCACGAGGCACTTCCATCTGCAGAACTGCTGCTCACTGGATGTTTTTTGTTTTTCGCATCATTCCCTGTAAACTCCAGAGTCTGTTACACATGAAATTCCCAGGGAATCACTCAGCACTTTCAAAAATACTCTGAATAGCCTGCGTGGCATCAATAACCACGATACTGTCAAAGCCACTGAGATCACGGTCTCTCCCCAGTCTGATGTTTGATGCAAACATTAACTGGAGCTCCTGACCTGTAGGGGCGGGATCATATGCATTGCACTACTGCCATGTGATTGGCTGAATGAGCAGATGTACTGAAGTGTTGAGGCAGTGTCTTTCTCACAGTGTGCAGTGCGTGCGAACCTCTGGGGTCAATGCCACTCAAAAATGACATTTGAAGGCGCATGGATGTTCCATTTCGCCAAGTAACGCATTCTCAAACCCACCCCCAGATGTTAACTTCCTTCCATTTTCTTGCTCCTCTGATAGTGCAGACAAGGGAATGACCAGACAGGTAATGAAGGTTGTAAGAACTATGACATTGAAATGAACCCAGAAGGTTCCAAACACTGGAACAGCCCCTCATTAGACAGACAGTTTGAGAGCACCAGGATCACCTTCATGAGGAATCACCTGCGCCGGCTGTCTTCCTGTCTGTGTTCCTGTTCCGCCTCCTGTCTGGTCTTTGTTCAGTGGCCCTGTTTTCCAATCTGCTCTTAAAATTGCTGTTTCTCCTCAGCTCCAGTTGACTCGGCTTGTATTTACCATCTCATCTGTGCTCTGATGTTGAGTACAGTGGGGTGAATGACAGACCATGAGTCACACATCTGTCCTGTGTTGTGCAGCTGTTCGATGGACCATCTGCGCGCACTTTATGAATATGGATAAAAGAGTCTGCTGAACAAATGTAAAGTATTGCATTGTTTTCTCATTGTCAGTTTTCATTTGATTAATATTTTAATATTGATTTATGGTATACTGAATGCTCCTGCGGAGCACCTACATACTTCATCACTTATTTACAGACAGTCAGACAATGTGACGGATCCAGAATTTATTGAATGCATTTCTCAACACAAATCCAGACTGTATTCAGACATGTATCTAACAATATCGCAGTACAGGAGGGGATCTGTGTTCATGTCCTTACAAGGATCAGAATTTTCTCTGATCACAGAGCGAACTGCCCCTGCCTCACTGTTTCAGTGGGCGGGTCGGCTCGGGGGAAGAAAGGACTCGAGTCGCTTGGATTGTGCCAGACTGTAATCAGTATTGCTGTTCAGTGCTGCTTTGTTTTCTCCAAGTATCCCGTGGTCAGCCGTAGTCATTACAAGCGCATTGCTGCCTGTAAAGTTTAAACGACTGAGAATTTGAACTTTCCCCTCATTTTTTATGAGGCTGCAGTATAGCTTGCTGCAGGGGTCAGGACATCAGAAATAATGCGTATAAGTGAGACTGACTCTTAGCTGAACACTTCTGTTGTAGCTTCATTAACTTTTCATTTAAGTTTTCCCTTAAGTTGGTTCAAAGTGGGAAAAGACATTTTTTCATACTGTAGGACCATGTCACACACACACACACACACACACACACACACACAAACACACTGTATCTGCCAGCGATTCACTGCAACGTCATCGCACTTGCACTGACAGAAATATTCAAACCCAAGACACCATGTTTTTATGATCATACCATTACAACAAAAGCAAAATATCTCAATCTTGGACATCATTTTAGACACATTTCCCAGTAATTCACCAGGACATATTTGGGATCATTGGAAACCTTGGGGTCTCCACTAGAATTTAAAATAGGCCTGAAGTTCCACAGGTTTGAATTCAGCAGCTGCATTTGATGGACCGTCAGTGGGTGTGTAGGTTTTATAGGGAGAGTCTTGAGTAATGAACTCCAATTGTTTTCCAGCTGCGCAAATAGAGTTTATGTTGAAAGTAATCTAAGATACTCTGGAAAAGAATATATGCTGCAAGCCTGAAAGTAATTATTACATAATAGAATAAAACAGAATACCTGAGCAAACAGAAAAATATCAAATAAGAAGCTCTGCACACTGGGTTTAAAGTGCTTGAAAGTCTGGAAAAAAGATACTGAAACAAGACCTGTGTCATTTTTTAGGTCTTAGTGAGCAGATAAAGAAAATGCGAAAATAAAAAAAATCTGTGGGGAATTTTTGGAGAAAATCCACTTTTTATGTGGCAGTCATCTTGAATTGCAAAATCCTAAGAAAGGGGTTGATAATTGCAAGCCATCATGTTTTTTTCGATAGTTTGACTTATTAGATAATCATACCACAGGGTCAGATTGGTGAAAATACAAAATGGTTACCATGGTAACCAAATTTATTGTCAAAAATTTGAAAAAATGTAATCCCTGAATATAACCCATCATGTTGCTTAAAAATTTTGGTCAGCTGTAGTCCAATAGCCCAAAACTCTCCTTTTGTGTGGTAGGAACAATTGGCAGCTGATGACATCATGTATAATAGGCCTTTTCAATCATGACCTCTGCTGGAGTGGAAGTAATGCCCATGTCGTTTTCATCATTATTCCTACTTGGGAGTTAATGCAGCTTAAAGGTTGCATAACCTGACATTCATAAAAGCCAGAGCATGTGGAAGATGGGCCTTTCCATGACTAACGTCCTACCATTACGGATCGCAGCGAAGCTCAAGAGATTGTTTGCTTTGCTTTCGTAAAGGCAGTTTCTCCATTGTGGGTGAAGTTCACCTTATCAGAACAATTCAGGATAACATAATATCTCAGTATGACGTACATGACCGCCGTTTACCAACATCACCTTGTGACACTTGTAAAACAAAGGTTTATAAGATGAGGCAAGGTAATCTTGACCAAAAATTAAACTGTCTGTACCAACTGGAAAAGGTCATTGGAGGCCAGCGTTGGTTCAGCCCCAGAGTTCAGTCTTGTGACTGTTTGATTTGCCAAGTGGCAAAAGGAAATGGATTCAAGGCCAAGCAGATACAAGGCAGCCTAAAAAGAGGGCGTCCAAAAGACTCAGAAGAGCAGGACATCTCTTTTAGGCTGTGTGGACCCCGTTTTAGCAGAATATACAGAGGCTGTGGACACAGTAGATGGGAAGACCATGTTGCCGACTTCTGCGAGGCCTATGCGAAACTTGGCATCTCGATCACACCCAAATTCCACATCATCAGAGACCATTTGCGTGAGTTCTGTAAGTGCCATGGTTGTGGATATGCTAGATATTCTGAGCAAGCTTTCGAAGCAGTTCACGGTGACTTCTCAACATTCTGGGAGAGGCATCAGTTACAGGGTAGCAGCAAAAAACTATTTAGTTTGCGCTTAAAGCAGCCGTCAAAGAGTACAATAGCGCACATGCCAAAGCATTACATTTAGCTAGATAGAATATTTTTGCCACGTGAGGGTTAAAGAAAGGAGACGGACTACTATTATTATTTTTCACATTCTTTTGATCAACAACCCTGCAGAGGAGACTATCAGAAATAAATCACCAAAGCGTAGAAGTTTTTCTAACCCTTTAACATCAATTTAAAATTTTCTAGTTGGGTGCCGATGAAAAAGTGGTTTTTTTCCAAAAATTCCCAACAGATTTTTTATTTTCATTTTTGCTTTTTTTATCTGCTCACTAAGACCTACAAAATGACACAGGTCTTGTTTCAGTATCTTTTTCCAGACTTTCAAGGACTTTAAACCCGGTGCGTCTGTGGACACTTTAGAACTGCCTTCATCAGATCCACATTTTGTCACTGCATTCCATTGATGACAACAAAACAAGATATTAAAATGTTTACTGTAAAATAGCCTATATGTCCTTGTGCATGAACAAATGCGAGCATAATGCTAAAAAGGTGCATCAATCTTCACTTAATAATCTACAGTGGCTGTACTTGGTAATCAATGATATTAAGTTTGAAATTAGCATCCAACATTACTGAATTACAAAACCCAAAACCAGTGAGGTTGGCACATTATGTAAATCGTAAATAAAAACAGAATACAATGATTTGCAAATCCTTTTCAACTAATATTCAATTGAATACACTGCAAAGACAAGATGTTTAATGTTCAAACAGAAACTTTTTTTTTTTTTGCAAATACTCATTAACTTAGAATATAAAGGCAGCAACACATTGCAAAAAAGTTGGCACAGGGGCCATTTTACCACTGTGTTACATCGCCTTTCCTTTTAACGACACTGAGTAAACGTTTGGGAACTGAGGAGACCAATTTTTGAAGCTTTTCAGGTGGAACTCTTTCCCATTCTTGCTTAATGTACAGCTTAAGTTGTTCAACAGTCCGGGGTCTCCGTTGTCGTATTTTATGCTTCATAATGCACCACACATTTTCAATGGGAGATAGGTCTGGACTACAGACAGGCCAGTCTAGTACCCGCACTCTTTTACGACGGAGCCATGCTGTTGTAACACGTGCAGAAATAAGCAGGGGCGTCCATGAAAAACACGTTGCTTGAATGGCAACATATGTTGCTCCAAAACCTGTATGTACCTTTCAGCATTAATGGTGCCTTCACATATGTGTAAGTTGCCCATGCCTTGGGCACTAATACACCCCCATACCATCACAGATGCTGGCCTTTGAACTTTGCACCTATAACAGTCTGGATGGTTCTTTTCCTCTTTGGTCCAGGGACACGACGTCCACAGTTTCCAAAAACAATTTGAAATATGTACTCGTCAGACCACAGAACACTTTTCCACTTTGCTTCAGTTCATCTTAGATGAGCTTGGGCCCAGCGAAGCCGGCGGCGTTTCTGGGTGCTGTTGATAAATGGCTTTTGCTTTGCATTGTAGAGTTTTAACTTGCACTTGCAGATGTAGCGACGAATTGTAGTTACTGACAGTGGTTTTCTGAAGTGTTCCTGAGCCCATGTGGTGATGTCCTTTACACACTGATGTCGGTTTTTGATGCAGTACCGCCTGAGGGATCGAAGGTCACGGGCATTCAACGTTGGTTTTCAGCCTTGTCGCTTACGTGCAGTGATTTCTCCAGATTCTCTGAACCTTTTGACGATATTACGGACTGTAGATGATGAAATCCCTAAATTTCTTGCAATAGCTCATTGAGGAATGTTGTTTTTAAATTGTTTGACAATCAGCTCACGCATTTGTTCACTAAGTGGTGACCCTCGCCCCATCCTTGTTTGTGAATGACTGAGCATTTCAGGGAAGCTACTTTTATACCCAATCATGGCACCCACCTGTTCCCAATTAACCCGTTCACCTGTGGGATGTTCCAAATAAGTGTTGATGAGCATTCCTCAACTCTCTCAGTCTTTTTTGCCAATTGTGCCAGCTTTTTTGAAACATGTTGCAGGCATCAAATTCCAAATGAGCTAATATTTGCAAAAAGTTACTAATATTACAAAGTTTACCTGTTTGAACATTAAGTAACTTGTCTTTGCAGTGTATTCAATTGAATATAGGTTGAAAAGGATTTGCAAATCATTGTATTCTGTTTTTATTTACGATTTACACAATGTGCCAACTTCACTGGTTTTGGTTTTGTAAATGCGCACACAATACTATAGTCTAATTGTCCGCAAATTACATGGATAATGAAGGTATGGGGCGTGTGCTGCGTGTAAAAGAAGTCTGAGCTGCTGTGATTAATGGTTCAACAGGTAGAACCACATTGTTGCTCAGTTTTCTACTGTTTAGCAGAGCCCACATGGCTACCTGAAGACACCAGAGATAAGCTACTGAAACCTGGAACACACCTGCGGAGAACATTTTCTTCATCACTTCTTCTGCATGAAACAAAACAACAGGGCCTGAAACAATACTGCTGTTAGTTCACTGATGACAGACTTTATCAATACGCTCATCTGAACGATATTCTATGCTGGTAGTATTACAACACCCACCATTTGTCCCCAAGTATACGCTGCCAAAAACGACTGCCTCATGACCTGACCACAACCAGGCACCACAACTTTAGCAAAACTCTCACAATTTTATTTTGACATTTGTCTGCGACTGTGAATCCCTTGAAAACTTTTTTGGTGTTCTGGGTGTTTAAGTCTGGGGTGATGAGAGCTGAAATGTTATTTGTTCTATCAAATACAGAAAGTTTTGTATAAATTGTTTTGCATTTTTGCGAAAAGTTAATTTTTGACATTTTCTTTCCCTGTTATTAAATCCTAGAAATGATCTGTCTCACCACTCCTGTTGTTTCACTTGCCAAATAAAGCAACAGGATTCACAATGTAATTTTACATTTATGTGTGATGTGCTCACAATAAACTGACTTTGCTGTGCTATTCATATCAGAACTGACCTGGAGGTGAAAGCTGTTAGAGAGGTTTTTGGTCAAACTTACAGCAGCAGTAAATACTGCTAAGGCACCACAGTGCATGAAAAAAACCCATTTCCTCTGTGGAGATGCATCGCCATTTCATGCCTTCGGTTTCAGTCATTGGTCGTTTCTCAACATGAAGGCATCCTAAAATAGAAGAATAAAAAAATTGAAAAAAAAAAAAAAAACTTGGAGGCAGCACAACTGAAACCGCTTGAGCAGAGAAGCAAAATACACTGTTTGTTTCACAGATGGGCTGGACTCGCCGTCTCAAATTCAAACCCACAACACAGGCATATTGAGCAGAAATTTTCTTCTTTGCTTACTCAATTTTAAATACTTTCAGGATTTTTCCTAAATATTTTTTCTACCATTGCCTTTTTTCTTCTTTTTATGTTGGTTTTGTCGGTATTAAACTGAACGGAGTTGTCTTAAACGGCACAGTCTTTGCATACTAACCTGTGATCAATAATTTTGTTCTGTTTTTCAGTTTTACATACATTAATACCACTGATTGTCTTCACCCTCATGTGAGTCCCTAGTGTGTCTCTACACAGTTCAGCAGCTGGCTTATTTATTTTGTGCATGTGAGTCTACGTCTTGTGCTTGTCTCCCCATTCGGCTGAATCTTGTTACTCATTCATTTCCTAATCAGCGAATGAGAGATATTTTAGCCTTCCAATGCATTTGCTTGTTGCTGCAGTGTAATGTCGCATTTGCACTAAGATCCTAGGCATGTGGATGTTAAACTTCTTTCTGTCAATGCGACCAGTACTGAAGTGGCAGCCCAGGTCTTTTGGAGATCTTTATCGTCATTCATTAAATTCGAACAAGCTTCCAGTCCTAATCAGGGCCCAGGATTGGGACCAAGCTCAAGTTCATCCTCTTTATCAATTCAACCTTTTAAGAACAAACTTCCAAGCCTACTCAGGGTCCAGGGCTGGGGCTGTGTTCTGAGGTTTTGTGAGTCTACTCCCTACATCAAATTTGTCAGGAACAACCCTGTGCTGGGGCCACGACTGAGACCGAATTCCTCTCAAAGCGACGGCCCTCCTCTCTGTGGGCAGTCCAGTGCTGGCAAGCGCTTCAGCATCTGGCGGCACAGCAGAAGCTACTGGCCGGCAATAGCGGCTCAAGCACTGCCTAGAACTGTTCTTCATTCTCTTCGGGGTTCCGTCTTCATCATTACCGTACTGCTGCTGATTAATTACCAGTTGTATTGCAAGTCTGTCGCTGCACTTGATTCTGATGTTGCATACGTAAGAGAGGGTGGGCAGAATATTCTCAGTATAATGCATGAGTCCTGCCTTTGACCTGCTCCAGTTAACTTTTGTGAATTACTACAACAATTCATGAGGACAATACCTCAGACTAATCTGTATAATTACGAAGGCACATATATTTTTATTTAGATAGTATCGTTGCTCTTTGTGTCAAAGTTTATAGAGTGAACATGAAACCCTTTCTCAGGTTTTGCCAGGCTAATTAAAGAGCCTAAATTGCCTCTTTATAGAAGTTTGAGAGTGAATGGTGTGCACCCTGTAATTGGCGAACTATCCCAGGTGCCCACTGAATGCTGGGATAGAATCCAGATCCCTGCAGCCCTGACTAGTAGTAAGTGGGGTTAGATAATGGATCACTGATTATACGCCGTAATCAAAAAAGTTTCATAAGAGTTGAGAAGAGGAGGCAATATATAAAATACATACCACTCTCTTTCTGAAAATTAATCAAATGTGGTTCGTCATACTTAAGAAAGCAAAAAAAGAAAAATAAAACTGCTCTTTATTATGATGGATAAGTTAATGTCAACAGAGTGAGTGTGTGTAACATCCATAAAGGTCACAGGAGACAAGAGCCACACACCTTCATATCCAACTGTGAGCCTTAGTTTAGCATAACGTCGGCCTGCTGATTAAAGCTTGTACCTCTGAATTTGATATGAAACAAAAACTCATGTGTCCACGATAATAACATAAACATTGCAAAATACAAAATACATTCTTGGAAGAAAAATTGTCATCCGATCCGAACACAGCTCAACTGCATTCTTACATGCAAAATTCTACTTTTTTATGCTGTCCTGTAAAGTTTATCATTTTGAAGATACAAGGTTTTATCAGCTGGCCGACAATAAATTGCATGTCCTTTGACTGTGGGAAGTAATCGGAGAACTCAGGGGGGAAAACTTTGCACACAGAGGGAGAACATGTAAACTCCACACAAAAACACCCATCTTAGATTTAAAATTGGGTTTAATCCAAGTGCTCGTTAGTTAGTTAGTAGTAAGTACAAGGGTTAGTTCGGTTCGTAAGTATAATACAAAATATAAATGTTAGTATTATTTGTAATCAAGGAAAGCAGAGCGAAGGAAGTAAAGTAGAATTGAAGTAATTAAGTGAAATACTAGAAATCATTGAAATCACCTGAATCATGTCGGCACGCAGACTCGAGGGACGTAACGCACTACACTGATCACCGGACAGGGGTAGACACTGGTGCACAGAACAGGAAATAAACAAATGGCAAAAACAGAAACCGGAATGTAGACTAATGATAAATGAAACAATGAAAAATAACAAAAACAGGTAACAGGCACAGGCAGAATCATAACATGTTTGGGAACTGAGGACACTGATTGTAGAAGCAGTGTAGGCGGAATTCTTTCCTATTCTCGCTTGATGAACAACTTCAATTGCTCAAGAGTCCGGGATCTCTGTCGTATTTTGCACTTCATAATGCGCCACACATTTTCAATGGGAGACAGGTCTGGACTGCTGGCAGGCCAGTCTATTACCCGCACTCTTTTACTTCGAAGCCACTCTGTTGTAACACGTGCAGAATGAGGCTTGGCATTGTCTTGCCGAAATAAGCTGGGATGTCCCTAAAAAAGACGTGGCTTGGATGGCAGCATAAGTCAAGTGTGACTTATGGGGTTTTAGTAATAGGTGCTTCAATTCTTTCTTTTGTGCTTATTTTTCTTCTGGCTTCCTTGTTTTTACTTGTCTTAGCCGTCTGCGCTGTTGCCGGTAACGGAGGTATCGGTATTTTTTTCCTCACTGATGGTTCTAAGCTTCAGAACCCGCTCTCAGAGATTTGAACTTGACTGAGCACTGGCGTAAACCGAGGACGAAGGGGGAGGGGGCTGTCTGCAGCACGTGCATGTGCACTGTTTGATGGCTGTCAGACACCATCCTGGCTCTAATTGGTTCTTTTTGGTCGGTCTGAACGATTCTTTTAAATTGCAGTAGGAACATCAGGTGGGTTTAAAGGAGCCTTTTTAAATTACAAAGTACTAGTTTTATGTAATACTGTCTGCACGCAGTGACAGTTTTAGCGAAAATGACAAAAAGTTACTTTTCTTAAACTTACCAACTGCAGCTTTAAACCCATTCGAGACAGTTTGGGATGAACTGGACAGAAGAGTGAAAGCAAAGCAACCTACAAGTGCCACACATTTATGGGAACTTCTGCAACAGAGTTGGGAAGAACTTTCTGGTGAATATTTGATTTCCATATCATAGAAAATTTGGGGTGTATATATGTGTGTGTGTGTGTGTGTGTGTGTGTGTTTTTTTTATTCACATTTTACACAGCGTCCCAACTCCATTGGAATTGGGTGGGTAATAAAACTACTGAGGCCATAGAAAATACTTAGAGGGAAGCCCGCATCATATAGTACAAAGCTTCCTTACCAAAGTCATTGGCCAAAACCTGTAGGTCAAGTAATCTGCACATAAAGTGCAGGCAGTGAGCCACTCCTTTTCATGCCCTTGTAGACATAGCACAAAACCACGTACAGCTCTCCAAACTAAAATAGGTCATGCTTCAAATAAAGAAGTTACTCCAGACAAAACGAACTCACCTCACAGCCTCTTCATATTTGCAATCAAATGGCAACATAACACGAGAAACAGTCGGTATTCAACAAAATAGAGATACCCTCATTTTTAAAATGATCTTTGAAGAATAACGGACTCATAGCCCAAATTAAATTGCTGAATTCAGCGGACGCTCTTTCACATTGCATAGATACGCCCAGTCTGCACAGCTGCATATTTGCCAGTATTTCACGTTTTCTCCAAACACTGAACAGATGTTTGGAGAGCACAGGGTGGTGCCTTGGGCATAACCTCTTTGCTTCGAGCGCTGAGAGGCAGTGAGGACCGGCAGAAGGATTGGTCCCTGGAACGTCCCCCCGCCTACAGCTTCGCTTTCATCCAGCGCGTATCTATCCCAGTATAGAACAAGTCAAGCCAGTGCGCAAGTCAGCAGCGGGACGAGCGTCAAACAAGTGCGCGGTGTGAAGTGACAAGGGAACGTTTTACAGGACGTCAGGTGAGTTAACGAACTTTATCCAACTGGGAGTCATCAATTGATAGTACTGCACAGTTACTAAGAGTTTCTACACGGGACGATTTTATAAAGGCCCATTAATCGGCGGCGTTTAACTCCATTCAATGAAAAAGCTTCATTTGGTCGAAAATAATGAAAAATAAGGTGAATTGAAGAATTTAAAGGTCAATTCTGCTTAGGCTGTAATAAAAAAGAATGGCTTCTATTGCAGAAACATCAGTCTATATTATCAAAATTTAAATGTATTTGTTTCCGTGAATGTTGATCTTGTCCTGAAGTAGCTCTCTTTGGTCAAACTTTCTGTGTCGCTGATGATCTCATTAGAGCGTCGCTTACTAGAAACGTCTGAAGGAAAACATACACGACAATATGTGACATTATTATTATTATTATTATTATTATTATTTTTATTATTATTATTTAACAGGCTAGTCCATACATTACTGGTCATTTAAATGGTGTTGAATTGCCGACGTAATCCAGGAATTTGGATGCAAGCAATTATTCACACTATTTTCATTCTGGTAATTCTGGTTGGTGTTGCAAATTTAAAGAGAGAGCCGGGCAGTCTTTCGAGTCGCCGGATGCCTGTATGAAATACGCCATGACCTATTGCACAGTTTCACCATTAAGATACTCATGTCCAGTAAATTCCGCTCGTGGTTACAATACGTGATTGGCCCTCTGAAGCGAGATCTTGGGCCGTTTATTGGAACAGGATAAATCTTGAGCAGGTCGCCGTCCGTCGCACAAGACTCGCTGCGCCTGAAGGGACGCGCTGCTCTCCATTTTCTGCCGCTGCCGTGCATGTCAGCGCGAGAGGGGCGCGCGTGTGACTGTGACCGCGGTCGCGCTGCCTGCGAACGGGCGCGGACATTGGCTCGCGCTGTCTGACGTAGCGGGTCGTAATTGAAAACATTTCGTCGAAGCCGCGAACAGCTTTTGCACAGATGAATGAAACGTAAACAATGAATGTTTTGGTCACTTGCTTGTTTTTCGCGGCCGTCTCGTACTTCTACAGCAGCGACCTCCTGTCAGCCTTTCGCATTTATGTTGTAGACAGAGTGCTCGGCACCAGCATGCCGGAGTCTGTGGTGGACCGGCGGAGTCCGCAGGGTGTCCTCTACACGGATCTGCAGCACATCGTCAACGCCGACGGACAACACTTGTTCTGCCGTTACTTTGAGCCCGACGGCTCCCCAAGGTCAGTACATGTGTGTGCATCTGGTAAACTGAGTCCTGTCACGGTCATTAGGCTGGTTATTTATTTCACTTAACAATGGCAGACAAAGATCGACGTGGTTATTAAATCCTGGCTGCGCATATGAACGCATCAGACATTGCAGGTGTCTCACTAGCGATTAATGTTGCAAACCCTGCATGTTTCGGAAAGTGGTGCTCAGCTGCTCTCGATGGCTATTAAATGTAATAAGGAAATGTGTCTTTTAATAAAAGGCCATTTTCACCGTAATTATTCGATAACAAAAGTGTTCCTAAATCTTGTAATTCTATGGAATATGAACCTTATCAAGGTGTCGGTTAATGACAATTGTGGGCCTACCTGCGAGCAATTACAGCAGTAACCTACTTACTATATTATGGCAGATAACACTGCGATAGTGTTATTTGCTTGATAGCGATACGGAGGTTAAATTCTGAATGTTAGTTACCAAGTCTCCTGCGCATCATGGTGTTGTTGTGTCTCTAACACACTGGCTGGCCGCTGTGGAGGTTATTCACTGTCACAGGTGCGGCAGGTGAGAGATCATATTTCGCCGTTTCCTCGGGCCTGCCTATAGCAATACGAGTTGACATTTACTATTAGAGAAAGCTATGGTCACTATGGAAACCATTCATCCCCTGCATGGCATAGGGTTCCTCCTGTAACCATAGCTACCGTTTCATTCTTTTATTATACAAATTAATTTGGAGGTTTGAGCCTTTTCTGTCAATCAAGCTCTTTATGTAGGCTGCGTAATTATGAGCGCGTTTGATGGATGGTCGTCACTCTTTCCGCGTCTCTCGGTGAGGCAGAGGCGGAATTCTCCCATCATGCTTTGTGATTTTGAATGAGTCCTCGACAATGTTGAACAATGCGCCTGCAATCTATTGCGTTAGTAAACCAGGGGAGCATTCATTGCTGCAGAAATGTAAAAGCAAAACTCACTTGTGAGCTCTTCTGAGCGCTGCGGATGCTTGCTTTTGTATTGTACTCTGTGAGGTTTATTCTCTCAGCCGGCTGTGCTAATGAGTGCACCGCTCATGCGATGAGCTGGGCTGTACTGCTACTCAGAGGAAATCGCAAATCATTTCGTCTGTACGTGATTTAGTTGCATGATATGTACGTTTCGTTACATTTTGGCATTTAGCAGATGCTCATATCCAGAGTAAGACACGACAGAAAGAGAATTTGAACGAACAAACGCGCTGAGAATCGTAGGGGGAAGTGTCTTCCCATATATGATGTGACTCTGTAGGTGTAGGACACCTAGGGAACAAAATGAATCGATATAATTCACCCATTGAGTCATGAAACTGACTGAAAATAAGTTAAGCTGCATTCAGTTTCGTGCCCTGTATGCAAGATTGCGTTCAATCATTTATCTCTAACTTATACATGACTTGAAGTTTGATAGTGGTTAGGGCAGCTGTAGAGTGATCAAGGTAAAAATAAAATAGTTACAGAGGGACATAAATCATTGTCACAAGACAATGGAATAGAAATTGAAGTGCCGCCCAGCTGGTTTAACTTACCAGGAGTTGCATCCATATTTGGTGAACCATTAAAGCATCAAAGCCGATTTATCACCGTTAGAATGTTACAGACCGGCCTGTAAGTCCAGACGAGTTGGGTGCAGATACTTCACTTAGTTTGGTTTTGACCACTTTCAGCCATTTATAAAGTGGATGGAATCACTCAAGTGAATACTTTTAAACCCCTGCGATGGATTGGCGTACAGAGCAGGGTGCGATCCAGGTTCTCGCCCGTAATATCCTAGTTATATACTAGCAACCCTGAGCAGGAGTGAGCGTGCTCGATGATGGACAGACGGATAGATGGATTGATGGACATTACTCAAACACGCTGGTTGAATCCGTTAAAGAGTAAGTACATGATTTCCACAGTTGCTTTTGCTTACAGCGGAAACTAGAGTTCTGTAAACAGATAGTGGTCAGTGTCAGGAAGTGCATTTTATTGAACAGTCAGTGAACTTCCTAAAAAATAAACTTCACAGGAGGTCAGTGTAAGCTTAGAGATGAATAGTGAAGCTTTTTAATGATTGATAGAAGTCATCTGTCAGGCAGTTACAATTGGGGTGTTGAACTCCTGGAACCAGAGGTTGTGTATGTGCGTGCGAGCGTGTGTGTGTGTGTGTGTATGTGCGTGTGCGTGTGTCTGTTCATCCATTGTCCATCGGTGTATTTTTAGTTTGTTTTGATGCTCTGTCTTTGTTGGTAACTGTCGCAGGGCGGTCACCACTGCCGCTGTTTATGCTCTGATTGATGGAATCTAAATAAGTATGTCCTACAAGACCGTCTTCCTGTGAGCACGCCCTCGTGCCTGCACGCACACACTCTACAAAAAAGTCTGCTGTGACAGGAGTGAAGTAATAAAGTAATTCAACTGGGTATGAAATATTAGCTTGTTTTGAGTTGCTGTGAAATTTTTTATTGTTAAATCTTGAAATGAGTCTGACTGTCTTAACATTGCTGGCAATATTTTAGTCTTATCTAACCAAAAGTAAGAGCGGTGTACACTTGTTTGACTTGCCAAGAGTATGTAGTGTACTTATGTAGCAGACTGGCTGGCAGTAAGTACTTATATAGCAGACTCACAGCAGTAACTGCTGCCCTTGTTAGGCATCACCCCGCTGCCCACAGGACCTGCCCCAGTCATGTGGGCATTTTTCCCTGTCGCATTGAGGCAGTGCCTTATTCCCTCTAATCCTGTCAAAGGAAGGAATTCGGTCACTCCAGCTACGGCTTTATAATTACAGGTCGATCAAAGTCCCTGTGAGTATACTGACACTGAGGTGTGTATGGGATGCAGAGAAGGCAGTACTCGTGGTGAAGCCTGTGGTCAGTGTGCTGATTGTAGTGGAGCTGTACTGAGACTCAGATTGTTGGCTTGTGTTGGTGGCGTAGTCATATGTTTGAGGTGGAGGGAAAACCTCCAAGTGGGCCATTCGTTTAGCAGACCATTCGTTTAGTGGGCGATTTGTTTAGCGCCATTTGTCTTGTGGGCCATTCATTTAGTGGGCCAGTCATCTAGTGGGTCATTTGTTTAGTGGACCGTTCAGTTAGTGGACCATTACCTCTGTGCACCACTCGTTCTGTGGCCAAACTTCTTATTTTTGTGTCATGCAGTGGTATTCCGTGATGATGTGTAAAATGAACATGACTGATCTCGTCTTTTTAATTCTTGTTTCTTCTGCACGAGGGATATTTTGTGGGCAGAAATGTGACCAGTAGCACATCAGGCAGTAACACGCAGCACAATCCACAATGAGACGTAATAATCTGTAAAAAGTGACACTTTTTTACTTCTTCGCTTCGCACACCGACACAGAGGATTTCAGTTCTACAAGGCTGAGCAGAGACTGTCAGTTACGGGTATTTGGGTCTGTATTGGGGGAACCCTGGGTGTAGGGGTGGTTTAGAAAGTGCAAGGGAGGGTGGGAGGGTGCATTTCTGTGTTGGGGATCCAGAGGTCACGCCCCCTCCACATCACTGGTGTTGACTGCCTTCGTGTTTCAAGTCTTTGAACTGTGTTACTTTCTAAATACCTATGGACAGTACTGTGCCCCCCGCTCTGAATTTGGCCAACCATGTTCTTCAAATACCGTTTGTGCCCAGCCAATGATTTAAGAATCACTCAAGTACTTTGGACAGAGTGCTGTAATGTCAAATGTCGACCGACTCTGGTGTTTTCATACCAGTGAGCTCATTTATTTCCTCTCTGACGACTGCAATCAGTTACCAATTAATCTGAAAATGGATGAATTATTATCAGAATTTCAAACAGGGCTTGTCATTATGCATTTTGAGACACTTGGCTTGGTAAATGAATTCCAAATCAGTAATCCATGTTAGACCAGCAAAGTGATTTTCCACTTGTGTGAAAGCCAGTCACTTGTATTGAAGTCAGCGATGCACATTGGGGAAGAATAATTGAAATTGTATGCGTGTAGAACATTGTATTGCCTACAAGTGTACAAAAAAGTTTGTAAATGTGTTTAGTTTAAATGTGAAACGTTTCATAAAAAAAAAAGAATTAAATAAGAAATGCATCATTTTCTGTTTTGTATGTGGTGAATATTATGTATTAACAGGGCCGTGTGCTGGTGTTTTCTGATGTTTGTGATCAGTGAGGTTGAGGTCAGTCTAGCAGTAGTTAGGAAATGCAATGAGCCAAATGCAGCATGCTGCAGACAGAGGGGAATATTCAGTGATGTGTGTTTGAGTGTTTTTGCCAGATCTTCTGGCTGGAACTGGAGTTCAGTTTGAGACGAGTGTAGTCAGAGCTGTTTGTAATTAGAGCATTTCTCTCTCTACCATGACGGAGAGTTCAAAGCCAAACTGAGTCGGTCCATTTGTCAGTGTCCTGTTCCTGTCGGGTAATTCCGCCCAGAATTCCACTTACAAATTCCCAGTGGTAGACGGCATGAGCTCTGTCGTGTGACTAACCCCCAGCGATAGGCCAAATCCAAGCATGTGACTGGGCCTTGCAGCCGATCCAAGAGCTGACTTCCTGGTTTCTGTATCAGGATGAATGAGGCTTTGTACTCCCTCGACATTAACCCCTTTCTGCAGATGTAGATGCCCGCGTCTATAGACCTGCAAATTGGAAGTACGCTGTTACTGTACACGATCACTAGATAGCACCCCCGGATCAGTTATTGAATGTTCACAAGCAAGCAGACCTCGAACGCGGTTCTGAATACGGTGAAGTTCACTCCACTCCCTGTTTTTCGAGAGCTGCATGAATTAAACTCCTCAGCTAAGCCTGATGTGCAAACTGGTCAGTATCCTTGCCCATAGTGTCGATCCAGCAGTTTGAAAAAACGATATCTTGACACAGAAAAAATCGTTATCCTTCGTAGCAACCAGTTTAGCCACAGTGAGCTAACAGTATTCCAATTAGTAGTTCATAAAAATCAGCTTTCTGAGGCAAAAAAATCGACATGGTATTAATTCTCTCACATTCTATTGCCTATTACAGTTGTCCCATTCAAAAAAATTGTAGTTCCCTACCGTGGATTTACGCGTAGATTCCTTCATTGCCAAATCCAGCGCTTCCTTATATCCACCCGAGTACTGGCGTTGATAGCCAATCACTCAACCATACACTCAAGCTCTTCTGCGTAATTGTAGAGTTACACTTCATCACCTCGTGAAGTTTCCCTGATAACAATGTATTGAATGGCTCGTTTCTTATCCAATTCCCGAGTGTTTAAACATTTTAGAGTAAGTGAAACACATTGATTGGACAAACACAGAGCATACAAACCAATGCGTATCAGCATGCGCTGTTGTATCCTGTCTACGTTATGCACATTACGCGGCTAAAATAGACGGGATTTATAGAAAATCGGTTCGCAAAACTGGCCTTGAAGTGTTCAGTTACATTACGGAATTTAAATGAGAACGATATGCTCTATTGGAATTATTTCGAATGAAACAGGACCGGAGGGTTCTTGTTACTGGATACATCGCTCTCTATTTTATACAGTCAATGTCTCTGGAGGAGGGATTCACGAAAAAGGTCAGGCTGCTATTTTTGTTTGTTTTTTTTTTTTCTGTTTCGGAATGTATATGTACTCAACTAAGTCGAATGTCGAGGTTTTTTTCCTGTTTAAAACGCGAACTGCCCGTGCATTTTGGTGTGGACCCCCGGTACGTTCATTGCACGTTTCTTTTGAATCGGGAGACGCAATGGATTTGATATTCCCTGAAAGTGGAGCGTCTGTTCAGTTAAAATAAGGTATATTTCAGAATTCAGATATTACTGTGTTAGTGAGGTGTACTTGCTCCTCATAAGTGTTGAAATGGGTTCGTGAGCTTTGAAGAGGGGACTGGTAGCTTTCATTACAGGGTGAATGTTCTGACCGTTTAATTAGCAGTTTATTTAATGCGTGTTTGTGCTGGCTTTGAAGAAAAATGGCCAAAACTCTAAACTTTATTATGGAGAAAAGGCACGTTCATATTTGGAGAGGTTACTGGTGACCATTGGTATTCAACTGCACTGATATTGATAAATTCATACTAAACTCAACCAGAAAATCATTCGTTCATATTAAATTTCATGCCTTAAAGCTTTAATTGTGTTAAATACATGATTTTTTTAATGATTTGACAGCAAATCATTTTGAGACTTTGGGGAGACACTTGGGTAGCTGTATAATTTGGCTAATAGCATGTAGGTAATCTAGAATGTAATTTTGAAGATGAATTCTACTTGTGCTCAAGGAGTTTATGATACCATAAATGTATAGTTTTAAGCCCCAGCAGTTTTTCAATCGTCAGAATTATTTTTTTTGCAATTTCAATGGTGAATTCTCATGAAGATTTTTTATGTTTGCTGCTCATTTTCTCTACCAAAATCATGAAAATAAACTGAAATACAATGTAATTCTAAATGCTGTAAGTGTCTTTCCTGAATTGAGCCACATTTTTCCTCTTTGTGAAGCTTAAATCTTGAATTATACAGCATTAAAGTGGGTAACCCATAAATAGCCAAATTTGGCTTCTGCACAAAGGGGTTAAACAAGTAAAGTAATGATTTGTCGGAATTCCGGGGCCTGTGGTACTGGCATGACACACATACTGATGCAGCACAATATCAAAAGCTGCCATTTGAAAATGCTTTAATGAATCAGATTTATTTTTCCCCGCTTGTTTCTTTTCATCCTCTGTAGCTCACTGCACTTCACCGAGGGTGCATTTCAGCTCTCAAAAAATACATCTTCCTATTCTCCGCTCGACTCATTCCTGCATACTTCCAGATCACCGAAGGAGATGAGTAGAGTAAGGAAAGATGCTTTTTCTGGGGCATTTAGTATGCACTCAATATGATGGGCCCAGTAAAGGAATAGATACAGTTTGAGCCTTGGAACTGACCCTGAAGCCTGCCCCGGCGGTGCAGCTTTGCCTGAGGCACGTGACATGTGTAGATACTGCATCAGGCAATACTGCACCGTGTGGGGATGGTTTTTGCTGCGTAACGTCCTGGCATGACAGTGAAGCAGCGTATCTAGCATGCTAGATATTTTTGCGTCACGCGAGGAAGTTACTCACCATGTGGGAGCTACCTGCTGCAATGTTACGCGTGCTCGACCAATCACAACGTGCAGACCCGTCGTACGATGTGCAGACGAGTCACGTGATGCAGAAAAATGGCGGCGCCCATGCTCAGTGTCAGTTGATTGGAAAGTGAAATTTCCGAGGGTGCCGCCATTTTTCTGTATCATGTGACTCGACTGCACAGATACGCTGCTTCACTGTCATGCGAGGACGTTACGCAGCAAAAACCATCCCCACACGGTGCAGTATTGCCTGATGCAGTATCTACACATGTCACGTGCCTCAGGCAAAGCTGCACCGCTGGGGCAGGCTAGAGTGATAAGGATGGGAGGGGAGTGGCGAGGGTGTATAAAGGGGCGGGGCTTGGTAACCGCTCTAATGGCGCCCCTCGGCCTGGTTTTTGTGAGCGGCTTCTGCTTTTAAAATAAAAGAGCAGCAGGTGTTTGCGGAATGACAGTCACCCGTCTGTGTGCACAACATGACACAGGCTGAAGTAAGTGTGCTGTTCACATGACAGTCACCCGTCTGAGTGCACAACATGACACAGGCTGAAGTAAGTGTGCTGTTCACATGACAGTCACCTGTCTGTGTGCACAACATGACACAGGCTGAAGTAAGTGTACTGTTCACATGACAGTCACCCGTCTGTGTGCACAACATGACACAGGCTGAAGTAAGTGTGCTGTTCACATGACAGTCACCCGTCTGTGTGCACAACATGACACAGGCTGAAGTAAGTGTACTGTTCACATGACAGTCACCCGTCTGTGTGCACAACATGACACAGGCTGAAGTAAGTGTACTGTTCACACACAGTAGCAGGCCTTCAGTACATGACTCAACCGAGGCCATTAAACACTCATCTGAAGATGCGGTTTCGAGGGAGTCTATCGCTCACTCGTGTGTGTCAGCTGAGAAGCTGCAAAACTCCCTTAGTGCTACTCAGATTGACTATATGGCAATATAATATTAAACAAGTCTGAAATACTGACTTCCAGGAAATGTGTTTTCATAATTTTATTGCATTGGAGATTTTCTATTTCACTGCTGTTGCCACTATTATGAAGTGCATCTCGTGAAACTGTGGCACTATTATATCATATTTTAAACAGGGCTTCAGCGTTTGAAGCATGAAGTTTCCAGCATGAAGTGCTTGGCTTCGCTATAGCTAATTACAAAAACTTCTCGATGTCCTACACCCAAATAATTGAAGGTGATTAGCTAACTGGGTGCGATGCTCTACAACTTCTACTTGCGGCTTATTTCTTTAATTTTATGATTACATATTAATTGACCATAGCTACGGCAAATATTCAGGCCTCTCACTGGGAACAGAGTCAATGTAAGTATGCATCCTCCACTCACCTTCAGTCACTACTAAGCCATAACTAAAGTATGTAGGCTCGTTCTTATTGAACGTGTCATCAAAAATAATTGGCATACATGGAGTAGACCCACCTATGCTATAATGGACTCTACTCTTCTTGGAAGGCTTTTCATGAGATATGAGAATATTACTGTGGGGGCTTATTTTCATTCTAGCCAGGAAAACATTAGCAGGGTTGAGCATTGCTGTTGGGCAGTTGAGCCTGGCATTTATTGTGTTTGAGGCTGGAGCTTAGTGCAGATAAGCAAGTTGTGAACAGGAGAGGGTGTGAGCCGCCAGACTGTCATCGTACGCTTGAACGTCCACGGTGTCCTTAAGTAAAGTAAGAGCTCTAGTCTGGATGATCGAAAAACAGCCAAGGCCAAGTAGTGTTAACATACTCACGGCCACCCTCAGCCATGTAGTGTATTCGATGTGGAGATTTACAGAATATATACAGAGTATTTCAACCACCTCAGTTTAACCAAAAGAATATTGGTGTTTTGTTTCAGCCAAATGTCAAACATTAGTCAGCAATAAAGGCTACACTGCATGACCTCCTCTCTGACAAACTGAGACTTGCCCAGACTGCGACGCTTAAGCGCAGTAAGTGGTAAGAATGTCGTGTCTCCTGTTCGGGATGACAGTTACGCGCGCTGCCCCTCCCTTCGGCGCGTGCCACCGGGTTTTTTTCATCGCAGAGTCGTAAAGTTGGTAACCCTGTCCCGGCGCTCCTCACCAAATGTCAATGTTTGACTGCAGAAGCCGGCAGATGAAACTTTTTTTATTTCTAGATAAACATGGTGGCGTCCAGTGGCAGCAGCGCTGGGTTCGTGAAAACATTGTGTTGCCTCTAGTGTCAAGACACAAAGAAGCGTGGCCACACATATATTTTACGAAGGTCAGTTTTGCCTCCATTTTTAGGTGGTGATGTCATGCATAGATTTAGACAACTGTGTAAATCGGTCTTCCGGCAAAGAAACGTCAGGCAGAGCAATATAGCAACTTTCTGTCACGCATCCGAGGCTTGATGAAGAGCTTCGGAATCTGCCGAGAGGCTCCGAGTGATTTGCGTTGTGATGTACCTGAGCATTTCTTCAGCAGAAGAACTCCCTCTCTCAGAGCGCTCTGTCTTTTAGGGGCTGCTCGCGAAACAGTCCAGAGTGAACGGAGCCCATGGAGTCGTAGCCTGAAAAATGGCACTTTCACGGGAAAAAAAAATTTCTGGCATTTCTCATAATTTTTTCGACATAAGGAGTCGAGAAAGTAGATATACTTGCCTTTTCATGTTTTTTCCTTGGTTTCAATTGTAGCAAAATACATTATTGTAAGTATTAGTGACATCATGTACTACGGGCCACAGAGAGAATGTAGTGTGGCGATTTCGCCGGAGTTCCGTATTGTGTTTTGTGTTGCTAACTCTGTTTCCCCCCTGGGCCGCTGTGATTGGCTGCACTACTTCGTTCTACGTGAGCCAATGACAGCGATCCAGGGGATACATATAGGCAGGCTGATCAGCGTCCTGAGCTGGTGTGTGACATGGTCTGTTAATGAGAGGTTGTGTCATTTTGAGAGGAAATATTTGTGTTTACATGAGTATGGCAGAAGAAATAAAGCGAAGCTCCACTTCTGGGTCAATGCCCAAACTCCAGACCCTGACTCTGCCTTCGCTTAATGGAGAAACCGCTACAATAGTATACCTCAGCCCCTTAGCAGTGGGGGCTTTTGAGTTCCAGCACCCCTACTTCCTGCGGTTATCTCATAGTGGGAAATTTGCGAGTGGCATTAACTGCTTCACTGCAAGTGCCCCTAAACTGGAGGCTATTTCAGTCTCTACAGGCCGCACATTAGGGCAGCCTGAAAATAGTGTTACTCTAATATGTTCTTTTCGTACTTATAGGTATTGTGAAGGTGCTAATGAATGATTAAATCCGTCACAGGTGTCAATTGAGGACACCCACTGGATTCCACTGTAATGATATGGGGGTACGTCAGGACATGTCGTGAAGGAGTGGGTCAGAGTTACTCATTAAAATGGTCTAATGAGTTTTGTGGATTTAAAAGTTTGTGTTTTGTCACAAGGACTGAAAATTCGCTAGCTATTCTTCAATAAGCTATAGTTTAAGATAAAACCCAAGGATGAGGCCACAGTTTCATGTGGGACACCGACACTGTGATAAGCGGATGGCCACGTTTTTTCTCCGCCCCTCTGTTCAGTCAGGTGACGAGATTTCCACCTGATGACTGAAGACTCCACAGATCTGTGGATCCGGAACGTTGGAACAAAATGCTGGAGAAGACTTCTAATTTCTGAACCTGGATTTTTACATCTGGAGGATAACAGCTTGTGTTGCTTTGAATGCTTTCAACAGTCTGTTAGAAAGTCTCTGTTTATACTCATTATGTGTGATATTTTCAACCTCAATTCTAGAAGAATTGGGATAATGCGTAAACTGGAAATATAATTAGCAAGCAGTGATGTGCAAAACCCTTTTTACCTGTATTTAATTGAAACAAGTACAAAGACAAAGTATTTTGACTCTTCAACTTTATTGTTTTGAAAATAATAGTTATTAAGAACAAGAGCAATCAGAGAATTCTGACGTCTGCCGAATCGAGATCCGGATTCAGATCAACACCAAAATTTAATGGGGTCTTCCGAGTTATATGATCTTAATATATGTGAATTTTCATGGAAATCGGTTCATCAGTATTTACGTTATTCTGTTCACAGACAGACACACAGACAGACAGACAAAAAAAACCAGGGCGATGTTATTACGTCCTTGGCGGACGTAAATATGATGTCTGCAACATGTTCTAGTAAAGTTGGGACTGGTGTGTAATCTTTCCTTTTCATAACACTCAGTAGTCATTTTGGAACTGAGCTTACTAACGGTTGGAATTTCAAAAGCGGTCAAGAGGTCTTTGTTTTCCATTGTTGGTATAGGACTTCACTTGGTCAACAGTCCAGGGTCTCCGTCTGTTGTATTTTGCGCTCCATAATCAGCCATACATTTTCAATGGGCGTCAGGTCTGGACTCCAGGCAGGCCAGTCCAGTACCCGCACTGAGACTGCAAAACCATGCTGTTGTAATACGTGCAGTGTGGGGATTGGTGTTATCCTGCTGCAAAAAGCAGGGGTTTTCCTGAAAAAGATGAAAACTGTAAGGCAGCATGTTTTGTGCCAAAAGTCACGTGTATCCTTCTGCATCAATTGTGCCTTCACAGTTGTTCAAGTTCCCCAGGCCGAGTGCGCAGACCTTGACAGAAAATGGCTTTTTGAACACGTCCCTGATAACGCATGGCCCTACTCCACTTTGCCCTGTGAACACGATGACCATTATTTCCAAAGCAAAATTAAATGACGGACCCCTCAGAGCCCAGCACTCCTTTCCACTTCCCTGTCAGTTCATTTCGAATGAGCTCGAATCCAGAGAAGTCGGCAGCAGTGCCTCTGGGGAATGCTGATATACGGCTTCCCCTTTGCACAGCCGAGTCTTAACTTGCATTTAATGAGGCCACGACAAACTGTGTTCACTCACACAGGTCTTCTGAAGTATTTATGAGCCCATGTGGGTATGTGTGTTAAGAAAGCAAATCACTTCTGAATGCATCGCCGACTGCGGACTTGAAGGTCACACAAATCTGATATCGGTATTCAGGGTGCTCTGGTTTCTCCAGATTCTCCAAATCTTTCATTGTTTTATGGACTGTCGATGGTGATATCCCTGAATTCTGCGCAGTAGCACATTGAGAAACATTACTCTTAAACTTCTTGACTATTCATTCACGCAGCTTTTGACAAAATGGCAAACATCATACCGCCTTTCTGATGCTCATTTTTGAAACCATGCATAATTGAGTCAACTGTTACCTGTTCACCTGTTTACTTTTGAAATGTTCAAATCTGGGTTTCTCTGAAGACTCCTTTCCTAGTCCTCCATTCCTTTGTCCTAAATTCCTTGGAATGTGTTGCAGACATCAACCACGGGATTTTTGAATATTTACCAAAATAAATACAGTTGATGGGATCAAACATCAAATACTTATTACCCCCCCCGATGGGGGAGGGCAAGGGGTATTGTTTTTGGTTTGGTTTGTTTGTTAACACTTTAGCGCCAAAACTAACAGCCAGATTCACCCCAAATTGGGTTTAGGGATTCGCCACTGACCCAGAATAGATGCCTGTTAAATTTAGGAAAAGTAGGTGAAAGTATGTGTGAGGGGCGGGGATTGTTGTTCCTGGCAACACTTGTTATTTTTGTATTTGCGCTGGTTTTGACTGAATGTACGTAAAAAAAATATATAAATTACTTCATTCAATTTTTACTTGAATTTACATACTGTCCCAATTCTTCTGGAACAGAAAAATTAAAATAGAAGAATTGAAATAAAGTTTGTTCTCCCTTTACACAAACATTGCGTATTTGGAGCAGAGAATTCGTAACTTTAACACAAAATGCAATTAAAGTTCAAACAAAGATGAAACACAAAAACTGTATTACGCTTGGCCCCATCGTTCTTTAAGCGCGGAGGTGACATTATGCGGTATGGTTGTGTGATTACAGTAGCGAAACCGAACTTGCGTGTGGGTGAGAGAGCGTGAGATAGTGTGCATATGAATGTAAATTTGCATGCAAGCAATGAGGACGGTGAAAGCTTGAACAAAATAGAAAGTGAATGAGGGATTTAAGGAGAGCAGACGCCTGAGAAATCTTGTGTATCCGAGCGAACGAGTGAGTGAATGGGGGTTTTATCGAGTGATAGAACGGTGGATACGCTGAAGGACTCAATCAGAGAGCCCTCTGGGAAATTTCAGCCGCACAATGGATCTTTCAGTGGGTACCCGGGAAACGAGGACAGGGCGTCCTGGCAGAGGGGGGATGGAGGGATTGGACGAGCTGAGACAATGTCACAAATCACAGAGACCCCAGAAGGACTGCCGTTAGGCCCCGTCCCGTCCAGAGGCCCCCGGTGGTGAGCGGGGCACAGCCAAGGGGCAATACTCTGGTCAACACAGGCTGAGTACTTTACACAAAACCCAAAAAAAAACTAGTGAGTCTTGACAAATACTGAAACATTATATCCTGACTCAGCAGGCTAGTTTCACGACTACAAGCTAAACCTATTCTAAGACTAAATTCCAAGTTGAGTGGAGATTCTCCATTCCAACCTACCCAAAACTTATTTTTTTACTGAATTGCTAAAGAAGACTGCAATATTTGTAAAAATGAAATATTTTGTGAGATACTTGTTCAATATGTACCAGCGGGGTGGAAAAACAACGCTCGCCAATGAGGCAATAACTTCAGACAAGGAAATATTAAATACTTAAAAAATTTTTGACTGACACAGTCCCAGGTCAGTTTGGTCTGATCTCCGAGCAAAACTCAGTTTAGTCCAGGATTAAGGTAAATCTGTGTCTGTGCATCCAACTTTTGAGGTCGCAGTCGCAGGCCGAAGCGTTTAGAATGATCCGTCTGTCAGTAGCTTGTGCGCACCGGGCCCTGAGGGGTGTGTTCCCCGGGGGAATTGTGTGAGATTCCTGGGGAGTTAGTGATGCCCTGTGTTTAATCACACGGGAGACGCACCTTAGTTATGCGGAAAAACGACATCGCCAGCGCAGTTGGGAGGAAGAACGTGTTTTCCCTGATGAAGATCGGATTGCGCTGACAGTAAATACACCCTGACACCTGTGACAACACGGTTGAGTAATGGAGCCTCTCTGACAGGGCGCACTGAGGCCGGTTGCCGATGGTACATCAATCGTTTCTGTAGCCCAGCCGGAGATGTGGGCGAAAAACCCAAACAGGATGTAGAACAAGAGCAGCAGTGGACAGAATGTGGATCAGGTCATTATTAAGAGTAGCAGTGATGATCTGGAGTCGGTTAGAATCGTGACTGTGGTGTGGACTCTGGCGCTTCACAGTCAGATGGTACAGAGTTCGAATTCCTCTGTTTTACTCTCCCGGTTTAGGTCACATGCTCTCCACTTATGATGAGTTGTAAAACAATCTGGGTTTGAAATCTAGTCTGGAGCCTCTCATGAAGAGTTTTAACAGGACTGGGGCCAAGCAGCCGAGGGCAGTGTCGGGCGACTCTCTGATGGAGCTACCTGCATTAATAAACGTAGATATTAATGATAATGAGAAAACTGGTAAAACCTGATCAGCACAGTAACTGAGGAGTTACATAAGTACAGTACCGGCCCATGACTCCGGCCCATGACTCCTGCCGAGATTTTAGATTAAGATGCGCTGCTCCCTCGGGCTCAAACAGTGTCGTCCTGAAGGATTCGCATCACAACGCCATTTTTGCCTCTAGCTGCGGCACTAAATTGGATTTGAGGACATGATGCTGAAAGTTAAAATGGAGGATGTGAGGATTTAATTTGCTGGTGGACCTGTTTACATCCTCAATCACGGAGAAATTTCTGGCCTTTTTGTGGTATCGGTGGCCTGCTGTCCGCACTGCAACACATGATGGGCGCATTTCCACACCTTCATCCCTCAAAACAGCGAAATCACAGCGCGTTCCCAGGACACGATGGAAAGCCTCCAATGCGGCTTTCACACCAGGAGGGCTAATTTTGGACTGGTGTAAAATAGACTAACTGAATGCAGTTTAGAGCCGTCTTTCGAGGATGAAAAATGTCTTTGAGACAGAAAGATTAACATCTGATTTCCCAAAAATGCAGGGCTCCCCAACGCAGTAATGCAGCTTTGCACGGCTGGGATTTTCAGCAGATCATAAAGGAGCCAATTCATCGTCCTCCGGTGAGCCTCACTGTAAAATAACATCAGCTGAGTTCAGGCAAAGGTGGTGAGAAAATTACTGGGAGATTGGGGTTTTAAGAATGTTCCGGAGAGTTCAAACATGTGGTTTGCTGCCCAGGTAATTTGAGAGCCATTTGGACAACCATTAGGTCGTAGATATGCTTGCTTTTTATTAATGCATTTATGCAGACAACTGATTTTATCATGAACGGCATAGTTCATATACTCGGCCGTGTACTTTGTGTGTTACTGGAGGGTCCTGCTTGAGGACACACCAGAGAACTGAGAGACCAGCGTGGAGGTCAGAGGTTTGCATGCAAATCGATGGATTACAGTGGAAAATGTATGAAAAGATGCTGGTTTCATAAATCAGCCTCAGATCTCCATAAGATGAAATATTGCGCCAGTACAAATCGTGAACTGCAGCAATACAGAGACTGGTTACGTTAATGTGGCGTGAGATAAAATGGAACAATGCCGCCAGGTTCCTCTGCTTTTTGAACTGAGGACAAAGCCTGCTGGTTGGTCTGGCGTGCGAGTGAGTGACCTACGGGTGCGGGAGAGGAAGCCTCCCTTCAGTGCCCATTAATTCAGGAATGAGGTCGCTGCATCTGGGACCCGGCTCAGCCATTATGCAGCTAATCTTCGGTGTTAAATTGCTCCCCCTCCCCCCCGCTCTGTGCCCAAATCGTCTTCCAGATAAAACAACTTCAGACTGTGGATGCCGAGAGCAGTCAGGAGAGAGAGCGCTGGCAGGACCAGCCAATCTTTAATAAGCGTGGGAATAGAATTGCAGAACTTCCCTTGGTCAGATGAACTCTCAAAACAGAAGTGATAAAACCGCCAAGTCATTTCAGCCCAACTCATGTCTGGTTAAAGGAGCTGTGTCACGATTACTGCACGTGCTCAGAACGCACATCCCAAGGAAGTGAATCTGCTTGACTGCAAGTTATAATTTGATTCCATCCTTGCCAGTCCGCCTTTCTTTTGCATTGTATTTATATTTTTTAGTAACTCCGGCATTATGCATTATTATTATTTCCATAGCAAGGAGCTTTCTATGGAAAGTCGAGGATTCATAGCACTATTTTAAGCTATAGCCACGGGATATAAAGAATGTAAGCTGGTTTGCCATCACCAGAAATCATAGAGGAGAAACAATACCCTCGAGATCGGGGATGTCAAACTGGATCGTTAAAGGGCCGAGGGGCGGCAGGTTTTCTTTCCAACTGAGCTGCAGCACTCATGATAACTACAACTAATCTACAGTGCAGGCCGAGATCATTTGAGTAAACGACCTGAATCAGGCGAGCTTCTGCTTGGTTGGATTGTAAACCTACAGCCCCTCGGCCCTTTAATGGACCACTTTGACACCCCTGTTCTAGATTTTGACTCGCAGTTGAATGGATTTACTTCGTTCAAAGTTGCGAGCATGCTCAGTAATCATGACACAGCTCCTTTAAGGACGACACTGTTTTAATTGATAGACACAAATTTGTCACTCCAGTGAAACATTTCTGATACAAAATATGCTGAGAGCAACACAAAAGTGTGTAATAATTGGAAAAGTGTGTTGAATATTATCACTCTCTGAAAGCGTACTCCAAGACTTTTTCATGTGATTTTTTCGTCTTTTTGGCAACGGTCAGCTGTCCCGTCCAACTCTTGCTTTTTCAGTAAAGCCCTGGCTCTTAGTCACACTGTATCTTCAGTGCTTAAACATCAGCATCTCTGCTCTGTGAAAGGCTGCCGTAACTTTGCTTTAATGACCATCCGTGCAGATGTGCAGTGCAGCTTTATGCAGTTTTTCTGAGATGTTTACCTCTCAACTGTAAACTCTTACCTCCTGAGCTAATCTAAATGCTCTGCACAACTCACTGAACTTCCTGTGTACTGTGTCAACACAGCGTGAGTCTATCTGCTTACATGTGTGTGAGCATATGTTAAATGCAGTACATTTTGTTCAGTAGCTGGGTGCACTTCCGTGTGTACGAGTGTGTAAGCCTTGCTTTGCAAACATGCTGGCTTGTTACGTGTGTGTATGCGTCAAAGTGTCCGTGTGTGTGTATATGTTTGCACCTGTGTTGGTTTAACTAAGTTGTGACGCTCTCTCTCTCTCTCTCTCTCTCAGAGCGCTGGTGCTTATTGTCCACGGGGCTGGAGAGCACAGCGGGCCCTACAGTGACCTCGCCAAAGCCCTGACAGGACTTGGGCTCCTCGTCTTCTCACACGACCATGGTGAGTGACTTCTCACCTCTCACCTCTCACCTCCCCTGGGGGGCGTTTTCCAAGAACTTACATTGTTGGAACCACTGACTGCGAATGGACGAGCTATGTAAGTCGCTAGCAACTGCGCTTATGGGGAGTGCACCTCTGGTGATTGGAGACTAATGTTATGTCTCCAAATCTTTTAAGCTTTTTCAATGCGAGTGTTTAGGGTCATTTGGAAATGGCAGGACGTAGC
The DNA here is from genome assembly GCA_029721435.1 of Gymnothorax reevesii. Classification (NCBI taxonomy): domain Eukaryota; kingdom Metazoa; phylum Chordata; class Actinopteri; order Anguilliformes; family Muraenidae; genus Gymnothorax; species Gymnothorax reevesii. Next base: position 4,410,888 of record CM056585.1, on the reverse strand, counting down.
ATGTGTGCAGATTTCTAAAGCTGAGGGGCACAGTGCTTTCAGTTAACCCTTTGAGCGCCGAATGCATTTTGTCAAAAAAATGCAGGAGTCAAAAATGTAGTTTTCCTGAGCTGTTGAAAACCTATTATGTGGCAACTTGTTTAAAAGAGCTCCCGCAGTTGCCACATGATAGGTTTTCAACAGCATCTGACTTTGATATCTTACATCATTGGCGCTGAAAGGGTTAAACTCTCATTTTGTGGAATTAAAGTGCAGGGTTTGTATTCTGACAACATCACACATCTAGAGTGCCGATCGGGGATCAGGATTGCTAACTGGCTCATTGTTGGTTATGGTAAGGTATGATAATAGGAAAGCTGACCCTAGGTCAGTGGCCCAACCCCGAGATGAGTTTGGGCCGGTGTGTTTCGCTTTAATATTGTTGGTTCTCAGATGTTGTGGTACTACTTTATTATGCCCTGTTTCAAGTACACATTGAACCAATTTTATTTTTGCAATTTCATATTTTACTTGAATTTGGCAGCAAAATAGTGCGATTAAAAAAAAAAATCAGCGCTCTGTTACTGTTTATGGTTTATATTTACCTCTAAGGAAAGCATTCTGCTCATTTAAAAAATATTTTCCGAATGCATCCCAGTGATGCTCACTCTGAAGTGCTTATGGCTGCCAATAAAGCATAAACACTGTGGTGTTGTGTACATATTTCCTTTGGCAGTATAAATATGGAGACATAAACATATATCCACAGTCATACCTACTCTTCGGCCATAGCGTTGCTGAACTCGTTGGTTTGTTTGTTGAATGCTGTCTTCAGGAATGACTGTGTGGGCAGACAGGCCTTTTGGACATAAGTCTTACATCTCGGGTTCCGCTCTGGGGCATATGAAAGGAACGGAGGGCTAATAGAACAGAAATCCACCGTTTAAATCCAGGGCCTGAGATAATTAATGGCAGCCATTTCATGCTCGCTGTGTTCCTCCGGAGTGATGAATGACCTGAATTTCGATGCGGTAATTTTCGCTCTTGTGTTGCTAAGCGCCTGGTTTAGTTTCCGTGGCCTAGATTTGGCTGAGAGTGCGGTGCAGGGCAGTGTTGGGAGATGCGGTGTGTCGGTTCTGCATTAGGCTGGGAGGCTCATTATCCAAACGAGTGGGCGGGGCAGTATGATCTCATTAGCATGGTGCACCAGCTGTGGCTTTTCCTTTGATGTCCGGACAGCTAACGTTACATCCTTCCTGTAAACTTGTGTGTGTGTGTGTGTGTGTGTGTGTGTGTTTGTATGTGTGTATATATGTGTGTGTGTGTGTGTGTGTGTGTGTGTGTGTGTGTGTATATGCGCACGTCTGTGTGTATTTATGTCCGTTGACACTGTTGGGGTGTGAGTCGCCCTGTCACCTTGCATCATGAGGTCACGGGCTCGAATCCTAGCTGGACTTTTTCGTGCTCATGTTAGTGTGTTTCCTCCGGGCACTGCTGTGTCCTCCCACAGTCCAGAGACCCGTGTGTCAGGCTAAGAGGAGACTCTGAAGTGCCCACAGGCACGACTGTGTGTGTGAATGGTTTGCGATTGCTGCGATGGTTTCGCGACACGTCCAGGCCGTGTTCCTGTCATTCGCCCAATCAGGAGCTGGGATGGCCTCCAGCCGAACGCTGACCCTGACAGGGGTTAATGGGGTCAGGTAATGCATGGGTGGGTGTGTGAAGTGCTTTAGCTGTGAAACTGATCTGGGCACAGATGGATTCGCTCTCTCGCCGTGAGCACAGCTGTTGCACAGACCGCAGTGTGCTGTACCGCGCTAGAGCCTCAGACCAATGCGCCCATTACAGGAAGTTAAAAGCCTGGTAAAGACGCGCGTGATATTTACGACAGCCGGCTTCCACAAATGATATGACTGTGCGCTTCTCTTCGCCTTGGTGTGTGTGTGTGTGTGTGTGTGTGTGTGTGTGTGTGTGTGTGTGCGTGTGCCTGTGCTGGGAAACAGCCTTTGGCATCTTGCTTTTTTTTTTTGTTAGAGCTCAGAATAGATTTTCTAACCAACACCAGCGCCAAAGTGGGAGTTAAATTTTATTATTGAATAATGACTGAGTGTTTGACATTAATTGGACCTCCTTCTGACCGAAGTTACACACGTACCCCTCACCACAAACACACACACACACACACACCTAACTCAACAAAGCTCACTCCCCCACCTCACTCATCTCACAAGTAATAAGCAAATGCATGATAAGGATAATAAGTGAGAAGTTATTATAATTACAGAAAGTATGGTTGCAAGTAGTAACAGTTACAACAGTGAGATTAAAATTGAAGTCATCATGATGACACCTTAAACAGAGGCTGAAATATTCATCCCTGATATTTCTTATGCATCTACGCTGCGTTTTACAGTATTTTACTGTCAAATTAAAAAACATTCATTCCTTCTATGTCCCCGTCCATGAAGTGGAGCCAGGGCCAATGCAGTAGCGCTTGTCTGTCAGTCTGTCTGTCCATCTATCTGTCTGTCTGTCTGGATAAGGAGGGACAAGTTTTTATAGATGGTAGTATACGTCCTAGATGAATGAATTTTTGTGTGTTTTTCGTGAATCATGACCTGGATTGAGTTGAAAACAAGATTTGATGGTGACAGGGGATAATGATGACAATGTCTGCTTGTTGTACTTAACACGCACATGTAAACACACACTGTCCTTTTAATAAATTTTAAACACACACACACACACACACACACACACGTAAAACTACTCTTGATTTTGCACACAAACAGAACATGAGCAGCCCTTTCACTGTACTTTACACGCGCATATACAGTAAACTGGCTCTTTTCAGTTTTTCTTGTTTTGGCTTATCTCCCCGTGTGACCTCTGACCTCTCTCTTTCTCCCTCCCTCAGTGGGTCATGGCCAGAGTGAAGGCGAGAGGATGGTGATTGGAGATTTTCACATATACGTCAGGGACTCCCTGCAGCACATTGACCTGATGAAGGGGCGGTACCCGAACCTGCCCATCTTCATCTTTGGACACTCCATGGTGAGGCCCTCTCATTAGCCAATCATTCATCAGCTCTAAAAACCTCTGTGCTGCTTCTGTCAGTCTGGGGGTATTAAGTGGCAGCCTGGATGCTCATTCAGAGCCATGAATAGTTGCAGTTTTATTTCACTCTAACTGGTGTAGATCTGTGTTTTTCCAGCTGCTATGTGCGCTTAGCCTAGCAGCCTAGCTAATCGTTCACGGCTCACAAAACTGAACTGTTTGGCTCCCTAGTGACAGAATTGTCGACAGTAATCTCTGTCCGCTGTGCTGTTGGAACCAGAGTTAGAACAGCCCAAGTGCCAAGGCCGTCCTCTAAGCGAGTTTGATGAAGTTTAATGACCTCCTCCTGATTCCTCCACAGAGGATATTTCTGTCACACAGCCGGCAAACCAGCTTTACAAATGGCGCACTTCCACAAAGGAAAACCAGATCAAACCATGCCCCTAAATTTCATAAATATCTTTAAAAATCTTCTCCAAAACTACTTATTTAAGGAAGCTGAATTTTCCTACCAATTAGGACACAATTTGTCAACAGGCAAACTATCATTATTTCAATGACTTTCTCTCTAAAAAAACAATATTTTTAAACCCCATGTTTACAAATTGTTCATTCAATGTCACATGGGACAAATAATATTAGATTGATACATCACAGACTATACGTAGACATTGGAAATCGTGTCCAGAATGTTGCGCGGGTCTTGTAGTGTCCTGCAAACAATTAACTACAGGTGAGCTGCATTCCCCCGGGGACTGTTTTTATGTTACGGTTTCCACTGACTCGAGTGGATGAACCGAGCACTTGAAATGGACTTTATGCTAACGGCTAAAATCCAGCTCTATTTTTACGTAGGTTTCCTGGTGTCGTTCAGTGTGTTGCACCCTAACCACCCTGGCGAGCACCAGTATAGGTAAAAAAACCCCATTCTCAATTCCTGTCAATGGTAACCTTAATGTAAACAAGCACAAAACCGCACATCCCACTGAACATCCTTACTTTGTGTCTTTGCTAAACATCCATGAGTCAGTGAGCAAGTGAGCTCAGTCTGTGACACAAACTTAGTCTGAATATGAAGTTTTTCTTGTGTCCTTGTGAGCAGATTAGTAAAGCTAGTCGGCAATTTTGACGATAGAGAAATATTTTGTGAATGAATCAGGAGTTTACCTCACGGTATCAGACACGCGCGGTGAATGACCAGAATTCGGTGGCGAGAGCGCGGCAAACTCAGGTTCTGAGCCGTACAGTGTGGTGGGGCCCCAAAACTGAACGTCTGTGTGTTAACCCTTATAGCGCTGAAATAGATTTCTTAAAGATATAAATTTAATAACGGTGTGCTGTCGAAAACTAATTTGCCACAAGTCGCCACAAGATAGGCTTTCAACAGCTTTTATTTTGATATCTTTCATCATTGAGCAACGATGGCTGCGTTTAGCGCTTTAAGGGTTAAATGGTTCTCCCCGAGTCCATGTAAAATCGATGGTGGGCCACTGGTGCAGCCCGTCAGAGGTTATGTGCGTTCAGATGCTCCACAGATGGGGCACAGTGAGTGCCTGTTTGGAGCAGAACCCCTCACATCTCCCTGTGAGTGGGGAGAGGGTATCTGTCAGGGTCGCACATAAAGCAGCGCTTGTGTTCATCGCCACTGAGTGCAGTGTCTCTGTTCAATGGTGCCTTTCTTCCAGTATCAGTGGCGATCAGTGCTGCTTGTGTGAGGCGTCAGGAACCAGTCAGGAACCAGTCAGGAACCAGAACTGAGCTGTCTGCGCTCCTGACTCTTTCTGTTGCACCTCTCATGTTCTGCTTTGTACAGCTTAACTTCCATGTGTGCGTGTGTGTGTGTGTGCGCATGTGTGTGTGTTTGTGTGTGTGTGTGTGCGTGTGCACGCGTGTGTGTGTTTGTGTGTGTGTGTGTGTGTGTGTGTGCGCATGTGTGTGCATGTGTGTGTGTGTATGCGTGTGTTTGTGTGCGCGTGTGTGTGTTTGTGTGTGTGTGTGCGTGTGTGTGTGTGCGCATGCGTGTGTTTGTGTGCGTATGTGTGTGTTTGTGTGTGTGTGTGTGTGTGTGTGCGCATGTGTGTGTGTGTGTGTGTGTGTGTGTGTGCGTGTGTGTGTGTGCATGTGTGTGTGTGCATGCGTGTGTTTGTGTGCACGTGTGTGTGTTTGCGTGTGTGTGTGCATGCGTGTGTTTGTGTGCGTGTGTGTGTGTTTGTGTGTTTGCGTGTGTGTGTGTGTGTGTGTGTGTGTGTGCGCGCGTGTGTGTTTGTGTGTGTGTGTGTGCGTGAGTGTGTTTGCGTGTGTGTGTGTGCATGCGTGTGTTTGTGTGCGTGTGTGTGTGTTTGCGTGTGTGTGCATGCCTGTGTTTGTGTGCATGTGTGTGTTTGTGTGTGTATGTGTGTGTGTGTGTGCGCGCGCGTGTGTTTGTGTGTGTGTGTGTGTGTGTGTGCGTGAGTGTGTTTGCGTGTGTGTGTGTGTGTGTGTGTGCGCGCGTGTGTGTGTTTGTGTGTTTGTGTGTGTGTGCGTGAGTGTGTTTGCGTGTGTGTGTGTGCATGCATGTGTTTGTGTGCGTGTGTGTGTGTTTGTGTGTGTGTGTGCGCGCGTGTGTGTGTTTGTGTGTGTGTGTGTGCGTGTTTGCGTGTGTGTGTGTGTGTGTGTGTGTGTGTGTGTGTGTTAGGATGCCATTAGACCACTGTGCTCCAGAGCTGTGCCAATGGTCGCTGTCAGTCCAGACCTCTGCACAGTGTCCTCCTACAGCAGCGAGGTCATACTGGATGACATCATAAACACTTTAATTGCTGCTGTGGTGGAGTGTGATGCCATGGGGAATGTTATCCTGTTCCAGGGCGGAGCTATCTCCATCCTGACCGCGTGCGAGAGACCCGATGATTTTGCGGGGGTGGTGCTGATTGCGCCGCTGGTCCAGATGAGCCCGGAATCGGCCACACCCATCAAGGTGACCCCCAGTTACGAGCCCCTCTTACCCTGCGGATCCAGCGCGTGTGCAGAGTGAGAGTCACAGTCTGTCGTGGAGCCTAAACTCCACAGGATCTGCAGTGGGAAACTGCATGCGCCGGTTCTGTAGCAGAGAACTGCAGTCAAGAATTTCCTCAGTGGAAAACTACAGTCTCTTGGTTCTGTAGGTGCTCATATTAGCGATACAGATCGGATTTTGCTTCTATGATCACCGCACAGTTCTTGCACAGAATATTGGGATCACTCAGCTCTATGGTTGAGTCCAGATTCTGTTTGAGTTGTAATTCGACTTGTTAGATATGTCTCAATATAAAGGATTCTACTGCAGCTCTGAATGTGAGAATGAGGCATAACGGGCAGCAGAATCGCAGTAGAGTTGAGTCAGATGGATGAGCTGACCGTGTTCTGAGGGAGATGGAGCTCTGAGCTGCTGTCCGTGTCGCCGCAGGTGTTTATGGCGAAGATGCTGAACACGCTCATGCCCAGTATCACTCTCGGAAGCATTAACTCCCAGTGGATTTCTCGAGACCCCAAGCAGGTGAGGCTGAAGAGTTTTTATTTTTCTGAGCATGGGCAGTTGGGATCAGTACTGAGCCTGTTTGTCTTGGGACAACACTGAGCATGTGCAGTGTGTGTCAGCACTGAGCATGTGCGGTGTGTGTCTGCACTGAGCATGTGCGGTGTGTGTCAGCACTGAGCATGTGCAGTGTGTGTCAGCACTGAGCATGTGCGGTGTGTGTCAGCACTGAGCATGTGCGGTGTGTGTCAGCACTGAGCATGTGCAGTGTGTGTCAGCACTGAGCATGTGCGGTGTGTGTCTGCACTGAGCATGTGCGGTGTGTGTCAGCACTGAGCATGTGCAGTGTGTGTCAGCACTGAGAATGTGCGGTGTGTGTCAGCACTGAGCATGTGCGGTGTGTGTCAGCACTGAGCATGTGCGGTGTGTGTCAGCACTGAGCATGTGCGGTGTGTGTCAGCACTGAGAATGTGCGGTGTGTGTCAGCACTGAGAATGTGCGGTGTGTGTCAGCACTGAGAATGTGCGGTGTGTGTCAGCACTGAGAATGTGCGGTGTGTGTCAGCACTGAGCATGTGCGGTGTGTGTCAGCACTGAGCATGTGCGGTGTGTTTCAGCACTGAGCATGTGCGGTGTGTGTCAGCACTGAGCATGTGCGGTGTGTGTCAGCACTGAGAATGTGCTGTGTGTGTCAGCACTGAGCATGTGCGGTGTGTGTCAGCACTGAGCATGTGCGGTGTGTGTCAGCACTGAGCATGTGCGGTGTGGGTCAGCACTGAGCATGTGCGGTGTGGGTCAGCACTGAGCATTTGCAGTGTAGGACGGCGCTGAGCATGTGCGGTATGAGCCAGTACTGGGCATGTGCGGCGTGGGGTCAGCACCGAGCTTGTGCAGTTGTAGTCAGCACGTAGCATGTGCAGAGCGGGTGAGCACTGAGCGTGTGCGGTGAAGTCTGAGCAGTACCTCTCTCTCTGAAGGTAGAGGCTTACGATAAAGACGAGCTGAACCACCACGGAGGTCTGCGCGTGTCGTTCGGGATGCAGCTTCTGGCTGCGACGCAGCAGATAGAGAAGGTGATCCCTGACATCGCCTGGCCCTTCCTGCTTCTGCACGGTGACGCTGACAAACTGTGTCACATCGGAGGGTCGAAGCTGATGATGGAGAAGTCCAAGAGCCCCGACAAAAAGCTGAAGGTGAGAGAGCCTGGGGTCTCGCTCACGGTCCCGAAGTGCACAATGTTACTGACTGCTGCTCTTTGGGAAAAGGGTGATATTTCTCGCTTCAAGCAAGAGTGGAAAGGAACTCAACAGAAGTTATGTAATATTAAAAGGCCTTTAATCAACTTGGCTATATTAACCACAATGCAATACAGTCTTGTTAATATTACATAACCTGCACTGAGTGTCAGGGATGGTTATGTGGTGATATATTGGAAATAAAGATGGCAGAGTTCAATTCAAACATCATCATGCCTCCGCCCGCCAGAGTGTCACACACCTTATAAGTTGATCTGTGGTCGCTCCATACAGCTGACCTTATGTGACCTTGACCTGATGACCTCCAAAACCTAATCAGTTCAGCTACACATTGTGGGGAGGTAACATGTCTGATTCGGTCAAAATCCCTCCACTCCTTCAGTAGATTGTGAACATCAGATATTTGTGATGGACAGTATGAGTGTGTGTGTGTGTGTGTGAGAGAGTGTTTGTGTGTGTGTGAGAGAGAATGTTTGTGTGCATGTGTGTGCGTACTTATGAGTGTGTGTGTGTATGTGTGTGTGTGTGTGTGTGTGTGTGTCGGAGCAGGTAAATGTGTGTGTATGAGTAAGGCAGATAACCAGCGTTGTTCTCAGCTTTGTCCAGGTCAGACGCTTGAAGCAGGTGTCCCTGTTTCCTAATGAGCGTTGTGTGCCCCCTACAGTCAGTGTCCTGCTACTACACAGTGGGAAGAGGGTGTAGTGCAATGTAACGCTCATACGCACACACTCACTCACAAACAGACACACACACCCACACACGCTCTCTCACAGACACACACGTACACACACACTCATATGCACAGATACATTCGCGCACGCTCAGAAGCGCTCACCAAATAATGCTCACATACACTCTCACTCACATATACACCAAAGATACGCACAATGAACACACAGACACACACAGACACACACACAAACACACACTCACCAAACATGCATATGCACACAAGTGCACGCACGGCTCCGAAATGATCATATCACATCCCATAACTGGTGAAATGTGAAACATTAACCCCCTGTTGGCCGGTGTAACAGAGTGAGGAGCACGTTGACCTGTGCTGAGGCAGTGCCCTGTTGGCCGGTGTAACAGTGTGAGGAGCACGTTGACCTGTGCTGAGGCAGTGCCCTGTTGGCCGGTGTAACAGTGTGAGGAGCACGTTGACCTGTGCTGAGGCAGTGCCCTGTTGGCCGGTGTAACAGTGTGAGGAGCACGTTGACCTGTGCTGAGGCAGTGCCCTGTTGGCCGGTGTAACAGTGTGAGGAGCACGTTGACCTGTGCTGAGGCAGTGCCCTGTTGGCCGGTGTAACAGTGTGAGGAGCACGTTGACCTGTGCTGAGGCAGTGCCCTGTTGGCCGGTGTAACAGTGTGAGGAGCACGTTGACCTGTGCTGAGGCAGTGCCCTGTTGGCCGGTGTAACAGAGTGAGGAGCACGTTGACCTGTGCTGAGGCAGTGCCCTGTTGGCCGGTGTAACAGTGTGAGGAGCACGTTGACCTGTGCTGAGGCAGTGCCCTGTTGGCCGGTGTAACAGTGTGAGGAGCACGTTGACCTGTGCTGAGGCAGTGCCCTGTTGGCCGGTGTAACAGTGTGAGGAGCACGTTGACCTGTGCTGAGGCAGTGCCCTGTTGGCCGGTGTAACAGTGTGAGGAGCACGTTGACCTGTGCTGAGGCAGTGCCCTGTTGGCCGGTGTAACAGTGTGAGGAGCACGTTGACCTGTGCTGAGGCAGTGCCCTGTTGGCCGGTGTAACAGAGTGAGGAGCACGTTGACCTGTGCTGAGGCAGTGCCCTGTTGGCCGGTGTAACAGTGTGAGGAGCACGTTGACCTGTGCTGAGGCAGTGCCCTGTTGGCCGGTGTAACAGTGTGAGGAGCACGTTGACCTGTGCTGAGGCAGTGCCCTGTTGGCCGGTGTAACAGTGTGAGGAGCGCGTTGACCTGTGCTGAGGCAGTGCCCTGTTGGCCGGTGTAACAGTGTGAGGAGCACGTTGACCTGTGCTGAGGCAGTGCCCTGTTGGCCGGTGTAACAGTGTGAGGAGCACGTTGACCTGTGCTGAGGCAGTGCCCTGTTGGCCGGTGTAACAGTGTGAGGAGCACGTTGACCTGTGCTGAGGCAGTGCCCTGTTGGCCGGTGTAACAGTGTGAGGAGCACGTTGACCTGTGCTGAGGCAGTGCCCTGTTGGCCGGTGTAACAGTGTGAGGAGCACGTTGACCTGTGCTGAGGCAGTGCCCTGTTGGCCGGTGTAACAGTGTGAGGAGCACGTTGACCTGTGCTGAGGCAGTGCCCTGTTGGCCGGTGTAACAGTGTGAGGAGCACGTTGACCTGTGCTGAGGCAGTGCCCTGTTGGCCGGTGTAACAGAGTGAGGAGCACGTTGACCTGTGCTGAGGCAGTGCCCTGTTGGCCGGTGTAACAGTGTGAGGAGCACGTTGACCTGTGCTGAGGCAGTGCCCTGTTGGCCGGTGTAACAGTGTGAGGAGCACGTTGACCTGTGCTGAGGCAGTGCCCTGTTGGGCACGTTGGGCACGTTGACCTGTGCTGAGGCAGTGCCCTGAGGCAGTGCCCTGTTGGCCGGTGTAACAGAGTGAGGAGCACGTTGACCTGTGCTGAGGCAGTGCCCTGTTGGCCGGTGTAACAGTGTGAGGAGCACGTTGACCTGTGCTGAGGCAGTGCCCTGTTGGCCGGTGTAACAGTGTGAGGAGCACGTTGACCTGTGCTGAGGCAGTGCCCTGTTGGCCGGTGTAACAGTGTGAGGAGCACGTTGACCTGTGCTGAGGCAGTGCCCTGTTGGCCGGTGTAACAGTGTGAGGAGCACGTTGACCTGTGCTGAGGCAGTGCCCTGTTGGCCGGTGTAACAGTGTGAGGAGCACGTTGACCTGTGCTGAGGCAGTGCCCTGTTGGCCGGTGTAACAGTGTGAGGAGCACGTTGACCTGTGCTGAGGCAGTGCCCTGTTGGCTGGTGTAACAGTGTGAGGAGCACGTTGACCTGTGCTGAGGCAGTGCCCTGTTGGCCGGTGTAACAGTGTGAGGAGCACGTTGACCTGTGCTGAGGCAGTGCCCTGTTGGCCGGTGTAACAGTGTGAGGAGCACGTTGACCTGTGCTGAGGCAGTGCCCTGTTGGCCGGTGTAACAGTGTGAGGAGCACGTTGACCTGTGCTGAGGCAGTGCCCTGTTGGCCGGTGTAACAGTGTGAGGAGCGCGTTGACCTGTGCTGAGGCAGTGCCCTGTTGGCCGGTGTAACAGTGTGAGGAGCGCGTTGACCTGTGCTGAGGCAGTGCCCTGTTGGCCGGTGTAACAGTGTGAGGAGCACGTTGACCTGTGCTGAGGCAGTGCCCTGTTGGCCGGTGTAACAGTGTGAGGAGCACGTTGACCTGTGCTGAGGCAGTGCCCTGTTGGCCGGTGTAACAGTGTGAGGAGCACGTTGACCTGTGCTGAGGCAGTGCCCTGTTGGCCGGTGTAACAGTGTGAGGAGCACGTTGACCTGTGCTGAGGCAGTGCCCTGTTGGCCGGTGTAACAGTGTGAGGAGCACGTTGACCTGTGCTGAGGCAGTGCCCTGTTGGCCGGTGTAACAGTGTGAGGAGCACGTTGACCTGTGCTGAGGCAGTGCCCTGTTGGCCGGTGTAACAGTGTGAGGAGCACGTTGACCTGTGCTGAGGCAGTGCCCTGTTGGCCGGTGTAACAGTGTGAGGAGCACGTTGACCTGTGCTGAGGCAGTGCCCTGTTGGCCGGTGTAACAGTGTGAGGAGCACGTTGACCTGTGCTGAGGCAGTGCCCTGTTGGCCGGTGTAACAGTGTGAGGAGCACGTTGACCTGTGCTGAGGCAGTGCCCTGTTGGCCGGTGTAACAGTGTGAGGAGCGCGTTGACCTGTGCTGAGGCAGTGCCCTGTTGGCCGGTGTAACAGTGTGAGGAGCACGTTGACCTGTGCTGAGGCAGTGCCCTGTTGGCCGGTGTAACAGTGTGAGGAGCACGTTGACCTGTGCTGAGGCAGTGCCCTGTTGGCCGGTGTAACAGTGTGAGGAGCACGTTGACCTGTGCTGAGGCAGTGCCCTGTTGGCCGGTGTAACAGTGTGAGGAGCACGTTGACCTGTGCTGAGGCAGTGCCCTGTTGGCCGGTGTAACAGTGTGAGGAGCGCGTTGACCTGTGCTGAGGCAGTGCCCTGTTGGCCGGTGTAACAGTGTGAGGAGCACGTTGACCTGTGCTGAGGCAGTGCCCTGTTGGCCGGTGTAACAGTGTGAGGAGCACGTTGACCTGTGCTGAGGCAGTGCCCTGTTGGCCGGTGTAACAGTGTGAGGAGCACGTTGACCTGTGCTGAGGCAGTGCCCTGTTGGCCGGTGTAACAGTGTGAGGAGCACGTTGACCTGTGCTGAGGCAGTGCCCTGTTGGCCGGTGTAACAGTGTGAGGAGCACGTTGACCTGTGCTGAGGCAGTGCCCTGTTGGCCGGTGTAACAGTGTGAGGAGCACGTTGACCTGTGCTGAGGCAGTGCCCTGTTGGCCGGTGTAACAGTGTGAGGAGCACGTTGACCTGTGCTGAGGCAGTGCCCTGTTGGCCGGTGTAACAGTGTGAGGAGCACGTTGACCTGTGCTGAGGCAGTGCCCTGTTGGCCGGTGTAACAGTGTGAGGAGCACGTTGACCTGTGCTGAGGCAGTGCCCTGTTGGCCGGTGTAACAGTGTGAGGAGCACGTTGACCTGTGCTGAGGCAGTGCCCTGTTGGCCGGTGTAACAGTGTGAGGAGTAAGTTGACCTGTGCTGAGGCAGTGCCCTGTTGGCCGGTGTAACAGTGTGAGGAGCGCGTTGACCTGTGCTGAGGCAGTGCCCTGTTGGCCGGTGTAACAGTGTGAGGAGCACGTTGACCTGTGCTGAGGCAGTGCCCTGTTGCTCATAACAGGGCCTCTCTACCCGTCCTGGCCTTTGCCCTGTATCTCTCTCTCCATCAGCTGCTCTTTCCTGTGACGTCTAAAACTGATTTTTCACTGTCCAAATTTAGAAGTACAAATTCTTTGAGTCCACTGATGTGAAGCCAAGCATGTGGTGTGTGTTTACCAGGGAGGAATGTGCTCTCACTGTTTCTGTTTATTCGCTCTAACAGCGTACAGGTGCTCAGGGTTAGACCGGCACCACACCGCCTGCACCTCCGTCCACTGCCAGAGTGTGTCAGTGTGTGTGAGTTTAATGTGTGTTTCTGTCTGAGTGTGTGTTTGTATAGCTGTGTATGCAAGTATATAATGTGGGTCTGTTTGCGTGTGTGTGTAATTTTTGGTTGTGTGTGTCTGTATGTGTAATGTGTGGTTGTATGTGTGTGTTTGTGTGTGTGTGCACATGCATCTATGCATGCATGTGTGTGCTTTTGTGTGTGTGCGTGTGCTGTATTGAGTACAACTGTGTGAGTTTGACCTGCCTAGTGTGTGTTTTGAACATATTTTGTTGTGCATAGTGCTGGTCAGTGCTGTGGAATATTGTGATGATGAACACTGAGCCCATGAGGTCCCAGCGCTCCTACTGGTTCTGTCCCAACCCTGCATCTACAGCCTTGTTCTCTGTGTATGTGTGCGTGCGTGTGTGTGTCTCTCAGATGTATGAAGGTGCTTACCATGCTCTGCATCACGAAATCCCGGAAGTAGCGGACTTGGTTCGGCAGGAAGTGACCTCGTGGATCACCGAGCGAATCCCTGGCGAACAGGCATCCTCCCCCTAGCGCAGCCCCGCCCTCTTCCATCTGTGTCTCCGCCTACCTTCTCCACTTGCTTGACTTCCCCCTCCTTTGACCAATCACCAGCTGCCGAACTACTACAAACTGCCAGCTGTTCATGAGGCTAAACCACGTGAGGCTCCACCAATCAAAGCACAGATGCTCAGTAAATTCATTCCAAACAGTTCTGTGGGGCTCTAAGCTCGGGGATTGACTGACCTCGGCTTGGGTCACCAGCGAAACTTTTAGAAGAGGTGATCAGGGCAGGAATGCAGGGCCTCTCTGAATGATCCCGGACCCCATTTAATATGAAGCTCTGTTCGGAGCAGTTAGGAGGAGGAGCTCTGTACATTTGAAGAACAGACCAAGAGATTGTATTAATAAGAGACTTAATTTATTAAAAGACTTTACCTTTATCTTAAACCTACATAGTGGAGTAGGCAATAAGTTCCTGTGGGAATGGTATTCTTTTGCTAAAATATCTTGTGCTCGTTTTTCAACTGGCTCCTGGTGAATTTTCCCTCGCCGGTAATGCGCAGTGTTTGTCACAGGCGCCCTCTGGTGGTAGCCTGGAAATACTGCCAGCCTGCGACTCGCGCACCTCTAATGCAACTGCTTGTTGCCATGGTGATGTTCCGGGGAAGAAAAAAAAGATTCTACCTGAAAAATGGATGTATCTGCGGAATGCAAACATGGCGCTCAGTCCGGGATTTATGTGAAGAATGTGCGCTGTTCAGTACTGATGCCACGGGGAAACGTAAAGCTGTGATGTGACGACAGTATGAATTGCATGCTGGTGACTGTGCATATTAGATTAATGACTAATGACTAAATTATTTAGGAATGTGCTTTTTATCTACTCAGTATCCTGTATGTCTTTGTTAATGGTATATTAATGTGGTTTTAAGAACTGATTTATCATAGATTTATTGGTATGTTAGCAACATATTCTATATATTGACAGTCTATAATACAGCCAAACGGGACTAGAATTTTCTTGAATCAGGGTGTTTGTAGGTCTTTGTGTTTCTGTTTGCGTTTATATGTATGCGTATATGTGTTCTGGCATGTGTGTGTCTGTGTGTGTGTGTGTGTGTGTGTGAGTGAGTGAGTGTGTGTGTGTGAGCACGCGCGTGTGTGTATCTTTAGAGGCACTTTTAAAACAATTTTCTCGATTCCAGTATCCATTTGACGTTTGCACTGTGCCGCCAAACTAAATAACAATGTGTTTTCTTTGTACATGTGACAGGATTACTGTTTAAAATACTGTACTTTTAAATTTTGTAAATTGTGGGTAGTGGGTTTTTGGCATCGATCACATTTAGGCTCACAGAATGTGGTTTGCAATACTGAACTTTTGTACACTACATCTTACTGGAATGTTCAAGAACACTTGTGTGCTGATGTACTGATGTACTGATGTACTTGTGTACTTGATGCTGGTAATTAAACACTAGACCTCTCCGTTCACTGTCATGTCCTACTTATTTCTCACAGCAGTAATACTTCAGGCTGGGGACCACAACCTTTGATTTTATTTATTTGTGAGCTTCCATGTTGGCTACAGTACTGTTTGTAAATGTTACCATTTGATGAATTGTACCAGATTTACCCTCAGCTGATTTTCCTGAAGGTACTTTTCCTTTAATGCATGTTTGAGTGACAGTTCCAGGTTTTAATCGATGCAGTTATTTAGCAAACTCGGTGATTCTGTATCACGAAACACTCCCGTGGTAGTGTATGTCTGATGGATTACCACACAGATAATAATTCTCAGCAGTAAAACTGGAATTTCAGTCCACATTTCAGAGGTAGGATGTTCTCAGGTTTTACCTGTTGCAGTTATATAATGAAGAAGGTCCTGCTTTGTAGTTCAGGGCCACAGTTGCAGTGTGGCGGCTGTTAGCCATCACAGTACAGAAAGCCGTCAAATCCAGTTTTATATCTGTGGCAGAGTTTTGAAAAAGTGTCAGATAGATCAGAAAAGCAATGTAGAAATCCTCATTGGGAGTTCAAGGCTTATTGCAATTCATTAATTGAACTTCAACTCATTTTGGGTATGGACTAAAATGGAAATAGAATTAAATCCTGCTTAGCCCTATGTAAGACTTAAGGGGTCTTCAGGGTAAAAATTTAAAAAAATTTTTTTTTTTTTTTTTTTTGGAAAATTTCAATATTTTTGATTTTCACATAAATAAAGGAATGCAGTGAGATGTCAGTAATCACCAAGAATCTATGTTTTTACTCTGCCTCAATTGTTAATTGTGACTTTAAATGCAAATTACTGGAAATCATAATTTTGACTGATTTTCAACCTTGTGGCATTTATAAAATCATTGATATTCATCTGATTGACTTGAAATTTGGACTGAAATTGTATCTGTTGGAGATCTATGAAATTACACAGGATTTTGTTAATAGGTGCATCCCTTAGGGGGTTAATTTTGAAAATGAAGCAAGTTGATGATAGAGATTTTCATTATGGTTTCATAACAGAGCTCATTAAAATATTCATAATGTTCCAAACAAAATAATCCTATGTTTTTTCATAGAACTATTTTAAACCTTTCTTATGAGACTAATTTGAGTAAAATCTGACCATGGGTTATTGAAATATCAGTGCCACAAAATATTTTCAGATTGTCATTCAAGTTCCATTTCCATGGCAACTATGTAAATTTTTGTCAAAATACTACATTTATGAGGTTAAATCATGTTGAATATGGTTATTTCTTAGTTTTTACATTATTATGGTTATTTCTACACTTGACCCTGAAGACCCCAAAATGAAATGCAAATACATGACACTGAATATTTAATCACCAAATAAGTGCACTACATCTGAATTACTTTGTATTAAAGTGTATGCATTTGTATGTGTAAATCATGATTGTGAAAAATGAAAGGTATTCTTGGAGGGTAAAAGTATTATTTTACCATTTAGTTTAATTGATCCACAGAGTCCTCTCATAGCTCGCTGTTAATTAGCTTCCAACCATTAAAAAAATCTGTCTTCATAAACACTGAAGAAAAAATCTCTGTCCACATAAGCACTGTTTAAAAAAGAAATTGTGTCCAGACAAGCACTGTTTAAACAATAAAATCCCGGCCACACAAATGCAAAAAAATGAATATAAATCTCTTTTCAAGAGCAAGCCAAACTAACAGGCAGCAATGATATAATTGCATTAAGACTTTGTGGAGCAAATCACAAGCTCTAAAAAGTCACTGTAACTGGTAAACTGAGGCATGTTTGCATGGGCCAGTCGCTGTGTCACACTACTACTGCTGCTCATGTCTCCCTGAGCGGACAGCGTCCGGCAAACGTTTCCATCGATGGAGGATGCTGTTGAACTGTATCAAAAACTACATATCCCATGACCCAGCCAGCACCTTCCTATAATTGATAACTGTGTTAAGCAAGCCTTTAAAAGCATGACAGCCTGGTGAGGTAAGGTGGTTAGCAACTGTATATTGTACTTAGTTGGTTTACCTGGCTAGTTATCAAGTTATGTAGCTTACGAAAACTTAAATTAATAGCTAAGTTAGAACATAACCTTACCTTTCCTCCATTTGGGTTTCGCTGCAAGTCATCCAGTGGAGCTGTTAGCCTTCGTTCAGAAGCACTATATGATTACAGTTCTTTCAACACGCAAATGCTGGTCGCACTTTGGATTGCTTCCAAAATAAATGCACCTCTGAGCTAGGCCTACCTGACCCATCCTCATGAGGTGATGATAAGAGCAGTGGAATGGCGCAAAGAGGAAGGGGAATGTCAAATGTGTGGACTGTTAGCCTCTTGAACAATTAAATTACGTTTGGTCAAGTGTAGATGAGCTATGGCAGGCATGATGAACTTGGTTTCCTTCAATTTCAAGGAGAATGGATGATCTGATCCAACTCAAATTTGCTGTTAGCATTGGCGGTGGATAGAAGGTTCCTCTCAAAAGAGGGAGGACTGCTAATTCTAAAATGACTGCCGGCAGTGCCGGGGCAGCTGTGTTGAATTTGGTTCTTGTGGATTTTGAGGACTCCGAATGATCTGCTTAAAGTAGAATTTGCTGTGTATTTTCAGGGTGTGTAGAGATAGGTTTCTGTCAAAAATGGGCACGCTGGAATTTTCAAAATGGCTGTAATGGCCACCGTCTTGAATTGGGTTTTTGTCCATGAAATCTAGCCTGCAATGGATTGGGCTGCAAGGGTAACAACACAAGGACCTTGTCTCCTGGTTTAAACTCATGGCTTCTAGCCTTATGATCATACCAAGTTTTCATTTTTCCCTGACTTGATTTCAAGTTCTCTTTGGCTTGGTCACAAGCTGCACACAATCTTTCCTTGAACTTGCTAGCATAGTCTAACAGACTGATATGCAGTTCTTCCTCTTGCCATTGACCACTCAACAATAGCAAAGGTCCTCTCACTTTATGGCCAAACACTAGCTCAAACGAACTGGATCCAGTAGACTCCTGCACTGCTTCTCTTGCTGCAAACAACAGCAAATGAACACCTTCATCCCAGTCCTTCTCATGATCATAACAGTAAGTCCTCTTCATTGTCTTGAGAGTGGAATGAAACTGCTCTAAGGCACCCTGACTTTCTGGATGATAGGCACTAGAAAGAATCTGCTTTGCACCTAGTTCATACACAACCTGCTGAAACAAACCGGAAGTGAAATTGCTACCTTGGTCTGAGTGAATTTCCCTGGGAAGGCCAAACAACGTGAAGAACTTTATCAAAGCCTTCGAGATTGCAGTTGCCTTGATGTTGCGTAGAGGTGTGGCTTCAGGGAATCTAGTAGATGCACACATGATTGTCAACAAGTACTGATTTCCAGATCTAGTCTTGGGTAATGGACCAACACAATCAACAATGACCTAAGAGAATGGCTCCCCAAATGCTGGGATAGGCTGCAATGGAGCTACAGGTGGGTCTAACTGGTGTTTTCCAACTACCTGACAAGTGTGACAGGTTTTACAAAAGTTGGGAACATCTTTCCGAAGCCCAGGTCAGAAGAAGTGTTTCATGATCTTATCAACAGTCTTGTTAACACCAAGATGACCTCCTAAAGGTAAACTATGAGCCATTGTAAAGATCTCATTCCTGTAGACCTTTGGAACAACAATTTGCTTGACCACTGCCCAATCTGCATTGGCAGGGATATCAGAAGGGCGCCACCTCCGCATCAACACTCCATCTTTTAGATAATACCCAACTGGAACTGCGTCTATTTATTTATCAGGAAGGGCTCTACTCTTTAGTACACAAATTTCAGGATCATTAGTTTGCTCCTGAATCAACCGCTTTCTGGACAGAGACAAGTCTCCAGACACATCAGAATCACCAGACCCATCTGGCTGGCTGAACAAAGAACTGATAAACGTGTCTGATAAGTCCTCAAATGGAGAAACCAAAGTAGGCCGAACAGAGTCATGAGGTGAACCACCAGAGTCATGACTATTCAATGTGCTGGACGGCACCACATTATCTTCTTCTTTAGCCTTCTTGGCCATAGCACGGGTCACTGCACAGGAAGGATACAGAGATGGGTCTTCATCGCCATCCTCAGTGCTCGGCTGTGAAGAAAGATGAACTGGGGGAACCACATTGACCCCAGCCAGGTCATTGTCTAGCAACAAAGAAACACCCTTGATAGGTAGGCTTGACATAAGTCCCACCTTTACCTGTCCTGTAACTAAATCTGACTTCAAGAATACAGAGCGCAAAGGTACAGATACAGTCCTCCCTTCAATACCTTGTACAAGTATGAAATCCCAAGAAGCGGTCTCATCATGTAAATCCAAGGAGTCCATCAACAAAAGTGACTGAGAAGCTCCGGTACCCTTAGGATATATATGGGGACAGGAGTAGTATGCTCATTCAGAGCCACAAATCCCTCTGACACAAATGGAAGAAATTCCTCCCTCACAAAGTCAGCTGTATCAGGCTTCTTAGCCCCACAATGAGCAGGCAATTTAGCAGATCGGTCATCTACTACAGGGGTTTCTAACCTTGTCTTCACAAAGGCATTGGGTTTAGTATCCTTTTCTCTTTCTTTCTTAAACCAACAGTTAGTTGTGACATGACCAGATTTCTTGCAATAATTGCAAACTAGACCACTTTTGTCACTGTCAGCTTTCACACTTTCATCAGACCTGTGACTGGATTTCTGAGCACCGTCACCAGATTTGTCTTTGTCTTTGGGTGAGGAATCTTGGGTATCACCGTTACCTTTTGTCTGAAATTGGAACCATTTATTGTTACTGCTAGACTGAAATTTGGACTTATGTGTGAGAACACATTCATCTGCAAATTTAGCAGCTGATTGCAAATTCAGTGCTTGCTTCTCATTAAGGTAGGTCTTAATCCTTAACACAGTTCTTGAATTCTTCAACTAACACCATCTCTTTTAGTGAGTTTAAATCATCCTTGACCTCCATAGAAGTACACCAGCGCTCAAAGCAAACTTTCTTCTCGTTAGCAAATTCCACATAAGTCTGATTGTCAGATTTCTTCAGATCTCTGAATTTCTGTCGGTAAGCCTCTGGAACCAACTCATAAGCTCTTAAAATAACCTTTTTGACAATCTTATAATCAGAGGAATCATCTGCAGACAAAGCCAAATAGGCTTGGTGAGCTTTACCCTTGAGGACAGTTTGCAACATCAGAGGCCAGTGTTCCTTTAGCTACTGGCAACTCTTAGCTACCTTCTCAAAGCACTGGAAATACTTATCTACCTCCTCCTCTGAGAATGGAGGCTCCAGTTTTACCTCCTGGCTAGCACGAAAGTTGTTTTCAGTTACTATTTTGATTTTTAGTAGCTCTATTTGGAGCCTTTCTTCTCTATCTAATCTCTGTAAATCAAAATATCTCTGTCTCTGTCTCTCTCTTTCCTCTTTCTCTCTCAAATTCTCATTTTTCTTCTCTTGCTAATTTTTCTAACTCAAACTGCCTTTGTTTTTCTTTTTCCTCCCTTTCTCTTTCTGCCCTCTCAAATTCTCTTTGTTTTTCCTCTTTCCTCCCTTTCAATCTCTAGCATTTTTAATTTAAGTTCAATTTCTACATTTGGATTTTCCACTGGAAGCTGTTCCAGATCTCCTGGTGCAAACACATTTTCATCAATGGAATATTCAACTATCTCTCTAGCCAGTCTTGCTTTTCGCATGGCTGGTTTTACCTCTGTCAGCTCTAAATGTCTGCATATTTCTAGCAGTTCTGTCTTTTTTAAAGACTTCAAAACCTCTATGGTTGGTGATGCCAAGAAATCATCCATTGCTGTTGATCTGTCAATATATACTGAGTACAAATGAAAACGCACCACTCACGAAATCTGGAATAGTTCCACGGATTGATATGTGAAGTATATACGTATGATGATTTTGAGATAATGAATGATTTAAGAAGACATGTAAACATCATTCAATTTCATTCATGATAATGTTAATGCGCGAGAGAGGTTTAACTGGTGTAGGGGTCAAACAGGAAAGTCAATAACGGGTGTGACCGCCATTTGCATTGACACATGCGGTGCATCGTCGTCGCATGGAGTTGATCAGTCTCTGGATAGTGTTCTGAGGGATAGCATTCCACTCCTGAACAAGGGGAACCTCAAGTTCTCGGATGTTGTCCATCTGGCGTCGACGTGAAAGACATCGTCCAATTTCATCCCATAAGTGCTCGATAGGGGAGAGGTCGGGTGACAGAGCTGGCCACTAAAGCACGGGGATATTCTGCTGTGCAAGGTACTGCATGGACACCCTTGCAGTGTGTGCCCTAGCGTTGTCCTGTTGGAACGTGTGGACATCGTGGTGTTGGTTGAAGAACGGCACAACATGGTTCTGCAGCACAACATGGTTCTGCAGCACCTGGTCCCGGTAGTAGACGCCGTTCACCCTTCCTCTGCAGATATGGTGAGGGGTTCTGTGACGGTAGCTTATTCCACCCTACACCATAACGCTGCCACCACCCCAACGGTCCGTTTGAATGACACAATCGGCGTTATAACGTTCACCACGTCTCCACCAAACACGTATACGGCCATCTGCATTCCTTAAGTGAAATCGTGACTCGTCAGAAAAGATGACACCGTGCCATTGTCGTAGTCGTCAATTCTGGTGCCTGTTTGCCCACTGTAGACGCTGGTTTCGGTGACGATCCGTCAATATGGGGCCGAAATAAGGACGTCGTGCATGCAGGCCTGCAGCTCGCAGACGGTTCCGTACGGTGTTGGGGTGAATGAATCCACTTCGTCCTTGGACTTGAGCAGCCGTTCTTGTCCCTGGTAGTGTTCAGTCTCGGACATGATCCCGTACAATCTGACGGTCCTGACGTGCCGTTGTCACACGTTGTTGACCCGGTCAAGGACGATCCCGAGTGCTCCCCGTTTGCAGAAACCTTTGATGGAGTCTTGCGGTCGTTGTGTGTGCGCAGTGTAGTCGTCTGGCAAATTCCCTGGTGCTGGCGCCAATTTGAAGCATGCCTATAGCATGTTCCCGTTCAGGGGCTGTAAGTCGCGGCATGGTGTCGACGTTTCACAAGTGTCAGTGAAGAAGTGAAATTTTATTCGGATTCACATGCTTTTAAAGGCAATGTGTGCACAAATTCAGAGTGAAATTCATTTTTCCCGTGGTGTGCGTGCAAGATGTTGCGTTTCGGCAAAAAATTGCCTCGCGTTACAGTTAACTTGAAATTCTCGCATTTCTTGCACCTGGCATGTCCGGTGACGTCACTGTAGTGTTGTTGTTGTATAAAAAATTATATTGAAGTTCATTTGAACTTAAATATTGACTTTTTTCAAGTGGTGCATTTTCATTTGTACTCAGTTATATACCTATAGGAAAATTTAAAAAAAAATTTACAATTTGAAATGTTAGATTTTCAATAAATGACTCTCACAGTGGTCTATCCTGAACGAACCCCCAATTTGTTGTGGCCCCAATTTGTAATGACATTTACGACAGCAAGGGATGACAGACAAAATTTTAAAGCTTAAACAGATTTAATTCAACAAAGACCAACACTAACCTACTATTTATACTACTGACCAAGATTGATAATATACAATAAAAAAATATTTACAGTCCCTTGAGATGGGGCTGCTTGGTGATGTTCCAGGTAAGGAAAATGCTCCTACACAGGCAAAAATCCACAAAAAGCTTCACAGGTCTTGAAAAGAGTGACAGGTCTGGTCACATGTATCCTTCTGCTTGCAATTTCTCCTACTACTTTACTCTCTCAATTTCTCTCCTTATATACTCTTTTGCAGCCCCCTCCCACCTTTTAGACTTTTTTTTCTCTGGAACTTCCCCTCTCAGACATGCCCAGGACATGCCCAAACCTAGCTCCAGACTGGGCTTCACAACAAAAAAAACTGTCAATACTTTTTTCCACCTTACACCGTCCTCTGTCAATCTAAAGGAAAATGAACTTCCGATCAAATTAGAATTTGCTTTTCAGGTTGGGAGTGAGAATAGGAAGGTTCCTTTCAAAAAAATTTGCACTGCGATTTTTCATTGAGCGAAGCGTCTGTTGACCAGGCACAGGAGGATGTTGTTAATGCTGCTTGGGATGCCCACTTGGGATGTTAGGCGCTCAACTCTGTACGGGATCCTCAAATGCAGCATCGGGGGCATATTACCCTCCTCGCATCGCCCTTGTTTAGAGTTCTGTTTTTACTGAGTCATTCCTCCTTTTAATGTCAACTTCATATATGTGTCACGTCCCTCAGCCTACTGTGGCTCCATTCCAAGGTGATTGTTGGTTTTGGCTTTCTCTGCTGGTAGTGGTCTGTTTTCATTTCCCCTTAAACTACAGGTAATGCAGAGCACCTGTGGTGGCTGGGCTGTGCCCACAAAACCCCTCCTCCGGGACCCAGAGGTTAGCATTCACCGGGGCTGGCAGGGACGCACACAGTTCCATACGGGAACGATTTCCTCTTTGTGCAAGACAGGTGGTTAATCCAGGCTCCGTGTCACGTTATTGTTAGAAGTTGTTTTCCCCTAGACCATATCCTCTGTTAAATGTGAGAAATAAAACTATAGTTGTACTTGCCAACCCAGTGTTGTCCACCCTTGTGTTGTGTTCGGTGGTGTCTGGGCATAACAATATGCAACAAAGTTGAGCTCCTCGTGGGTTCTGTCTAAATTTATGTAAATGTAAATGTTATCATGCAAACATCAGTGAGTTTGAAGCGTTGACGGACAGAAAAGCAGGTAAAGCAGTGACTGAGATGGGCTTGCAGAATGTGGCTTGAAATCGATTGCACTATGGTGTTGCGTCCAGATGGATTTACTCTTGCTAAGAAAAAACACTTAATAATATAGCAATTATCAAAAATTTCAATTTATTCAGTCTTGAGTAATTTTCCCAATGATAATGTGAAAATAGGCAGTGGAGATTACAGAAACATTCAAGTTATTTCAGCCTTAATACCATTTGACTGTTGAACCAAAGAGTACTTTATACTTTACATCTGTTGTTTTATTATGCTAATTTTGTCAGTTAATTGCCTTCCACAGTTCTTTCTATATTCCATACTCACCATGGGATATCACATTGTTCAGCCATATACTTCTGAAGATACTTCTAAAGTCACTTAATTGATCTTTCTGGCAATGTTCCTAATGATGAGTGCATTTTAAGTTTACTTGTGCTCTTCCAATGTAATTCTAATCTTACATCTAAAGTTCCCAGTAAAGGAAAAAGAAAAATTAACAGCTTTTTAACATTCTCGGAATTCATTCCGGCTGGAACAAAATCCAGCATAAATAAGAGTCCCCCAACACCAAGATTAAGAGCCACTGTTGTAAAACCCAGCAACTAAAATGTTTAGTACCAAGACTGGCCGGTAAGGCGAGAGTAGCGCTCTAGATAACAATAGTGAGATCCGCGAAAAGGAATTAAGATTGTAAGCTGTGGTCATAGCAACAGCTTTACCTATGGTTTTACTATAAGGTGACGCAGGAATAGAATCGGCGCTCTATATCTGAGTTCTGAGAAACGCCCTCGAGCCACTGCAAGCACAGGATCAACCGACGGACAAGTGGGTGAGCTTTCAGGTGGAAATACTCAGAATTACAGCTGTATGGAAAAATGAATGCCCCCTCCATGTTAATCTCCTAACTCTGAGATCCCGTCTGTGGTTTTGACAAATGCAGCAGCTTTTTCAAACCTTTGAAACTTGTAGCCTGTTTTAAGCTCTACTGGAGATCCCAAGGACTCCAACAATCCCAAAATTTGCTGCCGCATTACTCAGAAGTGTGTGAAAAAACATGCACAAGATCTAGGCATTTTCCATTTGAAGTAATGCTTAATATGGCATCCTGACTTTGAATATTTCTCTCAGTACAAGGTTGATACGGCTTCAGTGAAGCGCTGTAACCACCAGATATAATGGCCTGGACAAGAGGCTTCTGTAAATGGCGTGAGATGCCTAGAGCCAGTTTCTACATACATGATGGTACTGTTATCTAACGCTCTCATTCCTGGCTGGAGTCAGTGGGGGGTTGGAGCATATGACTGCATCCAATGGGGAGGGGCGCTCCAGAACCCACTGTATACAGCTCACTGATCCATCACACGTTACTCTCTGACACATCAAACCTATGGGGGATTCAGTCTTGAGTAATCCTATCATTCATATCTTTAGACAGTGGGAGGAGATTGTAGTACTGGGTGGAAGCCCACGTGAACACGGGGAGAACTTGCTAACTCCACACAGAAATTCCCTAGCAGTGGCCGCCACAGGCTTTGATCCAGTCTGGCATTGATCATGCTGACTGTGACCAGCAGCCTCCTGAGAACAGCACATAACTAGCTTTGTGCTATTCAGAGACAAGTGATGAAGTCTGGCCAGTAAGGTTTACTGCTCCAGCGCCTCCTACTGGTCATCTGGGAGGCTATAGGTCACTCTCAATTTGCACATTTGCATGTCATGTTCCCTCGCCTTTAGCATGGGAGAATTGTGATTGGGGTTAGGCAAAAAAGCAGTAGCTGAGAGGTGCATGCTCTGGAGCGGAATCGTGTCCTGATTACGCTCCTGAGATGATGGCTCTCATGTAAGTCATGGCCAAGGATTACTGTACACAATTTCCTTATGGGTCATTCCAGATTTGTATGGGTCATTCCAGATTTGTATGGGGGGGAAAAAAATATCATAAAAAAAGTCCAGGCCTGATTCAAACCTTTGATGACATGCTTTCCTGGGAAGTGCAAGCAAGTGATATATTTTTGACATCTTTCCCTCTAAACCATTGACTGTATATATGGTCTATGGATAAACGCAGATAGAATGCTATTTCAGTGACATTGTTTGTTAATATTAAAAGGAAAAACTGGTCTTGACTCAGCATTCAGGAAATAAAGCTAATATTCTTTATTTCAATGAAATGAAATTATCATATCTTCGGCCACCTTTCGGCATTATTGATCGTGCATTGTACAAAGGGCGAAATTACCGTACTAATCCAAAAAATATCGTAAAATAGGCAATCAACTGCTTTATTTTTGAAGAAATAAAAGCACTTTACATACGACTTCAGAGCTGCACATTTTACAGAGGAACCCAACATGCGAGTGTATAATCTGACGTTTTCTAACAACTAAAGACCACAGGATGTCACCCAATCCACATAAAATAGAAAAACTTCATTAAGCAAGAAACGTCATGCAAGCCACAGATACCCAATTCCGAATGCCATTTTCTGCATGGTATTCAGCAGCACTATGAAAATGCATTTCATATTTGTTTAAAAAGTTCAACAAAGCACTTCAGACGGAATCTGCTACCGAGAACCATCGCTTAGAACCCACCACTTGTCGTTTAGACTAATTCCTGATTGGGCCCCTTTTTTCAAATCATTGAAAAGTGTAGCCCACGTCGACTGAGACCATTCTTTCACTTTCATGCTCGATTCCTTCAAGGTCTGCCATTAGGTTGCATGCACTTATCAGTAGGATTATATCCCTTGTTCGGGTTATCTGGGACTTAGATGTGTTCGCAACTGCACTCGCTATGGAACTTAAGGCCGCCCCTAACTTATCGTAGTTATGCGCATGTGCCCTCGTCCGTGCGTCACATGCTTCGCGGCAGTTGGCTTGAGCGCATGTCACTCAGGATGTCTCCTTGTCCTCGTAACCACGCCTCCGAATCAAAGCTCGTGGAGCAGAGGGGGAAGCCTCGCCGCGAGGCAAACGCCGAATGTCTTGTACCGGGAGAAATTAGAACCAACTGACCGGGCATTTAATTGGATATTTTTACATCGAACTTCGGGACATTTCACTGTCGAGATATCGGATTGTTAAATGGGATGCGTTAATTAGGTACCAGTGTTTTCTGCTATTTTCAGTTTTCCTTCTGTCTTTCCTGTTGCTTGAACCAGGCTACACGCGGCTAAGTTAGCCGTTTAGGTTGCTATAATTTCGCCGGCAAATTTTCTTGCTTTATCGCTCGGTTACTGACGGCGCGCTGGCAAGGCTGTCATATATTGCAGAAGTTCTGGCCACAGTATTTGTTTCCAGCTGTCTGCGATAAATATTCTCTAGATACTATTTTACCTGTCGTATTTGGTAACTTAATTTTGCTTCTCTCGAAGCGCATAGCGAATTCCCCGCTGAGCTCGGTGTCTCTCGAAATAACTGGGCCGATAACGACGTTACAGTGTTAAACCGGCCAGCTAATCGGGGTGAGTCGGTCTTTTCGGCCTCACTTGCAGAGGAATTGCCGGGGAAAAAAAGCAACATTCTAGCTTTAGCAAAAGGGTAGAAAGTGTCCCTGGTCGGGGCGCCGGATAAACAAACTAGTTAGGCTAGTTGGCTAAGTCAGCCACTCAGGTCGCGCTTTTGTCACCGGTAAGACGGGTAAGTTTATCACACAGAACTGTTACTCCCGTCAGGTTCCGTATTATCCTTTCTAGAGCTCTATTACACAATCACTGAATTAGTCCTGTCATGGCAACTGCCGGTCAGCTAACGGTAGCTTGATAGTTTGGTGCGAAAACTGAAATTAGTTGTTGGATTCGGAGTCTGAGGCCCAGTAACTACATTTTACAGCAAACCCTGTCAGCCATCGAACTAACCGGGCCCGGCAGCCGGGCTGTATCCCCGCTCTTATACATGCTGATGAAAACAGATGAGGTTTGATCGCTTCAGCTGAGCTCACGGTAAAGGCTCGGGTTTAGGCCTAACTCGCCCGCTTTGTTGCTCGCTTGTATAGCCGACGTTGATCATTCACGTACTGAATCAACCAGTTGCTTTACAGACCGTGAAAACGATTTCGAATGAGCTGATTCACTTGTTGGATGCCAATAGTTTTACGCACATAGCTCGGTTCTTGGCTGTGCCGTAATAACCCATTTATGCCAACGATATGACCATCTAGAGTCGCACTAATGAAAAATCGCTATATCGGTCTGAGGAAGGCTTGCGTTTAAATTCTCGTTTCAAAGTCGACAAACTTGGGCACTGGCTTCTAAATAATTTTGTTCTTGTTATATTGAGTTTATGTTCGCCATAGACGCATTCCTTTAGCTTTTTCCTTCGAATTATAGTCTGTGGATCTCGAACCAACCCTATTTTAACTAACATTATCATCTGTCAGCCCAGTTTCCGTCAAGCCGATTCTACTTGCATGGACTGACAGACGTTGTCTTCATTCTTTGCTTTCGTGATCTTATTAGAAACGCTTCAGAACACTTCATATTTGAAGGAAGACTGATAGAGTTGTGTTGGTCGCTGAAGTCACCAGTGTAGCCATGAGTATCGAAATACCAGCTGGTTTGACGGAGTTGCTGCAAGGCTATACCGTGGAAGTGCTTCGCCAAAGGCCGCCGGACTTGGTGGAGTTCGCCGTTCTCTATTTTACTCGCCTGCGGGAGAACAGAACCCAAGACGGTAGTGATCCGACTGCCACAGCCCGGCCAGGCGGTAAAGGAGTGATGTTTGATGGGGAGCCAATGCAGACCGAGTCCAATGGCGACGACGAAGACGAGGACGATGATTCTGATTTTGAGCGTGAGTTTTGCGCCGGCTTTATTGTTGATGTTATTCCAGAGATGGACAATAGTTGATTTATTTGTGTATTTTTTCTCTGGAGAGCGCTCGTGTGATGTTTAAGTTGACAGATGTAGCCTGATAATTGGATTATAGCGGCGTGTTATGGATTGGCAGTTATGTCAACTGTTGAGAGTCATCTATTTGCGTCGGAGTTTTTAATCTGTATTCTCGGATGTTATAACGGTCCGGCCTAATATGGTGGGTGAAATGCCTGTTCACTTTCCAGTGGTCTGGAATAAATCTAGCTGTATGAAATTCGAACCTCGGTAGCAATTTGCATGTCTGACCACTGGCTCGTTTGGGTAGGTGTCCCTCCATTTGACCGTGATCATGGGAGTCACTCCGGATTTCCCGAAGCTTACGAGTTAGCCAGCGGGCCATATGTCCTGTCATATCTAACATTTCAGAGGATACTCCCCCCCCCCCCCCCCCCCCCCCCCCCCACTACTACAACCCCCGCAGATCCTGGCGTTGTCTTGCTGTTTCAGTATTTAAACCCTCTGACGTGAACGCGCACCGTTAGACTTCGTTCACCGCTGCGTTGCGAATTTCCTTCGCAATGATTCAGTTTGCAGTTGTGTGGGCGTGCGCGTGATGCCGCTGCGCGTCTCGGGGATGCCAGTCAGTTGTGACGTCCCAGAAGCCGCTGTTGATCTTTGTAGTGTAATGTGAATATAGGCCACTAGATGGCAGTATTTACCTTTTTTTTGTTAAGCTCAGACTGGAGTCATGTTTAGACATGTCCTGGACATGTCTCGGGCAAGTCTCAGAAAGTTAAAAAAAAGAGGTCTAAATGTGGGTGGGGTCTGCAAAAGAGTATATAAGGAAAAGAACTGAGACAGTAAAGTAGTAGGAGAAATTGCATGAAGATGACCAGACCTGCCATTCTGTTCAAGACCTGTGACGTTTCTTTTGTGGATTTCTTTGCCTGTGTTTGAGCATTTTCTTCATCCAGGACATCACCAAGCCACCCCACAAAAAGGGACAGTAATTATTTCTGTTTTTTCTTATTTATCAATCTTGGTCTTTAGTTGTAGGTTGTTATCCGTCTTTGTCTTTGTTAAAAATTAAATGTGTTTTAGTTGTTAAAACTGTGTTTGTCATCCCTTGCTGTTGCTGTTGTGTTATAAATGTAATAACAAATTGGGGCCATAACAAATTGGGGGCTCAAGGTCCGGGATAGACCATTGTGTGAGTAATTTATTGAAAATCTAACATTCCAAATTGTGAAATTGTTTTTGTGAATTTTCCTAGATATATATTGACAACAGCAATGGATGATTTCTTGGCATCACCAACCGTAGGGGTTTTGAAGTCTTTTAAAAAGACAGAACTGCTAGAAATTTGCAGACAGTTGGAGTTGACAGAGGTAAAACCAGCCATGCGAAAAGCAAGACTGGCTAGAGAGATAGTTGAATATTACATTGATGAAAATGTGTTTGCACCAGGAGATCTGGAACAGTTTCCAGTGGAAAATCCAAATATAGAAATGGAACTTAAATTAAAAATGCTAGAGATTGAAAGGGAGGAAAGAGAAAAAGAAAGGGAGGAAAAAGAGAAAGAAAGGGAAGAAAGAGAAAAAGAAAGGGAGGAAAAAGAAAAACAAAGAGAATTTGAGAGGGAAGAAAAAGAAAAACAAAGGCAGTTTGAGTTAGAAAAATTAGCAAGAGAAGAAAAACAAAGAGAATTTGAGTTAGAAAAATTTGCAAGACAGAGAGATTTTGAATTAGAGAAATTCGATAGAGAAGAAAGACTCCAAATGGAGCAACTAAAAATTAAAATAGCAATGAAAAATAAATTTTGTGCTAGTCAGGAGGTAAAACTGGTGCCTCCATTTTCGGAAAAGGATGTTGACAACTATTTCCAATGTTTTGAAAAGGTAGCAAAGAGTTGCCAGTGGCCAAAGGAACACTGGCCTCTGATGTTGCAAACTGTCCTCAAGGGTAAAGCTCAACAAGCCTATTCGGCTTTGTCTGCAGATGATTCCTCTGATTATGAGGTTGTCAAAAAGGTTATTTTGAGAGCTTATGAGTTGGTTCCAGAGGCTTACCGACAGAAATTCAGAGGTCTGAAGAAATCTGAAAATCAGACTTATGTTGAATTTGCTAATGAGAAGCAGGTTTGCTTTGAGCGCTGGTGTACTTCTATGGAGGTCAAGGATGATTTCAACTCACTAAAAGAGATGGTGTTAGTTGAAGAATTCAAGAACTGTGTTAAAGATGATGTTAAGACCTACCTTAATGAGAAGCAAGCACTGAATTTGCAATCAGCTGCCAAATTTGCAGATGAATATGTTCTCACACATAAGTCCAAATTTCAGTCTAGCAGTAATAATAGATGGTCCCAATTTCAGAAAAAGGGTTATGGTGATACCCAAGATTCCTCACCCAAAGACAAAGACAAATCTGGTGATGGTGCTCAGAAATCCAGTAACAGGTCTGATCAAAGTGTGAAAGCTGACAGTGACAAAAGTGGTCTAGTTTGCAGTTATTGCAAGAAATCTGGTCATGTTACAACTAACTGTTGGTTCCTTAAAGCTAAGAAAGAAAAAGAAAAGGATACCAAACCAAATGCCTTTGTGAAAACAAGGTTAGAAACCCCTGTAGTAGATAACCAATCTGCTAAATTGCCTGCTTCTTGTGGGGCTAAAAAGCCTAGTACAGCTGACTTCGTGAGGGAGGAATTTCTTCCATTTGTGTCAGAGGGATTTGTGGCTCTGAATGAGCATACTACTCCTGTCCCCATATATATCCTAAGGGATACCGGAGCTTCTCAGTCACTTTTGTTGATGGACTCCTTGGAGTTACGTGATGAGACCGCTTCAGGGGATTTCATACTTGTACAAGGTATTGAAGGGAGAACTGTATCTGTACCCCTGCGCTCTATATTCTTGAAGTCAGATTTAGTTACAGGACAGGTAAAGGTGGGACTTATGTCAAGTCTACCTATAAAGGGTGTTTCTCTGTTGCTAGGCAATGACCTGGCTGGGGGCAAAGTAGTTCCCCCTGTACATCTTACTTTACAGCCGAGCACTGAAAATGGGGATGAGGACCCATCTCTGTATCCTTCTTGCGCAGTGACTCGTGCTATGGCCAAGAAGGCTAAAGAAGATGATGTTGTGGTGCCGTCCAGTACATTGAATAGTCAGGACTCAGGTGGTTCGCCTCATGACTCTGATTGGCCTATTATGGTTTCTCCGTTTGAGGACTTATCAGATACTTTTATCAGTTCTCTATTCAGCCAGCCGGATGGGTCTGGTGATTCTGATGTGTCTGGAGACTTGTCTCTGTCCAGAAAGCGGTTGATTGAGGAGCAAACTAATGATCCTGAAATTGGTGTACTAAAGAGGAGAGCCCTTCCTGAAAAAGAAATAGATGCAGTTCCAGTTGGGTATTATCTCAAGGATGGTGTGTTGATGCGGAAGTGGCGCCCTCCTGATATCCCTGCCAATGCAGATTGGGCAGTGGTCAGGCAAATTGTTGTTCCGAAGGTCTATAGGAATGAGATCTTAACAATGGCTCATAGTTTACCTTTAGGAGGTCATCTTGGTGTTAACAAGACTGTTGATAAGATCATGAAACACTTCTTTTGGCCTGGGCTTCGGAAAGACGTTTCCAACTTTTGCAAAACCTGTCACACTTGTCAGGTAGTTGGAAAACACCAGTTAGACCCACCTGTAGCTCCATTGCAGCCTATTCCAGCATTTGGGGAGCCATTCTCTAGGGTCATTGTTGATTGCGTTGGTCCATTACCCAAGACTAGATCTGGAAATCAGTACTTGTTGACAATCATGTGTGC
This sequence comes from Gymnothorax reevesii, assembly GCA_029721435.1. Lineage (NCBI taxonomy): Eukaryota > Metazoa > Chordata > Actinopteri > Anguilliformes > Muraenidae > Gymnothorax > Gymnothorax reevesii. The sequence continues at coordinate 4,378,571 of CM056585.1, read as the reverse complement.
ATCTACCAGATTCCCCGAAGCCATACCTCTACGTAACATCAAGGCAACTGCAATCTCGAAGGCTTTGATAAAGTTCTTCACGTTGTTTGGCCTTCCCAGGGAAATTCAGTCAGACCAAGGTAGCAATTTCACTTCAGGATTGTTTCAGCAGGTTGTGTATGAACTAGGTGCAAAACAGATTCTTTCTAGTGCCTATCATCCAGAAAGTCAGGGTGCCTTAGAGCGGTTTCATTCCACTCTCAAGACAATGATGAGGACTTATTGTTATGACCATGAGAAAGACTGGGATGAAGGTGTTCATTTGCTGTTGTTTGCAGCTAGAGAAGCAGTGCAGGAGTCTACTGGATTCAGTCCATTTGAGCTAGTGTTTGGTCATGAAGTGAGAGGACCTTTGCTATTATTGAGTGAACAATGGCAAGAGAAAGAGCCGCATATCAGTCTGTTAGACTATGTTAGCAAGTTCAAGGAAAGATTGCGTGCAGCTTGTGACCTTGCCCAAGAGAACTTGAAATCAAGTCAGGGAAAAATGAAAACTTGGTATGATCATAAGGCTAGAAGCTGTGAGTTTAAACCAGGAGACAAGGTCCTTGTGTTGTTTCCCTTGCAGTCCAATCCATTGCAGGCTAGATTTCATGGTCCTTATGAAATTCTGACAAAACTCAATGATCTCAATTACATTGTGAAGACTCCAGATAGGAGAAAACCAAAACAATTGTGTCATATTAACATGCTAAAGCCTTATCATGACAGAAATGCTAGGGTTGCAGCTGTCACTTCAGATTCTCCAATGGTCGAAACGTGTGAAGATGAGGGGGAGTTTCAAGATGATGAACCAAGAATTAAAGCTGAAGTTCTTTCATGTAAATTATCAAACACTGAAGTGTTGCAAAATCTTGATGTAAAACTCCAGCACTTAGAACCCTCACAGAGAGATCAGTTTGAAAGGTTGATCAAGAAATATGAGGATTTGTTTCCTGATGTTCCAAAGAGAGTTACTATAGCCTCTCATGATGTAGATGTTGGTGATGCCAAACCAATAAAACAGCATCCATACCGGATGAATCCTGAAAAGAGAAAGATTGCTGAGAAAGAGGTTGAGTTCATGTTAAAACATGATATTATCAGACTCTCCAACTCCGATTGGAGTTCACCCTGTGTGCTAGTTCCAAAACCTGATGGAAGTACTAGATTCTGTACAGATTATCGCAAAGTCAATGCTGTAACTAGAACTGATGTGTTTCCAATACCTAGGATTGATGATTGTATTGATAGTGTAGGGCAAGCAAAGTTTCTGACCAAGATTGATTTATTGAAGGGTTATTGGTGTGTGCCTTTAACTGAGAGCGCCAAGAGCATCTCTGCTTTTGCCACACCATCTGGATTGTACCAGTATGAAGTCCTACCCTTTGGCATGAAAAATGCCCCAGCCACGTTCCAAAGGATGATACAGTCTACAATCGCCGGATTGCGCCACACGAGTGCATACATCGATGACCTGATCACATGGAGTGACTCCTGGGAAGAACATCTAAAAGATGTAGAGACGTTGTTCCAGCGCCTGACCCAGGCTAACCTGACTGTTAACCTGAGCAAGAGTGACTTTGGTTGTGCTACTGTCACCTATCTTGGCTACGTCATAGGCCAGGGTAAGGTGGCACCCATAAATGCTAAAGTCCAAGCCATCATGGACTTTCCAGTTCCTGACAACAAAAAAGCTTTGCGCCGCTTCCTTGGAATGATCGGGTACTACCGCAAGTTCTGCAAGAACTTTGCTGAGATTGCTCTCAGTCTAACTAACCAACTGAAGAAAGGCGTAAAGTTCACTTGGGATGATGCATGCCAGAGAGCCTTCAATCACCTGAAGTCTCTGCTGTGTCACTTCCCCGTGCTCAAATCTCCTGACTTCAACCAACCGTTCTCCATCGCGGTCGATGCTAGCGACCAAGCTTGTGGATCTGTGCTCCTACAGAGAAGTGACTCTGATGACATTGAGCATCCCGTGGCATACTTCTCCAGGAAGTTCAATCGCCACCAAAGGAACTATTCCACAATAGAGAAGGAACTGTTGGCTCTGGTCCTTTCTTTACAACACTTTGAGGTTTATGTTTGTACAGGACAAAAGCCAATGATTGTGTACACTGACCACAATCCGTTAATGTTTTTGAGTAAGATGAAAAACAAGAATCGGAGATTGTTGAATTGGAGTTTGATTTTACAGGAGTTTGACTTGGAAATTAAGCATGTGAAGGGTACAGACAATGTAATTGCTGATTGCTTATCCCGAGTTTGAATGTGTATATATATCATGTGTTTGAATATTGTATGATATGTATATATAGACAAGTGTTCACTTTACCATTTTGTATTGAAAAGAAAAATTTTGCCTTTATGAGTCAAAATTTTTCCCTTTTGGAATGGAGGTGTAATGTGAATATAGGCCACTAGATGGCAGTATTTACCTTTTTTTTGTTAAGCTCAGACTGGAGTCATGTTTAGACATGTCCTGGACATGTCTCGGGCAAGTCTCAGAAAGTTAAAAAAAAGAGGTCTAAATGTGGGTGGGGTCTGCAAAAGAGTATATAAGGAAAAGAACTGAGACAGTAAAGTAGTAGGAGAAATTGCATGAAGATGACCAGACCTGCCATTCTGTTCAAGACCTGTGACGTTTCTTTTGTGGATTTCTTTGCCTGTGTTTGAGCATTTTCTTCATCCAGGACATCACCAAGCCACCCCACAAAAAGGGACAGTAATTATTTCTGTTTTTTCTTATTTATCAATCTTGGTCTTTAGTTGTAGGTTGTTATCAGTCTTTGTCTTTGTTAAAAATTAAATGTGTTTTAGTTGTTAAAACTGTGTTTGTCATCCCTTGCTGTTGCTGTTGTGTTATAAATGTAATAACAAATTGGGGCCATAACAGTAGGAATGAGAGGTGGGCGCTGTCGGCCCGTGCCCGGTGTGATGGCATTTCCGCTCAACCGTTCAGTCGTTGAAAACACTGCGTTATGAACGAGTATCATCTTAATTCGCCCGCAAGTTGACACGTGCTGCCAACGGGGCCCGCTTCGCTAGATTTGCGCGTCGTGAAGCATTTTCATAGAGGCGCTGCTGGTGCGTCACTTTCTGCTCTGTAAACAGAATGTGACCGTGGATGTGCTTATTCTTGGATGACAGGTCTATGGCAGGCAGCGCTGCTGACTGGTGCTTCAGTCCGCCTCCCTCTGTGGCACAGCGCGAGTGATTTACTGCCTGTCGGTCTCCACTTTTCCTGGCTGGGACTTTAAATGGGCGTAGGCTGTGTATTCCCTACCTGGCGACATCCTGCGTCCGTTCTGTTCATCTCTCCATTTACTTGCCAAAATCTATCCACATAGCTCATGGCTTTCATTAATTTTTTTCATCTGGCAATTGGTATACAGTAATTACTCCCAAAATAATTGCCTGTTCGAAACAGTTTTTATACCTTGTGAGCTGTATGAATAGGTTTGGCATATAATGGGTCTGTACTCAGAATGTTTCAAGGTGGGTCCCAAGCTGTAGGTTTCCCTTAATATATGCTTATATGTGCATGTCCTGGGGCTTGGAGCTGTAATGTGTTTCTAATGATGGTTTTTACCCTCGGCCCGACTTCAGGCCGAAGGGTATTGTCATCAGGTCGTTGTCTGTCTGTCCGTGTGTGCACCGTCAGGCCGAAGGTGTTCAAACGCGGGCGTTTCTGGTTTATTTTAAAAAAGTATTCAAAATGTTGGTCCTGGTATGAAATGGTATTGGAACCTGGTGTGTCCATCTTTACCATTCGAACTCCTCCCTCATGAACAGGTGGGTGGGGTGTGGGGTGCTTGTGGATTCACCACTGAGGCTTGCCATAGAACTGCCAGTAAGGAATAAGCACATCCACAGTCACTTCATGTTTACTAAGCATTAAGTGGAGCCCCAGCGAAGGCTCCTTTCATCCTGACGTGTGTTTGTCAGTGCAGGAAGTGGGCCAGGACAGCGATGGAAATGTTTCCCACTGTTTACTGCTAAACAGAAGGGTACTTGGTTGTGTTCTCTGCCATTTTTCACTTTTATTTCTGGTGAGGCCGATGGAACCTGTGAGAGAAGGTGCCAGATTGTTGTGGCTCCATGAGAAGATGAATTCTTGTTTTACCGGATTTCTGGAGAGGGCATGAGATGTGTGTGTAATTTGTTTTAGCCTTTTGCTCTGACAAAGTAAACAGAATTACCTCATTTCAGTGTTTGATGTTCAGTGAATTATGTAGCATTGTGTAACATTAATGTGCCACCCTGCTTGTATCATACTTTTTTTTTTTTTTTGGCAACCAGATTTTGGGCCTCCCATCTTTTTATCCCCCCGGCATCAAAATGCGGGGGCATGTAGCCATTGCCTCGTCCGTCTGTCCATCCGGGCGGGTGTCCGATTTTGTGTAATCATACCTTGTCCGGGCCATATCTTGGAAACTCATTCGATCTTCACAAAACTTCACAGACATGTTCAGCACGATGTGGGCAATTTTAAGCAGACCTCGGCGATCTACCATACTTCAAAAATGAGCAGTAAATCCTGATTTATGCTGGGTATGGCTGATGATGTTGATATGTATTTGGAAAAACAGCTCATGAGCAACATCATGCCAAGTTTCAACAAAATCGGCTGAGTACTTTTCCTATCCAAATGTATCCAAATATTGGATTGAATATTGTGTCTCATAATTTATCATTTACATGAACTGTTATAGCTTTGGTTTGTGTGTGTCCACATAAATTTTCTATCACAATACTAACAGATCGATGTGTCACAAAAAATGAAAGCTATTTGCCTTGCGTGGAGCAACTATTTATTCGCCTTTCGTATTGTTTACTTTACGCTATTTTTTTTCCGTCCAACATGTCCACTCCAACACATTGGTCTGTTCCTATTACCACAGAAATTATTTTGGATGTATATAACAAACATTTTCATGAAGAGATATTCAGTAAAAGTTTGAAATTTTACATTGTTGGTCCTTCCACCTGTTGTCAAGGTACCAAACATCTTCCGTCCAAACATGTCCACTTTGACACGTTTGTTGTTCTACTTGTTGTTTTTCTTTAGTGTTGCTAAATAGACATTTTATGTTTAATACACAGGCAAATATGCAATAGTAATTTTAGTAACTATAAGTTTCTGAAAGGTCACATGCTTCATTGTTACATGTAGGCCAAGCATAATGTCCAGTGATTGTTCACTTTGACACAAGACTTGGAAAAAATATTTGGCTTCCAGCAGAAGTGTTAGACATTCAAGATGAATCCGCTACCATCAACTTTATGGGGCCCGCGGCTGGACGGCATCGTTTTGTTTTGCCTGCAGTGCCTGAAAGGGGGACTCAGTCCCTGTTCAGTAGATCCTAACTATGTAGCCTGGATGATCCACCTGCTCCAACTCTCAGACAACATTTTAGTCTCCCAGATAAAAATACATAGTTGCTGAAGCCACTACGGAAGGTTTAATGAAATGATTGTATTTCTGGACAAAGTCGGAGATGCCCTGGATGATGTCCAAATGTTTGTCCACTGCCACACGTTCAAATATTCTGTGTTGATGACATTCAAGGTTTAGTTCAGGGTTCTGATGTTAGAGATAAGACTAGTAACTTTAAGGAGATACAAGAGAACTGGCTTTGCAGTTTTATTTTGCCTGTTTTGGAAGAATAACGTAAGTTCCTGTACATATTTTTTACATTTGGCAAGTAAGCGAATTTCTTTCTCAATTTTAATTAGCAGTACTTGGCATTTGCATAAAATATGATTTGGTGAACCTACTCTGCAATACAGATGACCCAGTACATGGTTAAAAGGTTTATTATATTTTCTTGTTTATGTCCTAAAAACGTCCACTTCAGCACAAATGAACTAAAATTGTTGTTGAGGCAATTGAATTAACAATTTAGCCGATGACAAAAGTAGGAGTACCAACAGATGGGTCAGGTATTTGACTTTGAACATAACTATGCAATTTATTGTGTAATTTGCATACTCTAACAAACAGTTTGCATTAGCATTTTCAAAATTTGCAGATAAAACTTGTTGAAAACTTAAAGGGGACCAATTTTGCTATATTTCCAAGGTTATATTTTGATCTTGGACTCCCCTAGAGTACTCCCGATCATTCAAAGTCCAAAACGGGGTCCTTACTTGGCTCATACTGCCATCCTCAAAAAACCCCATTTGTAGTCCATAGTAGTCTCTGCCTGAAACGCCTCATTGGGGTGGCTCTTCCGCTATGGCCCCCCCTCCCCGTGTGCCCACTTTCTTCTGACTGGCCAGCTCTGTGGTGGGCGGAGTTGGGCGGGATGAGGCTGCAGAACGCAGTTTTCTGGGTCCGCCTCCCCAGAGTGAAACGTGAGACATGTCTGCCATCTGAAAAGGAATCGGCGGGGAAATTCCAAAATCTTAACGCTATGCTTGAAAATAGATCTAATGAAATGAACTTGTTCTAATAAACACAGCGGCGAAAGTGGAGGATGCAGTGCAAAAGTCTGGCAGCGCAAGCTCGAATTTGCTATCGGCTACAGTTTGCTACAGCAACAGTGGTGAGTACAGCGGGTTTTTCTATACTATAGCTAGGATGCAGGGAAAGCTAGAATCCACCACATACAAACACATTTGTACAACGGGGGGTTGACATACCCAAGGGTAGACGAGAGACCATAGAAATCCTGTCGGTCTGAGTTTAGAGGGAAATATGGAGCTAAAAGTGGACCAACAGCTTATGGACTGCTTCGGTGTATATTAGGACCTGCTGGTTTGTGTGCATAACTGTTGTGTGTCGTTAGCGTGGAGTAACGAACAGCTTCTGCGCTGGTGTATGATGGAGTGGTGAAAATCTCCATGCCAAACGGCCTTTTTGGAAAATGCCAGTGGTAATGGTTTACTTATTGCGTCGGAATGACCAGCGTTTCCTCGCGGAAAATGGGCGCGTTATGGATAGTGCGCGAGAGCTAGACAGAGCTCCGCTTATGTTAGGAGCATAATACAGGTTTTACAGACCGTAAGTTTCCGTTTGGTCATGGATAAGTAAAGTGATCGTTTCACAAGCACCCAAAAACGCGCCTCAAGCTCTGCAAAACCTACGTCTGGTCTAACTGTAGCCTTCGCAGCCCAACTCTGCAGACACGTACAGCACCTCTCCGGTCAGCTTCAACTGTTGTGGCTACAATCAGGCAACGATATGATGGAACTGCCACATTGATGCTTACTGAAGTAACACAAACATGCCGATCATAATTACTGCCAATAAGTGACCAGGAGCATTTTAATTTGCACAGCACACAAACTAACATGCAGTAGCTGATAACCGAGCGGTCATAACTACAGAGACAAACATTATCCTGCAATACAGGTCTTATAGACCGTAAATTCTGTTACCGGGGGGGGCAGTTGTATCCAAATTACAAACAAGTATAAAAAGTTTCCTTCAAATGAGGTTTATGTTCACACACACCTTCTGTTGAATTTCCCCTGATATTGCTCTTGCATATTTAGGACACAAACGTTAGCAACAGTAACTTGGCTACGTTAGCCGCAGTGCTACTACCACATTCGACAGGCCATCAGTTGGGTAGGCTTATGCAGTGAAGCAACTGCTTCCGCATCTCTAGCCATGTTTCCATCCACACGTTCTTATACAAATTAAGTGATATTGAATTAAAACTGCCTCACGGAGATGGTGAAATATGATTTGATTTCAAGACTATCGACTCATAGTTTGTGCGGTCCATCTCATCGGATTTTCTCTTGATCGGTAAAAGGCTTATGCGATAAATGCCGATGGAGAAGTTATTCGCCAAATAAATCTGCTACTGCATCTTGACTGTGTTTTGATGCTGTTATTCCCTTCTGGTGATGGTCTGCTATGCTGCTAATAGCTGGCACCTAAGCACTACTACAACTTGTTCAGTTATCGTCATTTGTTGCTAAACGCGATCCTTTTTGGCTAATCAGTGAAATTAGTTGGCTAACAAACTACTTTTGTTCTCTTGAAGGTTCTGCGATTCAGTGCTACAACGAATGGAAACAGCTTAAAATGTCAGAAATGTGCTCTGTGGCGTCATGACGCACTACTTTTTATTTGCTTTAATGCCATTAGATGGAAACATATTTTCACCAGCTTAATTCGCATGAATATTTTTGGCGAACTTCAGATGATTCGATTGACAAGTAGATGGAAACAGCTTGTGAGTCGCAGACAGGCGCGACCGATGCAGGCTTTATTTTCAGATATTTTACAAAGCCCGCGTTTGAGGCCAGTTGGCGCTAACCATCGTTAGCGGTCCTGCTAGCCTCCTGTAACCGGTTAGCTTCACTTACATTATTTCCTGTTATATGGCTACCTTACTGCTTGTGGCTCCAAGCGTTTGACCGATGCAACTGCTTCAGGTTTGAGAAGCAGCTGAAACGCTTATCCTGTGTTGAATTATCCTTTATTGACAAAGCTGTCTTGGGTGAAATGCTGAGAACAAACAGCTAACGTTCCCTTTGGCCGTGGCTGTTTGCTGTCAGCAAACAAAAAAGCTCCCCACTGATTTCTGGTGGCATCGTCTGTTGGTAGAGAAATATTTGTTTTTCTTCGCGTCCAAAAGTAAACGGACGAGCAGCTTTGAGAGAGATACTGACAAAACTGTTACCTCAAATGATCTGCGGTTCTTTTGTATTTCTGGAAGTGTAGATGCTACTAAGGCATAGTATGATCCGCGGTTGTTCATGTCTGCTAGAAAAGTTTCTGGTGCGGGCAGGTCCAGCGCTGCGGTTGGCTCTGGCTAGGTATGGACTAATTAGACGGCGCAACCTGACATCAGGTTTTGCCCAGATCTCGTGAAGATCTCAGGAGGAGCTGTTCAGAGAGGAAATCACGTTCACAAAATCATGTTCTTGGATTTCGGCAAAACCCCTGTATCTTATGTTTAGAAACTTTTCAGAGGTTGAGTATGGACATCTAACATTGTAACATTGCTAATATGTATTAAAAGAAGGATCAGCATGTTAGGTCCCCTTAAATTTTCTGAATAAGGGCTAGAAACTCACTGGAATTCCATGGTAGTCCCCAGGACTAGTTACATTCCAGGTCTACTAGTCCTGGAGCTCTGCCACTAGTCCTGGGCGAAAAATGATTTGACGGTAAAAGTCAAACTCCACCTTTCTATTTTAGTCAGAAACCAGCGGCGCAGTTTATGTGAAACATTTTTGCCATTTGAATTTTCTCCTGTACAACACTATACATTTCATTTTTATATCTCTAATGGTGATCTATACATCCAAATACAACAGTTTTTGGCAAATTTTTGAAAATTCAACCAGACCTCTATTTTGTTCCCATTCCCAAAATGACCACACAGCAACTGGATGTTGATTCCAAATAGAGCAGATTTGCTTTAGTAAAACTGTAAACATTTCTGCAACAATACAAACAGTAAAAAAAAAAAATAGTAGAACTTCTGCAATATTTACATTTACACAATTCTACATTGTGCTGCTTTTGAAAAACCTTCTGTAAAATTGCAAACCAAAATGAAATTCCTGGAGCCAGGCATCTGACCAGGAGTAGTTTTTGAATAAAAAAAGACAAAAACATCCTCCTCAAATGTGTAAACAATGGACAAATTATGTTGCTTTTCAAAATTCTCGGCCTGAAATTTCTAGTAGTCCCCAGGACTAGTCCAGGGGGCCCTACTGGTAGTCCTGGGCGCATTTAGGTCGCCTCGTACTACAGGACTAGCGTTAGTTTCGAGCCCTGTCAATTGTTTATGCCACATATTGACATGGAAGTAGTTTTGTATCAAATTTTAATGTTCAGGCTTTATTACAGATAAGCAAACCACAGCATTTTGGTACATACCATATACTGAGATGCTTAGTTTTTTTTTAGTGGTTGAATAAATAATTTTTTGCAAGTAACTCAACTTTTTGTTGTTGTTACAAAACTGTCATAAAATCTGTGGCTTACGAACATTATTTTTTCATAAATATAAGATCTCTTGTTTTAATATCCATTGGAAGTTACATAGCAAAATGCATTTTAAATTTTGACCCCATGAGACATGGATGCCTAAGTTGGTGTGAAATTACCTGCGTCTAGATGTGCCTTTGGGGGCAGGGGGGGATATGCCGTTGCCAGATGGGTCTTGTTTTTAATTTTTAAGATCATGTACATGCATACGCATGTATGTATTTATTTATTGATCATAGGATGACATTAGAATGACCTGCTGCATATCATTTGTAATTGTTCAGGTTTTACTTCAATTTCCAATTTCCCCAGCGGGGCTGGGTGACAGTGGCCTGAGCAGCCAGTGTCAGTAGTGCTCGGAGTGCATAGGAATGTAGCACTGAGCTGTGTTGAGCGGACTTCTTTCATAAATGTGTTAGTAATCCTGCAGTGCATTTTGTATTGCTGCACTCACAGTGAACTTTAAACCCATGGCGGGTTTAAAGTGCAGCAAACAATCACAGTTTTGCGCAAATGCTCCTGGTGACGTCAGAAATTGTAACAGCGGGCTAATGAGGTCGGACACGTGTAATGATTGAGTGTTTGAACAGCGCACAGTACAGTGGGTGTCATTGAGTCCAAGGGCATTGTAGGAATTTCTTTTGTGGACAGTCCCCCCCCCCCCCTTTTAACCAAGAAGGTATTTGCAGCATTAAACTGATATTTTAGATTTAAAAAAAAAATTAAATTAAAAATTGCATGTTCCTGGTGCTCCTGAAAAAATGGAAGGGGCATGTTCAAGATTTAGAGGTCAGGCAAGAACTGGCGAGTTCTTTCCTCTTGAACACTTAAACTACGTTTGGTGTGGCGAAGACGAGTGAGAACGTCTGCGAACAGTCTTCCATCGCTGTTGAAGATGGCGTTAGTATCGTCACAGCTTGTTCAGTGGAATTGGATGCTTACTTGAATGGCAGCCATGTTGAAAAAAGTGGACGAACTCGAGTCATTAAATCTCCGTAGGTTTTCCCTCTTGAGACCCCGGACTAAGACCCTTCAGTCTTGGACATGCAGGTCAACTTGCTTTGAAAGAGAAGTTGTAGCCCATAGGTTGCTTCTACAGATTTGAACAAGAGGAAGTATTAATGAAAAAGTGTTAAGAGCCAGTTTTTGTAGTCAGGCGGTGATTCATGACCCAATCGGATTTGTCCAATTTTTTTTTTTTTTTTTTACTGATGGATGCATGTTAGAAACAAAAGTCACATTTTCTATCCTTAATAGGGACTGCTTTTTAACATTTTTTTTTTTACGGGTCCTGGAATATCTCGGTCAAAATCAGCCAAAATGGCAAAATCACCAAAATTAGGTTTCTGAATGCTTGTATTTCTGTGCGTCCTGAGTGAGCCAAGTAGATTTTCATTTGTGCAAGTCTTTCTAGTATGGACACTCATAAAATGCGAAAATTCCAAGCACTGATCCTCTCCTGCCTGGACTACTGCAACGCCCTCCTCGCCGGCCTCCCAGCATCTGCCATCATACCCCTGCAGCTCATCCAGAACGCTGCAGCTCGTCTGGTCCACAACCTCCCAAGACACTCCCACGTCACCCCCTGCTCACAAAGCTCCACTGGCTCCCTGTTGCTGCTCGCATCAAATTCAAGACTTTGGTGCCAGCCTATCAGGGAGTCAACAAGACTGCTCCAGCCTACATCCAGAGACTGTTCAGACCCTACACCCCTGCCAGAGCACTCCGCTCTGCTACTTCTGGTCGCCTGGCTCCTCCCCTCTCTGCTCCTCCCCTTCCCGCTCAAGGCTGCTGTCTGTCCTGGCACCTCGTTGGTGGAATGATCTACCTATCGAGGTCAGAACGGCAGAATCCTTGAGCATCTTCAAGCGCCGCCTGAAAACCCACCTCTTCAGGCTCCACCTTTCCCCTACTCCACTGCCCTGAATCCTGTCCCTACATCCTTTTGATTTGTTGCACTTAATTCTGTTTTCCCTACGTCCTGACTGTACTGTTTGATTTGGTCTCTCTTCATTTTGTTGCACTCTGTCAGTTTACTTGATTTGCCTGCCCCTTTGTTGCACTTGACCTGTTGCCCTTCTATTGCACTTATTTTATTGCTCTTTGTTGCACTTGCCTCTGCACTTAATCTTGTTGCCATTTTGTTCACTTAACAAAAAGACAAGGTCATGGGCATTAGTCTAGATCTGTAACAATGGAACGTGTTCTGTCACTTACTGTTAGCACTTTTACTTGTCTCCTAGGAGGTCTGCACTTTTGTACTGTTCTTATGCACTTTTATACTGTTCTTATGCACTTTTGTACGTCGCTCTGGATAAGAGCGTCTGCTAAGTACCTGTAATGGTGGCTGACTTTGGGCGCAGCCCATAGGTGGTGCTGCAAATCACTACTTTTTGAAATTATTCAGTTTCCCAGGGGTCGAGGCTTGTGCCTCAGCCAAGGTATTTTTTATTTTTTTTTTGTTTTAAAAGCAATTTCGGACGAATCCGAAGGGGTCATGAATCTCCCTCTAATAGAATTCTGCCTGACTCTTATAGAAACGGACCCTTAAGCTTCATCATACCAGATAGAATTTGCACCCACAAGTAGCACATTAATTTGGGCTGCTGGACTCCTGTTTCAGCGACTGATTTTCTTCAGAACTCTTGGAGTATTTGCTGAGTGAGAACAGTATTTTAATGTTCAATTCAGTGTTTTTTCGATGGCAGTTTAAGAGGCCAGGTTGGGTGTTTAGTCTGGACGTGCATTGACTCTAGCTTGGGAATTCCCCACTTTTCACAAGGGTGTCATGGGATCTCTGTTGACCACAGGATATCTGGATGCTGGATTATTTCTCAGAACCAAGTTGGGGAAAAAATTCCAGTTATGTGCAATCTGATTGGTTGATAATTCTATTGCGGTACCATCTGATTGGCTGGCGAATGGCTCATAACAGAAGCGGTACCACAACTTGCTTAGGAAGCCCTCCTTCTGGACTTTGGTTTAATGTCTTGGGAAGGACAGTGTCCCCTCCATGACTGCCCCATAACTGCTGCTGGGCTTCGGCTGCATTCAGCCCGAGGAAAATTTGCTGTCCCTCTCGACACTATTCGACCAGAGGGGACATTTCTCTCCTTTTGTTTCTGTGGTTCGATTTTTCTGCCTCCTGTACTGTCCCCCGACAGCTCAGTCCTTGTGCTCTTCAAAGGTCCACAACCTGTTTATTTAGCTGATGTGTTTATTGAAAGAAACTGACCTTTTAATAGACTTGGCAGTGGCCTGTTCCTCGGGGAGCACTGAAGGCGCTGCTCTGATCTTGTTGTGGTTACACTGGGACATAAATCTCTGACCTTTCAGATCTCACTCAGGCGTCTCTGCCGCACAACTGTAGCCCCTCCCCCTGCTCAGGGTACCCGCCCTCTCTCTACCCGAATAACCCCTCCCCCTCCTCAAGGTACTCGCCCTCTCACTACCAGAGTATCCCCTCCCCCTGCTCAGGGTACTCGCCCTCTCTCTACCCGAGTAACCCCTCCCCCTGCTTAGGGTACTCGCCCTCTCTCTACCGGAGTATCCCCTCCCCCTGCTCAGGGTACCCGCCCTCTCTCTACCTGAGTATCCCCTCCCCCTGCTCAGGGTACTCGCCCTCTCTCTACCTGAGTAACCCCTCCCCCTGCTTAGGGTACTCGCCCTCTCTCTACCGGAGTATCCCCTCCCCCTGCTCAGGGTACCCGCCCTCTCTCTACCTGAGTATCCCCTCCATCTGCTCAGGGTACTCGCCCTCTCTCTACCCGAGTAACCCCTCCCCCTCCTCAAGGTACTCGCCCTCTCACTACCAGAGTAACCCCTCCCCCTGCTCAGGGTACTCGCCCTCTCTCTACCCGAGTAACCCCTCCCCCTGCTCAGGGTACTCGCCCTCTCTCTACCCGAGTAACCCCTCCCCCTGCTCAGGGTACTCGCCCTCTCTCTACCCGAGTATCCCCTCCCCCTGCTCAGGGTACTCGCCCTCTCTCTACCCGAGTATCCCCTCCCCCTGCTCAGGGTACCCGCCCTCTCTCTACCCGAGTATCCCCTCCCCCTGCTCAGGGTACCCGCCCTCTCTCTACCCGAGTATCCCCTCCCCCTCCTCAGGGTACTCGCCCTCTCTCTACCCGAGTAACCCCTCCCCCTGCTCAGGGTACCCGCCCTCTCTCTACCTGAGTATCCCCCCCCCCTGCTCAGGGTACCCGCCCTCTCTCTACCCGAGTATCCCCTCCCCCTGCTCAGGGTACCCGCCCTCTCTCTACCCGAGTATCCCCTCCCCCTGCTCAGGGTACCCGCCCCCTCTTTACCAGAGTCAATCAGCCAATCAGCATCAGTGCTGGCTTTGTCAGTTATTTGGAAGGAAAGGGAACTAACTGGGCTCAACTGAGCCTGTCTTCAGTATTAATTAAAACTCCAAATGTGAATTTATTCCCGCTTTTTACACAACCTGCCAACATGACTCAGTCATTCCCTTTTGACCGCAGTGTGCTGTAGGATTCTGTAGATTCGGAAAGCATGCTGTAGGCTGCTATGGGTGAAAATTTGGGGAAATGCTGAAGAAATCCTTTCTGACCTCCATCTCGCTGTGGGTCTTTCTGGGGATGTCCCACCCCCTCCCCCCCCACTGCGTGTGATTTTAATGAGTCGCCTCAGAAGTTCCAGCGCAATCCAGAATAGAGAAAAGGGGAAAGCTGGTCCCATAGGATTGGAGAGAGCGCAGTCCGTATCCAGCCAATTTAGTTCTGTCAGTGAGCAGGCTAACCTCTGCTAATGCGCTCCAGGTGCTGAGCAGTGGGGTCCATCTCTCACTGTGGAGCGGAGTTTATCCCACACGCTGACCCATTCTTCCTCAGCCACTCACCTTCTGCATGTTTCTTTTATTACTTGAGGTGAATCAGGGTTTAGCCAAACCTGGTACCGCGCTGCATGTGTTGTTCCAGCTCATTTTGCTCGCTGGCCTGCAGCTGTTGACGGAGGTGCGCTGTCTTCGGGTTGGAGTGAAAACTTACTGAATTGTCGATCTCCTGGAACAGGCTTGGGCAGCTCTGCTCTAGCTGTTGAATGCAATGGTGACACATTTATGATGCCGCTTTTTCCTCAATAAAAATGAAAGTGCCAATATTTTTGAAATGGCAATTTTTATACCCAGCCACTTTATATAGCTTTATATATCAGACTTCAAAATTTTCAGAATTCTGTAGAAGTTTGTCTTCTGAAAATGCCTGTCACCTCTATAATGCTGGATATTTGTCATTTTTTTCTTACTTAACAATATTTTTGGGATATTTTCTTAGTCTTTCCACTCATCCTCGTGTGTATGGTAAGAAAATCAAATCTATAGAGCGGATTTTCTCAGCTGCTTATGTAATTTTGTCACGTCCTTCTGTTATGACCAACACAGATTCTTTTGGGCCCCATGTTCTTGACTTCCCAGCTGAGTGCCCCTGGTGAGACGTGTCTGAAGCACACTCATGCCTCTTGGTGTTATTCAGATTAAAATGTGTCTCCTGTGTAGATGCTTTGCATCTGTGGTTTAGGTACCTGGAGGTTAAAGCCTTTTTCCTTGAATGCTTCCAGTAGATTGTCCACCCCTGAATTAACAGGCACGGGACCACTTCACTGAGCCGACCCAGCAGGCTGTGACCACCCAAAACTAGTGATTTTTTTCAGAATTAATTGTCATTCTGTGCATAATGTAATTCCTCTGTGGAGATGGAAGGGTCCAGAATCCTGGCCTGCATTTTAAACTCGCAATAAACCCTTATCGCCACTGAGGTCACTTCAGTTCCCAAAAACTTTCAGTGCCAGCAGTAAATGAAGTGCTGTAGAAATGGTGGAGGTGCCCATTTTGCTTGGCCCAGAAGCACCTCTGCTTAAACAGAATAATGAGCCTCGCAGTCTGTGTCTGTGTCTGTGTCTGTGTCTGTGTCTGTGTCTGTGTCTGTGTCTGTGTCTGTGTCTGTGTCTGTGTCTGTGTCTGTGTCTGTGTCTGTGGTTTTACAGGAATTCACTCTTTATCGTTGGGCGCATTTCTGGGCCATTACTACACAAGGAGTGCGCAGCCCTGTGGGATGAAAGTCCTGCGTTTTGATGTTCTCCTTTGACTCGGTCTCCAGCTGCGTGTTTCAGCCGCTCCAACATTCAGCTTATTATCCCCACCAACTCATTTGGGCAGACGTTATTTTATTTTTGTCGCCTCATTCGCCTGTCTGCAGTCAAAATTATGAAAAGGTTCTGGACTGATTTTGATCAGACCTTTTGGGATGGTTATATGTGACGACTAGGTGAAGAGATTCTCACAGGTCAAAGTCAACATGGCAGAAATAATATGATGGTGCAGGTGGAGGTATGCGCACACTAGTGCACCTCTAGTCTTAAGCCTGTTTCAGTGTTCTGCATGTCGTAAGGGCTCTCAAAGTAGATGAGTTTGAAACCAGCATGTGACTTTTGTTTGATTAAATTTTCATTACTCTCACCACAGTGTAGTGAGAACAGTGGTAGGTAAAGTAGTGACTTTATGGAAAGGAACTCAACATTCGCTGCCCTGTGCGCTCAATTTTAAACTTGATATTGGTCTTTTTTGGTGATGATGGCCATTTGGTATTTTAGGTTGGGTAATTAAACCCTGAAGACACGAATTATACACTTCTGTGGTCTGGTGCCCTTCATGCAAGATTGCAGCTTAATGTGCTTTACATCAAAAACAGGAGAAATTTAAAGAGTGTAAAGGAGAATAAATGGGAAAGGTAGTACTTTACTTTACAAAAAAAACAAATGGATTTTTAAACGCCTACTACTTTGGTGGACTTAACCACTGAAAACTGCTAGAGACTGGGAATTGGATGGTTAAATTGTCTTGGCTTTGTAATTAAAAAGTCCACAAAAATCTTAATCAAATAGACACATTTTTATGAGGTGTTCTGAAGTAGTGGCAGCCTCTAGTTTGTTTTTGTGATCCCATATAAGCCAAATAGCTGGTAAGCCAATCAAAAGAGGCCATCTCTCCAGCCAGCTGTGACCTTTCCAGCTCGGGGTTAATCTCACGACAAATAATGATGAATGGAGGTTGAAACTGCAAAATGGCTCCCGCTGTGCTGATCCCGTTACAGACCATTTCCGACACGATCTGTTCTGCCCTGATGTACAACTGAGATACAGGTGTTCGTTTCCAGTGTCTCATGTATAATGAGTGAGATTAAGCAGAAGGTGCTTCAGTGGGGCTGCTTCATTTTAAATGCTGTAGGTAGCAGCGTAACAGAGGAGAGAACAAGCCAGCGAGGCTCAGCATTTCCCCGCCACTGAAGTGTACCTGACATTCTGTGTGCAGGCATGAGACCCACTTCTGCTCTCTCGCCACATCTGTTAATGAGTGCATGACCATCATTCTGTGTGTTGTGTGTGTGCGCGCGTCTGTGTGTGCACGCGCGCGTCTGTGTGTGTGTGTGCATGCGCGCGCTCAGTGTGTCAGCGTGTTTGCACGCGCGCGATAAAGCTGTGTTCATTGCGGGCCCTGGTAATGGAATTTTGGGCATTATCCCTGTTCTGGCTCTGTTGATTTTATGCTCTGTCTGTGCTGACAGTGTGACTGGTTTTATCTGACTGACAAACATGTTTGTCCCCTGGGATTACCGGGGTACACATGCTTGTTTCGTTTTTTTTTTTATTAATCTGGCTTCATGGGCATGCACTAAACTAAGTGATGTAATGGGGATGTCCGTTAAGACCGTAAGTTGTGCTCTTAGGCTCGAAATGGCTGCCGAGCTGTATGCTGCTGCTGCTAACGCCTTGGCACTGTTGAAGTGAGTCTCTCTGCTCTCAGGAAGTGCATCAGGATCCCATTATCACTGTTATAAATGGGCTCTGCTTCCGTGTGAGGTGAAGGCAGTTTAGGACCAGTCAGCTGCCTAATTTAGTCAACTTTTAGTCGAATTTGTTCAAATTCTCTGGCCTGGCCTTATGCATTTTTCCTAGTCAGCTACTCTGTACTGTAACAAGCTCTGAACTCCATTACCCATCAGCCTCTTTGAAACTAAGGTAAAATGAAGCTCAACAAAGCAGTCGTTAATGAGCAGTCTGACCCCTTTTGGAAAAATGAGCTAAAGGTCTCCTTTCAGGATCCACCTCGTCCTTCTGCCTCATGGGAAAATGACATAAATACTGTTACCTCCTCTGTGATTGGAGAAGAAAAAATGCTGCCATACATCTGAATGTTGGTGATGAGGATTGCCATCTATTTTGAACCAATGGGTCACTTCTCTGTCTGATGGTGCTGTTGGCCTGGATGAGATGGAGCAGTAATTACCTCCGCCAAACGAAGTTGGAGGTTATGTTATCAGGACCATTTATCTGTTGGTTGGTTTGTTTGTAAGCATCAACTATTGTTCAAGGAAGAGGTGATTTGATTTTGGAAGGTCAAGTGCAAGGGTATGCAAAAGGTCAAAAACACATTAAAACCATATTTGCATGAAGACAACAGGACTGCATAAGCACAGGGGTTGCTAGCTAAAATAACATTGAGTACATAGGTGGAGGTGCTTGCGCTCTCTGAGCGCTGCTGTAGTTATAGCAGATTTACAATCAGTGTATTGCGAGTGGTATAAGAGAGAGAGACAGGCTTCGTAAGTGCAGATGTTCTGAAATCTTCATGGTGGCCCTTGGAAAGTTCAGGGCTGTGTATTAAGAGCCAGTTTTTCTGAGTCAGGCTGATTTCTATTAGAGGGTGATTCATGACCCCTTCGGATTTGTCCGATTTTTTTTTTTATTGATGTATGTTAGAAACGAATGAAAATCACATAGGGTCTGGTTTTTTTATCCCCCGCAGCAACGTTGTTGCGGGGGATATAAAAATGGGGTCAGTCAGTCAGTCAGTCAGTCCGACGCGTTTGTTGTCCGGGCTATAACTTTGAAACTAATCATCCGATTCTGATCATATTTGGCATAAAGGTGTGTCATGAAAAACAATTTTGAAAGTAATTTTGTCATTTTTCACATTTTGGGGCAAAAAGCAACAAATTTGTGGGAAATCTGTAATGTGTTGTGTCCGGGCTATAACTTTGAAAATAATCTTTCGATTGTGATCATGTTTCGCATCGAGGTGACATAATGGTGTGTCATGAAAACAACAACAATTAGTACAGTTCTTTAGAAATCTAAATGCATAAAAAATTCTCTATTCAAAAATGCAATGCCAGTTGCGAGGGATATTGCTCGACAATGTCAGCAGCTTGTTTCTTTTTTTTAAAGGGGGTCCTGGAATATTGGGGTCAGAATCGGCCAAAATGGCAAAAATCAGTAAAATTAGGTCTTTGAATGCTTGTATTTCATTGCGCCCTGAGTGAGCAAAATTGATTGCCATATGTGCAAGTCTATTGGGTATGGACGCTCCCAAAATGTGAATTTTGGCGGCTGACTTGGGGTGCAGCCCATAGGTGGCGCAGCAAAACACTAATTTTTGTAATTATGCACACTTTCCCAGGGGTTGTGTGGCTTGCGCGCTAAGTCAGCCAAGGTATTTTATGCATGTCATGATAGATCAGCACCTCTTTTATGGATGAAAATTACCGAGGCAGACTTGGGGCGCAATGGGGGGCGCTTTTTGCCGCCGAAAGGTGAAATTGCCACATTATCGCACAGCGATTTTTCCATGCACCCTGAGTCAAAATTAATGAAATATGGTTCACGTTGTCACTCAACATCTCTAGTGTCAGTGGTAAAGAGAGTTCCGTTGCTGGTTTCGGTATTAACCTTTTTTGCACCATTTTTGGCCACTTCACGAAAAAGCCAAATATGGTAACTTTTTCCGATTCCATGAAACTTGCCGGCTTTGCTTCCTTAACCTTATATCTCAGAAATGAAGTAATTTGAAAGTGCTACTTTTTGCAGTTTAGTTCCAATTTTGCCACCAAGTGGCGGCCTATAAACAAAGTGGCCTGCCACACTGCACTCAAACTTACAGAACACCTTTCTCCCAGTTAAGGAAGCAAATCCTGCAACTTTCATGAAAATCGGAGAAAGTTCCCAGTTTACCATATTCGGCTTTTTTGTGAAGTGGCCCAAGAAAAATGGTGCAAAAAGGGTCAATACCAAAATCAGCCACAAAACTCTCTTTACCGTGGACACTAGAGATGCTGAGTGACATGGGCCATATTTCATCACTTTTGATTTAGGGCACATGGAGAAATCGCTTTGTGCAAATGTGGTAATGTCACCTTTCGGCAGCAAAAAGCGCCCCCTATATTTGTGCGCCTTAAGCTGCTGTAATTTTTATCCAAATCAAGGTAAGAGGTCCTAACCTATAATGACCTGTATAAAATACCTTGGCTGACTTGGGGCACAAGCCGCACAACCCCTGGGATGTGAGCATAATTACAAAAAGTAGCGATTTGCTGCCCCTTAAGTCAGCCGCCAAAATTTTCACGTTTTTGGAGTGTCCATACCTGATAGACTTGCACAAATGAAAATAAATTTGGCTCACTCAGGGCGCACAGAATGCAAGCATTCACAAACCTAATTTTGGTGATTCTGCTATTTTGGCCAATATTTCAGGACCCCCTAAAACGAGAAGCGGTCTCTATTAAGAAAATAAAATATGATTTTTGTTTCCAACATATCTATCAATAAAAAAAATTTCGGACAAATCCAAAGGGGTCATGAATCACCGTCTAATAGAAATCTGCCTGACTCTTATAAAAACTGGCTCTGATAAAAACTGGCTCTTAAAATGGCCACCAAGCTTGTCTCCTCATAACCAGCAGTGCACAGATTTTCCGAGGCCTGACGTGGATGTTCTTCTGTTTTTGGCTCAGTCAGGATGTTCTGCATTGCTGTCTAACTGCCCCGGTGCACAAACCAGTTCTCCCCCTGCAAGAACAGTGTGTGTCTTCCTGCACCAGTGATGCGGTGTTTGCCCTGAGAATAATTCTGAGTGCTGTGAGATGATTGGTTTGTATGTGACATGGCTGTTCAGCTGATGGTGCTGTTCCCCATGTCTCCACTCAGGCCTCTTGCACACAGTCTCTGTGATGGTGTCCTCAAGGCTGTGTGCATACAACCCCTGCCTTATTCCCCAATGAAATGTTGTCATGTCTCCTGCCTTATTGTGAGCAAAAAAGGCAGTTTCCATCTTTTTTTTTTTTGTAAATCTCAGGGCTTCTACTTTGTTTGGCAAAACAGGCCATTTAATTAAATGGCTCCCTGACTTGGCGCTGACTCTTATATTGGAGTGGACGTTGTGTAAATCAGCGAGCACATTTTTGTGTCACAAACACTAATAGGAGTTGCCGCCCCTACTGACGGTGTTTTCCGGAAGAACGCGGAAGGTCAGGTTCTGCTGGAGTCGCACCCTCTCCCTGCCCTCTGCTTCGCGGAACAGCGAGAGGCCGCTTCTGCGAACAGCCCAGCGTAAGCGTGCACGATGGCTCCTGCCCAGCCAGTGTTGTGCTGCACTGATCTCGTACATGACAGGTCGGGCGCTGCACTGCGCATACCTCTGACTGCTGTTCCGTGGATGGTGGTGTGAGGTAGCAGTTAATCCCGCGTGGCCTGCGGCACGTGCGTTACCGCTAAAGTTGCCCGTGAGTACAGAGCTTGCCTGATCTAGCCCAGATATCTGTTGCTTTTGGACAGGGAAGAGCAATTCTCTTACATCAGCGCTGCAACTTTCAGTGAAGAACATTCCAGTCTGTGCATTGTGCCCTGGTACCCTTGAGTGGCTGAAATACTCTGGAACCGGGGGGGTGGAACGTCTTTGTGTTGTGTAAACTCTGTGCATCCATCCCCTTGTGGCTGGCTCACAGCTCGCCGCTGCGTCTCCCGGCCTTGTAGCCACGGGGTGCAAGATGAGCCGTAGAGTTCAGCCTCACCAATCAGGGCAGTGAGGAGGAACTGGAATGGTGGTGTCAGGGCGGCGGTGCCTCAGTCTCGAGCTCCCATGCAAACGTGGCTGTTGGCTGGCTAATGCTGCTTCAGTTTTACATTAGCTGTGACACTGAAGAGGCGCGGTGGAGAGGAGCTGCTGTAATCAATACGCTCAAACACTGCTGCTGCAGTCTTTTCAATCAGGCTGCGTGGCGCCTGTCCTTACTCTGGGGACAGTGGCGTCAGGAAACTCTGCCGGAACAGAGCATTATGACATGGCTGTTCAGTAGACCTCAAGGTAGTTTAGGCCAATTTTTAAAAGGGATATTGATGTCTTTTTATGGTCTCTGCTTTATGACCTCTTCCCACATATGCCAAATGATACATCAGTGACTGTATCAGTGACCGCAACCTTGTTTATAAAGCACTTTATTTATGTGTTGTTTTTTGGGAATAGAATGGTAGAAAAACTGTGTGGGAATTCTTGCTTGGTTATGTAGTGGAGACTGAAATAACGAGAGACCAGGAATGATGCCGTCTTGGCTATCATTCAGTTTATAGGTAAATGTTAAACCCTTGGTTAAGTGTTAGACCTCTTTGAATGATGAGCCCTCGGTAACTTACACTAGTAGCACCCAAAAACAGAAGATGCTCCTTTTTCCCAGAAATTTCTATAAAAACTCAGAATACACCGAGGTTTAGTGTAGATTTGTGGCCAACTCTGTTAACCTCGGAAAAATTTTACCGAGGTATCCCAAAGTCTGTGCAGTTTACTTAAGTTTGGACAACACCTTAGTAAACCTCTGTTAAATTTTCTTGAGACTGGCCCGCTGAAGTTCAGAGATCACATCGGTATTCCTCGGGAAAATTTCACAGAGGTAGACCGAAGTTTTTCTGCAGGCCTCTGCTCACACCAGCACAAAGGGGAGGTGTGAAGATATTTAAAACACGTTTCATTAAAGACCTCCCTCCAGGACTGCAGTCCAAACATCAATTAATTATGCAGATTACCAGCACTGCTTGTTCGAGGTGCAGTGTAATTAAGCCAGGCCCTAGATGCAGTTTGGATGAAGTCCAGGCTCACAGGACTGGCCATTCCAAAGTTCCCCAATCCGAAATTTGCTGAATTTCCAGTGATAATTCGTCCTGCAAATTTTCCTGAATTTTATTCCGCCACCAAATTTTTCATGGAAAACTATCCGAAAATTTTTTTGGCCACTGAAACATTTTCAGATATATGAAAAGAACATGAATATTCGCCGAATTTCATGGGAACTTAGGAATGGTCTGTACTCAGGGCTCGCAAAATTGTAAAATGAACTGTAGCCCGTCGGGCAAGGGCAAGTAAATTCCTGGTCGCCCGAAAAGTTTTCTCCTTGCCCGAGACCTCACAGAATTTGACCTTAATGCCTTATTTTCACTACGATACAGACTCTACTCTACTCTGCCCGCCTTGGTACTTGGTACTTTTATGGGGAATCGTTTTCCATTTGAGGAGTGTTGCTGGTCATCATAGTGACGCAGCAGCGGCTATTTAAAATATCTGTATGCCCCTTTTTGGATGTGTAATGTGAATATAGGCCACTGGATGGCAGTATTTACCTTTTTTTTTATTCAGCTCAGACTGGAGCTATGTTTAGAAATGTCCTGGACATGTCTGGGGCAAGTCCCCGAAAATAAAAAAAAAAAGAGGTCTAAATGTGGGTGGGGTCTGCAAAAGAGTATATAAGGCAAAGAATTGAGACAGTAAAGTAGTAGGAGAAATTGCAAGAAGAAGGATACATGTGACCAGACCTGGCATTCTGTTCAAGACCTGTGAAGTTTCTTTTGTGGATTTTTTTGCCTGTGTTTGAGCTTTTTCCTCACCCAGCACATCACCAGGAAACTGTAAATATTTCAGTTTTTTTGTATTCAATCTTGGTCAGAATATTAGTTTAGTCGTTATTGTCTTTGTTTAAAAATTAAATGTGTTTAAGTTTTTATAACTGTGTCTGTCATCCCTTGCTGTTGCTGTTGCTGTTATGTTGTAAATGTAATAACAAATTGGGGCCATAACAGATGCGGTTGATTCTTTACAAATGTGCCGTGCCATCGTAGCTATTTTTTGAAGTTGTGTTTTTACACATCACGTTAATGGTAATCATCATGCATTTGTGCGCTATGAGCTTCACCAACCACGTAACCAACATATCAGTTACCGTTTGAAAAGGTTTATCACTTTTGCTGTTAATTACGAGCAGAGAAAAAAAATCATCAGCGCCAAAAAGTGTGTTATTAGCGAGGAGAAAATCATTTATGTAGGCGGCATTTTAATAAAGGAAGTTTGCATTATGATGCATAATCATCAACACCAACAAACGTTCATTATTACCATGCATTCTTTCACACCTCGGAACATTTGTTTAATTCAATAGAATTTCATTAATATATAGGCCTACATGTAATGCACGAAATAATACGTCGTGTTTAATGACTTCATTTTATCCATTTATTGGACGTCAGTATGTTCAACATTATATTCTGATCATGATGTGCGAGCACACTCATCAGAATATCGGTTAAGCATAGGCCCATAGACTATGTACTGACGTCCTGTTGCAAACGTTTGTTGGCCAAATCAACTATTGAAATTTTACGACGGCACACGATTGAAATATTCAAAAATTGTTGGAGGGTTGTGTAATGAAATCTTGTATATGGTTGAAAGTGGTTGTGTTCTTGAAAAATCATTTACAATCTTATGGCTTTCCATTCTGTTTCTGTTTTGGAATGGCGTTTAAAATGAATTTTTAATTCGGTCGTTGGAGAAGCTGACATGGGTTACGGTCTTTTGACTCTTGATGAAGGAAGAAAAAAACAATTATGGAGGCTTTACAATCCCTTTTGACTGACAATAAGCGGCACGTGTACAACTCAAAAACCAAAATCGGATATATTTTAGCCCCCGGATTGTAGCGATTTGGGTGATATATTTATGAAAGCTACAGTGAACTCTTCATGAATGAATAAGCACCAGGCGCACAATCGGGGGTGCGCAGTGAGTGGTTTAAACCAGCACCCTTAAGTCCTCGGACTCATGTCGTGAAGTCAAATGACAACAAAGCATATTCATATGGGTTGTCTTGTTCTGCTTGATATTTTGACATGGTGTTCTCTAATGAACATCAACAACTTGCGAATTATATTTATTAAACAATCAGTCATTGTAATGTTTATCAAAGTGTTTTATCATTCCACTTGAATTCGGTCTCTGGCTCCATTGACTCATTTTGAAAATTGTATGTTGCTCTGACAGTGGCCGATTGGCTTCCTCAAATACAACATCACAACATATTCTTGCCTGTGTGCTGCTGGCATTAATAGAAAATGCGCCCTCGTATAGCCATAAGATTGCTGGGTTAGTGAGTTTAAATGCTCGCATTCATAGTCCCACACCCACTCTGTGGGGCATAATAACTTTGTCAAGAGGAATTAGGGGAACACTGTTGCTTCTAATTTCGAACAGGGTCACGGGCAAAGAAGCGCATTTCATAAATGCAGCAGCATCGGTGAACAAATTCAACCATGTTTGAAAGGACACACACCATTGCGTTTGTTCATAGCAATATTTATCAAGCTGCCTAAAATAACACGCATTTCAAAAACACCATTTGAAAACCTCTTTCAATGATGGCTAGTGAAGCCAGTTTCCTAGCAATTCTGCGGAAGCGAGTTGTCTTTCGCAGAGAGGATTCTCTCTGACCAATCAGTGGGCTCCTGTGTTGTCACGTAACACATTTAATTTTACAATTTTTCCAGCAGCCAGTAATGGGCCAGTAAGTTATAGTCCTGTGGGTTATTCATCACTGGAGCAGAGTTGCCCTAAAACATTTTATTTATGATTTAATTTTATTTTAAATTGTGCTTTGTTGGAATGTCAGAGCTAAATAAATATATTCATAATTTTGTGATTGATTTATTCTTTGAAGCATGAATATTTATGCAGTTGCAATGCCTTGACTTTAGTTGGGTAGGTACACAGCCATAGCCATAAATGCAATGGTACTAAAAATTGGCGTAATTTCTTTCGGTGTTTCGGTTTTTGGTCAAGTACGTCTCATTTTCAGCTTTCGGTTTCGGCCAGAAATTCCAAGTGATTCAGTACGCACGAGGGAGAAGCAACATGCTGACATCAGTGTGAAGTGTATGAAATGTGCCCACAATATCCCTTCTCGGTCATCTGATCAGGAACAGGTTCTATGCTCGGTGCCATTCCATCTTATTATCCGCTGTATAGAAGCGCCTGAAATTCATGGACGCAGTGCACGCCAAAACAAACTTGAGGAATATGACCGTCATAAAATCATATTGCTTCTTCCTCAATTTTTTGGACTTAAGAACTAAGGGATTCTGAATAAATGGTATTCCTTTTTACTAGTAACTAGAATACTACCACATGTATCAATAAATTTATGTTTTGTATATGCTTCTTGACCAATTGTTGACAGCATGTTTTAACCTTGTTTCCCACTACATTAGATCATGGTCATGGTTATGTTGTACAAGGGGTTAAAGTCTTTTTTTTGCACAAATTTGGATGCTTTAATGTAATAAACTGATTTTGCAGTTTGGTCCACACTTTCTATGTAATCCCGTTTGACCTAGTTTCTGGACTTCGAAATTTCTACCAAAAATCTCAGAATGCCTTTTTTCATAAAATGCGTTAATATAGAAGGAGATTGATAATCAAAGTTTAATTTCGTTAATGCATGTTTAAATATGTATATTTGTCTGGTTAAAATGCCATTACCATCATCCAGTGCCCACGGGGTCATCTGGAGATTTGAAGTCCAAGGTCTGAAAGGGTCATTTTGGCCTGAAGTTGTTTTCAAACCTCCACAAGTCCCCGACCAATGGTACCATTATCCTAAAACTTAGTTTGGTGGGAAAGTTCCCAAATATGAGGGAGAACCACATTTCCAACAGTATCATTCACTTACCTGAATCCTAAGTGACCCCTTAAAAGAGAGAAAATCACTTGCCGCCTTAAAATTTGGATTTTGGGCCCCCTCCTCTCACACCTCTGTCTCATTGTGATTCTGGCTGCAGAATCCTGATAAATTGGCCAGACTACACCAGCACATCAAATTTCAGCCTCCTGTCTCTAATACGTGAAAAGTTTTGGTCCTTCCAAAATGCTACAAAACAAAATGACCAATTCACAAAAGTCAAAAGGGGCATGGCTCCCAAATTTCAAGAAATTTTCACACAAAAACCATCAGAGATATTGACACAAAACTTGGGATTCTTTTGTTTGGTACCATAAGGTATTTTTCGACAGAGTTTGAGGAAAATCTGAGAGGAGTCATGTACATGGATGGCTGAGTTGACATGGAATGACCCTGTAGTTCAGCCTGCTGTATCTGTGCTGTTTTCAGGAACTGGTAAAGGGCAAACCACCACCATTATGTTAAGAACAACAAAAACTAAAGTTTGATATTCAGAATATATTAAATCTGCGAAAGCACCAATTTACAAACAAATCAGATACACAATGTAATTTGTAAAAGAGGGCACCTTGAGAGAGTGAACACTGAGATGTTGTCCAAACTTAAGTAAACCGGACAGACTTTGGGATACCTCGGAAAAATTTTTTCCAAGGTTTAGAGTTGGCCTCAAATCTTCAGTAAACCTTGGTATATTCTAAATTTTTGTAGGAATTTCCTGAAAAAAGGTGCAATTTCCGGGTTTTTAGGTTCTACTAGTGTTTAGCTTGGCGATGGGTGACTGGTTAGCCCCATTGGCTGATGACTTGTTCACCTCATTATGCCTCATTTTAACTGGTGAAAGATGGATGTTCTCTGTTTTAATGCAGTTATTTTTGCCTGAGGTAATGAGTGTCCCTTTTCTAGTAAGATGGCGTAACTTACCTTGAGCATAACTATGCGGCTATCGTGGCTCAATGATGTAAGATATCAAAATCAAAGCTGTTGAAAACCTATCATGAGGCAACTTGTTTTAAACAAGTCGCCCCACATTGGTTTTAAACAGCGAAAGGTAATTTGATTTATATTTTTAAAAAATGTATTTCAGTGCTCTAAGGCTTAAGGGGGGACAGCGTGTGGTGTTTGCATTGACAGAGTAGGAGAGGCTGAAGAAAAATTAAGTGCGTCTGCGATGTTTTTGCGAAATGGCGATTTGTCACTGTGAAGTGAAGCGACCATAGAGTGTATAAAAAGATGGACGAAGCTACCGTGAGGTCACCGATTGGTTTCAGCATACCATAAAGGAAGCCTCGATTATGGCAATTTGAATTGCGCCATGTTGTCATTTTGAAACCGGATGTGATTTCTATTGGACGAGAGCATGTATTGAAGATCTGGATCTGACTGCATCAGATGAGGACCAGAGGATAGCCACGCCCCTAAAGAATATTCTGGCTTTATCCTTTATTCTAGTCTATATGGGACCATAATTTACAAAAATGAACATCATGATGTATCGAAGGAGACTTGAAACTTGCTATAGCTACCATAAAATAATGTGAGAAATCATTATTTAAATGAAAAATCAGGTGGGAATGTAGGGTCATTTTCTCATAGACTTCTATAGCATTGAACTTTCTGCAGCCACCGACGTCGCCATCTCCTGGCTATTAAATAGAATGCAATTTTATGGTACTTCCACATGGGCTTCATTTTTCAGACCAGGGTGCTGTGTCCATCTTTTTATACAGTCTATGGAAGCGCCAGGACAGGGCTCTGAAGTTACAAAAGGCCATTACTCTGCTCTGGTGTTAGGAATGTCTATACCAAGGACAGGAGTTTGTGAAAGTGATTGAAGTTGGAGGCAAACGAAGGCCGACAAAAGTTTTGTCTGTTGGACAGTCCACGGTTTAACAGAATGCCTCATTATGCTGCCGGAACATATAATGAGCTGGAGATCATAATAATATTATAATAATAACTATAAAGTTTATATAGCGTATTTCATGCGAACAACCATTATACAATGCGCTTTACAGGGAGATAAAAAGCATCATGAAAACGAGGGAAAAACAAATTAAATGGCAGAAGATGGAACGGAGTGCACAGCTTCTGAGAGCCAGTGAGACCAAAGACACGAGTCCTTCAAAAGACTGTGGAGCTTCACATCATCTCGGGCTGGCAGGTGGCTGCAGCTCCGCTGTGTGCTAATAGTCCCTGCTGCACCATGTGCCCATTAGCTGTGTGTGAGATCGCTGCGTCTCCCACACTGACTGACCACGAGAGCCGCATTAAATCATCTGATTGCTTCCATGTCTTCAGGTCCGAGAGCTGATTGGCTGTTGGCCGGTGAGGGGAGGGGGGTTGATGGGTTACAGTGCTGTAGAGGTGCAGTGTTTCTGATGGGAGGCCTCAGGCGTGTCCTCTTTTGCTGGTGTTGGGCCCTGGAGGTCGTACAGCGAAATATACTGAAAAAACTGCATTTATTTTGGCCCCCGAACAAAGTTGGGCGGCTGCTATGGCTTTGCAGTTATTGTCTTCGCCACATCCATCAACATTTTCTCCAAGGCGCACTTCTGCTGGCCACAAATTTGAACTGATTAAACCATAATCTGCCAGCACCCAGTATTGTTTGGTGTGGTCCAAGGTCATGGCTAGGTCATGACGCACATCCAGTTTGGTTGCCATGTCAACTGGACTGTTTTTTCATCGGTAGTGATGACGCAAAACTAATAATATGGCATTGGTAAATCTGGGAAGTTGACGCCTGATTCATAGACTACTTGTCCTTTCCTTTCCTTGGTGAAGAATTTTGAAAGCACATGATTAAAATGGCAGGCTTTGGACTGTGCAGGTTGCCTGTCATAATTTTTTTTTGGTTTAATGACTTGTTTGATCTTTGGAAGCTTCTAGCATCAGTGGCAAACTGGGACATTGCTGGGACCCCAGCTGCATGTGAAGTGGTGCTGCTGTCAGGCTGTTACCCGTCAGCGCACATGGAACACTGCGACAAGGGCCACCGGACACTGCGACAGGGGCCACCACACACCGCATACTGCGACAAGGGCCACCGCACACTGCGACAGGGGCCACCGCACACCGCATACTGCGACAGGGGACACCGCACACTGCGACAGGGGCCACCGCACACCGCATACTGCGACAGGGGTGACCACACACCGCACACCGCGACAGGGGACACCGCACACTGCGACAGGGGCCACCGCACACCGCATACTGCGACAGGGGTGACCACACACCGCACACCGCGACAGGGGCCACCGCACACTGCTGCTTATTTTAGGCGTCCCGTGCCTGCTGGGTCCTCGCCTGACCCATGCTTTGATGGGTCCCCCAGCTGTCGGGACGGTCAGGCTCTGTGGAATCCTGCTGGTCGGGGGGAGGAGCCTGCTGTGGGTCCTTCAGCTGGGATATGAGGGCAGGGTTTTTTATAAAGGCTTTAGGCCGCGGTGTTCGTGATGGTCCTGTGGATTAGGGGCCCTTGTCTGTTGTGTGTGCGATCAGCATGGCTGCAAACTGAGGCTGGACTGAAAAAGGGCCATTTACCTCATGCAAGTTTCTCTCGCTCTCTCTTGCACACACACTCTCACTCGCGCACACACACACACATACACACACACACACACACACACCTGCACTGGTTTTGAAAAGAGAAAGGTCTTGTCTTGCGGACAGATGAGCTGCACCTCAGTTTTTTACACCTTAGCCCTAAAGGCTGACGGGGTATTGCTATCCTTCGTGCGGTTGGGCGGGCGGACAGGCGTCTCCAAAAACTTTGACATCGGGCTGAGGGGTATCCCGTGCATTGCACGCCTATTTTGTTATCATTCCTGTGGTGTTGGCGCTGGTCTGCTCCTTCTCCAGTGTCAGTGAGAGGTGGTCAGTGTGGCTGGTTGGAGATTGGGAGATTGCTCAGTGGTTTGTTGGGCGAGTTTTTCTTTAATTGCATGAGCCGGTGAGCTGAATGAATAGCTCTTATCCCATAAGCCACTGTACCAGCATCACTGGGATGCTGCAGGCATCAGACAGTACTGAGGATAGTGCTGCCGCCTTACAGCAGTAGGATTGTGGGATTGAATCCAGCCTGAGGCCTGTCTGTGTGTAGTTTGTGTTCCCAGTCATCACATTGGTCTCCTCTAGTTCCTCCCACAGTATAAAATGATGCTTGTTGGGCCATTTGAATTGCCCTCGTGTGTGTGTGTGTGTGTGTGTGTGTGTGTGTGTGTGTGTGTGTGTGTGTGTGGTCCCTGCATTACTTTGATGAAAGAACAAGCCTCTGCACAATATGATCTTGAAAATGCAGTTAAACATAAGGGATCAATCTGATGCTGCTGGCTGGCTGTTTAACCAATGAGAAGTGCTTCGCTCCAGTGGTGGTGATTGTGCTGTAAATCTTTGCAAATGGTGACTCATTTCCTTTCAAGTGTAACAGTGAACCAGTATTTGTTTACAAATGTAAAATGGTATTGATTTCATCTCTAGTATCTGGATAGTATGACATCTGCTCATAACCTTGCAGAACTGTGTTTGAAACCAGGCAGAAGTGTGATGGCTGTCGGGCTGCATGAAAACAATGAATAAATATTCATCAAAGGGTCTGCAAAAACCATCAGGAGTTTGGAGTTCTGTGGAGTTGAATCGGAGGTCATGTTCCTCAGCAGAGACTGGAGAATTCTCCGCTTACCTTGTTGCTTTAATGTTTGTCAGTAGTACCTTGTACAGTCATGTTAGATGCGGAGATATGAGTCTGTGCGCGCGTGCGTGTGTGTGCGGTCATCTGAAGTGTAATAAGAGAAGCGTTTGTGACTGATAAAGGGGTTGTGCCTGACAAATGCTTGGCATGTCCTTTCCTTGACCCCAGCACTGAAAATCCACAGGAGTGTGAAGTGCTTGCGCTGTGTACTGTACACTCAGCCGTAGGGCGCATGTGCTTTTACATTCTGGCCCTGTTCTGCTATGGATTGACTGACTAAAAACAACATGGAACCTTTTCAGTTGAATGTTGAAGCGAGCATGTTGCTCTGCATCATGTGGTGCCTGACAGCAGTCTCTTCTGACTTGACTGATGGCCCTCTGCACTGATCGGATCTGCAAATCCAGGACTGGCATTACATCAGAGCGTCAGTTTGGTTTTCTGAGCCAAAATGGTGGAGTCTACTAGTATCTGGTGTCCGCTGGTGTCCATTCGGAATTGGGTTGGCTGGATTTCAGAGATTTTGCACTTGGAACAGTCTGTGAAAACACTAATTTCAGTTGCAGGTTGATGCTTGTTGCTGCTAATAACCTCTGCTATACACTTTCCTGACTGCCTCGCACCACATTTGTTGGAGCTTGATGGTCAATGGTCTTCAGATACATTTTTTTTTTTTGATCTTTTTTTTATTTTTTTGATAGAACCCTGTGATTTCCCCTCTGCTGGAGACGGGCGTTATCACAGAATCTAGAAGTTACTTCTTGAAGAGGAGATCCGGGAGTACTGGTTCTGCTGAACTGACGGCAGCGGTAACGGCATGTCTCCAGAGCAGAGTCCTGATTCCCTGAGACCTGATCACGTGATCAGCAGGACCGTCATACACCAGAGATCAGCCTCGGAAAAATGAGCTCATTCATGCTGAGTGGCTCAGAAGCACTTAACCGGATTAAAAATAATCATGAATTATGTTGTCAAATGATTAATTCACTTTTCACACCTCCCATCAGAAGAATGGGGGCAGCTGGTTTTTCTGGATTCCGTTTCATAAATTGGGCTGATCCACTGACTGGATGTTGCAGCTGGACAGACTAAACAATTCTCCGCAGAGAGTGTCGGCTCTGGTTTTAATCGTGGTCTTGTTCCAAATTAAATCTCGGTCTTTAGCTGGCCCTCAGTGAGACCCTTGGTCGTGAGAGAGATTTCCGTGTTGCCTTGGTGAAGTACCGGTGACATAAACACTCAGGTATGTCGTGATGCCTGGGAATTCTGACTCCTCCCATCTCGGGTGTGTACGGCGGTTCTGTGCTTCTGCGCTCCTGGACCTGTGAGTCGCAGCGCCTGGATGCTCGTCTCTCCTGACAAACAGCGCAGGGGTCTCCCCTTCTGCTGACACACATCAGGGAAATATCAGCGCAGGAGTGTGAAAATGTAAATTGATTGCGGCGTTTCATTCCTGAAGTGGCAAAACTCTGTCACCTTTATTTCAAATTCAGCTGAAACAGGGGTGGAAGCAGAGAATCCTTTCTCCAGTACGTTTGCAGTGGTTAAATATTATTTATTCTCTTCTCATTGCGTTTCCTGTCAGCAGAACACTCAGCTGGTTCGCACAATTGTTCGTCAATTAATCAGATAAGCTGCGGAGACTGAAATGTTTACATTTGCCAAAAGCCCCAAAACATAGGAAATGAATTTAATCTGCTCCAATATGGTGGACTCCTGGCTGCTCTCTAAGGTGTGTGATGTCATTGTGTAACCACATTACCTGGAGTTATGAGTTCAAAATGAGATGTTAACCTTTCTGGCGTAATCTGTACCAGTTTGTCTCGAACTGTGGGCCTTGGATACGGAGGGCTGTAAATCACTGAGCAGTTCAATATAAAAGTTAGAGAAACTCGTACACTGTTCCTCCACTGCAGCAACTGTTGCACTCCACAGTTCACTCAGGTGCTGCTGTGTTGGTGCACTGTGTGCATGTAGAGGCACTGAATTAGTGGCAGAGTATTAGTGTTCCTGAAATTGACATATTGTCATTTTCAAGATGAATGCTTCTAGCAAGCACACGGTCCTCATGAATTTTGTCACTTGCATTAATTTTCAGATATCTATAGTACACGTACTGTATTGAACAATACTGAATGTGACTTTTGCCCCTCTACAAAAATGTTGAATTTTAATCAGCCCAGTGATTTCATGTTTTAATTGCAGCTGACAGGGAAGTCTTAGTTGTCAAAAATCAGACTGTGTTGGCACAGATGAAGAGGGTCAGAGGTGACTGAATTAATTTCCTGTCTTTTCGGTTTTAGGAAAATGCAAATATTTCATTTGTAAAGAGTTTTTGTGAGTAATTTCCCATGTTTAAACATCAGGAGGTTTAAATGTATTATTGATATTATTTCAAGTGCGATCTTGCAGTTTACTGAGACGTGCATCTGTTTAACATCAACAGGTTCAGATTATAGTGGGGTCATTCAATGTCCGATGTCCAAATGGCTCCCACTCGACCATCTCAGATTTGCCTGAAAAAATTCCTGCAGGTGCATTCACCTCTTAATAGGAGAAATCCAAAATTTTAGCTCTCTTCTACCCTTAGTTTCTTCATAAAAATTTTTTTTGCAACTAAGTTCCAGCCCTTTTTGAACCGTTGTTTCTGAGGAGCCACTTTCACATAGCTATATCTAGAAAAGCCTTTCAGGTGAGTCCTTGAAATTTTCAGGGGTGAAAATCTGCTGCTCTACTTGAGGAATATGGACTTAAAAAGGTGTCTTTAGTTCATCACATATTTCTGGGTGCTTAAATTTTACTCTACACTTGCAGTAGCATATGTGAAGGACTGTAGAAAGCCTATTTTC
Organism: Gymnothorax reevesii; assembly: GCA_029721435.1. Lineage (NCBI taxonomy): Eukaryota > Metazoa > Chordata > Actinopteri > Anguilliformes > Muraenidae > Gymnothorax > Gymnothorax reevesii. The sequence goes on along the minus strand of CM056585.1, from coordinate 4,344,203 downwards.
AAAGACAGGGATTTGGTCTTGTACATACTGTTTCCTGTATTTGTTGTGTGTTTTGTATTCCAATTCTGCCCTGTTCAAAAAGGGCCAAAACTTAGTTTTGACGAAACTATTAGAAGTTGAGTTAAAATTTTGGATTTCTCCTTTTAGGAAGTGTATGCACCCGCTGGAATTTTTTTCTGCCACATCTGAGATTGTCAAGTGGGAAGTTTCTCTGAAATTCTGACATTTGACATGGAATGACTCAGTGTTGACACCTTAACATTATGCTCTTAAGTGTAACCGCATAACTCATTAAATTAATAAGGCAATTATAAGCTACATTAAATTTCCCGGCATGGTACTGAAAGCAGTCAGACCAGTTTAACAATAATGAAATATGCAACAAAATGGAAAGACATTTATTTATGTAGTCTCTAATGTCCTTAGTTGCTTGCCATTGTAAATCAGTGAGGCCTTGAAGCGAACATGTAGTACTGTGTCACGCGAGTTTGGAAGGGATGAGGTGTGTCGTCTATCGTAGCTGCTGCTCATCCTTTCTCTGACGGATTTTCACACTGAACAGTGGTGTCACTGCGTCTAACTGGGGGAAACGGAAGCGCTGGGCTGGTTCTGGGTGGCCTCAGTGCTCTTGCTTACATTCCTGAAGTACCGCTAACTCCAGTGCTTATGTGATTAATCACATAATATTCCATCTTGCTGTGAAGTTTATGGGAAATTTCTCTACATTTTCAAGTCCCATGAACAGAGGTCTTTTTTTCTTTCTGGTTTGGGGGCCCATTGACAGAATTACATACTGGACCTGTTTTGATGTAACTGTGTGGGAGGGTTATACATGGCAACAGTAGGAAGTGATTGGATTTTCACAGGTCAAGGTCAGCATTGCTGAAAAGGTCAAAGACAGTGGCGCAGGCAGAGGCATGAACACTACCGAGTGCTCTCTGGATAAAATTTAACTCTGAATATTGCTATGAAAATACATCCTTTATTTACTGTCAGACCAGCGCATAGTTTGACAGATTACATTTAGATTGAGGTGTTTTTGCTGAAATAGTCTTGGATAATTATTTATTTATTTATTTTTTTTTTAGTGAGGTTTTTTTTTTTTTTTTTTAGGGGAACCCTCTCTGTAATGTGACCTCACTCTGTCGGAATCAGTATTTTAAGAGGCGGTGGTGATTGTAGTCCACCGGTGAAATGGCAGTAAAATAGACTCCGAAACGGCAGCGATATGGTGATTGATACAGCACTCTCTTACAGGGGAGAGCTGGCTGCAGCAGGTACTCTGCACTTGCGTGATGGACGGGGTTTATCAATTACTGGCTGAACGAGGAGCTGCCTGTCCAGTCTGTTAGCAGCACTGCGAGCCTCGCTGTCAGGGCTCTGGTGTTTGGTGAAATACGCTGGCAGGGTACCACAGGAGCAGATGCTGCAGTAGCGGTGGTGCTCGTTAGCGCTGGTCTCTCTCGCGGGGGCCTGGCTGGGGACAGGGACTCGCACGCGTCGGCCGCCGGTGATGCTGGCGTTTGTGTGAGTGTGAGAGGCCCGACCGCTGACCCCTAAACACTAATCATGAGTGATGTTTTCAGGGCTGCGATCGATGGATGTAGCGGCAGGGCTATTCACGGCTAACGCTAACCCCATACTCCAGCACACTCCCCCTGAGTTACTCCTCTGTATTCAAAGCCCACTGTGAAAATGCCTCTCTCCTTCGCTGTCCTCGATTAGAGAACGATCTACAGCGTCTGTCCTGCAGTTTACATTTGGTGTTGACCCTTCGTACGTTTACTTTCTTGCACCCCTACAAGCGTACACCCTGCAGAGGCAGTTAATGCCCATTAGTTTTTAGTTCTACCACTAACTATTCATAAGTGAGGCTAGAGGCTGTGCGCATTGACCAGAGTGACTGCAGAGTTTGAGGAAGCCTGTTCTGTTGTCTGAGGCTTAAGTACGGGAGCTTTGGAATGTACTCAGTGGCTGTACTGTGGCATTTAGAGAATTGAGGTCATTCCTGTGCTTTGCTCAGTAATTTCCTGTACTGGCACTGACGGACCTGCACTGACTGCACACGGGAAACGCAGACCGTCTGTGGCTTAGCACGGCTTCAGCAGTGATGCGGTCGAAGTTCCGCTTGGTTGTCATATTCCAAACCGTCGGGAGTTTGGCTGCAGTTCGAAGCAGGCAAGCGTCACTGTCACCGACGCACCAACTGCCGTTTAACTGTGGACTCCTGTTTAATTCACAGTTTAACACCAAGCGGGAGTTTTTGCGGGTTCTACGCAGAGTTCAGTAAGTACTCTGACGCAGGTCTGCTTGGGTGGTGAACTCCTGACGTTTTTACTGAACCTGAAGCCATTGTGTTGACGGGCGTGTCTGAATTGATGCAAACTTAACCACTTGTGCTCGTCACAATTGGCACCAGATCAGCCTTTAACCCTCTATAAATTATTCCAGTGTCTCCATCCTGACGAAATATCACAAATTAAACATAGTGACTTTCCAGGAATTACATTTTATTTTCGTGAACGCTCTCACTGAGCACTTTATAAGGAACACTAGGCTAACACTGGGCTTCTCTTTGCTCTCATGAGACTCATGGATTCTTCGGGATGTTGGAAACGTTCCATTAGATTCTGGTCAATGTTCACATGATTGCGTCATGCAATTTCTGCGGATTTGTCAGCTGCTCTTGAATGCTGCGAATTCCCCGTTCTGCCACACCCAAAGGTGCTCTACAGGATTCAGATGTGTTGATGTGTTGACTGGCTGTGGCAGTGCAGTTTAACTCTGAGATGGTGCATTATCCTGCTGGAAGCAGCCATTAGAGGATGTGGTTATGAGCAGATGCACATGGTCAGCCACAGTGCCCCTGATGGGCTCTGGCTTTACAGCGGTAATTGATTGGTAATATGGTGCTCAAAGTGAGACGTTCTCCACATCACGCCACCAGCACCACCGGCCTGCACTTCACACAAGGATGGTTTGGGCCTGGAACTCATGCTGTAGCGTCTCCTGCTGTTAGAAACTCCTAACATCTTGAAGTCTGGCCCTTCTCTTCTGACCTCACTTCCTCTGACCTCACTTCCTGCTCACAGAGCTGCTGCCCACTGGAGGATTTTTGTTCTTCACACCATTCTTTTTAAACTCCAGAGACTGTTGTACGTGAAATTACCAGGGACATCTGCTCCCAAACCAGACTACCTGTCACTAAAGCCTGGGGCAAAGGAACTGAGGTCTGAGGCTGATGGGATATTTGTGTGTATTAAGCTGATGCACAGATGTTCCTAATAAAGTGCTCGGAGAGAGTATATCCTGGATTGTGTAGGTCTACTCAAACTCAATTTCAGAACACTTATAGCAAGCTTTCAGTTATTCTGTCTGTGTGTGTTTGTGTATGTGTGTGTTTGTGTGAGCGCGCGTTTGTTTTTGTGTGAGTGTTTAACGGCACCTCTCGTAGTGACACACGCTCCTCTCCCGGCTGTGGCCCGGCTGTAGCCGGTGAGATGCAGTCCTGTTGGGTCCCCGGCGGAGAGAACCAGCCCTGTTCCTGTACATCTGCTGCAGGGTTCAGCTCCAGCTTTATTTGGGCACGATTGATTGTGCTGTATTGATTGCGCTGGTTAGTTGATTGATTTGTGCTGTTAGGTTTGTAACGAAGCTCTGCTGAACAGCAAATATTCATTAACAGCAGCTGTGTTCGAAATCGTCCAGTCATGCTCTCGCTCCCTATTCCCTACATCGTGTATATGATGTTGCGCACTACATAGGGAATGACCGAAGGAGATCTCTGACACTGCACCGTAATTTTCTGAACATGGTTGCGTCAGCAGATGCGCTGGATTCTACTGTGATGCAAGCAGACACGCCGAGCATCATGTAAACAAACCGGACTCTCACGGGAACATTAGAGGATGCAATTCTGCAGGGCGGAGCCATGTCGTTCCTCTCCTTCTCTGGCAGAACTAGATTGCAATGCATTGTGGTATACCAGAGTACAATGTGGTGTACATCGCCTGCTCACTCAATTTCACTGTGCATTGTGGGTATTTTATCGTCCACTATAGAGGACATGAAATTAACCACAAAGAATTCGAACAACACTACAAAACGACGAACACACTATATAGTGCACTATATCTGTAATGGGGGGCGAGTTTATTGTTGGTCTACTTGTTCACCGCATTATTCTTATATTTGTGGCCCCCAGATGAAGTCGGGCCTCTGATGGATTTGGATTTGGTCTAGTCACCTGTGTACTTACAGTTGATGGTGGGGACAGTCCTGCTCGGTGATCCTGGGCCCTACTGTACACACAGCCTCATTCACAGGTGCTTCAGAGACTTTGCAGCCCTGACGACAGCAGTCATAACCCTGTATGTGGCCCTCATAAATCTGCACTCTGCTGAGGTTATGTGGAGTGCAGCAGTTAGGTTCTGCATCTCTCTTAACGGCCTGAATTCTGCATGTTCTGACAGTCCTCTTCAGCTGATGCATGATGCACTGAATCTGTGCCTGTTCTCTCTCATCCCTCCCTCCCTTCTTCCTTCTCTGTTTTAAACATTCCCCTCTTTCCCCCTCTGCCATGGCCCAGCTATCGACGGTCTCCTTTATAATACTCAAACTGCACACCGACAGTAAGGACGGCCAACAGCCTGGCTTTTTTCCCCCACACTGAACATAACCAAACTGTTCAGCCCACCTCAAAGCAACCAGCTCCTGCTCACATAAGAGGAAGATGCCATGGCACGTGATTCCTCCGACTGCATCATTACAAGCCTTCGCTTTGCTTACTTTACGCCGTCACGCCACCAATTACACACTGCCTTTGCCAATGGAAGATCATGTGGTCAGAGTCCAATCTACCCTGCATGCCCAGCCATCCGGAAGTGGTCATTACCGAGCAATAAACTAACGAATTTTAGCCGGCTGAACCCCCCATTATCCCTGGTGAAGCTGCAACAATTGTTGCCTCGCCCATGCGGGCCACTGGCCATAGCCGGTAATGGCTTGTCTGGGATTCGAACACCCGACCACAGGGCTCACAGATGAATGTCTGAGCTGTGAGCCCCCCGGGAGGCCCCCAGCATGGCTTCTGTGGAGCTCGAGTGGTCCTTGACTGAGGCACACTGCATATGCAGTTGGGCAGGCTTGCGAATGTGTTGTACTTTGAGGCAGGGAATAAATGTAGTATGCAGTTGGACAGGCTGTAAATGTGTTATACTTTGAGGCAGGCAGTAAATGTCGGACATTCTGTAAATGTCTTACACTTTGAGGCTGGCAGTAAATGTATGTAGTCGGACATTCTGTGAATGTCTTACACTTTGTGGCAGGCAGTAAATGTAGTATGCACTGGGGCAGGCTGTAAATGTTATACTTTGAAGCAGGGAGTAAATGTAGTATGCAGTCAGACAGGCTGTAAATGTGTTATACTTTGAAGCAGGCAGTAAATGAAGTATGTAGTCGGACAGGCTGTAAATGTATTTTACTTTGAGGCAGGCAGTAAATGTAGTACGTAGTCAGAAAGACTGTAAATGTGTTACATTTTGAGGCAGGCAGTAAATGTAGTAGTCAGATAGAAAGACTGTAAATGTCTTACACTTTAAGGCAGGCAGTAAATGTGGTTGGACAGGCTGTAGATTTGTTATACTTTGAGGCCAGCAGTAAATTTGGTATGCAGTGGGGCAGGCTGTAAATTTTGTCTGCAATGAGGCAGTTTGCGCTGTGGCTGCCCCATGGTGCTGTTCCTGTTGGATTTTTCTCCAGTGCTAATTAGTTTCACAGCTGTCTCACAAGAAGTCCCACCCGTAATTCTAAATGCGGTTTGTCTGTGGGGAGGATTTCTGCTTGGAATGAAAGGATTTCATTGGCTGTCACCTGCTGCTCTTATGCACTTTTGTACGTCGCTCTTTTTATGCACTTTTGTACGTAGCAGCGTCTGCTAAGTACCTGTAATGTAATGTAATGCTCAGTGGCTCACATCTGCACAGCAGTGCTGGCTTCATCCCAGAGTCACTGATGTCTACATAGGCATTATATACACTGATCAGCCATAAAATTATGACCACTGACAGGTGAAGTGAATAAGATTGCTCATCTTGTTGGATACATTAGGCAGTAAGTGAAGACTTTGTCCTCAAAGTTGATGTGTTGGAAGCAGGAAAGATAGGCAAATGTAAGGATGTGAGGGACTTTCACATGGGTTAAATTGTGATGGCTAGATGATGGGGTGAGGGTCTCTCCAAAGCTGCAGCTCTTCTATGGTGTGCCTGGTCTGTAGTGGTCAGGACCTACCAGAAGTGCTTTAAGGAAGGAAACTGGTGAAGGGGTCAGGGGCAGCCAAAGCTCTTTGTGCGTGGGGAGCTAAGGCTGGTCTGTGTGGTTCGAGTACTGTCACCTGTCAGTGATCAGTGTATATAATGCCTATGTAGACATCAGTGACTCTGGGATGAAGCCAGCACTGCTGTGCGGATGTGAGCCACTGAGCAGCAGGTGGCAGCCAATGAAATCCTTTCATTCCAAGCAGAAATCCTCCCCACAGACAAACCGCATTTAGAATTACGGGTGGGACTTCTTGGGGACTTCTAGCGGAATAGCTACTCTAGCTCTAATTGCTGGAAAAATTAATGCTGGTTCTGACAGATTAGTTGTGTATGGAGCTACGTTACGGGGGACTGGTCAGAGTGCCCATGCTGACTCTGCCAATCACCGAAAGCGCCTACAGTGTGCACATGCGCATCAGACTTGGACCACAGAGCGATGGAAGATGTTGGCCTGGTCTGATGAATCAGTTTTTTTTTTTTTTTATTTATTTATTTTTTTATATTAACATCGTGTGGATGGCTGGGAGTGAGTGTGTCGCTTACCTGGGGAAGACCTGGCATCAGGATGCATTATGGGAAGGTGGAAAAGCCAGTGGAGGTAGAGTGATACTTTAGGCAGTGTTCTGCTGGGAAACCTTGGGTCCTGACATTCATGTGAATGTTACTTTGACACGTACCACTTCAACGTTGTTCCAGACCAAGTGCTCGCCTTCATGGAAACGGTATTCTCTCACGGCAGTGGCCTCTTTTATCAGGACGGTGCACCCAGCCATACTGCAGAAATGGCTCAGGAATTGTTAGAGGAACAACGTTGAGTTCAAGGTGTTCGCTTGGCGTCCAGACTCTCTATCTCAGTACTATCGAGCATCAGTGGGCTGTTCTGGACAAACAAGTCTGATCCAAGGAGGCCCCACCTCAAGTCACATGACTTACAGGATCAGCTGCCGAAGTCTTGGTGCTGCAGCTCTCCTTCGATCTCTGGTGGAGTCCAGCAGGCCTCGACGGGTCAGGGCTGGTTTGGCAGCAGAAGGCGGGACCTACACTTTCAGGCAATTGGATGTAATGTAATGGCTGATCGGCGTAGGCGCTCATGTAAACAGAACGGCAGTGTGATTCCTGCCAGGGGAGAACAATTGGCCATAAACCCTGTCCTGATGGAGCGGTGTAGTTCAGCAGGGTTGGGGGAGATCTCCCGGTACACTGCTGCTGCATAAACCAGTTGCTCCTGCAGCTCATCATTGTGGAAATGTGCCTGTGCTCTGTAGGTGCAGTGAGTGGGTGGGGTTTGTGCCCACACAATAGCTGAGGCCTCGCCTGCGTATGGACCAATCAGGGAGCAGAGGGCGGAGCAGAAGTGGCTCCGGGTCCCTTCCAGCTCTGACGCCTGTACTGCTATCACTCTGTAGTGCTTATAAAGTGGTGGCAGCTCTAAGTCTGGGGCTAAATCTGTGAAGACCCTTCTCAAAACTGGCCTGTTCAGAAGGAAAATTAGAAATGACTTTTTCGAAAATGTGTTGAAGAATGTGACCTAACAGAATTATGTTTATTTGTTCTGTACGTTTCCTATACTGAGGAAACATAGGAAGATGTTCCTTCTAACCCTGAGAGAAAATGCGAAAATCCTTCCATCACTTTTTTTTACACTCCATTTTATCCTTATTTTGCCCACTTGTGCTCAATGCAATTAAAATGGTTCCCTGACAATTTTTCTCAAGTTTTCACCCTTCCGTGAGTAAAATAGTCATATTCCTGCACACAAATGGAATAGTCTGCTTAATGTGCTTGTTTATAAATCTGATACCATCTGTCTCTGGAATATTGCTGGAATATCTTGTCCCTCGTGATTGAGTGAATTGTTCAGTTCGGTGTGGTTGTACACGAGCCACTTTAGTTGCCCTGCACCATGACCTGAGCCCGATGGGCTAATCTCACGTAGCATGATGCCAGCGGCTGGTAGACCGGGAGGTGGATGCTCATAATGTAGCGAAAAGTACGAGTGAGATTTGATACAAGCCTGAATCAAAATGCAGCCCCATATTCATGACTTAAAAAGGTCGTTTTTCTCTCTCAGTTGCACTGAAGCACTCATTTTATTTTACTTTACTAAGATGTTTAAGTCTTATTTCAAACGTGTGAAGTGTTTGCTGTCGTCTGCGCGAGTGCAGCAGTTTCAGTGGTGCTCTGTAACTGCCAGGGATTTCCGTTTCTGAAAACAGAACCTCTTCCTGAGAAGGATAACGGCTCATTGGATAGAGATGATGGCGGATGCCCATCTGGTTACTGTGGAAAACACTGCAGATGAGCGGTTTGGGGTGCTGTGTGTCTGTGTGTGTGTGTGTGTGTGTGTGTGTGTGTGTGTGTGTGTGTGTGTGTGTGTGTGTGTGTGTTGGAGCACAGCGGGGGAGAATGGGCGGGGAGGAGAGCTGTAGCGCATCAGGGGCAGGCAGACAGGAAGTGGTACATTACTCTGGGATGTGCTCAGCAGCACACTTCCTTTTAGGGACTTTGGCCGTGGGGTGCAGTTCTCACTGCCCAGCCCCCAGCTTATTTGCAGCCTTTGGAGTGAGTGTATGCGCATGCGCGCGCTCGCTTCTGTGTTAGTTTGTGCTCGTGGATTGTGTTTGTGGTATTGCGCGTGTTTTTGTTGTGCATGTTTCTCTTAGTTTGTGTAACAATAGTGTGTGTCACTGGTGCGTGTGTAAGTGGTGTTTGTCAGTAATGTGTCTGTGTGTGTTAGTGATGTTTGAGCTTGTGGTTTGTGTTTGATAATGGTGCACGCGCGTGCTAGTGAGGGGGTGTGTGTGCGCGCCCTTATAAATTCTAAAGTGGAGCAATTAATCCTGTGATACATGTTCCCTGTTGACCGTTGATACATTTGCTGCATGTGCTGCATACTGTAACTGTGGTTACAGTGATGAGCTGCTCTCCTGGTAGAGGGCGCTAACCTGTCCATCTTCCCATCCTGCTCTCTGGCATCAGTGACTCGCTGCTGCTGCCTGTATGTTCAGACGAACACGGGGCACAACAATCAGATGTGTTCTCCTGCCTGCCAGCATCCCTGCGGTGCATCATGGGAACGGAGCTCCGGAACAGACAGAAATAGCTGCTGTGTGTGCGGGTTGGGAGTGGGTGTGTTCGTGTGAGAGGATATGTGTATGTCTTTGTGTGTGCGCGCGAGTGAGGGGATTGGGAGCCCAGTATATACGCTTGTGAGCAAGTCGGTATTATTTTTGTAAAATCTGTGATGCGAGAAAAGTGCAAAGTTTCTGTAGGCGGTCAAAGGAAAGTACTGGAACAGAAATGTCCATTTCTGAGATCTTATGTTTTATTTTAGGTTTTTTGAAAAGCAGGACTGGCCAGTTTTCTGGGGAAAATCGGGTGCTTTCCATAAACGTAGATGTTCCAAACCATTTCTCATGAATAGTGGGCAGTGACCTCAGACTTGTACCACGGCTGGGGAAGGCCTTATTAACCCTTAGAGCGCTAAATGCAGCTTTTGTTACTCAGTGATGTTTGATGTCAAAATTAAAGCTGTTGAAAACGATCATGTGGCGGCTTGTTTAAAAGAGGTCCTAGGGGGCGCGCGCCGGTGGCTCATCGGTCACCTGGGTTCGATTCTGTCCCGGGTCATTTGCCCTATGCCTCCCCCCCATTCTTCCCCCCAACTTTCCTGTCACTCTCCACTGTACAACTATCAAATAGAGGAACCCCCCACCCCAAAAAAAAGAGGTTCTGAGTAGATAATTAAATTCATGATGTTTTAAAAATGTATTTCAGCACTCAAAGGGCTAAATTATACTGCCATCTTACTCAAAAGCGTGTGAATTAAAAAAATTCAAAATGAAAAGTTGAACCCCCAGTGGCCCAATGTTTATTTGCTCAGGAGACTGGTGTGTGTTAATGGAGCATGAACATAATTTTTTTTGTTTGGAATTGGGTGCAGAGGGGAAATATTCTGCACAGTGAAGTGGTGATGTGGTTTCGCTTGGGTAACATCTGGATCACATGCTGCTGTGATCCGAAGGCTAAACCTCTGCAAATGGACCCGCGATCACATGCTGCTGTGATCCGAAGGCTAAACCTCTGCAAATGGACCCGCGATCACAGCTCCTGTCCTGCCTGTCTGTGTTGGATCATTATCCAGCGTTTGGGTTGATGTAAACGGAACCATATTTACCTGCTCATACTGTGCTGGGGGTCTCTTTCCTTTTATGCCTTCATTTGTTTATTTACCATCCGAAAAATTTCTCGTGTTTGTGCCTTCATGCAGTTCTGTGCGGAGTAATGGTTTTGGCTTGATTTGATTTATTTGATAAAAAATGTAAAGGTACAGACAAGTTCATTATACATTTAAAATCAGGATAGAGCAAAAGTGCGAACACTCATTTCCATTGTGGTCCCTTTTGTGACTTGACAAACATAAAACACAAGACTAGAATTGGAAAAAATGTACGAGATAATAAAACAAAAAAAAAAAGTGACTTACAAAATAAGACATATAATAACAGTAAATCACAATAGTCTAAGCAGTAAGACTAGACCAGAAATAGTTGGAAAAATTAGTAGTATATAAACTGTTGGATTCCTGAGTATTAAAATAAATACAAAAAATTTTAAAATGAGACTTGAGACAGTATTTTGGATGTGTCTGGGTAATTCATTCCACAGTTTGGTAGCAGCATAAAGAAAAGTTGTTTTACCAAAGGATTTAACAGAAGGTAAATGAGGTGAAAAACAGCTCGATCTGGTAGCCAACTGGTGGCTGCAGTTAGAGGCAAGGACTCGAGCGTCTGCGCTCAAATGTCTGTGTCACCGAATGTGCTCTGGGGCTTTCAAAAATGTACTCATGCCTCAGTGTTAATTTGGGATGTGTGTGTGTGTGAGTGTGTGTGTTTGTGTGTGTGTGTGTGTGTGTGTGTGTGTGTGTGTGTGTGTGTGTGTGTGTGTGTGTGTGTGTGTGTGTGTGTGTGTGTGTGTGTGTGTGTGTGTGTGAGTGTGTGTGTTTGTGTGTGTGAGTGAGTGGGGTGGGCTCTATGTCCTGGCTTTATGACTGACCGTGTTGCACATGGTAAATGCAGAGCGAAGAACATTCCAACATTTTATCTTTATGACAGATGATTTGAGGCAGGTTTGTTTGCTCTTGTAACTGCCATCATCCCGCTTCTCCGGTAGCTGCAGGTGGGCATCCCAAAAATGCAGAAACGGTGTATCGTTGGGTCCTCAGCATTATCATTATCCAGAAAAGGCTGGTGTTACACACCTGATCTACTGATTTGCTAAAGAGCTTGATGAGCAGGATCAGTCATGTGACTGATGGTTTGGAGTAAAGCCTGCATCCACACCAGCCTTTTCTGGATAATGCTGAGAAGCTGTGATACAGGCCTCAAGCTTGAGTTTTTTTTTTTTTTTTCTTTCTTTCTTTCTTTCTTTCTTCTCTCTGTCTCTCCCTGCAGGTACGAGTTGTTTAGTCTTTAGAATTATCTTTTGGGGGCTGCCAAGCTGTCACAGAAGTACAGTCCCACTACATTTTGGGTTGTAACTCTGCAACTAAATAAGATAAAATCAAGTATGATGTGTCATATTGAAGGTATTAACTTGTTCTTCAATATTATTTAGTAAAAATATATTTTTTGAGAAATTTTCATTGAAGAAACAAGCAAAAACTACTCCGTCACGGAATTCCACGAAATTGACGTGGTTTTTTTAATGTTGTGTTTAACTATTCAGAAAATGATGTTCCTATCATAGTTAAGTTATGAAACGTCAATATGTTCATATTTAAGGTGTTTTTCGTTAATACTGTAAGTTATAGAAACAAATTGACTTTCACCCTGCTTTATGGGCAAGAAATTTCAAAAGGTCAATGTCACGGAATTACAAGAGGCAAATTGTCACGAAATGACAGCAATAGTATTAATTAGTTTCAATGTACTTATTTCAATATTATACATATACATAATTATTTACATTTTTACTGTTAAGCAATATATTACAATGATTTTTCCACTTATAATGACCAATCATAACACATACTTCAAATTTTTTTTTATTCTCCATGTCAACATTGGCTTGGCGGCCTCCTTTTCTTTTAATTATACATTCGGTAATTATTGTGGTTTTTCTTGTAATGCTGTGGACGCAAAGCCAGATTTCAAACACTGGTCTGCATTAGTGTTTATGAATGATCAGCAGTGATATTTTTTACATTGTCCAGCGGCAGGGAACATTCAGATGCTGGCAGTTGTTAGAATGCTGTTTAACCAACTGCAAAGGCACAGTCATCTCCAAATGATTCCTAACAGGGACAGACCTTTATGGCACACTGGACAAACATCTGCGCTTGTGTTGGAAAATATCTGATTGGACTGCCATGGGACAAACTGGACACAAAGCTAAGTGCTGTGAACAGATTGTGGTCTCCTGTCTGTGCTGGTCAGTAACTGCTCTGTTTCTGAGGTGTGTTTCAGTATATTGTTATTGCAGTCATTTGTCTTTGCCTGTGAAGGCAGTGCTTCCTTAAACGAGCTGATCACGTGTGTTTGTGTGACTGTGTGATTACTGATCTTTCCTGCTGCATTTTCCCCCAGATTACTGTGGTCTAAACCAGTGGTTCCCAACCCAGTCCTCCAGGACACCCTGTCCTGCGGGTTTTACCTCCAGCTCCACTCTGTCACACCTGATCCATTTAAGGGCTTTGTGCTAATTGGTTGAAAAAAAAATCTACCTGAACAGGGTGTGCATGAAGGTGCATTGGGCCTTAAATGGATCAGGTGTGAAAGGGTAAAGCTGCAACACAAATCTCCAGGACAGGGGGTCCATGAGGACTGGGTTGGGAAACACTGTTCTACAAGATATGGTGCAAGTCTAGTTTGGTCACTTGGTCTTTTGTAGTTGTTTTTTTTATATCCCTGATTAAGAGTGAGAGTGGTCTGTAGTTCGTCTCTGGTCACTGTACACCTCAGTAGATTTCACTGCCTCAGCAGGATCCAGCTCCGCCCGTGTTGTTGTAATGCAGAGCCTTGTAATCAGACCCTGGGCTGCAGCTGAGAGGCTGGGTACAGAGACTCATGCTGCAGTATATGGGCTCCTGGCCCCGTTCCTCTGAGCAGTGCGGTGCACTACTGTACACTGCATGTAGCTGCAGTTTTTCTCCTTCTGAAGTTGTGGCTGATGCCCAAAGAAATGTCTGTCCAGGTTCCAGGCAAACAGCACTGTGCCACGAGGGTGGGGCTAGCAACGTTGCACACTGCTGATTGTTCATTCAGGATCGTCATTGAATCGTAACTTCGCGTAACTAAGGACTCTGAGCAGCTCGGGCATTTTTAGAACTTTTCTCAGAAAGTTTCAGAGGTTTTTCTTTTTTCCTCTTGTTTGATGACAAAAAAATTAAGGTGTCGGCTCTGCTGTGGGCAGCCAATGACGTGCTCACTTAGCTCTGCATTATGGGCGATGATCAAATTCAGCAGATGCTTGAAGTAGGAGCAGCAGCAGTCGACAGTGTTTCACACGAGCTCCATCACGATGACCCTCGGGTAACGGTACCGCCCACATCCAGCGGTGTGGTGTGGAGTGCAAATGCACCACTGACTCGGGGTGAGGAGCTGCAGAGGTGCTGTAACCACGCTGCCCTGCTGAGCACAGTCAGCGCCCGGCTGTAAATTTGATTGGGTGGAGAACGCGGATGGTGGCCTTCGGATAACACCATCTCCTCACTGCTCTGAGGCGTCACGTGAAGTGAATTAACCCCTCAGCCCAAGTAACCGAATGGGAGGACCACTTTCAGTCAAAGGAAACATGATGTTCCCCTGAAATTCAGTACTTAAGTGCTGTGACCCTGTCAGACACCAGCCGCAGGAAGTAACACACATACTCAGCCCCCACAACACTCATCTAATGACAAACACACACTCAATCCCACACAACACTTATCTAATGACGAACGCGCACACACTCAGCCCCCACACAGCACTCATCTAATGACAAACACACACACACACTCAGCCCCACACAACACTCATCTAATGACAGACACACTCAGCCCCACACAACACTCATCTAATGACAAACACACTCAGCCCCCACAACACTGGCCTAATGACAAACACACACTCAACCCCACACAACACTCATCTAATGACAAACACACACTCAACCCCACACAACACTTATCTAATGACGAACGCACACACACTCAGCCCCCACAACACTGGCCTAATGACAAACACACACTCAACCCCACACAACACTCATCTAATGACAAACACACACACACTCAGCCCCTACAACACTCATCTAATGACAAACACACACACACTCAGCCCCTACAACACTCATCTCATGACAAACACACACACAGCCCCACACAACAATCATCTAATGACAAACACACACTCAGCCCCACACAACAATCATCTAATGACAAATACACACACACTCAGCCCCACACAACACTCATCTAATGACAAACACACACTCAGCCCTCACAACACTCATCTAATGACAAACACACACTCAACCCCGCACAACACTCATCTAATGACAAACACACACACTCAGCCCCACACAACACTCATCTAATGACAAACACACACACTCAGCCCCCACAACACTGGCCTAATGACAAACACACACTCAGCCCCACACAACACTCATCTAATGACAAATACACACACACTCAGCCCCACACGACACTCATCTAATGACAAACACACACTCAACCCCACACAACACTCATCTAATGACAAACACACACATTCAGCCCCACACAACACTCATCTAATGACAAACACACACACACTCAGCCTCACACAACACTCATCTAATGACAAACACACACTCAACCCCACACAACACTCATCTAATGACAAACACACACATTCAGCCCCACACAACACTCATCTAATGACAAACACACACACACTCAGCCCCACACAACACTCATCTAATGACAAGCACACACACACTCAGCCCCCACAACACTGGCCTAATGACAAACACACACTCAGCCCCCACAACACTCATCTAATGACAAACACACACACACACTCAGCCCCCACAACACTCATCTAATGACAAACACACACACAGCCCCACACAACACTCATCTAATGACAAACACACACTCAACCCCACACAACACTTATCTAATGACGAACGCGCACACACACTCAGCCCCCACACAACACTTATCTAATGACAAACACACGCACACTCAGCCCCCACAGCACTGGCCTAATGACAAACACACACTCAACCCCACACAACCCTCATCTAATGACAAACACACACTCAGCCCCACACAACACTCATCTAATGACAAACACACACACAGCCCCACACAACACTCATCTAATGACAAACACACACTCAGCCCTCACAACACTCATCTAATGACAAACACACACTCAACCCCACACAACACTCATCTAATGACAAACACACACACGCTCAGCTCCACACAACACTCATCTAATGACAAACACACACACACTCAGCCCCTACAACACTCATCTAATGACAAACACACACACACACTCAGCCCCACACAACACTCATCAAATGACAAACACACACACACACAGCCCCCACAACACTGGCCTAATGACAAACACACACTCAACCCCACACAACACTCATCTAATGACAAATAAACACTCAGCCCCACACAACACTCATCTAATGTCAAATAAAGGTGGCAGGTGTGTTTCCGCAGCTCTGGCCTGGTGCGTTTTTTTAACATGAGCTCGCTGTTGAATGCAGGAGTGCGATGGCCGTAAATGTAGGGCCGTGAAATGTGGGCAGTAGCCTGGAAAGAGCTTGTGATTTCCGCCGCTGGGCCGTGTAGGTGGGTGGGGGGCGGGAGGGCGGTTATGTTGGGGGGGGGGTATGTGATGCTGGCGGAGGAGCGAATTCGAGGAAGTCTGCTCGTTAAAGGCAGTGAGATTTTCCATGCATTGCGTCGCCATGGCAACTTTTCCGCCACTTGCCTGAAGCCCTCCGACGTGATCGCTGAAGCGCTTTGTGGAATCACGCCCCCCCCACCCAACAACGGTTCTCCACATGCGGAGTCGCTTAGGCCTGCGGCAATTGGCCAAAACACTGTATATGGTCCTTTAGTGTAAAACGGGTTCATGGTTAAAAATGGAAGTCACCACCTGGGGGTGTAACAGACGTGCAGAATTGGGAGAGTTGGGCTTTTATACTAACGAGTTCATCACCTCAGGGAAAGGGATGGCTTACAATAGAGCTCCTGTGTGGCTTGGTTTGAACCGTGTGACCGTGAGTGTATATTCATCGCCCGTCGACTGTTGAGGTGCCAAAGTATGCCGTTTCAATCTCGAGTGGAAATTATACCAGGCTGAAAGAGAATGAATAACTCTGTCACACAAGTTTTCGTTGAATTAAATTACGGCTGTGCTGTTCAGCAACAGGCTGACCTGGCTTTCCGTTTGAGCTCTGCATAGGTTCACGTGGGACAGGCTTCTTATTGGCTGATTATGAGGTGTGGGAACCTGCTGTTGCTTTGTGTGGAATGGACTTCTTTCAGTGGCTTGTAATGTTGAATGGACTCATGCCATTGGTGGGTAATGTATAATCGCTACCTCCGATTTGCTGTTAATTTGGAATGGACATATTGCATTGGATGTTTTCTTGAAACCCAAGCAGGGAGCTTGTCTTTTGCCTTCTTCAACTCCTCCCTTTAATGGCCCCCAGTTTCCACTGATTTTTTTTTTTGTTCTACAGGTCGGTATTTGTGGAGGGAGATGATGTTCTGTTGTGAATTTTCAGTGCCCAGATTTTATAAATGTCATTTGGCCTGAAAAGCTGTATAATCAGTGGCTGTGGTTGAAGAAGAGTTAAATGCCAAAGTATTGTGTGCTATGCTAACTTTCCCAGGCTTCTTTCACAAGACTCATGGGAGATGTAGGCATATGTAATGTAACCCGAGATGTCTCCGATGCCATCTATGAACTGCAGTTATTTTCATTGACTGTGTTACGGAGAGGATGGAACTGGTTGTGTCTTACTCTTCTCCCAGGTTGTGATGTTAAATAGGAAAAAGACCAGATTTATGTTTATCATATTTAAAGTGCCTTTGAGTCTGTTCTCCTCCGACTCTGGCCTTCTGCTTTGCTGCTCTGGAGACTGGGTCTTAAAGCTCAAGTAATTCCTGGATCCCTCCTGAATCTCTTGAATATGGACTGATATGGAAAGAGACATTGTCAGCTTTACTCAACAGATGCGTATTTATTGTGGTTAATAATTGAATCCAGAGAGGGCTCCAGTCCTTAATTTTGGGCGAATTATGAGTGAGGATCGTGGAAGGATAACCAGTCAGTACAGATGTCTGTGATCTAAACGTGGGAGGGGATTCCTGTGAGTTTTGCTGCCACCTGCTGTTCAAGACGGGTTATTGAGCCTCGTGGAGTCATGCGGGCAGGCAGGTTCTGCACTACTGGGCCCTCAATTTAACATGCCTCACGCAGATGACGGTGTTTTGTTGGTTTTGCAGGATATAAGTAGTACCGTAGTATTTATGGCTAATACTCTTAACCCTTTAAAATTATCATTTTTGTTTTTTGTACAAGTTACAAGTCAGTGCTTTCTGCTATCAGCTGCACTTGTCATAACACCATTATAATGTTCCGGGAGTCACACTGCAGTCAAGCCTTTGTATCTCTCTCCTCATTGGTTTGAAGATTAGAACAGTGGGTACGGTTCTGTGTTTGAATAACCAATAAGCTGCGATGTTGTGACTTTTGTGCGGGACTTTGGGGTGAGACATACTCCTTATGGGTGTGTGAGGAGGGCGTGTGTTTGAGCTGAAATATGAGCTTCCCCCTGGCCCAAGTTCACACCGCAGAGCTAATGAACCATGACGGACTGACAATACTGCCACAGCCCAGGGCCATGGCATGAACAGATCCCTGTGGGACTGACACGCACTCCACAGGTGCGTGTGCGCACACACACTCACGCGGGCACATGCAAACACATGTACAGACTCCCTCACTCACTCACATTCACCATTTCTGCTACAAAATAAAATTTGCCAACCCAGTAGTGTTACTGTTTTCTTTTTTTTTAATCTCCATGTGTTTGTTTTAAAATAGACTTACTGCGGCCTTAAAGTTAAAAAGTTGTTGATTTCCTCTGAAGTCTCTGTCATGAGGGAAATCTGTCGATGAGAGTGGAGCGAACCAGCGTTAGACCATCTCGCCCGGGACGCGAGCAGCACACACACTGGGTCATTCTCAGCACACACACCTGTGCAGATCTGCGCCGCTTCACAAGTTTTTACCCCTCCGAATGCAATGAAGTCTGATCCTGCCCTATATTATTTGACCTCCCTGCATTTATTCTTTATGATTGTGTGATTAGTTCTGAGGCTGCTTGCAAAAAATGAACTGAAACAGACTGAGAGTAGTTTTTGGTTAGAAGGTGTATAAAGTGTGAAATGGTGTTGAAGCGTTGTTTTGAACAGAGGGGGCAGAGGGAGTTTCCATCTGATTTCAGGGGCATTCTGGGAAACCACGAGGGCCTTTCTTTTGTTTCCCTGTGAATCTCCTACCAGGATTCTGAAGCGGTAGTTGATCCTTTATAAAGGTGTCCCGGCTTTTATGTTGCCCGGAGGCTCGTGCAGTCTCCCGTCAGATCTCAGCCCAGTCAGTGTAGCATGAGTGTGATTCCACATCGGCAGTCGTGTTGCGGGATGCAAATCGGTGCACAGAATGAAGGGCCTGACCTTCTCATCACGTCCTCTCCGTCCTCAGATGGGTTCACTTGTCTCTGTCGCTGCAGCCAGCGTTTCGAATATAAACCCGAACGTCCCCGTGAACGGCATCGAGCACCACTGACTGAACATGTCCTGATTGCTGCTGGAGTTGCCGTTGATGCCTTTGGCTCGGAGCGTTTGTTTCTGTTCTCACTGGTCACCTTAAAAATAAGACCATGAAGCACTGAAACTGGCAGCGAGCCTCCTGCTGTGGCGATTATGGCGGTGATCTGTGCGTTGCTGTTAGCTGCTTTGCGGTCTCCTCCTGCTCATTGTGAAGAAGGTGTGGTTTCCATTCGATCAGCAGGTTTCATCCCTCCGTTTGCTCGTCTCCCGTTCAGTGCGACATGGTGGCTCCCCAACACTGACCTGTAGTGCTTCTAAATGCTCTCATTCAAATTCAAAATGCTTTATTGGCATGATAAAGTTTTACATTTGTGTTGCCAAAGCAATCAATAAAACATGATGTATGCAGGATTATTCTTATAAAAATATAAATGTGAAAGTAACAATAATAATTCTCTCTCTCCCCAGCTCCTCCGCCAAGCAGATTTAACCGTCGTGTGTCAGGTGAGTCGTGATTTGTACCCCAGCAATCTCCACCCCCCTCCCCCCCCCAACCCTGTGTGCAAACATTCCTCCAGCGCACTTTACAGTCATTTCTTTATGGTTCTTAAAAATAGTTCCAGCAAATGTCTTCGTCTTGTGTCACATCATGAGTGGTTCCCTCTGTTATAACGCATGGGACTGTCCCATTTCTCTACATTTGACTAAGTGCACTTGTGCTCTTCAGATCTCCATTGATGCCTTGTGCTTTGGTGTGTAAATCTGCATTAAATGTACCAGCGCAGAGAGTTCGCACAGAGGCACATCTCATGATCTGTGTCATGTGATTTATTGAGTCATATAGCTGTTAATAGCCAGAAGTATCTGTGCAAGGCTTGATATGGCCCTGCTGAATGGACACATGAAGTGCTCTTGCTAAGGATGCTATGTTGGTGAAGTAGGAGGTGAGAACCTGCATCCGTGCAGCATTTTAGCATTTATCTTGGCTTCCTCCTCCTCGCCCTGGCTGAGTCCCTGCTTTAGCATAAACCCCACTGTCTGGGTCTGTATACTCGGCCACACACTGCGCTGGGCTTTTATTTGCAAACTGTTCGAGACGGTGCACATGATACCACACTTCTGAGTATGCAAGACATGAGTACTCTCTCTGACTTGCACATGGGCTCTACAATGGGAGCTGAAGTGTGGATACTGGGACAGTCCCTGAGTTTTAAGGGTGTGTTACACTAAGTATTCCCCAAGTGTTATGAAACAACATGTTGGCGTAAGTGTTCCCCCAGTGCGATTTGATGGTACAGTCTGTTACCGTTTAAGTGTTCCCCTAGTGTGATGGGACAGTGCGAGTTACAGTGTAAGCATTTCCCCCGGTGTTATGTAACAGTATAAATGTTTCCCCAGTGTTATGGAACAGCTTATGTAACTGTAATGTTCCCCCAGTGATATGGAACAGTGTGTAACAGTGTAAATGTTCCCCCAGTGTTATGGAACAGTATGTAACAGTATAAATGTTTCCCCAGTGTTATGGAACAGCGTATGTAACTGTATAAATGTTCCCCCAGTGATATGGAACAGTGTGTAACAGTGTAAATGTTCCCCCAGTGATATGGAACAGTGTGTAACAGTGTAAATGTTCCCCTAGTGTTATGGAACAGTGTGTAACAGTATAAATGTTCCCCCAGTCTGCGCTGAGGCCTATAACCCAGATGAGGAGGAGGAGGACAGTGAGCCGCGGGTCGTGCACCCCAAAACAGACGAGCAGCGCTGCAGACTACAGGAGGCCTGCAGAGATATCCTGCTCTTCAAGACCCTTGATCAGGTACAGCTCAGAGAACAGGCTTACACACACTTACACACCCGACCCTGGGTCAGTTACGGCTCAGAGAACAGGCTTACACACACTTACACACCCGACCCTGGGTCAGTTACGGCTCAGAGAACAGGCTTACACACACTTACACACCTGACCCTGGGTCAGGTACAGCTCAGAGAACAGACTTGCACACACGCGCGCACACACGCATGCACTCTCTCTCACACACACACACACACACACACACACACACACACACACACTCACACTCACACTCACACTCACACTCACACTCACACACACACACACACACACACACACACACACACACACACACACCTGACCCTGGATCAGGTACATCTGAGAAGTATGGCTTTATATACTGAAACACCGTGAAAACGCAAAGCCTAATTTTTACAACGGTTTTTAAAATGGTTCAAATCCAGTTTGTGCATCTGTCGGGGGATCACTTCTCAAGAACGTAACTTTTCCATGTCATTAGCAGAAGGTTAACTGCATCACATGAATGAAATGCAAGTGCAAAGCAGGACATTGGATGTCTGAAAGGGGTTCATCCCCATCAGTGTCAGGATGCCATGGCTTACAGAACAGCAGAGGGACTGAGCTTTGGGGATGCTGCTTCAGGGAACATCTCAAAGAGAGGTTTCCTGCCAGTTCAGGGTCAGTCCGTCCGCCATCAGCAGACTGGAGTATCGCTACCAACAGACAGGAAGCTTTCACCACCGCTCTTTACTAGACAACCTCCGGTTACGACGGCATGTCAGGACTGACACATCCAGCGGATACATCTGAGGAACCAGTTCCAAACAGCTCAGAACATGATGCCACGGATGCCCCATCCATGCCATGACTGATTCGGCGAGCTGCGGGGTCAAGGTGCTGGAGGCCATATTGAGGCAACATCATGACACAACGTCATAGAGACAAGACTCCAGTTTGCTTAACGTCATCACTTTCAGCTGCTACGAGTCTTCCATTGTTGGGTTTTTTCAGACGAATCGAGGTTCTGTGTCTCTTGCTGATGGCTGACAATGGGTGTACAGGAGGCAATATGTACATCATCAAGACAAATGTGTTCTGGCGAGAAATGGGTTTGGTGGGGGAAGTGTCATGGTCTGGGCTGCCATTAATGTCAGATTTGTGACTGAACTTGTGATTCGTGGAGGTCTAATGGCACAGCGATATGTGGATAAGATCTCAAGACCAGTTCTGCAACCACTGTTGAACAACCATGGACAACAATGATTACCGTTCACGTTCCAACACGACAACGCCAGTCTCCATACTGCATGCCTCACCAGAGACTTTCTCCAACAAGCGGGGGCCGATGTCATCCATTTCACCAGATCATAACCCCATTGAACACGTGGGATGAACTGGGTCGTTGTGCGCGCCAGCATTAACGTCAACCACGCAACATCGTTGAGTTGACCGCAGCACTACAGGAGGAGTGCAGGAACTTTCCCCAAGCAACTGCACGACGTTTGTGTGAAACAATGCCTCGCGGTTTACGCTCGTGTCCAAGCTCAGGGAGGACACGCTCGCAACTGACAGTTTGAGGAAGGTCTGTGCATTCAGTGGCGTATCGGGAAACGTTTGTCGAGATAACGTGATGAAACTTTACTGTGTTATTGACAATGAAATACTTTTTCTGTTCGTTAAAATTGAATCGAAAAATATTGATTGGTTGTCCTCCTTGGTTATTAACTAGGCTTATGCCGTTGGAGGCGATGGCTAGGGGTATATCCCCGAACGCCCCCAATCGTTCGATAGACCTTGAGTAGACTTTCATTTGAACTTAATTTCAGGTCAATCGGACAAATGGTTCTGAAGATATGGCCAAAATGGTCATTTTCCATCACAAAGTGCCACCTGGTGGCAAAACATTGAACCATACAGGTATGATGTTATCATGTGACACGTTGTGAGGTCATGACCTTGCAGCTGCACATAGTTTCATGTCAATTGGACAAATGGTTCCAAAGATATGGGAAAAATGGTGAATTTTAATTTTAATTTTATTTTATAAAGCTCCACCTTGTGTCAAAGTTTTGAACCAAACAGGTATAATATTGTGGGACTCATCCTCAGGTCATGACCTTTCAGTTGCACTTGATTTGAGGTCAATCGGACAAATATTTCCAGAGATATGATGATAACTGATTTTTTTTTCAGTTTTTGACCCCTGGTGGCCAATCTAGAAATTGTAAATTGTCCTAAATCGAATCAGTTCTTCCTCTTTATGATACTTGTATGCAAAACTTATATAATATATAAATATTGGTATTGTATTTTCACCGTGTGTCGGTATATACACTTACACACCCTGACCTTACACCATTTGTGTCTGAGAGAACACAGTTGCACACATGCGCATGAAAACACACGCTTAAACACGATCACCATACACGTGCATGGGCCTGTTCCGCGGCGTTGTGAGGCGCAGTGCCCTTCTGAACACTTACAGACTGCGCTGTCGATGTGCTTTGAGATGGGCATTGTTTGTGACGAAGGAAAGATGATGGACACACTACTGACCGCACCTCCATCCTCGGGCTCGTCTCCTGTATCTGAACACACCCTGCTGATGTGATGGTGTTTCTTCAATATCTGCGTTTGCCTCAGTAGAGGCGTGCAGCGGAGCTGTATTGTTTGAAGTGCGCACTTTCGGCTGCTCTGTCACCTGGGCGCGTGATTGGTGTGATCCTTTCTTCCTTGTCTTGCATTAAATGTATTGTCTAAAAATGTTTAGGCAAAAAATTGCAAGTAGATTTTGTGGGATCATGGAGATCAGTCTTTTCTAACCCCTTATTCAGTTCATTTCCATTTCAATCCCAATTTGTTGTCCTTGGTTGTAGCAATTGGCTGCTGGATTAGACCTGAAGCTGTTGACATAGGTGTGCTGTGTTAGGATTGCAGTTCACACCTGTGGGACGTTCAGTCTCCAGGATCAGGGTTGGGAGCCCTGCTCTAACTGTCGGATGAGATGTGCTTTGTTGTCCTTGGAGCGAAAACCTACAGGGCGGTAGATCTCCAGGAACAGGGCTGGTCTCTACTTACACAGACCAATAGGAGAGGAGCTGGGCAGTACTGTGCACAGCCGGGGGGGGGATGCGTCGGGGCGGAGCACCTGTCCCTCTGACCCGACCACTCTCCTCTCCATCTGCTGCAGGAGCAGTTATCTGAAGTGCTGGACGCCATGTTTGAGCTGAGAGTGACGCCACAGGAGCATGTCATCGACCAGGGCGATGACGGTGACAACTTCTACGTGATCGAGAGGTGAGTCCGCAGAGGGCGGGGGGGGGATTGTCAGCTCCTGGTCTGAAGGTTCTCTCTGATGCCTCTGTTGCTGCTTGGGGTCATTTTTTTGGGTTGTCAGTCTTAAACTTGTGACGCTGCTTCTCTGGAAGGCCTTGAGGGAATTTCTTCAAATTCGACACAAATTTACACTTGTGCTCAAGGATGTACAGATTAGATTTCGGAGGTCGAGATCACAGTGACCTCATGTCAGTCTCATTATATCTCCAGAAACGTCTAGATCGTTTCAGTTCATCCGGCACAAGTGTGCATTTGGACTTGAGGATTAAGTGATTAGAATTAGGTGGTCAAAGGACACGATAAAAAAATTTTTAAAAAAAAATGAAAAATGAAATTTTTGGCCATAACTCAAGAATTTATCATCTAATTATGACAAAATTTCACAGAAATGTCTTGTATTTTAGAAAAGTTCAAAGGTCGAATTCAGTGTGGCAACACATTGTTCTTCAAAAGCACTTCTGGAGATTATTTTTCTAACTGGTCCCCGGAGCGCCTGTATGAGGCCTCACTCACCAGCGGGCCACATATGTTAAAGCCTTGTACATAGTTCCCCAGTTGGACATTATCGATTCGGGTGGGATTGGAGATGCCAAATTTATTTTTTAAAAACATTACATCCTTTCTGTATTGTGTCAAAGTTGTTGTTATATTCGGGTTGATGATTTTATTCCTGTCCAAAACTGGAAGCCATGTAGTAAAGCAGACCACGTAATCCAAAGCCACTTTCCAGATTTTCATGACATGGTCTCATTTCAGTTGTAAAGTCAAACTAATTATAATATGCAACTAAGTCAGGGAAGAAACATTTACTCAGGCTCATGGGGAAAATTAACTGATTTTAACCCTTAGAGAAATGAATTTATAATTTATGGAAATTCATTCATCTTGTGCTGTTGAAAACCCATCATGTGGAGACTTGTTTAAAAGAGCTCACCTGCGGGGAACTCTTTTTAAACAAATGGCCACATCATTGGTTTTCTGCAGCTTTGATTTTATTATCTTACATCAACTATAGCTGCATTTAGCGCTCGAAGGGTTGATGAAATCCTGACTTGTGAGCGTGTAAAATGCTCTCATGTAATAAGAGAATATTCACAACAGCCTTCCTTTAATTGTCACCCTGCTGGGATTATGTGCCCTATTAAATATGTTTAATAGCTCTCATCTTCAGGCGGTGCTAATAAAGCTGTAATGAAATGGCATACACTGGAGCTCTCCTAGATTGGGACTGCCTGACTTGATTAAGATGTCAGGATGCTTTGGCATTTTTGTGCATTTGATCTGTTCATTTATTGAGTCATGGGTGATATTGGTTGTTGCTTGATAGGCACATGGAAACCAGTCTTGTCACTGGGTGTTTAATGGGTTGTGTAATTGTGTTGAAAGAATTCCAGCAGTAAAGTTTTGTTTTGATATGTGTATTCACATGAAGCGTTGATCATTGTTTTTTTTCGAAGCCCTGATCCTGGAGCGTGTTGGTTCTTGGTTTTTCCGCCATTTTGGAATGATTTGTTTCAAGTGCTCAGCTCTCCTTGCTGTTCTGTTTCATTGGCCTCACTGTTTGAATTCAAATTTTAAAGGGCAGTGGTTATGTACAGTAATCTATCTGTCCGTCTCCCGCTCTCCTGCAGGGGGGTGTTTGACATTGAGGTGCGAGGCACCTGCGTGGGGCAATACGATAACAAGGGCAGTTTTGGGGAGCTGGCGCTGATGTACAACACCCCACGAGCCGCGACCATCATCGCAGTCACTGAGGGTTCACTCTGGGGCCTGGTGAGACAGCCAAACCTCATTACTCTGAAGTGTGTGTGTGTGTGTGTGTGTGCGCGTGTGTGTGTGTAAATGCATGAATGTAAGAATGTGTGCTGGTTTGTGCAAGCCTGGGTGTGTTTGAGTTTCTGTTTTTGAGAGCTGAAGTGCTGTAAGCTGTGTTTGTTCTTCAGGACCGGGCCACGTTCCGCAGACTGATCGTGAAAAACAATGCCAAAAAGAGGAAAATGTACGAGACCTTCATCGAGTCCGTGCCACTGCTCAAGTCCCTGGAGGTGAGCAGTCAAGCCTGCTAAAGCATCTCGTCACATTCACATTATTTATATCTACCCTCCTGGTCAGATACAGCTTCGCTGCTCAGCACTCATCACCTTTCCTCAGTCAGTTGGCTCACTGTCTCTTTACTGCTCTCATCTCTTCTTTTCTCTAGGTTTCGGAGCGGATGAAGATTGTCGACGTTTTAGGCATGAAATCATTTCAGGATGGTGAGCTGATTATCATGCAGGTATGGGAAATTAATTTCTTAGATTTTTGTTATTTGGAGGTACATGCTTACGATGCTAGAGACTGCTGTAAATGTTTTGAGGTGAAATAGAATATGGATAGACCCGATGATTGTGCCTTGGGGGACCCCCACATTGTATTTTTAGGTCACCTGAGCCGAAGGCGTCCTATTGCGATCCCCTTTTGTCCGTCGTCGTCCGTAAACTTTTCCTTGTGAACAAAATAACTTAAGTATTTATGAACCAATTTTGATGAGACTTTGTATGCAGGCTTATATCCATAAGATCTTGGACAAGTTCGAAAACCAGATTGATTTGATCATATTTGATGGAGTTTTTGCCCTTTGTTGTATTATTATCATAAGCAACCTTGCGAACACAGTTTTAGTATATATTGGTCAATTTTCATGAAACTTTGCATGCTTGCTTATATCTATAAGATCTCAAAGAAGTTTGAAAACCAGACCGATTCAATCAAATTTGATGGAGTTATTGCCCTTTGTTATATTGTCATCATAAGCCACATTGTGAACACAACAACTTAAGTAAGGGCCATTTAAGGATGTGTCATGTTTAGGTTTTGGAGGAAACTGGAGTATACCTGGAGAAAACCAACAACCTGTGGTTGGTACTTGGCAACTGCCTGTACAGTTTGAGGGGAAAATGCCCCGCAGGATGCGGTTTTACCTCAGAAGTAGAAAAGTAACTTGACATATGTTAATGAAGGTATTATTCCTTCCTTTCACTGAAGCGTTTTTTGTTTAAACGCAAAATGAAGTTTTTATGAGCATATTCACAGACCGCACCGACCAAACCTATGTATTGTCTGTCAGTGCAAGCCTGTTGTCTTGCATTTACTTTTTTTATACCTAGATATGCTGGAAACCAGTTATCTTTACAGATGGAAGTGTCTTGAGGTGCTTTATAAAAATTGTGAATTTCATGACCCCCAGGCTCCATGTTTGCCCCTGGGGAGGGGGTCAAGTTTACTATAGTTTCTATAGGAAAATGATACTTTTGGGTATATTCTGTTTAATTTCTACTGGAAATCATTCACACTTGATTGACATTTCAACAATGAGATGATATTATGATATTTTTGACAGTTTCCCTTACCCAGGGGCTAAGGGGCAGGGCCCAAGGGTCAAAATGGCTTGAGAAATCTTCTTTGCTTAAAGAAAATAGCCACAAGTTATATACATACAATTTAGAATACTCTATTGCTTATGATACTGGTTTCCATTAATCTGATCCCTGGGGTCAAAATTAGGGCCACGCTTAATGGCCAAGGTTTAACAGTGGATAGACTATACTCAGGTGACTGTTCAGGCTCATGGGCCTCTTGTCATGTCCTTGGTGCTGAGCCTGTTGGCCCAGCTGCGTGGGCGTTGAGTAAATTCGCGGAATATCCTTGTCTGTAGCTCCTCGACTTTCTTTTAGTTTTTGTGATGTCCTTTTCAGAATCTTATTAACTCCAATTAAAAAAAGTAAAGTTCTTGGCGAAAAACCATCAATTCGGCTGCACTTAAATCTTTATAATGTACAGCAACTTGAATAGGATTTCACCTTTAATTTAATTTTTGTCAAACTGCATTGATTTCAAATCATTCAGAATAATATGATGTTTCATAAGATAAATGGAAAACTCTTTTTAATTAAAAAAAGAGTTTGTGTAATATTGCCTACATTAGATGATAATACCAATTAAATTTGGCCGGCTTTGTCAGCTAGAAGTGGTAATGAAGTGCTTCCTGTAATTTTGGCTTTGGGTTCGATGTGCTGGAGTTCTCTCCTGCTCCTGCTTGCAGGACTTTGCAGCAGCTTTTACATGCTGTGACTGATTCCCTATGCAGCTGAAATCCAGACGGGGGCAGAAACTGTAAATAATGCTGGTGACTGTTTTCCAGGGGGATAAAGCAGAGTGTTTCTTCATCGTGGAGTCGGGCGAAGTGAAGATCATGATGAAAAGTAAAGTGAGTGGGGAAGATAAATGGGTTTGTTTAGAACGGACCGTGGGAAGGGTGTGACGGACTGGTGTGAGCTCCTGTTGTGCGTTTGCCATCTCCCTGCAGACCAAGGCTGACCAGCAGGATAACATTGAGGTGGAGATTGCGCGCTGCAACCGGGGCCAGTATTTCGGGGAGCTGGCTCTTGTCACCAACAAACCTCGCGCCGCTTCCGCGTATGCTGTGGGGGAGGTCAAATGCTTGGGTTAGTTCTCAAAGCGTGGTATATGCAGGCTTACTCGCACCATCAAACTCTCTGGCCCAGTATCAAACTCTGTCATGCACCATAAAACTCTTCCTTGCACCAACAAACTGTCAAACTCTCTGACACATGCTCACACTCACTATCAAACTCTCACATATACTATCAGATTCTCACATTTACTATCAAACTCGCATATGCACTATCAGACTCTCACATTTACTATCAAACTCGCATATGCACTATCAGATTCTCACATTTACTATCAAACTCATATATGCACTATCAGACTCTCACATTTACTATCGAACTCGCATATGCACTATCAGACTCTCACATTTACTATCAAACTCGCATATGCACTATCAGATTCTCACATTTACTATCAAACTCATATATGCACTATCAGACTCTCACATTTACTATCAAACTCGCATATGCACTATCAGATTCTCACATTTACTATCAAACTCGCATATGCACTATCAGACTCTCACATTTACTATCAAACTCGCATATGCACTATCAGACTCTCACATTTACTATCAAACTCGCATATGCACTATCAGACTCTCACATTTACTATCAAACTCGCATATGCACTATCGGATTCTCACATTTACTATCAAACTCGCATATGCACTATCAGACTCTCACATTTACTATCAAACTCGCATATGCACTATCAGACTCTCACATTTACTATCAAACTCGCATATGCACTATCAGACTCTCACATTCACTATCAAACTCGCATATGCACTATCAGACTCTCACATTTACTATCAAACTCGCATATGCACTATCAGACTCTCACATTCACTATCAAACTCGCATATGCACTATCAGACTCTCACATTTACTATCAAACTCGCATATGCACTATCAGACTCTCACATTCACTATCAAACTCGCATATGCACTATCAGACTCTCTCATTCACTATTGAACTTGCATATGCACTATTGGACTCTCACATGCACTATCAATCTCTCACAGGGACTATTAGACTTTCCCTTCCACTCTACCGAACAGTTGGAGAAGGTCTGGCAGACTATCACATGGGTTTCAGACTTCAGCCTGTCAGATCCTGTGGATTTTAAACCATGTATTTAAAATGACTAAAAGTTGGGGTGTATGTATAAATATGAAATTAATATCTGCAGTTTTGATAACCCATCAAGCTGGAAATATAGAAGTGCCTCAATCACAGCTCGATTGTATGATTATGTAACATTACGGTGGCCTGTGGTAGCCAAAATGATGAACATCGTCTTTTCCCAAATACTTGAGTGACTGACGGATGCGCACCATGATCTCTCTCTCTCTCTCTCCCTCCAGTTATAGACGTGCAGGCGTTTGAGCGTTTGTTGGGCCCCTGTAAGGAGATCATGAAGAGGAACATTGCGCACTATGAGGAGCAGCTGGTGGCGCTGTTTGGCTCCAGTATGGATCTGAGAGACTGACGCCTGTCTCTGTGCCTTACCTACTCACTCCTGCACACACCTCTACTCTCTCTCATACACACACACCCGTGCACTTTCCCTCACACACGGGGGCACACACGCACACACACACGCGTGCACTTTCCCTCACACACGGGCGCACACCTACTCAAACCTGCACTCTCCCTTTCTCATGCACTCTCCCTTACACACACACACACACACACACACACACACACACACACACACACACACACTCACACACATTGTCTCACACGTAAATTGATACAATCTGTCTGATACAGTTTTCCGCACAAACACATTCTCTCGCACGCACATGCATATATGGGCAAATGAAGATGAACAGTCTCTAACACACGTGGATAGCTGAGCATGGCAGGAAATGAATACAGTCTTGCATATGCGCAGACATATGCACCCTTCCTGAAAAATGCATAAATGGGGTCTTGTGCTCAAATTTGCACAATCAGATACTGAGAAAATATGGTCTCCCATGTGCGCATGCACGCGTACTAACACGCGTGGGCCTCTCTTACTGAGAAATGAACAGTCTCACCCAGTACATAAAACACACGCGTGCAGATCCACCGAAATGCGCCAATTTCTCCTGTGAACAAATTAAAAAGACACTATTAGGGTGCTCGCTTTCAGAGGCTTGCAACATCTTTTGCAGTCACCTTCTCTCTCTCACACACACACACACACACACACACACACATGCATACATCGCCTTGAATCAAATGTGCACACACTGAAGCGCACCTGCAAGCATGCTTGCTTGCATACACTCACATGCGCATATGCGCACACACACACACACACACACACACACACACACACACACACACACACTTGTATTTGAAAAAAGCAGGGTCCGTCAACCCCCTCCCCCTGTTCTCTTTTACCCATCCTCACACTCCCCCCTCCAACCCTTCAAACAAAATTGCGGACACGCGTGCGCGCACGCACGCACGCACACACACACACACACACACTCTCACACACACACACACACACACACACACACACACACTCTCCGCCAAGGACACGCTCCCACCCTTAATCACCACCAGATATTACTAATATATTTAAAATACAAAAATGGAAAAAAAACTTTAAAATGCAAAAAATGAGGTACAAAGAACGTTTTAGTAACATTTTATGAAGATATAAATAAGCTTTGATAAAATATTATTTAAGTAAAAAAAAAAGTGTTTCCTCTTTGGACCGCCCTGCTGTTCCAGATGGAGTTTGTGTTCACATCGATGCTGGTTTGCAGATGTATTGATTATTGTATTATTAGATTTGTTCTTTCATTTTTGACCATTTTAGGACTCCCAGTAACAGCAGCCACCTTAAAAACAGAGACATGTTCTGCCTATTTCTCTCTTCTGGATCAGTCTCCTTGGAAAAAAAACAATAAAGTGAACATTTTGTTAAAATAAAGCGTTTGTGTTTAATGTCTGGTGAATTTGGTCAGTTGAACATTTTCCAGTGTTGTGAAAGCTACTGGTCTTGTGCATTTAGGCCACATTTGAATTACTTGTTTTCAAACCGCAAATGACCAGAGATCTGTATGAAATGAAGAAGACACCATGTGCTCCACATTTCCAGCCTCTTATTGAAATATTTGCTTTAGATGTAAAGCGTAATAAGCAGTTTTTTAATGACTCAGTCCACTACATTCCAAATGTCCACCTTCAGGTTGATTTTTTTTTTTATATAAATTATCTTATGTCCATCATTATTACTGCCCTGAGAGTCTCAATGGGCATTTTTTCAGCTTTTTACTTGAAGCCATTTCCCCACTTCTGACCATTTCAGTTTTGCTGAATATTATGGTGAAATTAGTGGGAATATACTCATGTACTTCAGTTAGATTTTTCATGACGACCTCAGCTGATATGACGGAGGGTGGCTGCAGTGAGTGGGCTCAGGCCCTCTGCAGCCGGCGAGGCGCAGGCTGTTCCCCGCTAATGATTCTGTTTCACTCCGCTCCTCCCTGCTGCATCACTTGGACAAGGACTCTGTTGCCCTCTAATCCATGCGTCCATTATCGTACCCTCTGTGGCAGCTAGGGGCGGAGCCTATCCCAGCATCCTATGGGTGAAAGAGCAGAATTGACTGGCTGGCATCCAATCAGAAGGCTCGTATTCACACCCAGGAGGCCTGTAAGCCAATTTAGTTTTTCTGATTAGTTTGTCGCAGATACACTCTGGCACACAGGAACGCGGGAGAGCTTGTCAGCTTGGCTCAATCGGATCAGAACCAACAGATCTCTTACTGAGAGGTGACAGCCCTATACCCAGGGCCTCTGTGCTGCCCAGCCTAGAAATAATAGGAGCCTTTTTTTTTCCCCCTGTTGCGTGTAACCGAGCTGCTTTGCAGAATTGAAATCCTTAAAGGTGACATTGAATCAAAAATCATTTTTACCTTGTCTATGTTGAATAACTGTAGTCTACCCGCATTCAAGAAAATACGAAAAGTGCTAGACATTCGGAACGTCTGTTTCATAGAAATTCCTGTTTTAAAAATGACCGCCAGAAAACGGGCCAATCTGAACAACGGATACATATGATGTCACATGTATCTCACTGCAATCAACACTCATTCAGTTTCCTCCCCTACAAAATTATTTGCATACACGTCTTTGCAATTCCATTGCTTCCAATTCCTCAGTTAAAGACAAGCCTGAGAATTCCAGAGTCATAATCGATTTCCGTGTCACTAGTGGGGAAATTCACCGTAATGCATGTGAAACTGATTAACTTATTGCACGAGGACTTGAATTCCGCAAATGAATTTCTTCAGTGCACTTTGGTTGAATACTTGCTGACTACGGCACAGGAACGTCAATGTGAGACTCGCTCCGAATGCGTAAGTCTTGGCAGCTCCGGTCATTACGTTTGGGGGGGAAAATACTTGCCATCCAGAGACATTTAAATCTTTCCTTTGCTGGACTGGTTCTTCCTCCGATTCTGTAACATCCGCTCTGGGCGAAGTTATATTCTTTTGAGTGGCAGCAAAGCCAGCCATTCAGCGTCAAGTGCTTGCATTTCATAATGAGGTTTCCAGTTAAGCCCGAAAGGTCGCCAATTATTCTGACCAAAAAAAGAAATGCAATTTTCTTGATTTTATCTTGTGTAACGGTTATTTATCTCCACTTCATTGGTATCGAATGAAAGAGGAAATCTCAGACAATAGATATAACAGAAAATCGGGCTGGAATATTGCCATGTGAAGTTTGACTTTACGAAACACTAATGACCTTATCAGTATTTCGTATCCCCCCCGTTAATGTTGCACACTGCGATACACCTGCGTCTCATAGACATCACCAGACGTCTGATTGTTGCTTGTGGAACGCTGTTCCACTCTTCAGTCAGTGCTCGTCTTAGCTGAGGTACTGTTGCTGGCGGAAGTTGACATCTCCGGATCGCTCTTTCCAGAATGTCCCATAAGTGTTCTATAGGTGAAAGATCAGGAGAAAATGCTGGCCAGGGAAGGATTTGCACATTTTCGGCCCAAAGGAACTCCATACAGATACGTGCCACGTGCGGATGCCCCTTGTCCTGTTGGAAAGACGGTCGGTGCGTCGAACGATTGAAAGGACGACTGGACAGAGAATTTCATCACGGTAACGGACGCCGTTGAGGTTTCCTTCAACAAAATGAAGGTCGGTTCGGTGTGTAGCAGACGGTTGGTCGTGATACGACGGTCAGACGCTGGAGTCGTAACACGTGGCCTACTGGATCTGGGCTGATCAGCTGTGTGTCCAGTGGCATTAAACTTGGTTCTGAGGAGAGTAATTCTCGCAGAATGCACGGCAATTTTATGGGCAACTCTATCTACCCGACTTCCGGCCTGTAGCATCCTAATTGTGCGTTCTCATTGAATTTCCGTTAGTCGTGGCATTATAACCCTTCTGATCTTTACTCCTTTTCGGTCGGACTTTGGTAGACCCCGGTGTCTATGAGGAACTCAAAATGGGAGTGTTAAGCAAATGGTAGTACTCGAACCCGAGCACTGCCAATTGTTTGGTTTTGGACAAATGGCGGCTCCAGAATATGCGCTGTGACCGCAAAAATTTGTATGGTGGAGGTACTTGCCTCCAAAAAATAACTCTGAGCAAAAGCATCTTCCTCAATGGGTTTGTCGAAACTTGGCTCCGGGTTACGTAATTGTTTCTTTTTTTGGTCGGTATAGTTGCAAAACGACATGTTCAAAATCCCCC
Source organism: Gymnothorax reevesii (assembly GCA_029721435.1). Lineage (NCBI taxonomy): Eukaryota > Metazoa > Chordata > Actinopteri > Anguilliformes > Muraenidae > Gymnothorax > Gymnothorax reevesii. The sequence goes on along the minus strand of CM056585.1, from coordinate 4,309,715 downwards.
AGCCTAACATAGCTTTTGATCCTACCGGTATGGAATACCGTGGGATAATAGTCATCCCTGTCATCCCAATAGCCCTGTCTGTCCGTCCGTCCGTCCGTAATCATTCTCATTTCCGGAGCAGAACTCAAAAAATATACCACTTACAAACTTCAAATTTGCTATGGAACTTACGCTTATGGCGTAGTTGTGCCTTTTGGGGGTTTCAGTTCCATGCTGCCCTTAATTTTGGAAATTCTCACCAAAAACAGCCCTAAAATTGGACTTTGTCTCATTTCCGGGACAGAACTCAAAAACTATCCCACTTTGAAACTTCAGATTCGGTATGGAATTTACCCTTATGCTGTTGTTGTGCCTTTTGGGGGTTTCAGTTCCATTCTGCCCAAAATTTTTCATTTCTATACCAAAAACAGCCCAAAAATTGGACTTTGTCCCTTTTCTACAGCAGAATTCAAAAACTCTGCCACAAATCATGAATTATGTGGAACCGATGGGATATGTCATCTTCTGATGACTCTTGTTTAAGGAGGTTTTTAGGAAGCTTCTTAGGCATTACAGACCCAACCAAAATTTTGTTGTCTGTCATATCACAGAACAAGGATAATTACCTCATTAAACCATACTGTGTCATCTTAAATTTTTTTTTTTTGTTCTTTACTTGAAAGGAAAACATACTAACATCCTAATAGACCAGCTAGAAATGGTTTTGACAAGCTTTGGAAGGAAAAATATGAGGACAAAAAAAGGCGGAAAAAACTCCTTCACTTCGAGTCAGTGCCGAATAACGTGCTGGAATGGAAACAATATGGCTACATGAGCTGATTGTCTGGAATCCTCATGTCATAACTTTCGGTTCAGTGTTGAGCGGCAGCCCTGAATGAGAACTGCCGTTGCTGTTGTGTTTCCGTGGTTACGGTCTAACTCCGAGTCAGGTGGTGGGGTGAGCTGGGGGGACAGTGGAACTACACTGAACACAAACGCCCCCTGTCAAATTTTTGAGTTTTTATTAACAAAAAACTGGAACCGGGATTCGTCTGTGAATAACACTCTTCTCCAGCGTGCCAAGGGCCATCAAACGTGTGCGTTTGCCCATGCGAGTCGGTTCCAACGGCGGACAGCGGTGAGATCGAGACCACGGTGAGAATGCTGAGCGTGCAAGTTGGCTTCTCGCAGATGGTTACGGGCCGTCTGTGGTGTGATGAGTCGGTTGGGCAGACGAACGGTCTCATCTGCTGTGCGTGTCGCTGATCCTGCAGGTGGAAGAGCAGAATGTAGTGATCTTGTGCTGGTGTGGTCACACGTGGGCGACGTGGATGAGGTCGATTTGCAGTACTGCTGTCGGTCGGAAACGAACTCTCAAACGGCCTATCGTCTGACAGTTAACATTAAGCTGCACAGCGACCACTCTGGTGGACATCCCTGGATCCAGCATGCCAAGGGCACGCTCTCGCATGACCTGAGACATCTGAGGCATGACATTTTGGGGTGGCCTCAGTATAAGGAGTGTCTGGGTACTGCTCATTCTGTCTGATCACTGTTTGGAAATGCCACACCCATGTACTGAGTGAAATCACTGAGCAAATGCTCACGGACAGATAGATGGATTAAAAAATGGTACACAAATCAAGAGAAATATCCCTATTGTACAAGTAAAAGTCAGCACATGCTCGGTTAGAGTTGTTAACTCCATGTGGCATCAATATTTGACATGGGGCATTTATATTTTTGTTCAGTGTAATTTCTCTCTGCAGAGAGCAGAGACAGTGGAATGGTTGCCTGGTCATGTGATAGGAACAGAAACTTGAGGTGTTGGCGAAATGAGGCTTCGCGCGATGCTGGGTAATGTTAGTGGGTAAATGGTAGCAGGGACACATCCTTTGGATGAATGACCTGTTCTCGTCATTGTGCTAAAAGCACCTTTGGTTGTCTGCTCACTGTGGTCATCTTTCTCAGACAAAGCTTCTCTGATAGGCTTATCTGTAAGCCAATCATCTCATTACTTTGCCGGGCCACTGCCCCTGCTCGGCTCTTCCGAGCGCGTCCCAGATCAGAGGAAAGGATAAGCCTGCTTTGCTCATCTCCAAAGAGGCTATGAGGCCATTTCATCAAAATCACTGATCTGTCCCAGTATGCCAAACCATTTTGTAAAACTGCACCATGCCCCTGCCTGACATAATGTGGAATGACACCCTTGCAGAGTAGAGAGCACAGGCTGGATTCAGATGGCAGTCCTGCGGCGGCGTTAGACCCGGGCTAATATCCCTCCCTTTATTAACAATTAGTCCTGGCTAATTCTAGATGGGTTTCCTTTATCAACACGTTTTCCATTTCAAGAATAATCAAGTGGCAATTGAAAACACGGCTTCTCTCTCCCATGCGATTTGTACTGGGCTTCAGTACAGAGAAATAATTTAATTGTAATTAGGCCTTCGGACCGGCACTCGGCGATGTTTCAGAACTCTTCAGCGAATGAAGGCAATTCTGGTCACTAGTACGTGGTGTCGTCCGTTTACATTTTCCAATCAGACAGCTGTCTATTTTCTACAGCGAGTTGCAAAAACAGGTGTACGTAGCCTACTTGTCGACGAAATTACCTTAATTCGCTGAAGAGTTCTGAAATGCCGTCGCAGAGTGCCGGTGCATAGATCTAATTATAATTAAATTATTTTTCTGTACTGAATGCAGCCCATTAATTTGTCGCTTTTAGATCGTTTGGGGGTGAGAAGCCGTGTCTTCAATTGCCACTTGATTATTTTTGAAATGGAAAACGTTAATAAAGGAAAACCATCTAGAATTAGCCAGCACTGATTATTAATAAAGGGAGGGATATTAGCCCAGGTCTAACGCCGCCGCTGTGGCAGTCTGTTCCTCAATGAAGTACGCTTTGTCACTTGAGAGAAATGCTTTTTATTTGTTTTCAAAGAAGTTAATTTTTTCATAGATCAGTTCCAAAGAAAGTGACTTCTCTCCCGGTATATCTTCTTTTGCAGGCAGCAAAATATAATGCATGTAGCATTATTGCTCCATGTTGTCTGTGCCATATTATTATGGTGTACATGGACTGATGAGTTAAATCATGATGAATAATTTCCATAATATAATTCCCTGAATGCTTGGCAAACCTCCTAAGAAGCATCTGAATTTTTGATGTCAAATCGTCAAAAATGAGGACACTCGCAACTGATGGAATAGAACTGAATTGTTATACTCAAATACACAATTTTTTAAAATGTAAAACATGTCAGTTCGACCTGTTTTATAAAAAGAACACTAAAATTCATACATTTTAGTTGAAACTTGTTTGGGGTATTTCATTTTTTTATTAAAAAAATTTTTAGTTGCCTTTGCTGAGGCTCTGTGATTTGACAAGTGGGTCTTTAGTTTTACCTGTTCGAGTCAAAGTAACTTGATGGTTTATTTTTAACATAACCGCTGCGGAGAGCTGTCTGTGGCAGTGCGCTGTGAGTAATAGGCTTTGATGGGTTAATCCTGGTGTGGTTGGGAACAGTGGGGTTATTTTTAGACTGGGGGGGCCGTACAGCATGACTGACTTGCTCCAAGGGGTCCCTGATGGGGCTCTTAGAGGCCCTCTGTCCCACGGTACTGGAACTCTGACACGATGAGAGGGGTCTAATGCTGACAAGGGACCCTAAATTTGCCGCGGAAACACTGGGTGGGGGTCGGGGGTTAAGGCTCTTGCTCATCAGGACAAGCCAGCGCGAGATAAGAGATGGACGACTCAGAGGGTAAAGTTCATCCCCTTATTCTTGTCTCGAATGGCCTGACTCTGCCCTCGACCCAGTTCTGAAGGAACATTCTTGAGAAAACGTCACTGAAGATGCTCGTTTGGCTCTGTGCAGTAGGATTTTGGATGACATTGATGGTAATTTAAGGTTCTACAGCCAGGTCCATGTTTTGGGGTAAGTAGCGTTTATCTTGACATGAAATAATTGGACGTACTTGTGGGGTTAATGGTTAGATATGTGGCGGTCATAATCTTCCCAGATGGTCGGTCTTATTGAAATTGCCAGCAAGCTTGTGTATAATAAACGTGTTTATTAAGTATTAACATGAGGATTTAAGTCTAGTCATTTCTAAATTATGCAGCCTTTTTTCAAAAAAGTTTTTCTAAAAGCAATTCCAACCTCTGTCATTGCATCAACAGACTGATTTTAGTGTGAATCAGTTTTTCTTTGCCATTTAATTGCTTGATTATGTGTAAAACAATATTTTAGATGAATTGCATGCCTAAGGAGAAATGATGAGGGAACCACAGTCACTCGCTTATTTGCTCCTGATGTAAAAGTTTCCTGAATAATGTGCCCTTGTAATTCTGGACAACTACATTTGATGTGTGGGAGCAAAAAAATATCAGAACTTCGAAAGATGCCTTCAACTCTCAAGGCTAAACTTCTGTAGCTAAAGTATCTATATGCAGTTCCAGTCGGGATAAATGGTCGGTGCCTGAGTTGCCGGTTCATTGTTCACAAAATTAGCACGGGGAGTCGTGACAGAATTGGCTCAGCAAAAACGGAATGTCATAAGCTTTGCAAAGCTGGTATTCATGAGATTTCCTGTGATTCTCGGCTCTTGTATTCATAAACCATTCTTCGTTCACCTCTGCAACCTCCTTTCTCAGGCTGTCCTCGTGCCCAAAAAGGGTTGGTTTTAGTTCAGGATTTTGCTAACTTTGCAACAGGGCTCCCATTTCAATTTTACTGGATGTTTGGTTTAATAGGGTTTTATAGCGCTGGGGTAAAATGTAAATCTGCCTCCACACAGCAGCCATTTTGGATGAAATTAGACACCCTAGAGGGTGTAAATGGGGCTAATGGTTAACCTAGTTTGAAAATTCAAGCTTGGCACCATTGTTATTCCTGCCATTTTTACTGATTGCATCAGACTTTGATTACTGGAGGTTTTGTTTTTTTTATTAGTGGGATTGTCGGGGGTAAACTGGATTGATTAAAAGAGATGCAACCAATGAATGCCACTCACACACAGAAAAGACTGTTCACTGCCACTTGTTCCCATTATTGGACATTGGACTGCATACAAAAAGTATTCATTTTTAACTGCCATTCCTCTGCCGCTAATCAATATACTTCTACTGGTTTTAAGGTACCCCTGAACACATGGATTTCGGCTCCAGGTCGTCAGTACTATTGAAAGACACATAATGCATCCTTATTGACGACACAATCTAGGGTCGCGTCGTACTATAATGGATAGCGATCCATACAGAGGATTAGTTATGGCCTTATTTTGGCGTTGGATAACAAAGACTGCATTAATCTAGATGTGGCTGCATGAATATTCAGGGGCTGGACATTGGCTGGTCTCACGTCCGTGCTATTCATTTCAATTTTAATTAATCTGTGTGCTTAACAGAGGTCTAACCTGCAGTGTTTTACGAGATAAGATAATTACATTTACTGTTCAATAGAGGCCAAACAGTTGGGTAGTAAGGGAGCTTGGTGAACAGATTAAAAAGTGTGACTGCATATATAGACTCTTTGTGTGTCTGTGGATTAATTCAGTTGGAAATATTTTGGATCCCATTACTGCCGTGTCCCCAGGGCCAACCATGACTGCTGGAGTCTTGATCGACTGGTCTCTCTTCAGGGCACTGCCTCGTCACGCGGAGTCTACTGTGACATTTTAATTGAAGAAACCGTTTGGCTTCGAATGATGCTAGGTATGACATCGCCCTCCTGTGAAGGAAATTCCTGGATTCTGTTTCCATTAGAATGGAAAAGTAGTTAGTGCTTTTGTGTTATTGAGTACCTGGCCTGGCCATCATCTGGTTTGTAGGACATTGAGACATCAATTGAAAGACAATGAAGGAAGTTCCATTTTGTCTGCTTGAACTTTTTTTTTTTTTTTTTTTTTAAATCCCTCCACCACCCCCCCCATTTTGGGGGCCTACTGAATTTAATCAATTACAGTAAATTTCTCAAAGACCCCACACCCACCCTTTTACTCCCATCACAACACCCTAAACCCATATTTACAGATGATACAGTGAAAGGACAATGACATAAATTAGAATGTAAACATACACAAAGATGAGTAAATTGAAGTGAAAATTAAGAACATACCTACACAATACCTACATTAATCATAATTATATATATGTATACATAAACATATGCATACATACATACACATACATACATACAGCATATAGATATATATATATATATATACATACATAAACGTACCTAGACACACACACATACATAAGATACATGCTTTAGCAAATATAGTCATACAACATATCATATATTATGTACTCATACAATTACTTATTTTCATTCCCATCCTTCTGCCACTCTCAGCGCCCTCCATCTATCCTTATACACACTTAACCTACTGTTCTCTTGTGCCATTATACATTCAATTTTACTGTGATGTTTTACAAAGACATGTCTGCTTGAACTTTCCAGATGTGTTGAACTGAAAAGTTTCTTTATTAGCAGACTAATGGAGTGTTATTAACAGTTTATTTTCATGTTTATCTTTCATCATGCATATTTGTACTCTAACAGAGCGCACTTCGTTCTACAGCAAACGGCTTATTTGCTTGCTGCTGTTTTCATAAATTGAGAGCCCTGAACTATAAAGTAGTTGAATACGTGCACTTAACCCAGTGATTTGAGCACTTCCATGGTTTTGCTGACTGCAACAATGACCAAAATGACTATTTCAAGGGAGTATTAACAGATGTGCTCTTCTGTAACCTGACCATAAATTGACTCATATTTGTGCTCTTGCATAAGAAGTGGGGCTTACCTACCTCCTGAAAAGTGTTTTTTTTTTTTTTTTTGCTTTTTCAAAATCATTGGAATATCAACACAATCTGGTCATTTAACTAACCTGCTGTTAGACTATTGTCCATACATAACAGCCTTTATATTCAGTGTAATCCTTTCTCTGTGGAGAGAGAGGGTCTGTATGCAGGTGTGCTGTGAGTAATGGCATATTGTATGGTCAGTACATATTTGGAGAGCACAGCTGCTGAGTTAGACACCGGAGAGGGGCCCTTCTGCTCTCCTCCCATTTTATATACGACATGATGAGACGCGATATATTTATACGATATATTTGGCCACTCCAAATCGAGAGGAAAGGTGAGAACGGGGCATGGCGTAGTTAGTTTGAAAATGATCCAAGAGCCATGAAGTTTTAGAAGGCATCGGAGTCAGACTGAAGGCCAAGCCTGCTTCAAGCGTCTCCTGGTGTATCTCCGTGCCCGCAGAGTCACAACGTCAAATACTTTAACTCCAGTCCTGGGCTGCGGGTCTCATTTCAGTTATGGATGACTGTAGTGTTTGGCGATACTTAAATATGTGACGTACTTAATGACATAGAATCCTGAAAATAGCCTAAATTCGACTAGATCTTGACAATTGCCTCGGTCAAACCTGGCCTGTTTATCATGAAAGTTTATGACCGTAAAAATGTTGAAAAAAGGAGACTGAACAGAACATCGAATCTCCTTTTTTCCCCGTAGTTCTCAGCGCAGTGTAACATGACACTTAAAAAAAAGGAAAAGCATTAGAAAGTTCCAGTAACTCCCAAAGACAAAAAAATGAGCCTAATCCTGTCAGAATTTTAATACATCTGTCAAAATTGAAGCCAGTAGACCAAAATGGAGGATTTTAACAATGGTGCGGTTACCATAGCTACCAATGTTATGTGACACAATTCAACTTTTTTTTTTTTTTTTGTCTTTTTTATAGACCCCCATCCATGTGGGTTATATAGTAGGTTTAGTAAAATGGTTTCCTTCAAATAAATGTTTGAGCTGAAAATGATTCATGGATTCTGTCCTGGGCCCCCTCTGTTTGTTAGTTTTTGTCCCCAACACATCTGCAATCATATGATTTTAATAAGCATTTAATTTATCTAAATGAGGTGTGTTTATGTGAACCGGAGACAGATCCGTGCATGCCATGAAGAATAAAAATATCTCTCTAGTGCGGTGACGCGGTGGGTATCATTGACGCCTCACAGCAAGAGGGTTGTGGGTTTGAATCCTGCCCGGGGCCTCTGTGTGGAGTTTGCATTCCCATTGGTTTGCTGCAGCTACTCTGGATTCATCCTGCAGTCCAAAGACGCGTCAGGCTGACTGATGACTCTGAAGTGCCTGTCGGCAGTAGTGTGTCTAAATTCAGAAGAATCAGTCGGCTCTAAATTAGGATGTGCGTTCGGAGTTCTTTCAAAATATTTTGCTTGAACGTATTAACAAAAGAGACAGGTTTGTCCATCATTTGCTTGCCTAATAAATGGTTCATTTACACTACCGCGCAGTTAGTTTCACTGATTAGTTACCTACTGATTTGTTGATTTGATTGGTGATATTTCTCCCTCTTTTTATGAACTTGTTTCCAATCTATCACAGTATGGATATTCAATCTGCTCTCTGCGTGGCATCCATGAATATCTCTCTAAAAATGTGAGCAAATGGGTGTCTTAAACTTTACAAATAAACTGCTCACTAAAATCCAGTGATTGCCATCTTGGCTGGAAGAAAAACCAGCTTATAGCACAGCAGGTGCTCTGGGACAGAGTTTGGGAACCACTGCTTTAGGATCCGAAGGCGGTGATGCTTTAAAGAGTGTGCATACACTGACCGCACTGACCACTGGCCAAAACACAGACCACTGTTTAACAGAAAACCCCTAAAACCCCCTGACAGTGGGGTCAATCACCATCCCTTCTCCCCCAAAACTCCCAAATCTCACTTACTGACCATCTCGCACGCACGCACGCACGCACACGCTCACTCACTCACTCACACGCACTCACTCACACACTCACTCACACACTCACTCACACACTCACTCACACACTCACACACGCACACACACGCACACACACACGCACACACTCTCACACACACACGCGCACACACACACACACGCACACACTCTCACACTCTCTCTCACACACACACACACACACACACACCTGCTCATGGACACAAAAGGACATCAAAAACTAATATTGAACATGATTGGCCATATCTGCTATTCTGGTCTTCAAAGGACAAAGGTGTGTTTGCACGTGATACATGTGTTCATTGAGATGACTCTTTTTCTATATGTCACTTCACACCTGGATTTTGCTCCGCAAAGGTGTCGCTCAGCTCTGCTATTTTGCAGGGTTATCTTTTGGTTCCACTCGTGGCTTTGCGAAAGCGCTGTAATATCCCAGGGCTGAGTTAGCCCTGCTCAGGGGGAGGGTGAGAACCGCAATTACAGCACCGACATTTCAGGACTGAAACCAAATGTATCAGCCCAACCGGGGCATCTCAACCACTCCTGAGCCGCTGCATTTCACCGGGCAGAATAATGATGGGACTGATGAACTGAAGTCTGTGCTGAAGAGGTGTGGTTACAGACAGTGAGTTTGGAGCGGAGTTGCGAGTGTTTGTTGCCCCACAGAGCGCAGAAGAGCACCCCGGCCGCGGTACACCATGGTGGGGGAGACGCTGCGGTACGTGATCCCCGGGCCCCTGCAGTGCTCCGTTGGCTGCGGTGGCCGCTCCTGCAAGTACGAGGACCCCTCCCGCTGGAGCGAGGAAATGCAGGCCGTGAGGGGACTCTACTCCTCCTGGTAAACCAACAGCCCCCCGGGATGCCCCTCCCCTCCCCTCACCGTACACTGACACACGGGCCACGTCTGAAACCACTGACTGGACTACTATTGAGTTTACACCAGGGCTCCCCAAATCATGATCCTCCAGGACCAGGAAGTTTGGGTTTTCCCTTTACCCGAGAGTCTTGTGATGAGTCTGGCTGAAGAGCGGCAATAATTCCTCACCTAATTGTCTGGAAGGAGAGAAAACCAGGGCTGGATTTGGACTTGAGGGTCAGAATTGGAGAGCTCTGGCAGACACAGAATATCCATTTACTACTGCTGTATAAATCTCCCATAACTTATGGAACGGAGTCATGTCCCCTCTCATTATTAAATCCAGATATGTAACATAGTCTAAGACGGTGGTCTCCAACCCTGTTCCTGGAGCGTTACTTACACTGAAGGTTTTCACTGTAACTGCAGTAAAGCTCACATCGTTTCCCAGATCCTGTTGAGCTGCAAATGGCCGAACAGGTGTGCTGAAGTAGGGATGGTACAGGATGGTCACCCCCCGGGAACAGTGCTGGAGACCCCTGGTTTCAGATTGTCTGCGGTTATTTCTTGCCTTTATTCTTTGCATGTGGTAAGCCGTTGACATATTTTTAATAATGTGAACACTGTTTCTCCGCAGTTAGCACCTCAAATCATTCGCCAATCTCCTCCCGTCTCCCTGGCAGCGCCCCGCAATGCCTCACTTGCCAACTCTTTCCTTAACTGAGCGCACTGCATGAGAACAAATGTGAGCCCTTTTGCCAGCACTGGTGTGAGGATGAGCCGCTAGGCGTAATATCTCCTTTTTTCTTTTTTTAACTGTCAAACAGTTAAGTTCTAACTAAATATTGAGCTCTAAGCAAAGTTGGCAAATCCCTAAAACTCAGTACATCCTCCAGTGATTTTAAGCTCTCTGAATTTTGGGGTAAAAAAAATTTTTGCCGAATTAAACCTTTTTCATCCCAAACTCTCTCCTCCTAATCCAGCCCTGCCCTGGAACTGTTTCATACTTATATCTCCAGTTTTCTGAACAGCTTTAACCATGTTCGTGCATGTAGCAAGGCCAGCATCAGTTGTAATACAGGTTGCCATGGAAACAACAGGCGCTCACATAACCACTGTTCATGAATGGGGAAACGGCTCAAAAGGGCAATGTCGTCCACTGTTGCCATGGAGACGCCAAGAGTGGCTCCTGTGTCAGCCCTGTTTGATGGTCAGTCTTGCGGCGCACCTGGGTTTAAGAGCAGCTGTGATTCTCATTTCAGGGTGACTGATGAGCTGCTGGCAATGGCGAGACCCTCGACGGAGATTATCCAGAAATACAACATCATTGAGCAGTTTCAAAGGTACAAGTGTGCAGTTCTGTAGTTTAGCACATTTTCCATCCATCCTTTCATTGTTTTATGCTGCAACTTCCTCACTGGGGTCGCGGGGGAGCTGGAGCCGACCCCAGCCGACTATGGGCGAAAGGCCGGGACCCGCCCTGGGCAGCTCGCCAATCCACAGCAAGGCGCATACACTATTAAAGGGGACCTGTGGTGTGTGTGTGTGTGTCTGTCTCTGTCGAGCGTGAGTAAAATGGCGCCCCATCTGGAAGTACTTTGCAATCCATGGGCGGAGATATTCAGATGAAGGGCGGAATAATTCTCATGAGACTGCCTGTGATAAAGGAAGGGGAGCCAAATCTGAAAGGCGTGCCGATGCCATGTTTTATGAAAAGGACTTCCCACAAGAACTGACTGTGTTGTCTCAGTTCACAGTTAGTTGGCTGGTAGGCTCTCCAGACACTGAAATTCATGAGCACAAGATCTGGGGAAAAAAGAGGCTTTTCATCATGTGTCTCCTTTAACTCACACTCACAACTGTGGGCAATTTGGAGTCTCCAATTAGCCTGATATGCAGATCATTGGAGGAATCTGAAGTACCCAGAAGAAACCCAGGCAAACACAGGGAGAACATGCAAACTCCACACAGAAAGGCCCCAGGCCCGGTTCAAACCCGCAGGCTTCTCGCGGTGAGGCGGCTGTGCTACCGACTGTACTGCAGTGCTGACCTTATTGATTTTATTCATTATTTCGTGTTATCCTTTGACACACTTACGTGCTGGAGTTTATACCTAAAATGGAAAAAGTTCAGGGTTATTTCCTGGACGTGGAATGCTGGGTTAATTGCTTGACTGCACTGTAAAACTGCGCTGCTGTTTTTAGCTCAATCCATTTCCTACGTCTGGAAAGGTGCAGGTGTTACTCTGTTCATTTAGCTCAAGCTGTTATCGTCCATTATGAAGCTCACCCAGGGGTCCCCATGAGCTGAATTTGGGTGCACAACTGAGACTGCTTTTAATGCTACAATCAGATCAACGTATAGGGCACTGTAAAATCACCAGAAACGCCATCATCCCTGTGAAGCTCTGTCTCCTTTTTGTGGAGACTTTGCCACATATGGACTTATTCTACTCTATGGTGATGCTCAGATCTGTGGTTCCCTGCAGCTGTCTGTCCAAGCGTCAGTCTGTCCCTGTGCACTGCTTGTTTTTGTGTGTTTGTGTTTGCCATATTTTCCACCGTTTTCCTTGACTCCTGAAAGAATTTTTGCTGTTTTTGTGGCTGGTTGACCTGAAATACCGGCATCGCCTATTTAGCCCCTTTTGAACTCCGTTAGCATTAAGCGAAATGTTGCTGGTCAGGTCTCTCCCGAGCTGTGTTTGAGGGGTGATGATCAATCTCCCCCGTACATGAGGCAAGCTGGCGTATGAATCTGCAGTGTTCGATTTGTATTACTGAGCATTCTTTGGCTCAACAATTTTGGAACCTATCAGGAGAGCTATAGCCAGCATTCTGTATTGCTAAGCATTTTTAGGTTTCATAATTGTCGAGCCAATCAGAAGAGAGAACCCAACGGATATGATGGTTTATCCAAAAAAAAAAATACTAAGGCAGGTTTGATAAAGGAGCTCAGTAGAGATGTTTGACTGTTTTGTTTATGAAACTGCAGTGAAATGAAAATGTTGCTCACGACTTCATCCTGTGTTTACCCTGTGTGATTCTGTGACTCTGGGACTCTGAGACTCTAAGCTCATTAATTGCCAGCAGCAGGTGTTCATTGGGGGTTAAATTGACAGCAGAAATCTTTTTTTTTTTTTTTTTTTTTGTGGTCAACTCTTCTCCAGGTTTGGTGTGAAGACGGTGATCAACCTGCAGTACCCTGGAGAGCACGCCAGCTGCGGATACGAGTTGGAGGCACACAGTGGTTTCACCTACAGGCCTGAAGCCTTTATGGAGGCTGACAGTGAGATACACTCTTGTATCATTGGCCCATTCCTGTCAGCTGTTCAACCAATGGCATTCTTCCTCATAATAATAATAAGGTCTAGCGGCCGTGTATGCCACATTGTTGAATTGTACAGAAAGCAGCTTGTTGCTCTTGTTAAAATGAGATTGGGGGTCAGAAAGAAGACTGCATGTGTTGCTTAAAAATGCATATATTTCCTTCAGTATTGATGGTACCAACACAGATGTTAAAGTTATGCATGTTGTAGACACTGACACACCCTCACATGACAGAAGCTGGTGTTAAACCTTAACGCAACTGGAGAGTTTGTCTCTTCCACACCAGTTTACTACTACAACTACGCATGGAAGGACTACGGGGTCACGTCTTTGACGACAATCCTTGACATTGTGAAGGTGATGTCGTTCGCTGCGCAGGAGGGAAAAATCGCTGTTCACTGCCACGCGGGGCTCGGAAGGACAGGTGAAGAAAAATTTACTGCAATTTTCCTGAATAAAATTGCTAACACTGTTCTAGAACACAATTTTAAACAGTTTGCTGGCTCTGATCTGTAGTATTGAGCTCGGGTTGACATTGTTGGTCTGCAAGATTTGATGCAGGGCAAAAACCTAGAAATAATGGGAATTTCTTTAGTATATGTATTTATTTATATTTATGTATTTGTATTTTAATGTGTGGATCTTTTTTTTTTTTCAAGCTTCTATTATGGCAAAAAAATCTGCTTATTTTAATTGTCTGTCCATAATTGCATATTCTAAAAGTCTATCTGCTCCTGTTAATGGCCTTTCAATATCATATTTTAAAAGGCATAACGCTTAGACGTATATTCACCAGTCTCGCTCACACTAATCATTCTTTTTATCCACGGGCTGCTGATAGAAAATATAAATTTATGCTCCTCGGCTCGCCCATTTTTGCTTAGCATTGTCCCACATAAGAGTGAACTGTCCTCTGTAATCCAAGGATATGAGCGAACATCTTGAGTGATGTCATTGTTGTCAGGTATGGGGATCATGCAGCTTTCTGTTATCGCTTTACACCACAGTAATTCCAGTTACTGTAATTCATGTCTGTTCCAGGTGTTTTGCTGGCCTGTTATCTGGTATTTACCACGCAGATGAGCGCGGATCAGGCCATCACGTTCGTGCGAGCGAAGCGGCCCAAGTCCATCCAAACGCGGGGTCAGCTGCTGTGCGTGCGGCAGTTCGCTCAGTTCCTGGTGCCTCTCCGCACCGTGTTCTCTTGCGCCACGCCCAAAGTCGGCCCGGCCGTCACACTCTCGCAGTACCTCGTCCGTCAGTCACACCTGCTGCACGGCGTGGAGGCTCGCATCCTGAGGCACACGCCCAAAATTGTACAGGCCGTGTGCCAGCTGCTGCTGGACGTGGCCCGAAACCGGCAGGTGGTGCAGGAGGACGTCCTGGAGGTCCTAGACCCGTCTGCGGAGCGGAAGGCCGTGGCGTCTCCAGCGACGGCGCGCAGATGCTACAGAGATGCGAGCGGCAGGTGGGCAACGATACACCACAGAGTGGTGGCACGAGCGCTCAGTGCCGTTTCCTCACAACACGGGGTCCTGAGTTTGAGTAAAAGTAATTATCTTGCCCCGTGGACAAATCCAGAAATGCATGAAAATTACTTCAAATCAGTGGCAGAATTTCTTTTTAAGTAATAGAAGTCAGTGCTTAAGTCTAAATATAACATTGCAGTTAAATGAGCATGTCTGGTATACTGGAACCTCTGACATGCACTCAGTCAGCGCACACTGCATTCTGCTCCTCTGGATTGGCATGGTTATGCAAAGGAAGTTTATTTTGGCACAGAAAATCTTATAATCCTATAATGAGACTAAAGAATGCTTGTTTTTCATTCAAATGAAAGTTACAAGTTACTTGATTACTACATGACAAGTGAAATTGTCCAACTTCACTGATGAATCTTGAAAGGAGTCAAATATTCTCATTTATTGGTAAATATTGTTTCATTTTTTAAAAAAATATATAGAAATAAAAGGTCATTCTTAGAATGACGACTTGCAAAATTGAATTTTGTGTGACCTTGACCTTTGACACAGAAACTTAAAAAAGTATAGGTCTGTAGCGAGTAACCTATAACATGTCTAAGTTTTGTTAAGATTGGTGCAGAATAAATCAATGGGGTGCGTAACTAACAAACAAACTGAGCCAACCAACTTATATATTTGCCGAAATGGTACGATGCATTTGGTAACAATAATATTTTAAGTCCAAATATAAGGTTAAATTGCTTGCTAAAACTCCGCGATCGATTTGCACATAATCACTGTTCCTAAATTAGCAGCTCAAGAGAATTATCTTCTTTTTAAGCGGCAGCATGCTGATTTTTTATTATTTTTTTTTTTTAACTTCAGTGCACAGTTTCTGTGTTGGGCTGAAGTCACTGTTATTCTTGACTTATTGTGTGCTTCCTGCTGCTTGTATAGGGGTGGGGCCTTGCGTCCTCGCACTCTACCAGGGCCGGCCACTGTGCCCGTACGTAGGGTGGAGTCGTCCCTGTTCTACGCAAACCGCAGTCTGAGTTACAGCGACTCCGACTGCAGCCGGCCCGGTGCAATGCTCACTGCCCCAGAGGATGCTGGGAAGGCACAGGAGGCCATAGTGTGGCAGAGACAGTGTCTATCGCAGGAGGACCTGCGGGACACTGGCGAAACCATGCGCCGGGCAGGAAGCTGCACTCCGGAAATCTCTTCAGACTCACTCTACAGCTCGACCGGGTCCGTCTGGGACCACCGGCCCACGTCCTGCTGCGCACACCGTCCTGGGGCAGATTCGGCCCTGAAGAGCAGTAACGAGCGCTGTGCCGGGGCGCAGGAGGAGGAGCGATCCTCCGAGGTGCCCTTCATCCTGCTGCAGTCGGAGCTCAGCGCTGATGCCCGGCGGCTGCTGGTGGCCCAGGCCCTCACTCTGGACCTGGAGCAGGATGGCGAGGAGAAGCACAAGCAGAGCGTCTCCCGGTGGCAGGTGCCCGTACCCGCGCTGCCCAGGGCATTACACACACACACACACGCGCGCCACAGGGTGGGCAGTGACCTCACCTCATTGCAGTATTACTCTCTGACCATAAATGTACCATCAGGGGTTTAAAATGGCCTCTTGGCACATACTTTTAGCTTTTGCCTCACTCTGCTGCGCTTCGTTAGCTTTAGCCTCACTCTGCTGTGCTTTGTTAGCTTTAGCCTCACTCTGCTGTGCTTTGTTAGCTCTAGCCTCACTCTGCAGCGCTTCGTTAGCTTTAGCCTCACTCTGCTGTGCTTTGTTAGCTCTAGCCTCACTCTGCTGCGCTTCGTTAGCTTTAGCCTCACTCTGCTGTGCTTTGTTAGCTTTAGCCTCACTCTGCTGTGCTTTGTTAGCTCTAGCCTCACTCTGCTGCGCTTCGTTAGCTTTAGCCTCACTCTGCTGTGCTTTGTTAGCTTTAGCCTCACTCTGCTGCGCTTTGTTAGCTTTAGCCTCACTCTGCTGCGCTTCGTTAGCTTTAGCCTCACTCTGCTGTGCTTTGTTAGCTTTAGCCTCACTCTGCTGCGCTTCGTTAGCTTTAGCCTCACTCTGCTGTGCTTTGTTAGCTTTAGCCTCACTCTGCTGTGATTTGTTAGCTTTAGCCTCACTCTGCTGCGCTTTGTTAGCTTTAGCCTCACTCGCTGCGCTTCGTTAGCTTTAGCCTCACTCTGCTGCGCTTCGTTAGCTTTAGCCTCACTCGCTGCGCTTCGTTAGCTTTAGCCTCACTCTGCTGTGCTTTGTTAGCAGTAGCATAACACTGCTGTACTCTTGGGGGCCTTTCAGACGGAGCTGAACTCAGGAGTGGGGGTCTGGGACAGCCTGTGTACCGAGCAGGACCCGTTTGTGCTTTCGGGGCTCATGTGGTCCTGGCTGGAGCAGCTAAAGGAGCCTGTCCTCGGCAGACGGGATGTCCAGGCTCTGGAAGGGCAGCATGAAGACCCCAGCAGCGCGCTGAAGGCGCTAAGCAAGGTCATTTTTTTCTGTCTTCGTTTCATTCGTCCTTTTTGTAACACTCTATCAGCATTTCATGTCCTTTTTGTACCGCAAAATAGAATTTAATTTACAAGAATAACTAAATAAAACAACCGTTGCAAGAACAGACTATTCAGCCTGACAAAGCTCACTATTGTCCTATCACTTAAGTGTACCTAACACGTGGGGTATGCAAGCACTTGGTGGCATCAAACACTCTGGTCTTGAAAACTCAACATGACCTTGCAAGCTATTCCACACTGTGGCTTGTACATTTGTTAGTGCATAAATGTAACCCTTCAAAACCCTCCAAAGATCATGTAAACACAAAGGAATGAACTTCGCCGCCGCCGAACGGAGTGGTGATCTCGTACAGCCCTGATTATCCAGCGCTTTGTTGATTCATGTGGCTGCTTCCTCAGGGCCCTCATCGCACTCTGTCCTGCGTCCTCGACTGCGCTGCTCAGGTGATGTCATCATCAGTGGAGTCTGCTTTCCTTAATCGAACCATAAAGGGTTTCACTAAGGTACGTGTAATGTGACGCGTCCACCCGCTCATTATCTGACCTCTGTTTGTTCAATTCCATGATATAGGGTCAGGGTTACGGTAGTTTGTCACAGGGCGCGCACATTATGGCGTTATACGGAGTTCGAACGGGGCAATTTAGACTCCAGATATCTAATGCCCATCTCTGGGTAGAGCTCTACACAGATGGGGTCCCAGTCGAGATTCAAACACCTACATGCTGTGAGGCTGCAGGGCTTCTCACCAACTCTGATCCATTTATATCTAATTACAGGTTTCCTAAATTTACTGCACATCAGAATATCACTGCTTAAGCGGAGTTTCTAAATTAGATCCACATTGATATTGAGTAAGTCCACACAGTTCCTAAATTGGATTCCTTAAGCTTGAGGCCTTAATGAAGGATTCAGAAATCAATAATACATCTTTTAGCCTTCCCACACAGAACTTCTCCTTGTCATGCCCCTCAGATTGGAGATTCAGCACACAAGACTTCTGTATTATTTGCAACACATTTTTAGCTGCGACTAAGCAGCTCTATGAACGCTTCTGTCTGTGTCTGTCTGTCTGTCCGTCCGTTCGTCCGTCCATCTGTGACACCTTTTTGACCATGTTCCTGTCGTCGTATCATCATGAAATTTTCAGGAGTTATTGACCTTCACCAAAGTGATGTCCATGCACAAGGTTGAGGTCAAAGGTCAAGTTCAGAGCTCATGACCTTGTTTGCGGGTTTTCGCGCTGTAACTCCAGTTAGAATTCATGGATCGCTATGAAATTTTGGAAATAGCTTCTAGGCATAGAGGAGGTGTTCCCTATTGTTTTTCAAGGTCATCCGTCAAATCACAACGTCACAAAGGCAAAAAAAGTGTCAATTTTGCCCAATTTGACGGTTTTCGCACCGTAACTCAAGTTTAATTCAATGAATGGCTATGAAATCTTACAACAAGCTTCTTGGTATAGAGGAGGGGTTCCCTATTGATTTTCAAGGTCATCTGTCGAATCCCAAGGATCATAAAATCATAAAAGTGTCGATTTTGCCCCGATTTCACAGTTTTCGCACAGTAACTCCACTTTAACTTGATGGATGGCTATTACATCTTAGAACAAGCTTCTTGGTACAGAGGAAGGGTCCCCTATTGATTTTCAAGGTCATTTGCCAATTTCAAGATCACACTTGTACAAGAAACCACCAGTCATGGACACTAGGCCACCTGACAGATGCTAGGCGAGGTCGCAGCTATTAGATCCCTCTGATCTACTTGTTAGCCAATGTACTACCTCTCTGTTAAAAATACACCATTTATGTCTCACAAGAAGAGACTTTTTAAGGCAAACTGTATTGAAAGTAACACAAAATGAATTGTTTTTGACAATAAACTTATCTCTTATCTCTAGTTGCGAACAGGCGAGCACAACACTGCTGGGTTAAGCTTATTTGAGATCTTGGATTGTTAAGCTTTCAAAATATGGGTCAACTGCCCCACATATCTGTAACCATGGTTACATAATGTCCTGTCAATCAAAAAAAAGGTTTTTATTTTTTGGACCCACTGAAGTGGGTCTCCAGATGGAAAGAGTGAAGATGCAGGGATTTTTATATCATCACTCAATACAAATCCTCATGTAAAAAAAATCCATTGCAAAGATCTGTAAGGCTTCCCTCGCTAGTATTTGGTCAAGCGATCAGATTTTGCTAATTATCACAAATCTGTAGCCAGAGGGTAGCACTAAAGGTAATAAGGCCACATAAAAAGTTAGTTGGGAAACATCCTCACCCAGCCTAGAAAAATCCACTTGCCTCCCATTTTTTTTGTTTGCCCCCACCGTACAGGTATATGTCATATAGAGTTACCCTTATTCCTCCATACATCTGTCCGTAAGTGCGGCATATTATCGGGAATGTTGCTCATCTGTTTCTCAAAAACTACTGGATATAATTCAACAAGCTTTGGTAAATGCTTTCTAGAAAGATAGTTTGACAAAAATGGATAATTTCACAATTTTAGGGGCTTCACAAATTCAGTGGCTGGGGCATCTGTATCCAAGGACACTAATTTTCTAGTTAATTAAAAAAAGCAGTTGAAATTGCACCTAAAAAGTGCAAACAATGCTCTGAATCCCTGCCCATGCGGTTCAGCTTTCAATCACTGCAGCACTTATGGTTCAGGCAGATTTGATTCTTCATGTTAATACAGGCACTTGTGATTTGGATTTGTTGCACTATTTGGATCTCAAACACTTAATTTTTTAAAAATTATTATTATAATAACTCCTGCCTGCCCTTGAAAATTGAGAGATGAAGGATATTAACACTTTTTTTAATATGGCCAAAGTGAAATCAGCTGGCTGAGTTAAAGCAGGGTATAAACCCATGAAGCCCTAACTTTGAGACTTTCTGCATGAAATACAGATGTTTGTTTGTTAATTATTTTTATTTTTTTTACAAGATGAAAGCGGGCGAGACAGACGAAGGGGAGATTGTGTATAAGACCATGAGACCAATTCTGGCTTCGGTCCTGCGGGAGAGAAAATCATTAAAGGAGACGGACAATGCGGTCACAATGATTCTCTGACCCGCCTCTCTCCATTGGCCCCGCCCATTACCCACAATGCCACAAACTGTAGTTCGGGCATGGAGCTGAACAGCAATTATTTTTGTCGTGTTTTGACTGATGTACTTTGTGCAAATGGACTGAGCGCACGCCACGGGACTTGCTGCAGTCAGATAATGAAAATGTCAGGGAGGGTCATGCTGTATTAGCATAGCGCAGGGTGCGCTGAAATAGGGGTTAATACAGGAAACGTCACTTACCTCTCTTTTTCATTCATGTATTTTGAAATGTACCTTTAAGATTATGCCAATCATAAATGTGCCATGTTCATGAGGCAACTGTCTGATTTGTCTACTGTACATGTCAGGAGTACTTGAAGCTTTGAAAAGTCTGTTTTTATGATTGAATGTGTCTGTGTTTAGTGTTTCTCTTACACACTGCTCCTTTTGTATGCATCTTTTTTTAATACATTTACATTTGTAAATAATATACACTTGGCCTCCCATTCATTTTAGAATGGACTGTTAAACATTTATTCTGTGCTGAATGGCAGAATTGGCTGAACAATTTTAGCTCCACGATACGTCTTTTTTTTTTTTTTTTTAATTCCATTTTCAGAGCTGCTGAAATCCACTGCTGTAAAAATTCTTTTAAGTTGTAAGGCCTCAAATTGTTCGGAGTCGATGGATGATGTAATGGCATTCATTGACACTTGCATTACATACAGCGTTCTCCAGTAGTACTGTCCCCTTGAGTAAATGTTAATAAATATGGTCACAAATTAATATTATTGTTCATTGTGATGATATTCAATACAAAATATTATCAAAAATATAGCGTTTAATTAAAAAAAATTAAAGAACATAATTATCATGAGAGAAATATTATATTAAAAAATGAGTGCCACAATAATTGGATCCCCTTCAGTTTTGCGGCCTGCCTTTGCCAAAATAACAGCTGCGTCCTCACTACATGCAGGACTCCCTTGGCAAAATCCGGCAGTTTCTGCTATTTAAAAATAACTGGATGATTTGAGTGCCGTACTGGCGTGGAGAAGCATCACGAGATTTGACTGCATAGTGACAGGTTTTTCAGTGAAGACATTGAAGTTACAAATTTGAAATTTTTAAAATTCAGACCAAACTATGACCGCATAGCCTGTTTTTTCAGTTGCCATCACACCAGTCTGCTAACAACATATTGTGTCGCTGGATCGCAATAACGTACGATGGCCCAACGGAGCTGGCGGCAGAAGATCTGTGAAGCAGCTGTTTATTTCGTCCATGAGAGACTGATGTCACTGCTCTCTTGCTCAGGGCTGCATCTGGGCCTCCATTACTGTCTTTGCCCAGGTTAGATACAGTTTGTGCTCGTGTTTGACACTACAGCTCCCAAGTTTGCATGAAACCTTCAGTTTCTTTCAAATCTCATGTGTCTTAGAAATCTCAGCAGCAGAAAGCAGATACTTTTTGGCTAATTTTTTCAACCCAATTTGAACTTCAACATGAGGTTATGCGACAGCATGACATTTCCTTCATGATAAGGTGACACTGTGTTGTTGGGAAAGTGGAGTTATGGTGACTAAAATAGGGCTTTGTAAGCAATTTCAAACAGTGAGAGTAATTTGTGAGATTAGTTACAAGTAACTTGCTTGATTTTTCTGATCATTATATAATGTTACTTCAGTGAATTTAAATTTCATTTTAAAAAAAACAACAAGCTTTTTAACATGATTAAAAACTTGTAATTGCAAGTGTATTCTGTGCTCAATCAGTGAATGTTGTTTCATGACAAAAGCAGATCGTTGAAAATTATTACTGGGTGTCATGTCTCAAGTGGCCATGAAATAGAACAGACAAGTAGGTTTTTAAGACTCAAAATGAAAAAATATCAATAAAAGATTTTTGTATTTCATCTCATACAAAAAGTGGATCTTAGATTGCTTTAATTTCTTTATTTGTGACACAAATATTTTGAAAATAATTGATGGGAAAAAGTGCAAAAAGAACAATCATTGTTATCGGAGACTAAGTCGTGCACTTCATGAAATGTCCGATAGACTTCCATTCATTATGCCTGAGCTCTCCATCAAATCCCAGAATTATGCTGGAAAAACAAGTTTTCTTCTGAAAATTCAGTTTGTCCAGACTGCTCCTGAGAAGCTGTATAAGAAGGCATTTAATGATTTTCAGAACATTAAGAGTAGAGGATTAGAGTTAATTACAAAATGAAACTTAAGGCAATGACGGCTTCTTCGCTCTTTACAGTTTAAATACAACAACTGTTCACATTTAATGATGACATTACCGCACATAAAGCTTTCTTAAGACAGAGATAGTGCACATACTAATGTCCCCTCACTCAAATATCGGTATTTGGATTAAGCTGAATTGTTCTGTAAAACGGCGGTCTTCAACGCCGTTCCTGGGGACCCGCGGTGTGTGCTGAGTATTGTTCAAACCACGATTGTAATCGCAGGATTTCCCCAGGAACGACACTGAAGACCAATGCTGTAGAGTATTTCTCCAGATGCACCAAATCCTTTACATCTGAGCCACCAGGGTATCCTGAAGATGTTAGCATGGCTGACTCCCCCTTCATGTCACCAACAGCAAGGCCAAGTAGCCATTTACGAACCATTGCAATCAGTCCATTGTGACATCACAAGGAGAGACCACCCAGAAAAAAAACGAAGGAACTGATTCACTGTTTGGTGGAAGCTGATCAGTCCTTGCCTCTAGGCGGTCACTTCCCATTGTGATGTCACTAATGAACAGATTTTGAAATTGCTTTTCATGGCTAATTAGCTCTTACCGACATGATAGATGACCTTTAACATGGGGACAGTCTCAGGAGTTGAATGAGTATGCCTTCAGAACGTCCTTTCCATTCACCGACTGCACGGAAGCCACAATGCTGACGTAGTCACAAGCCACTTTAGTGAACCCTCTGTGGAGGTGAAAAAAAAAAAAAACATTCCTTAACGACACTCTTACCATCTGTCAGCTGTGCGGCTTCAAATGGTAACTACTGACTTGCATCAGGACAGGCCAGCCCTGTCCCGACGGATGTACCACCCCGGACACTTTCACTTAATTTCACCCAAACTGAGCACAGCTGTCCCAGTTCAATCAGGCTGGTGAATCCAACTGGGCAGGATTCATGTTTTTCTTGAGTGTAAGCGATGGTAATCATGCCACTTTAGGATGTTATTTAATTTAATATCATTTGAGTTCAAAGCCCACTCAAAGTATAAAATGCTAGTCTATTGCACTAGCAAATAGATGATGTCGGTATGCATTAATTAAAATTAAATGAAAACACTTCCCCTTTCATCCTCAGTCTTCTGCATTTGTTAATTTTTCGTTGTTTTTCATTTTGACTACTTTTGTACAACTCTGCACCATGGAAACAAGCTACCCGCTCAATCAAGATATTAAGACATTGGAAAGTAAAGCTGCCTTACAATTTTTCCAGATAAATCATGCCAAACTATCTCAGATGCGCTTGGCATTACCACAGTAGTACGAAGCTAAATGCAATATTAATGAAAGCAATGCAAAGTTTTTGGTAAGGTCACTGAGATATAAATGCAATTAATGATTGAAGATATTTATAAACTCTCAGCACCATGATCCAACAATGAATTTCGCTAATATGAGGCTGGACTGAAATCACTGAATGGCGCTGTAACGTGATTGGCTGGTGTTCCTGTACCTGGACATTGTGTGGGAACCTCCCAGAAGCTGGAACTTGCTCTGAAGCGTCCGTCCCTTATCGCCCTGTTTCTTCCATGTGAGCACCCTCAGGGAGAGGTCCCGAGAGGCCGTCACCACCCGAAAACTGTCCTGAGCAGCACCAGTCACTGTGTTAGTGCCATCAGATGCATGCAATAACCGAAATGAGATGAGGCCATATAAAAAAAGAGTTGGTTAGCAGCCCCGCCTGCCCTAGTAAAAACCCTTCCGCCTCCACTTTTTTATTTATTTATTTTTTTGAAAAAATAGTGAGAAAAATGCTCAGAATCCTGTTCCATGAGGCAGACGACCTGTTCTGCTTTCAGTCACTACGCTGTTTATGGGTCAGGCAGATTTGATTGTTTCGTATACATGTGCTTTTTGGATCTCAAACTCTTATCATCAAATAAAAGAAAACCTCCTGGCCACCCATGAAAATTGAAATGTGAAGGATGCCAACCAACTAATTCCAGTCTCAGAAGCAGCCCCTGCAATGCAGTATTTCTCACACCCCTCCTCTGAGCACACCTGCCAGCTCTGGGTGTTTATAGTGTTCTACCTTAAGCACATCCAATGCAGCTAATTAAGCCCACGATTGAGTTCCTGCAGGCGGAACATGACACATACCCGGATCAGGCTGGTGCGCCCTGAGAAAAGGGTTCTGAACTACCGCTGTATAAACAACCAATGGTATGAATCTGAACAGGAAATGCTTACAACGCAAAGTGCTGCAATGGACTCTGTGTGGTCCTCAAAGCTGGCGACCAGGTCACCTTTCAAGGAGTAAACTTTCAGCATGTTCCCCGTGGCAACCATGAGCGTGTCACTCCCTTGGGTTTCAAGGAGGACGTCCGGCCGCCTTCCCCCATCCGCTAGCAGGAACGTCACGACTTGCTGAACTAGAATGCGAGGAAAATGACCAGCCAGAGTTAGAACAGGGCAACCCTGAAGTGGAGGGGGGTGAATGAAGACTGATGACTGCTGGTGTTTCGATATGAGAGCAGCATTGTATGATGCTTGTTCAGATGCTTGCGTGGGCCAAGCCGCAGTCAGGCAATAATAAGATCACTGCAGCAGATGGGCAAGGCTATCAATAACCAAATATTACTCTAGGTGCGACTGGACCCTAATTAGTCTGATTAACTGTGTGTTGCTTTGAATAAAAGTGTAACTTTATTGTAACAGAGATACACTATACCTCAGTTGAGGAAGCTCTCGGGGGAACGGCTCACTAATAAAGATCTGCGGATGTCTGTGAGTAGCGATGCTCTGATGTTAGGAAAGATCTGGATGTTGAGAATTTGAATGTACATTTTCAGTAACAGAGCATCATACTTCATGACACATACTTCAAATATATTTTTGGTTGTACTGCCCCTCGAAATTAACAAGTGAAGCTTAATTCAGTTCGCAATGGCCCCTGTCTGACATAAGAGTTTATTTGTGAATAGTAACACTCTGAACATGTAATCAGAGATGCATTTTACAAAACCCAAAACCAGTAAAGTTGGCACATTGTGTAAATCTTAAATAAAAACAGAATACAATGATTTGCAAATCCTTTTCAACCTATATTCAATTGAATGCACTGCAAAGACAAGTTACTTAATGTTTGAACAGGTAAACTTTGTAATTTTTTGCAAATATTAGCTCATTTGGAATTTGATGCCTGCAACATGTTTCAAAAAAGACTGAGATAGTTGAGGAATGCTCATCAAACACTTATTTGGAACATCCCACAGGTGAATGGGCTAATTGGGAACAGGTGGGTGCCATGATTGGGTATAAAAGCAGCTTCCCTGTAATGCTCAGTCATTCACAAACAAGGATGGGGCGAGGGTCACCACTTAGTGAACAAATGCGTGAGCTGATTGTCGAACAGTTTAAAAACAACATTCCTCAACGAGCTATTGCAAGAAATTTAGGGATTTCATCATCTTCGGTCCGTAATATCGTCAAAAGGTTCAGAGAATCTGGAGAAATCACTGCATGTAAGCGACAAGGCCGAAAACCAACATTGAATGCCCGTGACTTTCGATCCCTCAGGCGGTACTGCATCAAAAACCGACATCCGTGTGTAAAGGACATCACCACATGGGCTCAGGAGCACTTCAGAAAACCACTGTCAGTAACAACAGTTCGTCGCTACATCTGCAAGTGCAAGTTAAAACTCTACAATGCAAAGCGAAAGCCATTTATCAACAGCACCCAGAAACGCCGCCGGCTTCGCTGGGCCCAAGCTCATCGAAGATGGACTGATGCAAAGTGGAAAAGTGTTCTGTGGTCTGACGAGTCCATATTTCAAATTGTTTTTGGAAACTGTGGACGTCGTGTCCTCCGGACCAAAGAGGAAAAGAACCATCCAGACTGTTATAGGCACAAAGTTCAAAGGCCAGCATCTGTGATGGTATGGGGTTGTATTAGCGCCCAAGGCATGGGCAACTTACACACATGTGAAGGCACCATTAATGCTGAATGATACATACAGGTTTTAGAGCAACATATGTTGCCATCCAAGCAACGTCTTTTTCATGGACGCCCCTGCTTATTTCAGCAAGACAATGCCAAGCCACATTCTGCACGTGTTACAACAGCATGGCTCCGTAGTAAAAGAGTGCGGGTACTAGACTGGCCTGCCTGTAGTCCAGACCTGTCTCCCATTGAAAATGTGTGGCGCATTATGAAGCGTAAAATACGACAACGGAGACCCCGGACTGTTGAACAACTTAAGCTGTACATCAAGCAAGAATGGGAAAGAGTTCCACCTGAAAAGCTTCAAAAAATTGGTCTCCGCAGTTCCCAAACGTTTACGGAGTGTCGTTAAAAGGAAAGGCGATGTAACACAGTGGTAAAAAGGCCCCTGTGCCAACTTTTTTGCAATGTGTTGCTGCCTTTAAATTCCAAGTTAATGATTATTTGCAAAAAAAATAAAGTTTCTCAGTTTGAACATTAAATATCTGTCTTTGCAGTGTATTCAATTGAATATAAGTTGAAAAGGATTTGCAAATCATTGTATTCTGTTTTTATCTACGATTTACGTAACGTGCCAACTTCACTGGTTTTGGGCTTTGTAAATATTTTTTTTCTGGTAACCCTTCCCTTATTTGCAAAACCATCTTGCTGACCTTTCTGGTGTGTTCTGGTGTCATGTTTTATCAGAGAGAAGTACTCCTTAACATTCCTTGTAGTATTTTATCCGACACCGTTATCAGTAGTGAATTAAAAGGTGAGCACTCAAAACAGTATTACATGCATTTATCAAGCAGAGTATTGGCTTACACTATTAGCAAACTTGTCTAGGCTATGACTTGAATCAAACAAAGTAAATTCTCTCACCACTGGATAATAAAAGCACTAGCATATGCTTATATACACCAAACAGTATGTATGTGAATGTATGTACATGTGTGCGTGCCTGTATGTGCCAGCAGTGCTGCTAAACTTTTTTTAAGGATAAAAATATAAATGAAAGGTTTGTTCCCTTAAAACTGCAAATGTAGTCGAGTGACCTCACGTTAGGGAGTCCAACTTTACCCAAGATTTCGGTCTTATATTTGGATTTCTTCAGTGAAATGCTGAAGACTGAGAGGGTACTATTGGGCCGGTTCTCTGTGTTGTGGATCAGAACCAGCCTGGCAGGTTCTGATGGCAGAAATGCAGCCGCACAGCAGCTTGTTACAGGCACAGTCTGGCACTGCAGGGGCTCGTCATCAGAGGGTCCAATCAGACTTTCACTGAGGACAACCTGGAAAAAGCACAGAAGATACTGAGATTAAGCTTGGAGAAACATTGTGTCCAAGACTTAAACAAGATATTCGGTATCTCCAGGACTGGAGCTAGTACAACACTGTGTCTCCCAGAGGAGGCACAATGTTTCTCCAGTTCAAGTCTGGAAATGGTGATGTCTGTACTGTTTCAGTCTCGCAGACGCGATGTTTCATCAGTTTAAGTCTCTGAGACACTGGGCCCGATTTTACAGATAACGTGATGCATGCAAGGACGATCACAAACTCTTCTGTGATCTATCAATCTGAGTGATTCTTCCATGAAGGCTATATTTAAACATAAGAAAGTATAACGCAAGAATCATTAGAAGGCGAGATGATAAGAGCAGGGAGAAACTGCCTCAGTTCAGCGCTTATGCTGCCACTAGGGTTCACTCAAGAGTACGGCGAACACTCAATTGGATTTGCTCATTTCCATTTTGGTGATTGCATTTATTTTGTGGACATTAATAAAGCATTTCAGTTCTTTGGAGCAATAATGTTGTTTTAGAAAAATATCATATCTGCATGCAGTGTTCGTTTATGGGAACAGCAATCGGCTAATCATGGTCCAAGTGTATATTTACGTTATAATTAATGGTACTTTGATTGTGAAAATGGGGCATTACCTGAAGAAATACTGGCTCTGGAATAATGTGCAATGGGCAGACCGCATGAAATTGTCAATATGTGGGATATTTTATGGAGATGACTCAGTAATAGTCTTTCATCCAATTTCAGAATTCACAATGACGGCAGGAGCTCGATGGTTTTGTTACCATTAAGTCCTGCATTGCTGTCTCCAGCAGAACAGTGCAGCTTGAAGCCTACTTAAGGGAAAAGGCGAGGGATTCGACATACGCATTAAAATGCAAAGAGCCGACTGTTCCCTTCTAAAATGCCCAGGAAATTTTTTTTTTTTTTTTACATTTTTTTCCCTCACCAAATAAATTGACAGTAAAAGTTGCAAAAGGACGTTGGGCATGTGCCATTTATCAACGTAGCCATTCATAAGGTGAAAATAATTTGGTAAAATTGGACCTTATCAATTGAGCATGCGCGTTTGGAAGCCAACGGTGCAATTCCGCAACCACAGCGGCCGGTGTTAGTCCAATTTTGATCCTTTGTCAAAAAATGCTACCGTAATACAAAGCGATAGTAAAGTCTTTGTTATGGCCGTGATATAACAATAGGAATCAGTTTACAGAGGTAACTTTGTTATTTGTTTACTTATTATAACATACGCAGATTTTATAACGAGTTGGATAAGTTTGTTCGAAGACATATGCCCTTATACGGCATTATCATCTAATTTTTGCATTTTCAGGAAAACCCAGCGTGTACATGCAAATATCTGTACGCTTACCGGTCGAAATGTGAGCTGAAAATGAATCTACTTGTATGATTTTTGAAGATAAGAGCGAGGAAACAGCCCGAGATTTTAGGTTTGCGCAAGCGCAGAACCGGGACCGGTAGCGCCCAAGCTCCCACTTCCCGACTGTCCTTCATGACGGACATCAGTTTTGAATTAAAGATAAGTATTTTCAACATCATATTATTACAATTCATTCAAATTATTCACAATGTGCTTTTTAATTTTTTTAGCGATACAGACACAGCCTTGTCCCACATTTCACTCGTAATGTCTCTCGGCTAATTTGCCTGTTCAGTCCGCGAATTCGACAGCTAAATTAGAGCGCAAGCTAATTAACTAGGATAACATGGTTTTAAACTGACATATAACTTTCCAGCTTAACAACCTCAAAGAAGTGTCGCGAAAAACGGCTGTAAACGTCACTTAACCTATGACTAGTCAGTACAGATTCTATATTTAAGAAAGGTCTGTAAAGATGCATGCATAATATTCACAGAAACGTCGCTGACTCGCTACCTAGAGCGAACATGAGAGAAACTGCCTGGAGCGATTGCCATTCGAAAATTGTGGAAAGCTGTGCGTCATGTAGCTGCGTTTGCTACTTTGCTAGCACTCTGGTCAGATCTCCGGCATTCCTATAAAAATATATCTAGCTAGCTGACCTAATTTTTCCCGCTTGTTTACTGCAAATGCAGTACACCCCCTTCTGTAATTTTTGACATCTGATTCATTTGTATGGGATAACATCCACAAAAAAGACCTGTATCATAAAATCTACTGGTACTCGCTGTAAGACATGGTAAACATACTTTATAAAACATTCTATTACGTATGTAAGGTATCCTATTGGCTTCCATGGCCGAGGAATTGTTGTCAGCAGAAAA
This sequence comes from Gymnothorax reevesii, assembly GCA_029721435.1. NCBI lineage: Eukaryota > Metazoa > Chordata > Actinopteri > Anguilliformes > Muraenidae > Gymnothorax > Gymnothorax reevesii. The sequence continues at coordinate 4,279,949 of CM056585.1, read as the reverse complement.
CTGAATATTGAGGGTTAAATATCTTGCACACTGATTTTGAACTAGCTACCTCCTCGACGCCGGCCCTGATGACTTAATTTCACAACAAATTCTTCCTTCTACTGGAGTTTCATAAATTATTAATACATACTGTTTCATTGAAATGGGTAGTGGAAAAATGTTGATCATACATCAGGATTTCAAAATAAGGCAAGTCACAAATGCACACAACAGTTGGACATAATATGTTGGTATCAAATCATCTTAAACCGTTTGTCGTTAATGTTACTGTTAATCAGTGCTGTTAATCAGTGCGAGGAGTGACATCACCAAAAAAACTAACATCCCTGTTACCATTGATTGCATTCAAGGGCTAATATCCATTTATATTATGGTCAGAAGTTCGTTTATCACAAGCTGAGTTATAGTGTAATTTGACTTTGGATTAAACTTGGGAAATATTATGAATACAGCAGCCTTGTCTGTAAGGATAGTTACATAATGCTCACTTTTTCTCTCTATACTTGACTGCACTGGGTCAGAAAATGATGAATATGAGGTATAGCGGAGACTGAGCTTTAAGTTGCTGGTATTGATGTCAATTTTGTGTGACTGCATCCCTGTGTACTGAGCGTTACTGCTCAGATGCTAATGGAATTCACTAGAGGATTCTTGACACGTGAAGATTACCTTTGGACTAGTATCGACGTTCTCCAGGGTCCCTGCAAAGAGCCATTTTCCGTCAGGAGATGAAATCAGAAGGTTGATTTTGAAAACATCGAATAGCACGTGGCGCGATAACTGCGACAGAGAAGGGCTTGTCAAAGCATACAGGCAACCCCCGCCAGTCCCCGCCTGTAAGAGAGAATAGTTTCATTCAACGGTCATTCATTACCATACCTTGTACAAGCTAGACGGGCTGAGATAGTTTTGACGCTAGGAATAATACTCAGTCTTTAGGAATTTATATTCATTAAATAAATCAGTTATCTAGCTAGCCGAAGCTGACGGATAAATTAAGTTTGTATGAGTGGCTTCAATAAACTAGTTTGTGTTACAGGCAAGTTCATCACAAGAGTCAATCTGAAGAACATTATAGTTTTACAAATAGCAGAGACACATTTTCATACACTGTGTAGTGTTTTCTAAACAAGGGGACAGTTTGACTTTGGTCAAGTTTAATGGAGACAGAAAATGGTCAAGTAAATCGTGTCTGAAAAAAAGCTAGTGTTATCTACGGGCAGGGAGGATAACTTGCGGAACTATTGCTACGTCTGTCCCCCGAGAGGTCCATGAGCTTTGGTTTTAACTGAAGCAATGTACTCTCAATCCACAAGATGGCAGCCTAGACCAATACATTTTTCAACACAGTGCTTATTGAGAGCTATCGCATGCGCCTCGGCATTTGTTGACCAATGTTTGCATTTAGCTCTTCCATCTAATAATATGTAGCGCTCATTTGCATCATGCTGAAAAATTTTGATCACATATTTCTCTACACCGGGACACAAACATCCCTGGTGTTGTTTGACAACGCGTCATCCAAAAAGTGGGTAATGGGCATTAGCAGTGTTTTCTGATCCCGCTTCCGAAATACTAGAGAGAATGGTTGTAAAAAAGTGAGAGAAAGGGGTTGAAGTCCCATAAGCACTTTTGAACTAAGGATCCCTCACAAAGGCCCAGCAGCTGAGCTTTGTCTTTCTAACGGGCTCAACCTTCTTCACTCCATTTGCAAGGCACTATCCTCATGAGCCAAGGGACGCGCAACTCGGAGCTCTATTGAGGACAGCCAAACACCCAGGCACATGAGTAACCCTCACTCTGCTGTGTTGTAGCTAAGGAGCGTGAGAAAGTTACCTCATGCTCCACAGTTGCGCACTTCCTCGAAGACATTACCCCAGGCACTACAGACCCCATGGTTCTGTACGTATAGGAATTTCCTGCACGGACACAAAGCTGGGGGGGAACTCGCCGAGGGAACTAACTAACTGGCGTCGCAACAGTAGCCAACAGCGCTGAGGATATGCTTCCTTTTAATATGTTACAGAATCTAGAATTTACACAAAATCCCACATATTCAAAACGAATGAGAGTTCAACCATTTATGTCATTACCAAGGAATTGTTTCTCAGGATGCTGAATTAGTTTAAGTGCAGGATGACATAATTTTTGCCATTTTCTAAGAAGTAACAAACTGAAATCACACTAGTGGCATTTTTGGTTTGGGATCGGGGCAGATGTAGGTACAATGATGACTAAACTCAGAGCATCTGATTAAATCAGCTAAAGTTAGTTGTAGATTTTATGGAGTCTTGAATGCTGTTTCCAGTATGCGGCTTCGTCATATCGCCAGGGGATGCTCACCATGACCACGGACTGGTCCTCCACACTGTACGCCAGCAGCTTACAACCGGAGGAGGAAGTGGAGACTGACGCCACTTCTTTTCCCGATGTGCCCTCCCAGGCCGACACCTTTCCAGAAGTGTCAGAGGTGAACAGGGTCCCCAGCTTGGAATCCACGGTGATGTCACACAGAGGGCTCTGAGGGGGCGTGGCCCAGAGCTCCACCCCCTGGTGACAGCAGAATTTGGAAGTTTATCATCTGTCAGGAGGTAGCTTTATCCATCTACCTATCTATTCATCCATTAAATATCCCTCTCACTTCTTGCCAGTAGTGGGATTATCTCCATAATGCCACTGGAGAAGAGAGAGGTCATCCGATCAAAGTCTGTGTTGGGAGCGCTCATTCACTCATACTCATATCCAGGGGAAATAATAAACCTCCGATTAGGGTATAACCTGCATATGTGGGGGGCTAACAAGAGTAACCCACAGTAACGCAGTTCAACACCCCATACAAAACTCACTCCACTGCATGACATCATTCCTGAGAACGGTCGTCCCACCTGCTGGACATCCCAGGCCCGCAGTGTCCCGTCAGTGGAGGCGCTGCAGATCACGGAGGCCTTGGAGTCAGAAAAGTCAACCTTATTCCGCTCCAGATAAACTAACCCAACCACACTCCCTACGAGGTAAAAGATGAGCAAGATGTTGCTTTTCATAAAAATTATTATCGTAATCAAATACATTTCAAGAGTAAATTACTAAGGGCTTTGGCTTTCATTTCTAGATGTGTCAGCTTTTATTATAGCCAAATTATTATTTTTTATTATTATTAACTGGCAATCCATGTATTGATCCCGCAGAATGACGAGGGTTTCAAGGAAAGGGAATTTCTGGTATAATTGTTTGTGGGAATTTTGTCTCTACAAATTTAATATTTGGTTTATTTATGCAATACTACACCCTAGAGAACATTGTATTCTCAACTGCAGTATTTTAAATTTTGCTGACTGATGGACCTTTTTTCTGAAACCCCAAGAGTATCCCAAAGTTGCTAGTTAAAAGGACAAGTTTAGAGATTTCCCAGCAATTGCAGTTTTAGCATTTCACAACTTCATCATCTGGAATATTGCTCATTACTTAAGTTCCAGGAACAGTTCAGACGTAGAGTCTTGCGGCATTTTATTTTGCAAGTATCCCAATGGTGGCTGCGCACTCATGCATAAACAAGAGACAGATCAGTCCCTCTCATTGCACTGTCATTTAGCAGATACTCTAGTGCAGCGTAAAGCAAAAGTGCATTTTAAGGAACAAAACTGTAAAACAAAGCACTCAAGAGAGGGGGTTTTCTCTTTAAAAGTCACATCATGTGTCGCTAATGAGAATGTGATTGGAGTGAGGTAGTGTGGTGTGCTGTCCACCAGGTGGAAGCACCTGTCCAACATGGAGATATTGACTCAACAGTTAGCCATTGCAGTCAAATAGGCAGAACGAGACTATTAGAGCAAATTAATGCACGCTGCGGCAAAATGACTGACTGTTCATGTAACATGCAGCATATACTAGGCCTCAACCTGTGCCATTGTTCCAATCAACATTATTCTCTGCATTTGTGAGTGATTATAATAATGTTTAGGCTCACTGGTGAATACTGTAGGACTTCAACAGAATACAGATTTCAAATCCCTAACTTGCCAGTTCTGGAATGCCAGCTTAAAAACAACTTGCCATGAGGTTAAAGGCAGGACAAAAATGGTGTTTTGAAGTATAACTGAAACATGCAATTCAAATGGAAAATGGCGTGAGGACCATGTGTGGAGCTCAGGTAGTTTTAAACACCCTGGGAGAGCATACCTGTGTGTCCTCTGAGGCTTTTGCAGGTGTAATCAGCCCCAGGGCGCCCAGTCTGCATTTTGCTCTCTAACTGGGACCGCTGTACATAGTAGCTCTTCCAGCTTCCTGTCCCACTCTCTGACCGGCTCACATTGCAGAAGGTCCACCGCTGGAGACACATCTGTCTGGAGGAAGAATATTTCAACATGTCTTTAATGGTATTAGTTGAGCATATGATCTCCAGTTTTAAAACATGTATCTGTGGAAGCCCGGCCAATGACAGTCCCTCGGACTTCAGTCTGAGGACTGGCGATTGCAAGAATTCCTTACTTGCACGTCCATGTACACATCTGGGAAGACTATCAGCTAAAGCTTAAATCTACAACATCTTCATATAACCATATACCATACAAACATTATTGTGCTCATATTCAGCGGCATGCTAAATAATGCGCAACCCCTGCACATACTGTATGGTCTTTATGTGTTCAGCATTTGTCGATGAGTTTGATCTAAAATAATTCTGCACAAACGTGAAAACTTATATAATTAAACAACCTGTTCTACAATGAAATACTCGATGCAGGGTTCAAACAGGTCATATTTTTGGAGCAAATTTGCTCCAAATCTATAGTGCACACCAGAAAACTAAATAAGGTGGAAAACCTGATATGGATTGACCGTTGTCGTGGCTATTGATTTTGTTTGCGCAACAACCAACACAGAAACTCCAGCATTTGACCAACCAGTGGTGCAACCTCATCACTCCCTCAGTAGCAGACTTTTGCGTGTTGATAGGGCCGGCCCTATTGCCAGAGTCCAGCGAAAAATACCTTGGGAACATATGGACTCATTGGGATACATTATTGTGCTTCGGAGTGTTTGAACTGAAAACCACATGTGCACTGCAGAAAACATTTACCCGTCAAGCCTTGAAATATGTTTCTGAGCCCCTAAAACTGTGAAATGCACCCTTAGTCCACAGAGTGTTGGCTAACTCCTGTATTACGGCTGGGTCAGACCAGCACCTCGCCTACGAAGGCATATGCTAGGCCAGGTAAGCTATACAGACATGACACAGATATACAGTGAGCACCGTAATTCATTGGACGGTGACATGTTTTGTAAGTTTGGTTCTGTCGGCTGAGTTCATGACTGGATCTAAACCCAATTTAACATGCATTTTACAAGCTGCAGAGGAGACTATTGGCAAAAAGTCCCTGAAATAAGCAGGAAGTGAGGGCGGCTCCAGTACAGGCCTGGTCGAGTGTCACCTGGGAAGATTCCCATTACAGGTGATGTCTGAAGTCTGTGACACACGGACAATCAAAGATATGCGACCAAATGTGAAAAAGAATTATCCAAAATTATATTGAACTGTCCAATATTTCTAAATGTGCTCAAAAATGGGGGGGTGAAACTATGCAGATGGTGCTGACAACCAAAAATCATGCATGAACTTGAACTGTTGCAAGCTGAAAATCTTTTGTCCAGTAGATGGCAGCAGAAGTGCATCTATATGCTGTGTTGTGCCTTATACGCTTCATTTCGTGAAAGTAGCACAAGCTGCACCTTCTGGTTGTGAGGGTGACAATTTCATACATGTCTTCAAGTGATCTTCAAGCGAAGTCCCAGAGGAGAGGACCTGTTTAGTATTTCAGCTGTGCCCAGGGCAACTATTTCTGTACCTGCTGTTAGAAAACCATGGTGTGCAGTTGCCTACATGCTGAAATGTAAGCTGGATGCTGGATGTTCAATGAGGGTTTGAGCTGTTAAAACGGTAGGATTCAGAAATTGCACATGTCCAACTAAAATCGAAGGAGTCTATCTGTAAGCATGTATGCCTATCAGTTATTAAAACTGTTAATTTGATTGACTTCACAATCGGTTGATGTGTACTGCTGAGGACCCACAGCCCGTTCTCAACAGGCACGCTTTGATCGGGCACTGCTGTGGTTTCACATTGAACCTCTCTGACATTGAATGTTTGCCAAGATTGTGTTATATATAGTATATTGTGCCTACTCTCTCATAATTAAACCTGTACCTGAGTTGCAACAGGACATGAAGCAGTCAGAGATGGGAGAAATGAAGGATGTACCAGCCAAGGCAGTTAGTCCAGAATGCATCGTTGAGATTTGGACGGAGTACACTGTTTTTCAGTGAAAAGGGAATCATTCCTTCAGTGCTACCCAGGGTATGAAGATACACTGGACTCAATGAATTAGGTCTGTAAACGAGCAAATTTTAAGTCCCAGTATGAGAAGATGACTTCGTTTCCGAGGAAATGTAGATTTACAGATCGAAAGATTTTTTCCCCCCCAGAGGCCTGATTCAAATCGGGTGTGAACCTTTTCATCCCAAGATGTTGTCATGAAATACTCAAGTAGTCCACCAAACCTCATCAGTTAGAAGTCAACCAATCACAGAGTTAAAATAAATTTCTCCCTCCTCCTGAAAGGATTAAGTCCACAAGAAAGTTCTGATGAGTCCTTTCAGCTATTTTTATAACACATTTTATCATAAGTGTATTAACCTATTTCAAATAGGTTCACATTTTGGTGGCTGCTGGAGAACAAACTCAATTTTGAAAGGACTTTAAAAACTGCATAGCTGTTCCCTCAGCCATGGCCCATGAGGGATATCAATATTTAGGTACATTGCTGCCCTCCAATTGTCAGACTGCTTCAATAACGCCCATGTGGCCACAGACCACACTGCGCACTGGTGAAAAGATTGAGAATCTGGAACAGCCATTTTCCCATCCTGTGGGATCCTGCCTTGAAAAAAAAACAGATTTAACTGTTTTTCTTGAACACCATGGATGCCATGACGGAGGCTAGGGAAGCACTCATGGTCGAGTCAAACTTCCCCTGAAAAAACAAGATTCAGCGGACAGAAACCTCTGAACTTCAGGTGGCTGAGTAAACCCCCGCAGACCTCTTCACCTGGAGCACAGCAACTGCACCAAGCCCTGTGGAACACCCGCCTCCACTTGTTGCACTTGGGAAAGCTTTGGCAGCTGAGCAGGAAAAGGGGATGGGCCCACTGGATTTGCCTGTCATTTCCCCTTAGGATGATGAACCAATGTGCCCATCTGCCTGCCTTCTGTTTGCCCAGATCCCAGAGGAAATGCAGGCAGCTGCTCTACAGGAGAGGGACTTTATTTGCTTCATAAACCCCCTCCTCTCCCATATCTTCTGGGACAGAGGATGATGGGGATTTATTGCTGCACTTCCCCCATGCCCCCATATGAATGAACACTAACTGCAATTGTTGATGCTATCTGGAACATTTATGCTCATCTAGATGAATAAACACCATTTTTTGCAGAGATTAATGAACCTGAACAACTACACTGCCAGGCCAAGAAAGTTATTGTGGTTTGGAATTAGATGAGTAAATACTTCATAGCCTGTGGTTGGATCATTATGGCAGTGACTATTATGTTTCAGTTGGAAACAATTTTGTTAACCCCGTCTGACGCAGTGTAGCTTCTCATTTCTCAAACAGGAAAAACAGGAAAAAACATTCCAAGCGGGACAAAATGGCCGACATCAGGCAAAGAAACAGCCAAGGAGGTTGTTGGAAGTCACTGAAATTGGGAAAAGAACTGTCAAACACATTAAAATCTGGATGGACAGCGGTGAACCATCAACTATGAGTAAGAAATGGGTCTGAAAAAATAATAATGGTTGTGATCAAAAAGCACTAAAATACCTGAAGTCTCATGGTAAAAAAAAATTAATTAGATGTCGTGGCTGTTAAATTGTGAATGTAAGAGTATATCCACACGCATGATGCCTGGCCACATGGGAGCCACTTGTTATAATAATTGAGAGGAAAAAAAACCACTTAAATTTCTCTTGGGAGCAGATAGAGTGGACTGTGGAGCCATGGAAGGTCACGTGGTCTGATAAATCCAGATTTTCTCTATTCTGGATTGATGGGCATGTCAGGGGAAGAAAGCAAGCCCATGAAGTGATGCACCAATCATGCACAGTGCACTGTACGAGCCTTTGGAGGAAGTGCTATGATCTGAGGTCTTATTAATTGATCCGATCTAAGCTCAGCATAATTATGCAGCAACGAGTTGAAGTCAGCAGACGACCCAAATGTAAAGACAGAGGTTATCCCATCGAAGGATTTAATCCCCTTCTGCTGGCAATAGCAGGATTCATTGGGCTCAACTTGTGACGAAGCGGCTCAGCCAGCATTAGAAATGATTATTATATATGAATTGGCCACCACAGAGACTGGACCCAAACTAATTGAAAGTCTTTGGGACCTTCTTGCGCAGGCTTTGCGGAGAGGTTCGACTAAACGAGATCTTCGCCACAAATTAACTCAACTCTAGTCAGAGGTAAACGTAAACGTTGTAACATTGCATAAGGGTGTCGAAACAATGCCAGACGAATATGTACCGTAATCGTAGCTGAAGACGGTTCAAAACAAAAAAAAATTAAGACTTCGACTATTTTGGCCGGGCAGTCTGTAAGATACAGGGCGCAGAATGAACTGAAGCCAAAAGAAGGAAAACTCACCTCCACAACCACGGCGTCACTGCAGCTTCATTCCAAAACTTTGTGCGGTGCGAGTAATCCGTTCGGGATTTTGATAAGCAAAAGAAAAAAAACGACATACAGAATAAACCTTTTATAGTAATAACGAGGCAGCTTATCTTCCATCACGAAAACGAGGTATTAAAACTTGTTCATGCAACTCGTAGAATTACTAGGAACCAGCAAAGCTGGCAGCTGGAGGAGCGCACTTCGGTGCAGTAACCTGGCAAACTTACTCCTCTGACTTGTGATGTTGAAGTTAAGCCATTTTGCAAAAAAAAAAAAAAAAAATACATATATATATATATATAACAAACGAATGTATTTATTTATTTATTTTTGTTTCTTTGGGCAACAAAAACTCGATAACTACCAATGGTGCATCTTAGCAAAGTCAGAGGTAACGTTAATACAAATTGAATAATACCACAGACCTACTGTACACAGCCATATTAGTTTCTACTCTTACCTTACAAACCTCAGAGGCTCTCATTAAATCTTCCTCGTCGAGAAATGAGAATATATTTATCAAGCAATCCAAAGAGAGGTAGGAAGAGTCAAATTCCATGATTGCATCGTAAGCGAGTTTCAATACATCACACCCAGCTAAACAGATACATTATCAGTCGCTGAATTAGATTTTTATTCCCTTTCTTCTCAGCCCTATCGCGAATCAGCTATTTTTGACAAGTAACGTTAAATGAATAATTTTGAAAGTCTGTCTAATGAAACCATGCTGATTATAGTTATTATTAGCCTATTTTGACATCGGCGGTAAATCCAATCGCATGAACAGTCAAATATAGCCTATTTAAATAAATAATTTGCTAATATTGCCAACTAACTGCTTATGAAAATGACAGCTAGATTCTAAACATAATTCAGTGGGGGAAAAAAATACGGAAATGCTCAATGAAAACTCCCGTCTTCCGTGAAAACGTATTAATACGGCGTCACTGAAAGGACATATTTAAGCAGTTTTTTTCTACCTCTTTTCAGGCTATTTCTTTTTGAACCCTCAAGAGCAAAACTAAAGGAAAAGTCTAATCCGGCCGATCTGAATTTAAATTCAGTAAAATACAGTTCAAAAATGAAACAGACAAAGGTTTCAACTCCCGATAATATTCCCAACTGTATGTATGGATGTTACAGCATAATTGTTTGCCTCGGCCCATTTATTTATGACTAAAACTGTTTTGCCTCAGTAGTTTTATTCATCAAGAAACACTACCAGTGTTTATTCAACTGAAAAGACCGCACATTTGGGGGCACAAAATGATTCCAAACATTTCTGATGATTTCATATTTTTATTGAATTTCAAACACAGATGTAGGCCATTCTATAGAGAGCTGCAATGAGGAAATTGTAGGAACATTGGATGTTTTTGTTAATGCTGTCCAGTTAGAATTCATTAATGAGCAGAATCTTTATTTCTCGACTATTGTCTGATCTTTCAGCCTAATTTCTAAGTTATCAAAGCACATGGTTGAATTCTAGCTACACCTGACCAGTAGATTCTGCAGCATGCAGTTTAGCCTGCATATTTTCAAATGCACTCTCTTTGTCTGATGTAAACCTTATTCTCAATTCTTCAAGTTTTCAACAGAAGCAATATATCTTCCCAATTTTAAAGTATGTGTCCATGTTTTATTTTATTATTTTTTTAAAGGCCTACCTTGGATGAGTGTAAGAAAGACAATATGTCAAAGCTACTTCCAAAAAATGTTGTTCACATGCTGGAAGAATACGGCAAGACCTCCAATTTGTAAAGCCTGGATTAGCAAACAGGTAACAACGGGATTTGAAAACATGAACCAGAAGCTGACTTTAAAGAGGACATCTGCTTTTATTCACATGTCCTGATTCCTCCTTACTCACTTAACCTCACTTAATCTCAGAGGCAATCCATGACCGAATGACCAAAGTTAATTCCATCAGTTCATCTCAATCCTCTTCTTGGTGACAACGCCTGATCCACCTTCCCTTGCCTAATCCCCAGTGAAACTACTTAGAAGAGTATAAAACCACACTCCAGGTACCTGGACAGTACAGGACTTGTATACCAGTGGAGCTGACAGCCAGAGGAGACCTGACTTCTCTCCTCCCCTCCATCGATCCTCTCCCATCCTTTCTCAAGAGCCCACACAAGTAAAGATGAACGGCACTGAGGGTAAAAACTTCTATATCCCCATGTCCAACCGGACGGGGTTGGTGAGAAGCCCATTTGAATACCCACAGTACTACCTCGGAGATCCATGGCAGTACAAGCTCATGGCCGTCTACATGTTCTTCCTCATCTGCTTTGGATTTCCCATCAATGGCCTGACGCTGGTGGTAACTGCCCAGCACAAGAAGCTCCGACAACCTCTCAACTTCATCCTCGTCAATTTGGCTTTGGCTGGCTTGATCATGGTGTGCTTTGGGTTCACAATTACCTTCTACACAGCCATTAATGGCTACTTCGTCTTTGGCCCCATGGGTTGTGCCATTGAAGGATTCATGGCTACACTTGGAGGTAAGACATTCTACCACTCACTTGGGTCTATTTAATTCCACTAAGGGACCAAGTTTTTGTGTGCTCTGACAGTATTTAATGGCAGACTCAAGAGATCATTTCATTCTATTATGTTTAGCATATTTTAGCTGACTTACTATGTGTCTGTTTTCAACATGAGTTAATGAATATGCGGGGACACAAAAACCGAAGTAAATCTTCCAGGCTTGAATATTTACCTTTTTAGACTGTAGAAAAAGTACATTCCTTCTCTATTATGTCATTGCTAATACAATTTTTGAGCACTATATATTTGTGATCTCTGAACAGTCCCAGCCGAAAACTCATCCACTGTAATGCAATGTCTCCTCTCCTGCACAGGTCAGGTGGCTCTCTGGTCCCTGGTGGTCCTGGCCGTTGAGAGATACATAGTTGTCTGCAAACCTATGGGCAGCTTCAAATTCACTGCCACCCATGCTATAGCTGGCATCGTTTTCACCTGGATAATGGCCTTTTCATGTGCTGCCCCACCTCTTTTTGGCTGGTCCCGGTAAGTCATATCATTTCATAGCATTTCAACATCTCACATTGTGAACTCATGTAACGTCAAATTAATTTATATATGGATATATTTTCCAAAGAGATGGTTATGTGCACACCTTCATAAAGAGAACTTGTCTTTTCTCTCCTTTTTACACAGGTACATCCCTGAGGGCTTGCAGTGCTCCTGCGGGCCAGACTACTACACGCTCAACCCGGACTTCAACAACGAGTCCTATGTGATGTACATGTTCATCTGCCATTTCTCTGTGCCCGTCTTCCTCATTTTCTTCACCTACGGCAGCCTGGTTTGCACAGTCAAAGCGGTAAGAATCACACTAATCTCGCTGGGCCGAGTCAGAGGGCAGAACTCATTGAGAGAATGCGAAGCCATTGCTGTCGCTGCCTGTAGATGTAGGAGTCCGGGGAGAGAGCACTGCTCCCTCATTTTAACAGGAGTTTAGGTTAACAAAATCAGAAGGTGCAGGACATTATTTCTGTCTCTATTTGTCCAATATCGATGGTCAAAATCACATCAGTATCAATACCTTTTTTTTTTTAATTTAACCTGGAAAGAGATCCTATTGAGATTAAAAATCTCTTTTGCAAGGGTGGCCCAGTCAAGAGAGGCAGCAGCACAAACAGTGCAGTTGCGGAGATGTCTGTAGTTAATTCCCCCGTTTGTAAGACAGTGGTGACCTTGTTTCTCTCTTCTACCCTCTGCCTTGTCAGGCCGCGGCGCAGCAGCAGGACTCCGCCTCCACCCAGAAAGCTGAGAAGGAAGTGACACGTATGGTCATATTGATGGTGCTGGGTTTCCTGGTAGCCTGGACACCCTATGCTAGCTATGCTGCCTACATCTTCCTGAACAAGGGAGTGGCTTTCACTGCCCAGAGTATGGCTGTACCAGCCTTCTTCTCTAAGACATCAGCCGTGTTTAACCCCGTCATCTATGTGCTCCTAAACAAACAGGTAAATTTGGCTTTCATGCAGGTATACCTCCAAGAGATTCTTCTCTATCATTCCTCACTTTACTTCAAATGAAGACAATCTATGAGTTCTAATCTATGAGAGGCTATTATTTCCCTGGATGAAATAAAAGTTTGAGGGTAACAATGTTTTCCAGACATTTGAACTTCTCTTTCTTTCTTTGCAGTTCCGTAACTGCATGCTGACGACTCTCTTCTGTGGGAAGAACCCAATGGGTGATGATGAGTCCTCTTCTGTATCTACGAGCAAGACAGAGGTCTCCTCAGTTTCTCCTGCATAGAGATGTCCCACTGTCTCCACCTTCACTCGACTCTCCAAGTTCTCACCCTCTTCGTTATTTTATGAACTGTTGCAGCGACACTTAAATTTCTACAGTTCAATAGGTGTATATACATATGCCTGTAAAATGTATATACATTGCATTGACTTTGAAATTGAGTGTGGACATTTTCAAAATGCTCTCACGACTCCCTTACCATCCTCACATCTGGGACTGCTGGCTTTCAGTTAAAGGGTGTTTGAGACCAAAGAAATTCTATTTTCCAAGGAAAGAGGGAAATTATGTTAATTTACAAAATCCATTTTGCAGTCATGGGAGGCAACGCCACTGCAGCTCAAATACATCTTCCACAGGTTTGCTGTCTTGCGTGTTGTGCATGCAGGACATCAGGCTGAGCTGTTCTACTGTGATATTGCTGAATCCTCCCACTGACACCCACCCCCCTTAGCAGCCCTGTAAAGGATCTGCGTGCTCTCCTTCCTGGATACAAAGCTGCATTAGCACAGAGCATTTAGGCCAGATGGGCGGAGACGACCACTTGCACGAAGCGGTGACAGACCGCGGGCAGCACATGACCCAAGGCTCAGCCAGAGTCTGCTTCACAGGAGTTAAAATTCAAAGGGTGAAAAAGCCAGATGCAGCCACAAACAAAGGCAGGGGAAATTTAGCAAAACAGATGTGCAACGCCGCCCCCTGGTTATGAAATGGAAAGCAAGGACAGTTTGAAGATCCAGTCCAGGTCTTATACATTTTTGTTCCTAGGTTATAAATAATTGCTTATTGCTCTCTCCTCCCCGCCCCACTGTTCCCCTCTGTGCTCTGAATCAAATAATATGTAAAAGATAAACCTGCCCGTGTCAGTGGTGAGACAAAGATGGAGGTGTGGGGCTTGAATGAGTCGACTGCACTGATGGTTTGGTTGGTCCTGATAAAGTTTGTGATTCTATTTTTGTGTTATTATGAGGTCAGTTCTTTTTCTGGCCTGATAATGGCATTATTGCTGTACATATTTTTTAAATATAAAAAACTAATAGACTAATAAATGCATGCATCAGAAATACTTGTGTCTGGTGAATTATTGGATATCTTGTTTATAATAATACACATTTAGGCATTAATAGAATTAGAATTAAGATTATTTAAGGGCTAAGAGCGAGGGCTAAGCTGAGTGAGAAGTTAAGAAGATGAATGTGGCTGAGATTGGACTTCAGCCAAACAGGGCACATCACCTGCGTGTGTGCTTATTGCTCTGACAAACTGGAGTGGATTTCTGGAAAGCCCCTTAACCCTCTCCAGGCTCATGTTGCAAATTTGCAACAATAAATCAATTGATGACTGATAATAAAATATAAAGACCACATGGGAAATGGTTTGATAAAGTTACCCTTCCAGCTCAGTATTGCAAAAATACTACGTTAGTTCCACCTGCAGCCACTAGTGTATAAGAACATTTCTCCATGAATGAAAGATTTTTCATATGTCAAAATAATAAATTGGGCTGGAGAGGGTTAAGGGAGCTTCTCAATATACTGAACGCATTCAAATTTAAACAGGCGTTCAAAAATGAACCAGTCTTCGTTCATATTCAGCTAAAAAACGAATGGCAGAGTGTTCAAAAATGAACAAGCATGCGTTCATTTTGCATTAAAAAATGTACAAGAATGAGTTCATTTTTGACTGGACGGAATCCAAAAACAAACACAGCTACCCTCTCTCATGTTACAAAATGAATCTGTTCTCCACTTTGCAAAATTTACACCAACATGCATAAGTATTTCCTTCTTACAAGCAAAAAATTCCCTATCTCCAGTCCTGCAGAATTTAGAAGTATATTGTAAGGCACATGCCTATTAAACGACAGTCTTCACGTAGACTAAAAAATCCTTCCAAATCTCCAGTTTCGAGATTATATCTTTACCGATCGTCAATCTTCTGCTATACGCTTACACTTTTCATCAAGTTCGATAAGATGCTTTAACACATTCCGCACTCAAGACCGGATATAAATTGTGATTTAATGGTATCGGGGTACCTTCTATCAGCCAAAATATTCAAATGTTGCCGTGTGAATACTCCAGTGAAGACAGGAATGCAGTGTCTACATGTCCGAAAGTCGGACAGGGTTTAAATATAACTCTGTGTCCGACAGTCGAATACAGTTTTTAATTTCTTCACATCTACTGAATCTTTTAGATATTAAACATGAATGTTTTGATAAGAGGGCTCGGTTCTTCAAGATGACTACCGAGAATTTCAATCAATCTTTCTGTTTCAGCTCCGCTCAATTAAGAGAGTCGAAATTTGCATGGGACTTTGTGCATTTATGACGAACTTAGCGACTGTTGGACAGAGATCCTGAAATAGTCCGTGTCCGAAAGTCATAAAAGTTCTAATTTTTTAAGTAGGCCTATTCCAGCAATTATTAGACGTACAAACTTGGCCATGTTTATGTTCGACCGTCACAAAATGCAAATGGTTAGCTATTGACTTTTCTTGGTCTTTTTATTCTTCTGTTTTCTTCTTGCCAAACATTGATATTATCACTTACATCATGTCAACTTTCACAAATGAACTAATAGATTTCAATAGTTGAACACCACTCAGAGTCAAAGGATGATACTGCTAAAACATGAAATGGCCTTAGAATATATATTAGCACAGCAGGTGATTCTGTGTCCAGAATTGCATCTGACTGGGGAAATAGATAGCTACGACAAGATGACTATCAATGGTGTCTCGCACAAAATGAAGGACTCATTTGGGCCATCTTCCTATGCAGGATCATCAACGACAAATTAGCCTGAAAAAAATCAGGTTCTACGGGAACCTTGATTTTACAAGTAGCCATTGCAATTTATTTACTGCAAGGTATAGCTTTATCTGCGCACAGTAAATTTAACGAACTAAGGCCATGCATGGTAGATGTCTCAGTGCAGCGCTTGGAAGATTAGGTATGATGGATCTGAAAACTAAGGAGGGGTCATTGCTTAGGATAATTCAGCAGAATTAATTCTATCAGCAGGTTTCCCTGCCATGTGCTAAGTATAAGTCGACTCCAATGACGGATCCAAGGTGCTGGGACACTACCCAATGCTGACTGAGGCAGACACTGCTCATTAAATGGCTACGAGAGGAAAAAGAGCTATCCCACAGCGGGCAATACACCGAGGTAATGAACTGCAACCCTATTATGACTCAAATCAAAGAGAACCAATATGTTGACCAAAGAGGGAATCCATACAACTGGAAAGGGGACCACGTGACTGTCCCTAATGACAACCCGGACTGCGAGTGGGCTGTCAAGCCTGGGGATGGATGTAAATGTGTTATTTGCTGAGGTCCCATATAAGTTTTGGGAATGGTACTTCCTGGATGTGAATGACATCATCTCAAGGAAAAGAGCACTTCGCCCATAAACATTCTGATCACAGTATGAATAGAGGTAGAATGACTAAGTGAAGAGCTAGTAACTTCTCAGCTCAACAGTCCAAAAGAATATGAAGCATATTTCTCTTTCTTGATGAAGAAGGCATGTGACTACAATCGTAACTACAAAAGTACAAATAATCGTTTGTATCTGCAATAAAATCTGCTTGGGAAGAAACCAAAATGGTCTCAAAGGGGGGATATGTAGAAGAAGGCAACCTACAGACATTAATAAAATAGGATACACTACCCCAAAAACTGACATAGATAGTTGTATAACAATCACTATTGAAGACAATGATAGTCTCACTCATATAACTGCACACAATCATACTGTCAGGAAGTGTATGCCTTTTACTCAGGTGTTCACGGTTCTCTGCATGACCCCAGCTACAGCAGATGCCTAACCTCTGTTTTCTTCCTACTTTCTGTGAACAATTAGCTCAATGTAGTGCTGCTGAACTGAGTGAGTTCTTCATTTGAGGAGCAGTAGAGAATTCAACTCGTACATACCTCCAAGGGATTCTAGAATGTAGATATTAGGGGTTTGCTTATTCTGAAATGGAGGCAAATTCTCTGTTGCTGATAAGTTTAAGTCTATGTCAATGACAGTGGGTCACTGTCAAATGATTTTGAAAAATTTTAAGGGATGGTGCGCTGTTCTCATGAAGCCAGCAGGACTAAGAAAGTTGACTGGATTGGTTCCGAGACTACCTGTAATATGCACATTTAGAGCATGGTCTTAGGTGACTTGGTAGGCAAGTGTCTGGCTAATGATATAAAACTATAACGTTTGAACTCTGGTCTTGAATTGTCCTAGTTTTGGACTTGCAACAAATTTGTATACAATAAATAAGAACTGATTCAAACTCTGACTGTGGTTTTCATCTTGCCATCTCGCTGAAAACAAAGGGCCAAGAGAGTTTCAACATTATCTCACCTCAGAATCTAATTAGGGGGACAGAGTGACGTCCATTCAACTACAGACCTTTCCGGTGACGCATTGCATTGTGGGAGACATTCCGACAGGCCACATACTCTGTTAAGGGACAAAAATGTACACATGGTACATACCAGAAATAATGTTTTAATTTGAGTGGTAGCATCACATAAACCCAGGAGACAAATTACTTGGTTCTCCCTTCATGTTGCAAACTGACTTGTTTCCAGAATTGTTGAACCATGCCCTGATATACACCATTAGTAGGCTGGACCTGGTTATGAGAAATAGCACACATGGTTTGCAGTTAAGTTCCATTGCTATCAATGTCAAATGTATGCTTGCCAATAATCACAAATTTTTCACTGATAATTATACACAATGCGATCAAAACACATTATTTACCTTGGTTTCCTCAACTATGTAACACATTATTCCACTGAGACAAGCAACCCAACTGTATAAATTGTTAGAAAGGAGTCTGTATAACAGGCACATAGTGGGGACAACTGAATATGCATTTATGAAATCAAAACAGTTTGGGCTACTAATTTACCATCAAATAGCTGACTTACCGGGACATGCCAACAAAGGGTGGGACAGCTCAGGACAAAGCCATCATCTAGGTGAATACAATGGCAATATTATAATGCAGGGATCAGAGAGATTTTTGATCTTTGCAAGCAAAGAGAGATGACGATGGGACACAATTTACATCAAGGAAAAGAGTGAGAAAATTGAGAAATGTTACAAGGCAGAGACCAGTTTTCCCACCTATGAACTCAATATTCACTAGATGGTCTAGCATGAAAGGTTTCATTCTGCAGAGCCTTGTAGATGGTTCAAAGTCTCACCTCCATGGAGTTGCACTGAGGATCTCAATGACACACACCATGGGTTCAAAGACGAAGTTGCTGTCAAGGTCGGTCCAGAAGATTATTGTAAACCAAAAAACTGATCATGGTAGAGTCCGCTACAGCCAAGTGGATGAAGATGAGGTTGAGAGGCTACAGGACCTTAGGTTGCTGACCTGTTGCCACCAGTGTCTGGCCACTGATGAGAAGCAAAGACACGTGAGATAGAAGACCATTGGCAGCCTGTGCCCTGAAACTGCCCTGGCTCACCGAGGCATCTCTGTGGATTCTGATCAACCCAGTTCAGCTGGGCCTGGTCATGTAGAAGTACTCACCCTCAGAGTTGTTCTTCTGAAATTGTTTGGGCTCTGAAGAAAGGATGGAGGATGAAGTGTCAGAAAAGAATTAGGTCTATGGCTGTCCGCTCCTGAGACATGCCTGTTATGTATTTCCCAGTTAGCCTGAGTGTGGCTTTATAGCCTTCTGAGGATCCTCATGGGGAATTATACAAGAGGGTGGGGATCAGTTGGGGGCCGTTGTCAGTAAGAAGAGGATTTAGATGAACTGATGGATTTAATTTTGGTCATAATCAGCCATTTTAATACATCCAAGGTTAACGCTGCTGATACCGCTTGCCCAGGATTTACAATGACCTTGGTAGATTTAGAGCTCATAAGGGCGTTGACAGGTCACCAGATGTCCAATACTCGGTTAGCTACTTGCCCTCCTTCTCAAATCCTTTTGTTGCATGACTGCCCATTTCATTCAAATGTTTGATGTTTTGCTGCATTCACCAGGATCTGAATAATCTCTCAGGTGATGCTTTCATCATGCATCCCTTGCAACCTTGAGTCAACTCAGGGCATTTCAAAAAGTAAATAATTAGATACTGGAATAACAATGTTTGTTCAGATTCATTAATATTATTACAATTACTATTAAAAATATAAATCATTTAATCATCTCATTTTTAAAAGTATAAATGCATGTGAAACTAGAAGGGCGCTCAGTAGAGCGCATACCACTCCCATGCCATCTCTTTCATAAGGGACAATCATTCTATTCAGATATATTTTAAATTCTTCCGGATCTGGAATCCAGAATATGTTCCGGATCACTTCCAAAATTTAATTAACTCATTCTTGGACTACCATCTACCGTCCTACCAAATTTCATGCCGATCCGTTCATAACTTTTTGAGTTATTCTCTTAACAGACAGGCAAACAGACAAACAAACATGGATGAAAACATAACTCCTTGGCAAAGGTAAATATGCAGGCTAAACTCTACATGATTGCTACCGTGACTATAGGACATATCGAAGAAATGCTTAAGTACTTCAAATGGTCTTGCATTTACAAGTAGGGGTTCTTCTCATTTTCTAAATCCTCCCATCTCACTTCTTAAATCTGAAATTAATCAACCGAAAACCCAGAGAAAGATCTTGCTGGGAATGCAAAGCATTTCAATTTTGCAGCCGTGTGAGCAGTGAGGAACACAGCTCTACAGTTCACAACTTCACCAACATTTCAGGGCCCACTATGGTGATTGATAACTGGCTACAATAAGTGGTGCACACCAATACAGAATCCCCTGGACAGGGATTTCTGGATTTGTCCTTGTTACAATGACAATTCTTTGATCGTAAAATGTAAGGGTCTTTTTTTGGTAATCTAGGCTCTTACTGAGTTCACCAATGCACTCTAGATTTCCCAGATGTTCCTGTAGCTTCATCAAAATAAAATGCTGATCCTGAAATGTAATAAATTAAATGTTTGGCATATATCTTTGCCTCATTTTCATTATTATTTATCATCCTCATCTAGTCACGTGCCAATAGCAAACTCCAAGGGTAATCTAAAGCAGAGAATTGAGAGCACATAATAGCTACTGATTGGTCTCTAATGTGCGCAATAAGAAAGTATTTGAACATGTGAAGCATTTGGCCCCAAACTTTATGGTGGCCTAAAATCAGAAGGATTGCTTGTTCGTAGGAATGTAATGTTTGCATAGCAATCCTAACATGCACGCAACAGCCATTCAAAATATTTGAGAATTTGAGTTATTTAGCTCCAAATTTAAAAAGTGTGGTATAGAGCTCAATCAAGAAAAATTAAATGGGTTAACGTGGCACTCGGAGTATCCAGATGATAGCAGTATTCATGTTCCATTACCGGCCGCTTCATTAGCCCCCTGTATCCAAAAAGGTCACACAGACAATGTAATATGAAGCTAAATGACTCAAGGAGAACTAAAAAACATGCATAGAGAAATAAAAAATATAACTGCAAGACTGATACGCCAGTACAATTTAGCTTGTTAGATTGATCAACCTGATTTTAAAAATGACAAAACCAGATGGTTTAATCGCTGCCATTCTTAAACTTGGCCTTGGTAAGACATTAAGGGTACTGCCTCACTATAAACAAAATCTCCAAATCCCTTTTTATCCAAAAGAATAAACTGCTATTGCAAATGTTTTTCATATTTTTTCAACAACAACAAAAAAACTCAAATGAAGGCAGCTGAACATGTTTATACAAGCAACATCTGAGATTTTTTAAAGCAAGTTCTCCACCCAGATACTAAACAAGTGCAGCTTGACATGGATAATGCGGAAAGCTAAGATTTGCAATCTTGTGACAAACAGGTTCAGGTGAAGGGCAAGGATCCGACTGAGACCCAGACAGCAGCTGACCTTTATTTGCCCTGACCGAAGATTTCCACTCAACCCTTCCATATCTTAGTGATAGCCTTTGGAGAGCAAAACCATAAGCTGATTTCTAGAGTCAAAAGGCCAATTATGACCAAACTTAAATCTCTCTATTCATTTTGATCCTCTCCCTTATAAAGACCTTGTGGCCCATTCCTTGACCTCAGGATGTAATCCCCAGTGAGACTACTTAGAAGCAAATAAAACCACACTCCGGGTATCCTGGCAGTGGCACAAACAGGAGCTGACAGCCAGAGGAGACCCCACATCTCTCCTCCCCTCCATCGATCCTCTCCCATCCTTTCTCAAGAGCCCACACAAGTAAAGATGAACGGCACGGAGGGTAAAAACTTTTATGTCCCCATGTCCAACCGGACGGGGTTGGTGAGAAACCCATACGAATACCCACAGTACTACCTCGGTGAGCCCTGGCAGTTCAAGATCATGGCCGCCTACATGTTCTTCCTCATCCTCTTTGGCCTCCCTGTCAATGGCCTGACGCTGGTGGTAACTGCCCAGCACAAGAAGCTCCGGCAACCTCTCAACTTCATCCTCGTCAATTTGGCTTTGGCTGGCTTGATCATGGTCTTCTTTGGGTTCACAACCTGCTTCTACACGTCTCTTTATGGCTACATGGCACTTGGGACCATGGGCTGTGCTATTGAGGGCTTCATGTCGACTCTCGGAGGTGAGATATTTCACCATTTGATATAAAATACAACTAGGTGACCATTTTTTGTGCTCCAAGAATAGTTATTTGCATAACTTCTGGGACATATACTGTATGCTTTTCATGCGAGATGAGTGTTTACTACATAAGCATTATTAAGGGGCAGGAGAAATTAAGTATCCTCGCATAAATATGAATAATGTCCTTTTAAGTTGACTTACCCCCTCTGTGATATTGAATTTTTTAATGCAATTTCTGAAAAAATTTAAAATAATAATCACACTACAGTGTCAAAAACGAGCCAGACTACTTCGCTAGAATTAGCCATTTCTGATTGTTAACCACTGCCATCTCTCATCTCTTACACAGGTCAGGTGTCCCTCTGGTCCCTGGTGGTCTTGGCCATTGAAAGATACATAGTTGTCTGCAAACCCATGGGCAGCTTCAAATTCACTGCCACCCATGCTATGGTTGGCATCGCATTCACATGGGTAATGGCTTTGTCCTGTGCTGTCCCACCCCTCGTCGGCTGGTCTCGGTAAGTCAAGGAATTTTATGAGAAATCAGCAGCCCATCCTGTGGTTACTGCTTTGCATGCATGCATGTATATCTGCTGTAGAGATGGATCTCTACAGTCGAATCCCCTCGAGCCATAACCCTCATTAGCTAGCTAACTAGAGCGCTTCCAACATCAGCACCGGAAAAAAAATGCTTTTAATTCAGAATGTTATGGTAACAATAATGGATTGAAGCTCAAGATATACTCGCCTGACGTAGCATTTTACTTGCTCTGGGCAATCCGGCAATCCTTTCATTTGAAGATCATGCTTTACTCTGTCTATTTATTCATGGCAGGTGACTTTTTAAGCTTTTTTTCCGAACATCATAAGGCTTAAAACTAAAACCGTGAAGCTCATCAAATATGAAGGTAAACCATTAACCACTTAATGTACGCATCACTGCCAACTGCACAACACTGAGCATATTTTCTAAATGACTTTTGTAGGATATTTCGCACAATGTTTCAATAATTTACACAATTTGAAAAAGGTAATGGCAGATAATGATGGATCATTAGATGGAACCCATCTAAACCACACCCTAAATCAATAGTCCCCTGACCTACTCTTTATGTAGCGGGGGAATGATAAATAAGGTCATTTACCGGTCATCTGAAATTGAGATTAGTAATTTCACTCCAGAACAACTGAGATTACTCTTGTTCCCTGTATTGGTTACATCCACACTGAAATTTTGTTTCCGGTTTTCGTTTTAGTTCTTTGGACCATTTCTAACTCCTGATAGGCGCACGCCTTCTCAAAGAGACATCGCCTTTTCTCTCCTTCAACACAGGTACATCCCTGAGGGCATGCAGTGCTCCTGCGGACCAGACTACTACACTCTCAACCCAGACTTCAACAACGAGTCCTACGTGATGTATCTGTTCGTCTGCCATTTCTCTGTGCCCGTCTTCCTCATTTTCTTCACCTACGGCAACCTAGTTTGCACAGTCAAGGCGGTAAGAATCACACTAAGCTTGTTGGGTTAAGTAAGAGGGCAGAACTCATTTTCAGGATGCAAAGCTATTGCTGTCACTTCCTGTAAATGTGGGAGGACGATTAATTCAATATTGTTGGGCAAAGTCAGGTCTGTATTAATAATATTTTTTAAGTCTGTAGTTAATTCCCCCGTTTGTAAGACAGTGGTGACCTTGTTTCTCTCCTCGACCCTCTGCCTCGTCAGGCCGCGGCGCAGCAGCAGGACTCCGCCTCCACCCAGAAGGCAGAGAAGGAAGTGACACGTATGGTCATCTTGATGGTGCTGGGTTTCCTGATAGCCTGGACACCCTATGCTAGCTATGCTGCCTACATCTTCTTTAACAAGGGAGTGGCGTTTACTCCCCAGAGTATGGCTGTACCAGCTTTCTTCTCTAAGACATCAGCCTTGTTTAACCCCGTCATCTATGTGCTCCTAAACAAACAGGTGAACCTATTTTTCGTGGCAATATTGAAACATGAGATTCTCACCATTCACACATTTATCAAATCTTGATTATTTTCTGTTTTTTTTTTTTTTTGAACAATTGATAATTTTTCAACTCTGTGTCTTGAGTGCTGCAGAATAGTTGCAAATAATGTTCTGTAATGGGGATAAAATATGCTCAGTGGGGGGAAAAATTTGTATAAGGAAAAGTAATTTAAATGCCTGTTTTGCTGATATTTTGGCATCTTTCTCTTTCTTTGCAGTTCCGTAGCTGCATGCTGACGACTCTCTTCTGTGGGAAGAACCCCCTGGGTGATGATGAGTCCTCTTCTGTATCTACGAGCAAGACAGAGGTCTCCTCAGTCTCTCCTGCATAGAGATGTCCCACTGTCTCCACCTTCACTCGACTCTCCAAGTTCTCTTCAATATTACATGAACTGCTACAAGGAAATTTTTGAGTCAATGATTCAATGGCTGTACTGTAGACATATATACAGTTTTGAAATCATTATTTTGAAATGAAGTGAAAGCAATGGCATTCCGAACTGTGAATCCCTGAATCCTGTTGATGTTGATGCTCCACAGCTGGCAACGCCATTACAAAGCCAGCAAAAGGAAACTTTTTTGTTTGTGGTCTTGGAGAGAACGTCATTATATTCCAGATCTTTCTTTGGTAAGCCGTCTTGCATCATGGATGCAGGACCTCAACCTGAGCAGTTGTGATGCCATCCTTGGTGTATCCACTGTTAAGACCAAAATCCCCAGACTCAGCCGTCCTTTAACGGCTGTATCAGCTCTCGATCCTTGATAAAACGCAGGGTTATTGAACCAAACAGGAAAAGGCAACCTCACTACACCGGTGGCAAATATTTTGGGCAACACTGGACCTCTTGGTATTCTATAGAAAGCTAGATGAATTCTAAAATCAAGTCAATCCTTTAACTTTTTGCAGTTGTGTCACTCAATATAGTCATATTTCTTGCTGGAGTTTTGCTCTGGTCCCTTCAGTGCTCTGTATTCAGTTAGTGAATCAGCTCTGTCAATGCTGAGACGTCAAAGGAGCTGGATGGATTTTGTCAACTGCACAGGTGGTTTGGTTGGGTTTTATGAAGTTTGTGATTCCATTTTTGTGTCATTATGGGATTGTCTGCTCTTTTCCTGACCCTAATCATGACCTTGATTGCTGTACATATTTTATAAATATAAAAGTAAAGTAATAGACTAATAAACTCGTGCATCACAAATTCTTGAGTCTGGTATTCAATTGAACTATTACCAAACGATTCAACATCCAGTACAATTGAATTCGGAAGTTCACATAAATGTGGGTTGAGGTCATTAAGACTCATTTCTTAATTGTTTCATTAACAAAGTATAGGTTCAGAAAGATAGTTTAGACATCTACTTTGCGCATGACAAAAGTTCTTCAACTTCAGGTCAGAGATTTACGCAAACTAAGTTTATTGTGTCCCTAAATAGCTAGTAATATTCCAGGAAATTATGTTGCGGCCCAATAAGTCTTCTGATAGGCTAAATTATATGATTTGTCAATTGCCGGGGTATCAGTGGATGTATTTTTGAGGCCTCCCTTCAAACTCAGTGCCTCTCTGATTAACTTCATGGAAAAACCAAAAGACAGAAGTCATGTTCACAAAAAAAACAACAAAAAAAAAAAAAACTGGGGACCTCAGCAAGTTTAGTTCACCCTTGGAAGTAATTTCTAAACAGGTGAAGGTACCTTGTTCATCGGTACAAACAAGAGTATTCTTGTATAAACACTACGTTGCCCAATAATGTAGGATATCAAAATCGAAGCTGTTGAAAACCTATCATGTGGCGACTTGCAAGTTGCCACATGATAGGTTTTCAACTGCACAGGATAATTACATTTATATTTTTTTAAAAATTGATTACGGCACTCAAAGGGTTAATTTACTTCAGCGCAAATGGTGCAAATTGATCTGAGAACAGCAGCAAAGGACCTTGTGAAGATGCCTGAAGAAACGGGTACAAAAGTTTCTATATCCCCTGGAAAAGGATATCTTCTGTCTTTCATCAACATAACCAGGACGGGCACTCAACAAAGCAGAGGCCACTGCTCCTGTACCGCCATAAAAATAAAAAGCCAGAATACAGTTTGCAACTGCACACGGGGACATAAATCTTACTTCTGGGAGAAATGTCCTCTCATCTGATGGAAAAAAATAACACTTTTGCTATAATGATCATTGTCACATTTTCATCTCTTCTCGCCATTTTTCCTTGAATTTCCCACCTGTTGCTTTGCATATCCACAGTATTCATACAATTTGTTTGTGTCTGTGGGCCCGCAATAATCCTGATGCGTTTCTCGGTTCTACAAGTCGACAAATTTAAATTCCCGGTGGTAACATTAGGTCTCGGTCACAAAGCAGGCATCATGTGTTGTCCATACTTGCAACGCCCAGCGCGAGCCTGTCTCGGAACGCCCAGCGCGAGCCTGTCTCAGAACACCCAGCGCAAGCCTGTCTCGGAACCCGCTGCGCGAGCCTGTCTTGGAACGCGCAGCGCGAACCTGTCTCGGAACGCCCAGCGCGAGCCTGTCTCGGAACGCGCAGCGCGAACCTGTCTCGGAACGCCCAGCGCGAGCCTGTCTCGGAACGCCCAGCGCGAGCCTTTCTCGGAACGCCCAGCGCGAGCCTGTTTCGGAACGCCCAGCGCGAGCCTTTCTCGGAACGCCCAGCGCGAGCCTGAGTCTCAGATGAGCTCTTCCCTGAGCCCCTGGCTCCCACTCCCATGATGCTCGTTTCCTCAGCCTAGTCAAAAAACCGTAGATGGTTTCATCAGTATCTTGTTTGAAACACCCAAACATGTACCTCTCATAAATCACATTTTTCACCGACTTGAAGAAATCCCCAAAAGCTTTCAAGGTTGCAAAAGAATCTTTCGTCTGTTATTTGGTCAACATGAGGCTGTGCACGGAGATGTAGTGGCACTCATTACCCATTGACCATCTCAAGGAGGTTGCCTGAACTTCCTGTTACTTCTTGGGCAGACCAGTTGCCACTAAAAATCTTAAAATTCTGCCAGATTTAACTCATGCCGCGCATTTGTTTAATTTTGGTTGCTGTATGGTAGTTGGCTAGCTACACTTGCTGAGATAGCATCAGGCAGACTATGTAACAAAAATTCAGCGAGTTATCTGGATTAATGTAAGCTAATGTTAAAGCTGCTTTCACACCGGAACCGAAACAAATTTTTCAAACGACAGATTACATTCAAGGTCAATGCGAACGTAATCTGTTGTGCGAAAAATTCATTTCGCGTCCGACGTGAAAGAGGCTTAAACCTGAAGCAATGAAAGATTTCTATAACAACTAGCTCACTAGTTAGCAAGGAAAAATCCCTAAGGTACTTGAAATTGCTCTTGGGCTTACCTCTGACCAGGATGGCCATTGTTAGCTATTATTAGCATTACCAGTCGATAAAAACGCATTATGTAGTATCCTGTGTGTACAAACACAGGAGCAACATGTTCACAGTAAAAAGTTGCACGATACTGCGTACAACAGTTTTAATGAGGCACAAATGAGGTAGAAGTGTAATTAACAGTATGTCACGACAGCTTGGACATTGTTGATACAGGGACCAGCCATTTTGAACCCAGGACTCGGGGTTGGTACGGTTCCTCAAATTTTTTGAGTAGGAAATCCAACTTCGGGAGGCATTCCAGTTGACCCTACTGAGAGTCCTGCCCCCTAACCCTAATAACTGGTTGGGCCACCCTTAGCAGCAACAACTGCAATCAAGCGTTTGCGATAACTTGAGTCTCTTACAGCGCTGTGGAAGAATTCTGGCCCACTCATCTTTGCAGAATTGTTGTAATTCTGCCACATTGGAGGGTTTTTGAGGGCTCTTGATGCCTGCTGGTAACGTTACTTCACATTGACTAGTTAGATTACAATGACTGGATGAGAACAAAAGCCATTGAAAATTAGACATATAGGGGACTTCTAGTTTTAAAAATAACGTTAACAGAGAGGCTTAATGAGGGCGCTTGTGTATAGAGGGCGCTTTTTGCAGCATGGAACACCATTTAGGGCAATGTTCATCAGGCCATACCTCGGTGCGCCCTCTATGGAATTTTTTGAAACTTGTTTTATTTTGAGGGTCTCAAACATGGTCTATGCCAAATGCCAAAAATTAGGATTGGTGGCGCCCTCAATTACCCTCGAAAATTCTAAGGATATTTGGAACTACTCTGCCCCTCTATCAAATTACCATAAGATGAAGGAGGCTTTTTGAGGGCGCAGGAAGATATTCAGAGGAAAAGGTCCAATTTTTGACTTTGGCCCCATTTAGGCCCTTCGGACCCCTACCCTAAAAAGGGCTGGATTTTTCAACTGGAGGGGTCTTTCGGATAAAAAACGTCATTGTTGTCAGTTTGTAGGATATATCGACCCACAAAAAAAGTTTCATTGTTAAACTGAATGGTGATATATCACCCCCTTCTATATATTGGGTGAATCTTACAGAATCTGGCTCTTAAACAACATAATGTAACTCCAAGTCAATCACACTTCTGTGAAATCAAACTGTCCACTTAGGAAGCAACACTGACTGATAATCAACTTCATGTGCTGTTGTGCAAATGGAATAGACAACAGGTGGAAATTATAGGCAATTAGCAAGACACCAATAAAGGAGTGGTTCTGCAGGTGGTGACCACAGACCACTTCTCAGTTCCTATGCTTTCTGGCTGATGTTCTGGTCACTTTTGAATGCTGGCGGTGCTTTCACTCTAGTGGTAGCATGAGACGGACTCTACAACCCACACAAGTGGCTCAGGTAGTGCAGCTCATCCAGGATGGCACATCAATGCGAGCTGTGGCAAGAAGGTTTGCTGTGTCTGTCAGCGTAGTGTCCAGAGCATGGAGGCGCTACCAGGAGACAGGCCAGTACATCAGGAGACGTGGAGGAGGCCGTAGGAGGGCAACAACCCAGCAGCAGGACCGCTACCTCCGCCTTTGTGCAAGGAGGAACAGGAGGAGCACTGCCAGAGGCCTGCAAAATGACCTCCAGCAGGCCACAAACGTGCATGTGTCTGCTTAAACAGTCAGGAACCGACTCCATGAGGATGGTACGAGGGCCCAACGTTCACAGGTGGGGGTTGTACTTACAGCCCAACACCGTGCAGGACGTTTGGCATTTGCCAGAGAACACCAAGATTGGCAAATTCGCCACTGGCGCCCTGTGCTCTTCACAGATGAGAGCAGGTTCACACTGAGCACATGTGACAGACGTGACAGAGCCTGGAGACGCCGTGGAGAACGTTCTGCTGCCTGCAACATCCTCTAGCATGACCGATTTGGCAGTGGGTCTGTAATGGTGTGGGGTGGCATTTCTTTGGGGGGCCGCACAGCCCTCCATGTGCTCGCCAGAGGTCGCCTGACTGCTATTAGGTACCGAGATGAGATCCTCAGACCCCTTGTGAGACCATATGCTGGTGCAGTTGGCCCTGGGTTCCTCCTAATGCAACCCAATGCTAGACCTCATGTGGCTAGAGTGTGTCAGCAGTTCCTGCAAGACGAAGGCATTGATGCTATGGACTGGCCCGCCCGTTCCCCAGACCTGAATCCAATTGAGCACATCTGGGACATCATGTCTCACTCCATCCACCAATGCCACGTTGCACCGCAGACTGTACAGGAGTTGCCGGATGCTTTAGTCCAGGTCTGGGAGGAGATCCCTCAGGAGACCATCCACCACCTCATCAGGAGCATGCCCAGGCATTGTAGGGAGGTCATACAGGCACGTGGAGGCCACACACACTACTGAGCCTCATTTTGACTTGTTTTAAGGACATTACATCAAAGTTGGATCAGCCTGTAGTGTGTTTTTCCACTTTAATTTTGAGTGTGACTCCAAATCCAGACCTCTATGGGTTAATAAATTTGATTTCCATTGATAATTTTTGTGTGATTCTGTTGTCAGCACTTTCAACTATGTAAAGAACAAAGTATTTAATTAGAATATTTCATTCATTCAGATCTAGGATGTGTTATTTTAGTGTTCCCTTTATTTTTTTAAGCAGTGTATAAGTGCGAATATCATCGGCCATAAACAAAACCATAATTTAACAAAAAACTAAGAATCACCCTTTGGAGGTCCATAAGCAAAACAAACGAGCATAATGGCATATACATTTAGAGCACTAGATTGCGTTTTACAGCGATAGTCATTTGAAGGGCTGTAATAAAGCGTTTCTTGCGCAAGTTATCGTTGATACGCAACTTAATTCATTTAATGGAGAAAATCATGCTTGCCTGCAATCTATCTTATCAGCCATCCCATGGGCTTTAATAGACCGCTGACTAAACGCAAATTCTGGCGATTGTTCACGTTCACCAGTTAACTAGCCACCTTTGTAACCTTACCGTCGGGGAGATTACGTTGACTTGGCAGTTAGAAAAAAAGTTGGCCGCCATGTTAATTTATTATTTGTACTTGACATTCAACAGCAATATTTCTTACCTGCAAAACATTTATAACGGTGTGCAAGTTGCTTTGTCTGATAAAACTGATTTCCAAAAGACAAGGAGAGCAAACAAGTCAGGAGAATGAACTTTTAGCCTCCCCTCGATCAGAGCTGTGCAGTGATCATTTTTGAAGAGCAGCATTTTGAAACTTGCTGAAACTTATCAAAGGAGTCTCTAGACTTGACAAGCGCCAACCATTGAACCACGCTGGCCTTGGCCGTATTGATGCCAAATATGCTCAAACCGGGTACAGTAAAGTGAAGAAACACCAATATCAAAATAACGCCGATTCACACGCAAGTGTTTCTGAAAATGTGATTTTAAAGTAGGCAAAAAGGAATGGGAGTCTGCGAGCAAATTTTACCTCTCGATGTATTACGCTGCCGGGACAGCAGCTTCACTTGAGCGTACCGTGTCAGCGATGTATTGTTCGATGGGGATCTATAAGCGGCTCCAACCGAACTTACAATAAAGGAGGTGTAGAGTGGATCTGACCTTAGACCACCAGCAGAGTTAATTACTTCAAAAATATACTGAGAAAGTATAGCCAGAATTTAAATGTAAAAATTCTGTAATTTTCTTGGTGGTGCTATTGACATTTCTGCTGGTGCTATAGCCCCAGTAAGCACCACCCTAGCGCCGCCCATGATTCGGTGTCTGGAAATTAATGCCATTCCTCTGTTGAGGCTATTGTACTGTATGCTGGTGGCTAGTAGCTACTTTTGTAAAGAACAATTTTAGTGGTAGCATTGAACATCAATATAATGTGAAATGTAATTTCCTTGTACCTGTATAGAGAGAGCCTGTATGTTCTCAAGGGTAAAGGACTCAACTGCATTTTGTCCTCCAGGATACTGAGGAGGATGGTCAGGAAAGCAACAAAATCCTCAAGAATCATTTAAAGGCCTTGGTGGCATCTTGGGGTCACCGGGTTTCAAAAAGCGCCATCAAGCACCACCTCAATAACTACAGGCTCTTGGGAAGGGTTGCCAGAAAAAAGTGTTTTCTTACCAGAAGGCACAGAAGCCAGCGCACGGAGTTCGTGAAACATCATTCAAATTATTCTCAAACAGGACTGGAAGGACTGCATGCTTTTACCCTTGCCAGAGGTGTTACCACTAAAAACTAAACTGGGGCAGTGAAAACGTCAATTTCATTGACTTAAGTGTTGAAAAGCTTGGGTTATTAAGGAATTGTAAGCTCTGTGCCTTTCATCTGTCATTTGAAAATAATTTGACCTGTAACATCTAGCGATCAAATTTGTTAAAACTTTGGTGGGCGCCCTGGTGGCACATTGGTCTAAGCGCATGGACCATAAAGGTGCTTCCTGTGGTGACCTCGGTGTGATTCCGCCTCGGGTCGTTTGCCGCATGTCTTCCCCATTCTTCTTCCCATCTTTCCTGTCTCCCTCCACCATATGACTGTCGAATAGAGGAAAACATTTTTTTTTAAATCTTTAACCCCTTTCTGCAGATGTAGACGCCCGCATCTATAGACCTGCAAATTGGAAGCACGCTGTTATTGTGCTCGATCAATAAATGGCACCCCCGGATCAGTTATTGAATGTTAACAAGCAAGCAGACCTCGAACGCGGTTCTGAATATGGAGAAGTTCACTCCACGCCCGGTTTTTCAAGAGCTGCATGAATTTAACTCCTCAGCTAAGCCTGATGTGCAAACTGGTCAGTATCCTTGCCTATAGTATCGATCCAGCAGTTTAAAAAAACGATATCTTGACACAGAAAAAATCGTTATCCTCTGTAGCAACCAGCTAAGCCACAGTGAGCCAACAGTATTCCAAGTAATGGTTCAGAAAAATCAGTTTTCTGAGGCAAAAAAATCGACATGGTATTGATTCTCTCACATTCTACTGTTAATTACAGTCGTCACATACAAAAAAATTCGTTGTTCCCTACCGTGGATTTACGTGCAGATCCATTCATTGACAAATTCAGCGCTTCTTTATATCCACCCGAGTACTGGCGTTGATAGCCAACCACTCAACCATACACTCAGGGTCTTCTGCGTAATTGGATAGTTACACTTCATGCCCTGTGAAGCTACCCTGGTAAAAATGTATTGATTGGCTCGTTTCTTATCCAAATCCCGAGTGTTTAAACATTTTAGAGTAAGTGAAACTAATTGATTGGACAAACAGAGAGCATACAAACCTATGCGTATCAGCAGGCTCGGTTGTATCCTGTCTACGTTATGCACATTACGCGGTTAAAATAGACGCGATTTATAGAAAACGCGTTCGCAAAACTGGCCTTGAAGTGTTCAGTTACATTTAGGGGATTTAAATGAGATAAGGATATGGTCAATTGGAATTATTTCGAATGAAACAGGACCGGAGTGTTCCTGCTACAGGATACTTCATTCTCTGGAAAAAGGGATTCATGAAAAAGGTGAGGCTGCTACTTTGTTATTTTTTTGTTGTTGTTGTTGTTTTGTTTTTGGAATGTATACGTACTCTACAAAGTCGAATGTCGAGGTTTTTTTCCTGTGAAAAACGCGAACTGCCCGTGCATTTGGGTGGACCCCCTGGTACGTTCATTGCACGTTTCTTTTGAATCCAGGGAGGCAATGGATTGTTCCCTGAAAGTGGAGTGTCTGTTCTGTTAAAATAAGGTATATTTCAGAATTCAGATATTACTGAGTTAGTGAGTTGCACTTGTTCCTTATAAGTGTTGAAATGAGTTTGTAAGCTTAGAAGAGGGGACTGGTAGCTTTCATTACAGGGTGAATGCTCTAACCGTTTAATAAGAAGTTTATTTAATGCGTGTTTGTGCTGGCTTGGGGCACTTTGAAGTAAAATGGCCAAAACTCTAAACTTTATTAAGGAGAAAAGGCATATTTTGTCTTTGGAGAGGTTGCTGGTGACCATTGATATTTAACTGCACTGAGATTGATAAATTCATACAAAACTCAACCAGAAAATCATTTGTTCATATTAAATTTCATGCCTTAAAACTTTATTTGTGTTATATACATGATTTTTTTATGATTTGACAGGACTTCATTTTGAGACTTTGGGGAGACACTTGGATAGGTGTATAATTTGGCTAAAAGCATGTAGGTAATCTAGAATGTAATGTTGAAGATAAATTGTACTTGTGGTCAAGGAGTTTATGACCCCAGAAATGTATAGTTTTAAGCCCCAGCAGTTTTTCAATCCTCAGAATTATTTTTTTTGCAATTTCAATGGTGATTTCTCATGAAGATTTTTTATGTTTGCAGCTCATTTTCTCTACCATAATCATGAAAATTAACTGAAATACTATGTAATTCTAAATGCTGTAAGTGTCTTTTCAGAATTGAGCCACATTTTTCCTCTTTATGAAGCTTAAATCTTGAATTATACAGCATTAAAGTGGGTAACCCAAAAATAGCCAAATTTGGCTTCTGCACAAAGGGGTTAAAAAAAAAACTTGGTATACAATATTAGCACATGAACAACATTTGCACTGAATTCCAGCCCCACCACCTCCAAAAGTGGGTGTGGTCAGTGATTGTGTCGAAAAATGTTGAAAAAAACTTGTTCATTCTAGACTAGTCTAATGTAGATATAGTGCTGAAAATTGGTTTCTAAGTAAGTCTGTTCCGAGCCTTGTGCTCCATCCAGCCGGTGCTTAACCCCGGTTTCCGTGGCATGAAGCAACTAGGAGTAATGCTACTCCCCCTGGATGGGATGCCAGTGCATTGCAGGTTACCCCCCAGCTCTTAGTCAGGTTTCCCTGACTATTTGCTGGTACCCTGGGTGCCATTATACACCTGGGTGGAGTGAGGCAGTGAAATGTTTTGCTCTAGAACACACCACAAAGGCTGTGAACTCAGGACCTTGTGATCCCCAGTCAAGCACACTTAACTATTGCGCGACTGTAACTCCCTGGTCTTTCAGTCGTCTACACCATGTCTCAAGAAAAAGATTTGCTGAAAAAAGGCCGTTTTGCGACCTTTCCCATTCTTTCACCCATAGACTAATTTGAATGACCACTAACCTCTAGCAGTCAGAAATATTGATCAGAAGTAATTAAATCTAGCAATCAACATTTTTACATCTTAAATTACTTTTGTATCTCATTTCAGCCCTACTCCTAAGTGGGTGTGGCAATGTGAGTTTCAGCTTCATTTGAACCTCTATTTGAGCTCTGAATGAATCCCTGAACAGTTCTGGGTGGTTACATTGAATCATAAGTAAACTAGTACACATCAGGCAATCTTGGCATTAAGAGTTTATTTCCGTGATGATATTTCTAAAAGTATTCTTCTACTTTTATTTCCAGTCAGTGATTCCAATAATTCTGAATCCCTGAGCTTGCAAACTGAATGGCTCTTATTCACGATTGGCCAAGTTTCTGGACTTTAATAACATAGGCAGAAATGGTGAAAGAGGTAGCCTAACATGCTTAGCTCATCTCTTTTACTTTCAGGGTTAGTGTTTTGGGAATTAGTCTAAAGACAAGTGATCGTCATGATAGCCATTTATCCTGAACCTTAAAATTCAGTATGATAAAAGTCCTGGCTGAGTGACCGATGGGGAAAACCTTACCATTTTCTTCAATGCGGTGCTGAGGTGCTCAAGCAGGATTGACAAGCTATCTGGATCTGTTAAATCTGTAAATCCTGGATTAGCATTTTCAAATGCAAGGATTAGGGAAAGCCTGTGTCAGTTGCTCATATACCCTATGCTCTGTCAGTAATCTTCTGTCTGGTAGGTAGTCCGGTGTTCCCAACCCTGTTGCATTTGCTGAGATTATTAAGACACGCACATTATCTTTATTTGATCATGTGGTATACATACAATCTGTTCAGTGAGATACAGTTGCATGAAGGAGGAAAAAAATGTGTGGGAAAAAAAAAAGCAATTTTACAGGATGGCTGTAATTGCAAATAAGAGTTACCTTTGCTCTTTATGTCTTGCTCTGATCTTTGTGTGTTGGGGATGCTTATTTCAGGCTTGTCACCTTGAAATTGTGGAAGTAAGCCCGTCACAGTGCTTTGTCCTGATTTTGCGCCTATTTAGACTCTTCCACCTGATTTTCTTAGCTGGCTTGTAGCATTTTGGGTGTCTTCAGTTTTGCTTGTCTGATTTTTTTTTAACTCGTTGTTTTTCTGACTTTATTCAAAAAAATAAATAAGCAAATAAAAATTCTGTTAATATTTACATACTTTTTTATGGAAAAATGTGTTTCTTTAAGGTTTGGCATGTCATTAACAATGATTCACATAACTTTATATTACAAAAAAAATCATTTTTTGTTAAATCATTCAGAATGTGGTACATACATTTATCCTTTTTAATGAAACTCTCCACTGAGATTACTTTAAGTTTCCATTTGTTTTTGTTTCTTTTTTTGTTATGTTTTTTTTTTATTGTGAACAGTTAACCTTTTGATTGAACACTGTTTAGCAAAAAAATGCACGGCCCTGCACTGAGACTCCATTGACATGCATAGAAAACCAAAATTTTTAAATTCTCAATATTAATTCAATTTGGAATTAATTGGTCTGCGTTGTCTGATAGGAAGGACATTAGACTCCATTTGAGGGTATTGCAATTTAAGTCCATGTTACTGTCAGGATTCTGAGGCTCTCTGTATATCCCTTCCCCCCTCCATTACTGAAGACTCCATTGAACCTAACATGGAGTTGAGAAGGGTGGGCGAGCACGCACAGAAAGGGCAACAATGTTCATATCATGAAGCAGAATTCAAGATCATTCCAAAATTCACTTTTGAAATCAGATATTTAGCTAGAATTTGAAAATGTCCATTTTCTGTTGATGAGGTTTCAGTATAGCACCCACATCTAAAGAGTGCAAGGCACTGAGCATGCCGATGTTTTAACGCCCGAACAGCACTTGTGCTCGGATAGCCAGAGTCTGCAGTGAGAAGGAGGGGATTGGGCGAGTGTCGTGAGATCGGATAAGATGATTATGTGAATTGCTGTCCCTTGGACACCTGCCTTCTGTGTGATATACAGTGTGATGGATCAGATCATAATTCTCTTCTAAAGCCGCTTTCACACTGCACGCGAAATGAATTTTTCGCACAACAGATTATATTCAAAGTCAATGCAATTCGTGTTGTTGAATTTACTTTGAATGTAAACTGTCTAGTGAAAAATTTGTTTCGCGTTTGGTGTGAAAGTGGCTTCAGGGTGATGATTCTAGCCATCACTCCCTTCCCAGTATGGCCATGATGTTTAGCATGGCATACTCCACAGTTCTGTCACAGACCTCTCTGCTCTGTTGTGTACTACTGTGGGTAAAGTTAATGAGGATCATCAGGAAGGCCTGTCAGTCTCTGGGGTGCCATTTCGAGTTTTTATCCCTCTCTGACTGACTGACTGTCTGACTGAAATATTTTGCATGGCGCAACACCTGTTTGCATCATTGGGGGCAGTACTGAGTTAGTGTACTGCCATGCTGCATGTCGTGCTGATAGACAGACCTGACAAGGTATTTTACTGTGCGGGACATGACATGACAGGACATGAATGGCGAGAACAGGCTGTTCAGCCCAACTACGCTCGCCAGTTTCTTTATACTGTTGTGAATATATCCCTTCAGATGCTCAATGACTCGATGGTATCTAGCTTTAAGTCAAGCCTGCTCTTGAAAACCCCAAGGTCTCTGCCTCAACAATATGGTCAGGAAAGCTGTTCCACATCAAAATTACTCTTTGAGTGAAGCAAGATTTCCGAATATCAGTGCTAAATTTACCTTTGGTCAACTTCCACTTGTGACCCCGAGTTCTACTCACAACACATGGGCGAAGGAATCCTACATAATTCACTTTGATGTCTTTAAATATGTTAAAGGGATTAACAATCAAATCACCCCTTAGCCTCCTTTTCCTAAGACTAAAGAGATTAAGGATCTTCAGCCTCTTCTCATAGCTGTCATACAATCCCCAAAACCAGTGAAGTTGGCACGTTGTGTAAATCGTAAATAAAAAACAGAATACAATGATTTTCAAATCCTTTTCAACCTATATTCAATTGAATACACTGCAAAGACAAGTTACCTAATGTTCGAACAGGTAAAGTTTGTAATTTTTTGCAAATATTAGCTCATTTGGAATTTGATGCCTGCAACATGTTTCAAAAAAGCTGGCACAAGTGGCAAAGAAGGCTGAGAGAGTTGAGGAATGCTCATCAAACACTTATTTGGAACATCCCACAGGTGAACGGGCTAATTGGGAACAGGTGGGTGCCATGATTGGGTATAAAAGCAGCTTCCCTGAAATGCTCAGTCATTCACAAACAAGGATGGGGCGAGGGTCACCACTTAGTGAAGAAATGCGTGGGCTGATTGTCGAACAGTTTAAAAACAACATTCCTCAACGAGCCATTGCAAGAAATTTAGGGATTTCATCATCTACTGTCCGTAATATCGTCAAAAGGTTCTGAGAATCTGGAGAAATCACTGCACATAAGCGACAAGGCCGTAAACCAACATTGAATGCCCATGACCTTCGATCCCTCAAGCGGCACTGCATCAAAAACCGACATCAGTGTGTAAAGGACATCACCACATGGGCTCAGGAACACTTCAGAAAACCACTGTCAGTAACTACAGTTCGTCGCTACATCTGCAAGTGCAAGTTAAAACTCTACAATGCAAAGCGAAAGCCATTTATCAACAGCACCCAGAAACGCCGCCGGCTTCGCTGGGCCCAAACTCATCTAAGATGGACTGATGCAAAGTGGAAAAGTGTTCTGTGGTCTGATGAGTCCACATTTTAAACTGTTTTTGGAAACTGTGGACGTCGTGTCCTCCGGACCAAAGAGGAAAAGAACCATCCGGACTGTTATAGGCGCAAAGTTCAAAAGCCAGCATCTGTGATGGTATGGGGGTGTATTAGTGCCCAAGGCATGGGCAACTTACACAATGTGAAGGCACCATTAATGCTGAAAGGCACATACAGGTTTTGGAGCAATATATGTTGCCATCCAAGCAACGTCTTTGTCATGGACGCCCCTGCTTATTTCAGAAAGACAATGCCAAGCCACATTCTGCACGTGTTACAGCAGCATGGCTCCGTAGTAAAAGAGTGCGGGTACTAGACTGGCCTGCCTGTAGTCCAGACCTGTTTCCCATTGAAAATGTGTGGCGCATTATGAAGCGTAAAATATGACAACGGAGACCCCAGACTGTTGAACAACTTAAGCTGTACATCAAGCAAGAATGGGAAAGAGTTCCACCTGAAAAGCTTCAAAAATGGGTCTCCTCTGTTCCCAAACGTTTACTGAGTGTCGTTAAAAGGAAAGGCGATGTAACACAGTGGTAAAAAGGCCCCTGTGCCAACTTTTTTGCTATGTGTTGCTGCCTTTAAATTCTAAGTTAATGATTATTTGCAAAAAAAAAAATTAAGTTTCTCAGATTGAATATTAAATATCTTGTCTTTGCAGTGTATTCAATTGAATATAGGTTGAAAAGGATTTGCAAATCATTGTATTCTGTTTTTATTTATGATTTACATAACGTGCCAACATCACTGGTTTTGGGTTTTGTATTTTATACCTGGAATTAGCTTAGTGGCTCTTCTCTGAACTTTCTCTAGAGCCTCTATATCTCTCTTAAAGTATGGTCCCCAGAACTGTACACAATACTCCAGATGTGGTCTGACAAATGTGTTATACAAAAGAAGCATCACCTCCTTAGATTTGTACTCAATACTTTTGGCAATGTATCCCAGCATCCGATTGGCTTTTTTAACTGCTACGGCACAATGGCTAGAGCCTGTGAGGGTTTGGTCTACAATCACTCCCAGATCTTTCTCGTGTGGAGCACATTCCAGTTTTAAACCTCCCATGAAGTAATCCTGTCTAAATTTTTTATTACCTACATGTACAACTTTACATTTCGCTAGATTAAATTTCATTTGCCACATTTCTGCCCAATTCTGGATTCTATCCAAATCATCCTGAATCACTTTAGTGGACCCTAAACTATTTGCCAAACCCCCCAATTTGGTATCATCTGCAAATTTAACCAATCTGCTCTCAATATTCCCATCAAGATCATTAATGTAGATGAGGAACAGCAAGGGTCCCAACACCGATCCCTGGGGGACGCCACTCCTCACCATACGCAGCTCAGATGAGATACCACTGACCACCACTCTTTGTGTTCTGTTCTGTAACCAGTTTTGAATCCACTCCAGAATACCTCCTGTAACTCCACTGGAGCTCATTTTAAAAATTAGTCACTTATGCGGTACTGTATCAAATGCTTTCTGAAAATCCAAGTATATGACGTCATAAGCCGTGCTCTGGTCATAAGTCTTGGTGGCCTCTTCCAAAAATTCCAGAAGGTTTGTCAGACGTGACTTTCCCCTCCGGAAACCATGTTGGCAATCCCTCAAGATACTGTTACATTCAAGAAATAAATCCAGCTCATCTTTTATGATGGATTCCAATATTTTGCATGCAATGCAAGTTAAACTGACTGGCCTGTAATTTCCTGGCTTGGTACCGTCCCCTGTCTTATGTATTGGTATTATATTGCCCTGTTTCCAATCATTTGGTATTTCTCCAGTTTCTAAAGACCGCCTGAAGATGATCTCACCAACTTCCCTGACCACTCTAGGATATAAGCCATCAGGACCCGCCGCCTTATCTGCCTTTAGTTTATGCAACTTGTCTAATACTTCGTTATCCCGAACCTCAATTTCTGCCAGATAATCTTTAGCATTTAACATGCCCTCTGGCCAAATAAAGACCCCCTCTGAGGTAAAATTCTCAACAAAGTAACTGTTACTGTAACAAAGTAAAAGGCATCCACAATATGCTTGCTATCATATAGCAGTGATCTGTTTTTATTCTTAATGCAGTTAACCTGCTCTTGAACTTTCATCTTTCTGCTACAGTACTGAAAGAAGCGCTTGGGGTTAGTTTTTGCCCAATCTACAATTTGTCTTTCATACAGTCTTCTAGCATTCCTCAGCTCTTTTTTGACCACAGCCCGCATTTTACAGTATTCAGCCTTCGTGTTCTCATTATTATCCTTTATGTACATCTTATAAAGATTCCTCTTTTCCCTCAAAATACTACGAATACTTTTGGTCATCCACTGAGGATTCTGCTTTTTCAGCTTACTTTTGGACACCTTTGGAATGAATCTGAGTTGTGATTCAAGGAAAACCCCCTTAAATCTTTCCCACATCTCATTTACAGACTCGCAGTCCAGGAGTGTCTCCCATTTAATTTCACTTAGATATGAGCAAATCCTGTCAAAGTTTGCTCACCTAAAATTGAAAATTTTTGTTTTTGAATACACCTTTTTAGCTTCCGATCAAACATCAAAATTAACTGCAGAGTGATCACTTGTCCCAAGTGGCTCCAGTTCCTCAACATTGCTAATTCTATCTGGGTCATTACAGAGCACTAAGTCTAAAATTGCAGTCTCTCTTGTAGGTTTATTCACGTACTGCACCAAGAAATGATCATTTATAACATCTAGAAATTCTTCCTCCCCACTACCCTGTCCTTTCACCATTTCCCAATAGATACCAGGATAATTTATGTCTCCCATCATAGTCCCTCCACCTCTACAAGCTTACGTAATCCTCCTAAAAAGCATTTCATTTACTGTACTGTCCAAAGCTGGTGGTCGATAGCATACTCCTATGTTTAAACCTACCTGGTGTTTGCCAATGAGCCAGACCCAGATATCTTCACAGGGCAAGGAATGTTCAATTTCGGGAATTTCCTGTACATTTATCTTTTCGTTCACTTAGATTGCTACGCCCCCTCCTCGCCTATTGCATCTATCCTTCCCAAAGAGCTTATAACCTTCTATATCATATTCATCTCCATCCTCTTCACTTAGCCATATCTCTCTTATCCCAACTATGTCATAGCCCTCACTATTTATAACAGCCTCAAGCTCTGTAATTTTATTTTTTATGCTTCTTACATTTAAGTAAAAACATTTCAGGTTATTTCTAATGCTCTGTCTCCTTGATTTCCCATGCGGCCGCTGCTTCAAGCCCCCCACTACGCTTTGTTGCTTTAAAAGTATATCATCAATAGTGCATGCAATGCCGTCAGCTTCCATCAGGGCAGTCTGCATTTCCCTATGTGTAACACTCACTAACCACCCTGCCCCCAAAGTCCCTAGTTTAAATAATCCTGTGCTACCCTCAAAATACGCTGGCCCAGTGCAAAGGTACCCCTCCGGTTCAGGTGCAGCCTGGTGACTGAGATGGCCATGGGAGGAGCTTGATTCTATGTCTGGTGACCCATTTCTGTGTAGATTTGCCCACATGGTTTGGGTCATTATCTTGCTGAAAGACCCAGTGACGACCCATCTTCAGCTTTCGGGCAGAGGCCACCAGATTTAAAATGTCCTGGTATATCAAAGCGTTCATGATGCCATGCACCCTAACAAGGTTCCCAGGGCCTCTGGAAGAGAAACAGGCCCACAGCATGACAGAGCCTCCCCCATACTTCACAGTGGGCATGAGGTGCTTTTCTGCATACTCATCTTTTGTGTTCCGCCAGACCAACTTAGACTGCTTGTTGCCAAAAAGCTCTATCTTGGTCTCATCTGACCAAAGCACACAGTCCCAGTTGAAGTCCCAGTACCGCCTAGCGAACTCCAGACGTTTGCGTTTATGATTGTGAGTGAGAAAAGGTTTTATCCGTGCATGCCTCCCAAATAGCTTGTTGGCATGTAGATAGCACCTGATGGTTGTTTTGGAGACATTGTGACCTCAAGATGCTACCATTTGTTGCAATTCTTTAACAGTGAGCTTTGGAGAACTTTTTATTACTCTTACCATCCTCCTCACTCTGCGTGGTGGCAAAATAACCTTGCGTCCTTGTCCAGGCTTGTTTACCACTGTTCAAGAAGTTTTAAACTTCTTAATGACAGTAGATATGGCAGGTGCAGGCGAGTGGCTATTTTCTTGTGGCCATTGCCTGACTTGTGAAGGTCGACACACATCTGCCTTACTTGAATGGTGTGTTCCTTTGTCTTTCCCATGTTGAAGAGTGGATAAGTGAAATGGCCTCTGTGTCACGTCATTTATACCCCAGGGAAATGGGAAGTGATGATTTACTAATGAAATGTTCCTAGATTCTCTGATCAACTTTGTAAACTACTGTAGAAATGACCGAAATACTTCAATTACATTTATTTCCAAGGAATTGTTAGGGGTGCTAATAATTGTGGAACAGGTGATTTTATGAAAAATAATTATTTCTTAGTCAGGGATTTTTTTTCCCCTTAAAATTCACTTGAGTTGAGGGTTACATTTTTCTACAATTTTGAGTGTGGGGGTATGCTTCTGCAATAAAAATTGAATTCATTTTAAGGCTTTTAACACATCTTAACCAGGGGTGCCAATAATTATGGAGGACACTGTAGCGGCTTTCCCCACTTGTGACACGAAAATCGATTATTGCTATTGGGAATTTGCACGCTTGTCCTTACTGAGGGATTGAAAGCAATGGAATTGCATAAAGACGTTTCAAATGGTCTTATTTCATTTACACAATTAAAATGATCATGAAACACATGCATTGATTCCAGTCCCTGAGTAAAGACAAGCAGGAGAAGTCCGGAGTCCCAATCACTTTCCATGTGATGAGGTCCACCTTTACGCAAGTGAAACGGAAACTTCAGTGCGCAAGGATTTTAATTCCGTGTGAGAATCTCATTAATAAGTCCATTGAATAGTTGCAGACTGGGGTGAATAAGCCTAAAAAATGCACAATACTTAACGTCTTATGCGTGAGACTTGGCATCTCTGCTATTCAGATCTAGGATGACTGCGGCTTAACGTCAAACTCGCAATGCCTAGATTGGCAGTCATGCAGCAACAAGATTGGGGAAAGAGAGTGCAAAGGTGCCAGCTTACAGGACATCAGCTGCTCGACGCCTTCCTTCCTCCTGGAGATCTAAACCTCGCAAATCTGTGGCAATCCTGGACAGGCTATATCAGAGGGCTTAATGATTAATAACTAAACTTAAACCCATCACTGCTGCTCAATCCTCTCCTAACTGACAACTCCCTCCCACCTTCCTCCTTGTGACTCCCCCGCTGCTTTCAGTAATTCCCTGTGAGGCTACTTAGACGGATATAAAGTCTCACTCAGGCTACCTGGGAAATGTATAGCTTACCGACGTACGTCAGGACCTGAAGGCTGAAAACCTGATTCTCTTCCAATCTTTCACCTCCCGTCCTTTCTCAAGAGCTGACGCAAATTAAGATTAAGGACTCTAACTTTAAACCTTCCCCCATCTCAGACAGCCCAGGGAACTCACGGTGCTGGCTGCCTGAGCCGTCTTCCTCCTCTGTTTCAGCTTTCCCATCAATGGCCTGACACTGGTGGGGACTGGCTGACACAAGAAGCTCTGGCAACTTCTCTGCTTCATCCTTGTCAATTTGGCTTTGGTTACCTCATCTTTGTGCACTTTGAGCTTTCCCATTGAGTGCCTCACTGCAGCTTCACACAGGTGAGAGATTTTACCGTACTCTGGACCCAGCGGAATGCAGCTGTCTGTGCTTAAGGGCCAGGTAGCCATCATGTTGCATTCATATTTAAAGGTAGATTAACTGAACCTTGAATACCATTCCATGGGGTTTTCACCAGCTGGATATTTTACCCTCAACGGAGAATTGATTACCTGCTCTCAGTCCATGCCGTCCACTGCTAATCGCACCATCTCTCCTCTGTTGCACTGGGCAGGTGTGTCTCTAGTCTCTGGTGATGCTCGCAGTTGAGTGAGACCTCAGAGGGGTACCGTCTCATTGGCAGCTTTAATTTCACCTCCACCCATTCTGTTGCTGACATTGCTGTCGACTGGATCTCGGTATGTCATGTGCTGTTTTGCCCCTCTTAGGCTGTTCCCAGTGTCAGGTAATTTATGATAAATTAGCAGCCCATAGTGTCTTTACACTTTAGCTGGTTGATGGGGTGATGTCTTTGAGCAGAAATGATGAGGTGTACCCAGTCATAGGTGTGTCTATGATGGCATACAGGGCGCTGATGGGACTGATTAGTACACCTGCAAGCCAAACTACAACAATGAGTCCTGTGTGATGCATGTTCAGCTCCACTTCTCTGAGTCAGTGTCCTTCACTCTTATCCAAAACCGCACGCTTGTTTGCGGAGTCAAGGTGGTGAGAATTGTACAAAATTTGAGGGATGTTGTTCAAGTAGGAACAAAGAACTTATTCACAGTATGTGAAACTATTGCTATTGATTTCTGCAGATTTAAGGGTTTTAAGAGAGCAGTCAACCAAAAACCGTAACGAGATCAAACCCTAATGCTGATTGACCATCTAGGGACCAAGTTT
Organism: Gymnothorax reevesii; assembly: GCA_029721435.1. Classification (NCBI taxonomy): domain Eukaryota; kingdom Metazoa; phylum Chordata; class Actinopteri; order Anguilliformes; family Muraenidae; genus Gymnothorax; species Gymnothorax reevesii. Next base: position 4,235,505 of record CM056585.1, on the reverse strand, counting down.
TTTTTTGCGACTAAAATGACTGTGTTGTTTTAGGCAAAAATACTTATTTTTAATGACTAGCAACTAGTGCACTGCTCAGTTTTTGTATTATAGATAAAATTTAATGATCTAATTTAATTAATTAAGGATTTTGATTGATTTGTTTGTGTGGGGACATTTATGACCCCAGAAAAGACGCATGTTTTTGGACCTTATGGGCATTGATTTTTTTTGAATGATCAACTTTAATGCACTAAATTTTTATGTTTTGCAGTAACCCTAGCTTATCAGAATAATGTGATTTACGGCTATTTTACCCCTGTCAAGGAAGTTCATTTGTTTGTGTGTGTGACTGTCTGTCTGTCCCAAAGACTAATATTGCAATCTATGACAAAATTTGCTCGTATAACTGTTGGTCCAAGGATCAAATCATTAAAACTTTATTTCAACTGAGCAAAGTACTAAGGAACTAAAAATATTTAAAAATTAAACATTAACCTATATGTACAGTTAACGGGATTAACAGATTAAGTTAGCTATTTTTGCCATTTGATGTAGGGTTGTGCCCCACCCCCCCCCGATGCACATTTTTCTATCTCTATTTGAAAATGATAATTTGCTTTGAGCAACTTGAAAAACACTCCTATATCTCTGGGGCATAAATGACCCCAACGGTCACTTGAGGATTGAAACTGCAATCTTAATGTGAGCCCTAATCACTGCAGCGGATTTAGCCTTAATGCTACGCTAAGTCATGTCATCCCTGCCTGTAACCTGTATTCTAATACTAATTCTGTATGAATTCTGCTTGAAATTAAATCTTGAAAAATATAATGCTACATGCTTTTTTTTTTTTTTTTTTTAGAAAAGCATCAACATACAAAATCAATTACTTTAATTTTGCCTCATCATATCCATGTACCGTGATTAGCTTTAATAGCAGATGAAAACATCTGTCATTAATGTCGGAAAGTGTGATCCAGGCGCATATAGGAACCTGTGTTGGTGTTAAAAGGGGTCAGTTGGAAAATCTCCAGAAATGTTTTACTTCAATCTATGGCAGAAAATTTCAAGATGGAACATATGTGGGGAGCTCTCACAAACACTTTTCCTCTGTTTTGGGCATGGGGAAGCATATCCTGGCATCAACTGGGCGATAGCTAAGAACTGGGTGAGAGCATGGATTTGCTTATCAATGACAGGGGACACACGCTCAATCAACGACTTAGCTTATTCAAAGGCAACTTAGCCAATATGCATGTAGTGAATTCTTTCGAACCACAAGAGGAAACTGGAGTACTAAGAGGGTATTCTCTTGACGAATATGATTACAAGATGAGCATACAAACTAAACCCAAATAGGGCCAGGTTTTCCGTGCTGGGAGGTGCCATCAAGCATGGCAAGGGCGACCTCTAGTGGCCAACCCTAGAAACATAGTTGCACGCTGTGAGCGCCATGATAAATTGGGCTATGGCATACGTTTTATTATTTTGGCGGTTGGCTAAGTCAAGTCAAGTCATAAATACATTAATATCGGCTGAGATATTAACGGCTGCCAGTACTCATGTGGATCTCTTATGGTTAAATACATGTAGCCTCACATTTGGTACATTCTTTTCCGCTCAATTTTACTATGAACTAAGCAACCAAATGTTCTAGGATTTTTTTTTGTGTATTCTGCTGACCTCTACTGCCTGTACTCCATGGATGGTCCACTAGGGGGCAGATGACATGCATCAAATTGCATGAGCCTCAGGGAAGTGTTGGTCATGTAGGTGATAGAGGTCAGATTCAGGATTCAACAAAGATCTGCTGTCTTCATGGGACAGAGAATTACTAGGAATTAAGTTCAGTGCAAAAAAAACAAGAAAACAAAAATTGTGCATGTAAGAATGTACACAAAAAGAATAACAAAAAAAAAATTAGTGACTAGAGATCATTCAACTGTAATTCTGTTATTGGGGAAAAGAATGCTTTGTCATGGGGTTACATCGAAGGAATCGTGACAGAATTCAAGGATATTGCCTCACATACATTTGCTATAGATGAAGTTTGGGTGGTTTAACTCAAACCTCGCAGGAAATTGGTAAGACTCAGCTGAGATTGATCCCGTGCAGATTACAGCTTTAAGTGCCCGACGTGGGGGAGGCAGAATTGGCCGTTAGCATTGCAGCCGAGGAACTGCATGTGTCAGAGCTTGTAATGAAGTGGACCTGCTGCAGTGCTCCTCAATCACCATAATTCTTCCCTATGATTGTGACTGTGCTGAGTGGCTGATGGAGAATCCAGACCAGAGAGGTTGGTGATGACATTTTAAAATGGGAAAGGACATTTTCTTTCTTTAACCTTTCAGATGTTATGATAAGTGCAGAAACATACCTAGGGAATCACTTGACAGTTCGTAGGCGTAGTACAGTTCAAGTTGGAAGTTTACATAAACTGAGGCTTAAGTCATTAAAACTCTTCTTTTAACCACTCCACAGACCTCATGTTTACAAACTATAGCTTTGGAAAAACAGGTTCGACATCTGCCTTGTGCATGACACAAGCAATTTTTTAAGCAATAGATTACAGACAGATTATTTAGCTAATAATTCATTATATCATAATTCCAGTGGGTGTGAAGTTTACATGTAAAAAGTTGACTGTGCCTTTAAACTCCTTGGAAAATTCCAGAAATTTATGCCATGGCTTTCAAAGCTTCTGCTAGATTCGGTGACATCATTTGAGTCAATTGCTGTTGTGAGTCAATTGCACCTGGGGTTGCTTTTTAAGACCTACCTTCAAGTTCACTGCCTCTTCAATTGGCACCATATAAAAATCAAATGAAATGGGCTAAGGTCTGCAAGAAAGAGTTTTTATCTAATTCATCCTTGGGCGTAATTTCCAAATGCTTGAAGGTACCTCATTCGTCTTTACTAAGGGAACACGCTGCGGTCATTGCCTTTCTGACCAGTATACCTGTTGTGTCGTTGAGATGAACATAGTTTAGTGCCAAAAGTTCAAAGCAATGCCAGAACAACAGCAAAGGACCTTGTGAAGATGCTGAGGAAAAGGGGTTCAAAAGTACCGACGTCCACATGGGAATGAGTTCGATATCGACATGTCCTGAGGTGAGGAAGAAGATGCTCTGAAACTGCAATAAAAGTCAGGATACAATTTGCCACTGCACATGGGGACACAGACCTGTCTCTTTTGAGAAATGTCCTCTGATCTGATGAAACAGAAATTTAACTGCTTAGCCATGATGATCATCATTATGTTTGGAGGGGAAAGGGGGAGGCTTGTGAGCTGAAGAACACCCTCCCAGCAGCGAAGCCCTGGGGCAGCAGAATCATGAGATGGGGGTGCTTAACTGCCGGAGCCCGGCCGAAGGGATCTGTTGCACCTTACAAAGGCATCATAAGCAAGGAAAATTATTGGGTCATACGGGAAAACTACGCAGATGTATTGAAACAACATCCAAGACATCAGCCTGGAAGTTAATGACTGATCCTTTATTGTTTAATGGCACTTTCAGCCATCTCATGTCAACATGCAATTAATTCATGCCAGTGCGCAATTTAGAGTGTCCATTAGCCTGACATGTATGGCTTTGGGAAGAAATCCATGCAAACACAGGGAGAACATGCAAACTGCACACAAAAAGGCCCCAGGCCAGATTCAAACCCACAACAGTCCTGCTGTAAGGCGATAGTGCTATCCACTGCGTCACTGCACCGCCCCTGGACATTAATGCACAATGGCCTAAGAACAAAGCCAAGGTAACGGAGGGGTCAGTTTGTGGGCACAACTGAAAAAGCATGTGAGAGCAAGAAGGCCTACAAATGTGACCCAGTTTCACCAGTCCCGTCAGGTGGAATGGGCCAAAATTCTGGCAACTTATATTGAGAAGCTTGTGAAAGGCTTTCCAAAATATATGAACCAAGTAGACAATCAAAAGGCAATGCTACCAAATATAAACTAAGTGTATGTAAACTTCTGGCCCATTGGGAATGTGATGACAGAAATATAAGGTGAAATAAATTATTTTTTGAACTATTATTCTGCCACTTCACATTCTTCAAACAAAGAAGTGATCCTGACTGACTTTAGATTGATTCAGACTAAATGTCAGGAATGGTGTAAAAACTGAGTTTAAATGTATTTGGCTGAGGTGTATGGAAACACCTGATTTCAGCTGCAGTTCGGTGTCCCAAAAGAAGAAAAAAAGTTTCTTGCCAACAGTTGCCTGCTTTGCATGGTTTGCACATAACAAACCCTCCAGACTTTGAAACCTGAGGTCCGCAAAAGCTGAGTGTTGGTGATTTTTCATAGACTGTCATTCAACCAGTACTGTCAAATTCAGACATTCGTTACCTACTGAAGGACTTGCCCACAAACTTTTGAGTTGCAAAATTACTGCCACAGAAGTACACTACACTGTGACCACTAGAATGCCAGAGCAAGTCAAGTATCCTGACATTCCATCGAGTGACCTTTTATGTGGTCGTGTAAGTCATCAGGGTTGGACATTATGCTGTTGAAGACTAAAACTCATTTTCAGTGGGCTTATGTGACAGACGTACATGGATTATGTACTATACATACACAGAGAAGGTCATGCCAATTTGGACAGCCACCCCTTTCCATTGCTTTCCCTCCCTCAAAAAGACCTCCCTCACCTGTTACATCACTCAGAGGAACTCTGATTAGAGGGAGGAATTGCAAGCATTTCACTTTGAACTACAAAACTCAAAACCAGTGAAGTTGGCACGTTGTGTAAATCGTAAATAAAAACTGAATACATTGATTTGCAAATCCTTTTCAACCTATATTCAATTGAATACACTGCAAAGACAAGTTACTTAATGTTCGAATTAACAAAGGTAAACTTTGTAATTTTTTGCAAATATTAGCTTATTTGGAATTTGATGCCTGCAGCATGTTTCAAAAAAGCTGGCACAAGTGGCAAAGAAGACTGAGAGAGTTGAGGAAAGCTCATCAAACACTTTTTTGGACTATCCCACAGGTGAACGGGCTAACTGGGAACAGGTGGGTGCCATGATTGGGTATAAAAGCAACTTCCCTGAAATGCTCAATCATTCACAAACAAGGATGGGGCGAGGGTCACCACATAGTGAACAAATGCGTGAGCTGATTGTCGAACAGTTTAAAAACAACATTCCTCAATGAGCTATTGCAAGAAATTCAGGGATTTCATCATCTACTGTCCGTAACATCGTCAAAAGGTTCAGAGAATCTGGAGAAATCACTGCACGTAAGCGACAAGGCCGAAAACCAACATTGAATGCCCGTGACCTTCGATCCCTCAGGCGGTACTGCATCAAAAACCGACATCAGTGTGTAAAGGACATCACCACATGGGCTCAGGAACACTTCAGAAAACCACTGTCTGTAACTACAGTTCGTCGCTACATCTGCAAGTGCAAGTTAAAACTCTACAATGCAAAGCGAAAGCCATTTATCAACAGCACCCAGAAACGCCGCCGGCTTCGCTGGGCCCAAGCTCATCTAAGATGGACTGGTGCAAAGTGGAAAAGTGTTCTGTGGTCTGACGAGTTCACATTTCAAATTGTTTTTGGAAACTGTGGACGTTGTGTCCTCCGGACCAAAGAGGAAAAGAACCATCCGGACTGTTATAGGCGCAAAGCTCAAAAGTCAGCATCTGTGTTGGTATGGGGGTGTATTAGTGCCCAAGGCATGGGCAACTTACACATATGTGAAGGCACCATTAATGCTGAAAGGTACATACAGGTTTTGGAGCAACATATGTTGCCATCCAAGCAACGTGTTTTTCATGGACACCCCTGCTTATTTCAGCAAGACAATGCCAAGCCACATTCTGCACGTGTTACAACAGCATGGCTCCGTAGTAAAAGAGTACGGGTACTAGACTGGCCTGCCTGTAGTCCAGACCTGTCTCCCATTGAAAATGTGTGGCGCATTATGAAGCGTAAAATACGACAACGGAGACCCCGGACTGTTGAACAACTTAAGCTGTACATCAAGGCAGAATGTGAAAGAGTTCCACCTGAAAAGCTTCAAAAATTGGTCTCCTCAGTTCCCAAACGTTTACTGAGTGGCATTAAAAGGAAAGGCAATGTAACACAGAGGTAAAAAGGCCCCTGTGCCAACTTTTTTGCAATGTGTTGCTGCCTTTAAATTCTAAGTTAATGATTATTTGCAAAAAAAAAAACTTTCTCAGTTTGAACATTAAACATCTTGTGTTTGCAGTGTATTCAATTGAATATAAGTTGAAAAGGATTTGCAAATCATTGTATTCTGTTTTTATCTACGATTTACATAACGTGCCAACTTCACTGGTTTTGGGTTTTGTATAAAGCAACCTTCACAGAGAAGGGTAGAGGCAACAATACAGTTCTTGCTGACTTTGAGAGGTGAATTTAGGACATACATGGTGATATGGATGGTGACGTGATGAATCTGTAGCTTATCGGGTTGTTTTGGGTTGCTCCAGCCAGATCTTTCTGGACCTTCTCACCCGCAACCGACCACAGGAGGGTCTTGTACCCCGTCAGTAGCCAGGTAGTTAATCGCGGGCTGCCGTTGTAACAATTCTCGGTCGAATGAAAAATACAGTCGTCGTTATTCCCCTGAGCTTTGGTATTGAAAAACACCAGCTTGTTGAATGATTATTCCCTCTTACCAATCAGTGGTCTGCAGCACATTGACCTCAGGTTTCTGTATCGTATCGAGATGCTATCTGTACACTGCACAGATCTATCTGTACAGATCTGTACTCTTACGGAGCTGTGTAGACATTCACAGATCTTTGCATGCATTTGCAGATTGTCTTCACTTGCAAATCTGAATACAGACATACAGATTTTTTTACGCTCACACAAATCTGATTACGCACACATATCTGAACATGCGCACACACAGATTTGAACAGGCACACTCAGATCTGAACACACGCACACACAGATCTGAACACACGCACACACAGATCTGAACACACACACACACACAGATCTGAATATGCACACACAGATCTGGATATGCGCACACAGATCTGATTACACACGCACAGATCTGATTTCGCGCTCACAAATGATACAGCACGCACACACAGATCTGACTACACACACAGACACACACACACACACACACATACACAATGACTGAGATACTCATTTGCAAATCGTATTGCTCCAATAGTACCCCATAGTATCGGGTCAACTCGCTTGGAACTTCGTCTGAAGAGGATCTAAAAAAAGAAGAAGGAAAAAAAAAGAGATACCAGGTACGATCGGCTATGGAAATGCACTGAAAATCAAGTACAGTTCAATTGAGTAGTCCTTTAAAATGTGTTGGAAAAGCACCATTACTTCGTCTACTCTATTGTTGTCTTTATGGTGATGGACTCGTAGTACTCGATATGTCCACTGGAGGGAGTCCATGCTGTAGTAACGGAAGCATGCAGACGTCTTCTCGCGTTCAAAGCAGGTTGTAAGGGCAAGCCTCTTTACTAAACATTTCCTCTCTGGACTTTTAGTTTGACTGTGGTTGCCCATGTTGAGATACAGCTTGTGCCAGGCAGGCACCGTTGGATGTACATAGGGACTGCTGAGCCAGTACTGCGCGGAGATCCTTATCGGAAGTCAACGGCAGTTTCAGGGTGTCAATAAAATGGGAAACATGTCTTATGTACCTTGAACTCTTGAGATGTATGCGAAAATAATAATAATTCCATCAGTACTGAGGAGCCCGAAGCCTGGTGAAGTCCGCGCGTAGATAAATAAATATAGAGCTGTAAGCATTCTTTCTCAGAAAACTTCCCAGCCACTCGTATAATTTGATTCTCGACTGCTTATTCTGGGGTCGCTGAGGTGGTGCTGTGGGTTTCTGCTCTTGCCAGATTCAGATGCTACCAGGGGCCTTTCTGTGCGGAGTTTGCGTGCTCTCCCTATGTTTACGTGGGTTTCCTTTCGGGTACTCCAGTTTCCTACCAAAGGCATGGTGACTCTACATTGCTTTTATGTGTCGATGTGGGTGAATGTTGAGTTGAGAAGATTTCAAACAATGGCACAATATGGTCTCAAAAAAGTGCCCATAAACATAAATAAATGTACCTATTATGGCCACCAGATGTCACCATTGCACACGTATTGCGTAGCATAGTAAATGCCTTGGTCGTCAGCGCTCAAGAATGGATGATACTGCATAAAAGTCTTTATGCATCTAATAGGTTATAGATTACGTGTAGACCAAAATAATTGTCAAGTGACTGCTGCAAAGTCATGTTTACCATTTGCATACTATTTTGTCAGCTTGCAGTGGTTGAGGATATTGCAACTAACCTCATGGTACTCCCGGCTACGGTGAATTGCTCTAAAAATGAATCGTTGGATTTCAAGAAGACTACGCAGATAGCAAGCTCCTCCGTTACGGATCTGCCCCGGCGAGCCGGCTCAGCTGGAGCCGGGGCAGATCCGGAGCGGAGGTGCTTGCTATCTGGAGGGTGAAAATGTTGCGTCAGTCTGGACCGTGCTCGCGGCTATTCATTTTGAAAGGGCAACGGTTAATGCGCTGAAAAAGTGGTGACTTAATTTTGAGGTCAACTGGCCGTAGCCATGGCAACTCGGTCACTCCGAACGAACCAAACCATAAGCAAAAAACGAGAACAATTTATCGCCATGCCCCTCGTGTTTATTTATGGAATTAAGCTTTATTTTCTGCGATCTTAAACCAAAAATATGCTCATTATTAAAGAACAGAATTCATTCTTCACTATATCTTTATAACCATTGTCAAGGAAGTGAGTGTTGACCCCAGCGAAAATGACGTTGCACTTTTTCAGCCCATTGGGATACTTCGAAGTACTCCGCCTACCAATGGTGTAATATGCAGTCACACACAATGTCAATGAATATGTGACTTGTCACGCAAAAAAGTGTACTATCTAACCAAAACATGGATTTTGAGATTTTTACTATAATTGACTAGCAATCAGTAATACTGAAGTGCAGAAGAGAGTAAATCGCACCAACAGCTGCTTCTTTTGATCTGGAATTAATTTGAATCTGACCTTTGAACTTTGCTTATCCATTTAAGCCAATGGGTGCATCTCAAAGCATAGGCTGCATCCTTCAAAGGCTTCATTTTTAGGGGTTGTCACTTACTTCTAATCGCCAAACTAACGGTTAGGAATCAGGTTAAATTTTAGGTTAGAGTTAGGTTTGGGGCTGGGTTTAGGGTTAGGGGTTAGAGTTAAGGTTAGGGTTTGGGAATCCAGAAACGACTGACTTAAACCAAAGCTGTTTAATGGAGATGAAATGACGTCATATCACTTTGGCGGATGGAATTAAGTGCCGACCCTTAAAAATGCAGCCTTTGAAGTAAGCAGCCTAGGCTTTGAGATGCACCCCATATCTCAAGAACTATTTCCTAGAGGATAGTATCCTTTTCGCGTGACAGGTCACAGTGGATTCACCTGACTTGGAATAATTACTTGATAAGTTCAATGCACAATTAAAAAAAAACTGCTGCAACATTTAATAATTCTATTAAGTAATTAACTAACTATCATTAAGTGTAAATATCAACCTACCTATATGTTTTTTTCAACCGTCCATCTTAAGATGTACTGCTATATGTAAATATGCAGATGTACAGAGGTAACTGGCAGTGAGCTGGAGTCTTTGTGCGATTGTAAGTTGTCGGGTAAGTCGATGGTGAGGTGGGATTTCCTGTTATGCTGTAAGTATATTACTTCTAGAAAGTGGCTTTTTCTGTGGTAAAAGAGCAAGTTGGCTTGACCAGTGAAAACAATCATAACGGTTTAATTCAGAACAAATTTATAATATTGCGATGTTGGTTTGTGCAACTATTTGCAAAAATAAGCAACCAAACAAGTATTTGTGATGCAAGAATTTATTGTTCTAATTCTATAAATAAATGTTTATTTATAAAATATGTACAACAGTTGATGACACGATCAGGCTGGCACAAGATTGACAGCCCCATAATGATGAAACAAAAATAATGAAACAAAAATAAAATCACAAACTTCCCCAAAACCAATCAAAACATCACCGCAGTCCACTCAGTTAAGCTTGTGGTCCTGCTAAGTTCTCTTGATGTTTCAACACCAAGAGTGCAGGTTCACCAATTCTACACAGAGCACTGAAGTAGAGAGGACAGGAGATGCTCCAATCATGCCTAACAGCTGCAAAAATGTCAAGGGCCAGCACTGGATATTTATTAGACCTTGCCTCTTGTAAATTGGACGTCTCCGCTGCTGAATTTTCCCTGTTCCCTGTGTTTGTGGCTCGATCCAAGGGTGGAAAAGCAGGAATCTTAAAGACTATTAAGTAGATTCCAATTGAGGCTTAGGTCTGCTTTTGTGCTGATAACGGTCTTCATCGCTGTCTCGTGAAAGAGGAGGCCTTCTCTTCCCATCTAGCTAAAACGCTCTGTGCTAATGCTGCTCTGTGTCCAGAATGAAGAATTGATACAGTCTTAAAAAGACTGTATTTAAAGGGGGATGGGTGTCAGTGGGAGGATTCAGCAATATCACAGTAGAACAGCTCAGCCTGATGTCCTGCATGCACAACACGCAAGACAGCAAACCTGTGGAAGATGTATTTGAGCTGCAGTGGCGTTGCTTCTCATGACATCACACAATGACCAAGTTTTTAAGAAGAATTCATTTGTTTTATAGACAATACTGCTCCACTGGTGACTTTGTCCCTATGTGCTAATAGAAAGCCAGACCTTTGGTGAGCTGTAACATCAACAAGGTTCAGGGTACGGTGGTGTCATAATATTTGAGAGATGGGATGCCATAGGTCATGAAAATATCAGCACTTCATTTCAAAATTAAATCAATATATATTCGTATTTAAAGAATGTATATCCATTGAATCATAGAAATTTAAGTGTCTCTGCAACAGTTCATAAAATAGCGAAGCGGGTGGGAACTTGGAGAGTCGAGTGAAGGTGGAGACAGTGGGACATCTCTATGCAGGAGAAACTGAGGAGACCTCTGTCTTGCTCGTAGATACAGAAGAGGACTCATCATCGCCCATTGGGTTCTTCCCACAGAAGAGAGTTGTCAGCATGCAGTTACGGAACTGCAAAGAAAGAGAAAGACCTTAAAATATCTGCGAAACGAGCTCATAATGCAACCTTCAAACCTCCATCCAGGGAAATGATAACCCTACATAACACATTGATTGTATTGACTCAAAGTAAAGTAAGGAATAACCTAGGGTTATAAAAGCTGAGAAGAATCTCTTGGAGGTATAACTGCATGAAAGTCAAGTTTACCTGCTTGTTTAGCAGCACATAGATGATGGGGTTAAACACGGCTGATGTCTTAGAGAAGAAAGCTGGTACAGCCATACTCTGAGGAGTAAATGCGACTCCCTTGTTCAGGAAGATGTAGCCAGCATAGCTAGCATAGGGTGTCCAGGCTACCAAGAAACCGACCACCATCAAGATGACCATACGTGTCACTTCCTTCTCTGCCTTCTGGGTGGAGGCGGAGTCCTGCTGCTGCGCCGCGGCCTGACGAGGCAGAGGGTAGAAGAGAGAAAGTTACTACTGTCTAACATAAGAGTGAACCATCTGCAGATAGAAATGGTGATGTTACCTACATTACTTACAGATTATGTCGCCAATATTTGCTGGACTAGAAGTCACAGTACATGTGCAATGGCTACACATCCTGTGAGTGAACTTTTTGCTTTCAGTTGTCTCTACAAAAACAATGTGATTCTTACCGCTTTGACTGTGCAAACCAGGCTGCCGTATGTGAAGAAAATGAGGAATACTGGGATGAAGAAGTGGACAACGAACATGTATATCACATAGGACTCGTTGTTGTAGTCTGGGTTGAGAGTGTAGTAGTCTGGTCCGCAGGAGCACTGCAAGCCCTCAGGCATGTACCTGTGTTGAAGGAGAGAAAAGACCCGGGGCAACATTTATAAACGGTGCGTGGGCGCAAAAAAGATGCGTACGTCACTAATGTCAATAATTTCCAAGTCCATCCTGATGAAATAAATAAAAATCCCATGCAGTTTATTTTACCCGTAGGTTTATTAATTGGGTTATTTTCTGCAACGTCATTTTTATTTATTTATTGTTTTATCCGGACGTATGATTTAGTTATGAAATGCACACAAATTTTTCTAAATAAGACCCCAGGTCTCTTTGTGAAGGCGAATATCAAAACATCTCGGAATATGTGTAACTACTAAGACCGAATGGGCTGCTGATTTAGCTTTAGGTGCCTTGACTTACCGGGACCAGCCGAAGAGAGGTGGGGCAGCACATGAAAAGGCCATTATCCAGGTGAAAACGATGCCAGCGATAGCATGAGTGGAACTGAATTTGAAGCTGCCCATGGGTTTGCAGACAACTATGTATCTCTCAACGGCCAGGACCACCAGGGACCAGAGAGCCACTTCTCCTGTGTGAGGGAAGAGCGGTGATCAAGAATGTATGGCAGAGATTGAGTGACATTTAAGCTCCTAATGGGTCTCAGCACTGTTTTGTCACTATTAATATTTGGTGGGAAAACTCTTTGTATGTCAACTGTCAGTGACATAATTTTTTAGTATCAGTATTAAGTATCCAGTCACAAACTGAAGGTATTTCAGGTTCATGCAAGCAAAGATGCTTCATCCCAGTTTTAACTCCATTGCTGTAATCTTACATCCAGCAGTAAGATGCAAAAATACTACAATGTAATTTTACATGCAACTCAGCACAAGAATGACTCGTTTGCTTGGTAGACCCAGTTCTATTCTCCGGAGTGAACTAGGTGGTAGAATGTCTTACCTCCAAGAGTTGCCATGAATCCTTCAATGGCACAACCCATGGGGCCAAAGACGAAGTAGCCGTTAATGGCTGTGTAGAAGGTAATTGTGAACCCAAAGCACACCATGATCAAGCCAGCCAAAGCCAAATTGACGAGGATGAAGTTGAGAGGTTGTCGGAGCTTCTTGTGCTGGGCAGTTACCACCAGCGTCAGGCCATTGATGGGAAATCCAAAGCAGATGAGGCAGAACATGTAGGCGGCCGTGAAGTTGTACTGCCATGGAGCACCGAGGTAGTACTGTGGGTATTCAAATGGGCTTCTCACCAACCCCGTCCGGTTGGACATGGGGATGTAGAAGTTTTTACCCTCAGTGCCGTTCATCTTTACTTGTGTGGGCTCTTGAGAAAGGATGGGAGAGGATCGATGGAGGGGAGGAGAGAAGTCAGGTCTCCTCTGGCTGTCAGCTCCACTGGTATACAAGTCCTGTACTGTCCAGGTACCTGGAGTGTGGTTTTATACTCTTCTAAGAAGTCTCACGGGGGATTACACTGGAGGGGGAGGTGGGAGGGAATTGTCATCAGGAAGTGGATTGAAATGAACTGATGGGTTTAAGTTTTGCTATAATCAGCCATTTGGCCTGCACTTTTGTCTTTACAGCTTCTGACTTTGCCTTCCAAGGGCTGTCATCGAGGTCTTTAAGGTTTAGAGAGCGAAAGGAAGTAAGACCTTGAAAAGGCAGCAGCTGCCAGTTTCTTGGTCGGCATCTCGACCACATTCTCAAATGTTGTCCTCATGACCTTGTCATGATATCGTCCAACTCACAAAGTGCAGAATGACTTAGATGGATATGAGTACACTTCCTCTGGTGATTCTGATGAAACGAATGATGCACATAATTTAAAATTATATAGATGTATATAACTATCAAATTTGATGCAGTTAAACGGTACAAAGAAGTTTTCCTTTTTGCAGGCCAAAATTGGTGTGTTGTCAGTTTCTGCAAAGTGTGTGGAATTTTCTGGAGACTTCTTCAAGGTTCTTTATTTTTTCAGCATGTTCCTGGGGTCCTGCAGTTTGCAAACTCTTAAGTGGTGTGTGTTTGTGTCTTTGTAAGTTTTGACATGAATGATTCTGTGACTTTTATTTTTCATGTTTTCCCATTTAAGTAAATTGTTAAGAGTTATTTGCTAAGTAATATTATAATTTTAGGTCTTTTATTTTATTTTTTAAAACAGGGTTTGGAGTGGACACAATGCTTTTTGTGCAAATATGCCATTTCAGTAACTGATACCGACGCACTGCACGCAGAGATAAGCTGTGCAGTCTCTAAGCATTTGGACAGTAACTTGTACTCAAGAGGGCGGTAAGTTGATCACATGATCTGAGCATAAGTATCCACTAATTAAGGCTCACGGAGTCTGCGTCACCCTCATCTGTTCATGGCCAGTGTGCAACAGAACAGATCTTAAAAGCACACATTATGTCCTGAAACTTAATGATCTGCCCCGTACATGCATGCAAATTTGGAATGTGGCTACAAAATGCAGACTCTACACTTGCACTTTTTTCATGGTTTCAATAACATCCTCAGACTCAGTGCTTTTTTTCTGGACTGCTTCATATTTGAATAATTTCAGTGGTCATTTTATAATAAACCCTAAGACGTAATTAATTGACCCAGCTCCCAGCAATGATACACTGGGTCCACACAGTCTGAAATTGTGCTGCGGCTCAAACTCGGGACGGAAGCAAATGGAATGTAGCATTTTGGTAATGGAGGCTCATCCAGAATGTTTGCAAAGTGAAAGTTGGACCTGATTCCCATTCAATGCTTTTTAATGCAATGCACATACAGGCTATGATTGCGTACTGACCAAATTGAACAAATATAGCTTCTTGCCTTTATTTGTGTGGAGGAAAATAATTCTTGTTTTGTGTTCTACCTTTGATTTTTGTTCTAGGAGTTTTGTTCTAAGCTGCACCCACATCCATTCTCATAGACTAACAAGAGGCATGTTAATGCTGTAGAGACTTTTTGTTTCTTTAATGTTGAGTTCTCATGTGGTCTACATTATGCTTTAATTAGTTTAAAGGAGGAAAAACCTTAATATGGCCAAATGACCTAAAGGAAAATAAGTTTTTGTCCCGTGTCTCCCTACCCTGAACACAGCCGAACTGTTTATCCCACCACAAAGTGACCTGCTCCCATGGAAGATGCCACGGCACGCGATTCCTCCGCCTTGCGGGATGAATAGCCCTGACGTCTTTAACACTGTGCAGTTACACCACCAATTTACACACTTTCTATGCCATCAGAGGATCACAGAGTCAGGGAACAATTAAGTTTGTACTGCTATGTGTCTGGTTGACCAGAGGTGGCTGCAACAGAGTAACAAACTAACAAATTTTAACCGGGTTAATCCCCGTTATCCCCAGCGAGGCTGCGCCAATTGTTGCCTTCGATCACTGCCGGTAATGACATGTCTGGGATTCAAACACCGGACTGCAAGGCTCACACACTATTAAGGTCATGAATAGTTTTGGCTGTGCAAACCCAGGGCTAAATAATAATAATGAAGTACTCAAAAATCTTATTAATTACTGTGGCACCAATTCTTGGGCAAATATCATGATCTTCAAATCTGTGTTTCGAATCCAAATTCAGTCCAGGTTTTCTTTCATCCCAGGTAAGTAAATGAATATTTAGTGCCCCTGATTGGCCAGACTGTCTGTACACCTGACTCCCAGGTAAAGGGAGGGTGGAAAACCAGCAGGTCTTGGCCCTCAAGGACCGTGATTTGAGGACCATGGCATAGTTATATTGGAATGACAGTTGGTTTACATCCAATAGCCA
Source organism: Gymnothorax reevesii (assembly GCA_029721435.1). Lineage (NCBI taxonomy): Eukaryota > Metazoa > Chordata > Actinopteri > Anguilliformes > Muraenidae > Gymnothorax > Gymnothorax reevesii. The sequence continues at coordinate 4,219,878 of CM056585.1, read as the reverse complement.
AAATGGTGAGTGAATTCAGATAACATGGTGCAAGAGTTTGGCTACGGCTAACATCCTGATCAACCATGAAGACCACTGTGGAGCATAGTCAAAGAATACTGTCAATGCTGGAGTAATGTTTCCTTTCATCTGCTGGTCAAAACAAGAACAGCTTCCAGGATGTATGCAAGTATACATGCAGTAAGCATCATAATTCATTGGTTTATAACAGTTTTTTATTTTGGTTTTGTTTTCTTGTACTTTGAGTTTAAACAGATAAAATGACAGATGTTGAAGTGCCGACTGTCAGCTTTCATTGTTGACATTTTCATTGAAATCAGATGAACTGGTTCAGTAATGGAGGCACCTTTTGTGCACAGTCCCTTCCTTTTATGGGAACATAATAATATCTGGGACATTTTACTATAACTTGCAAGTGAGGAATAATTTTAAATAGTTGGTCACATGTTCTCTGGTTGCAACGACTGCTTGATCTCAACACCCTGGCAACACCAGACGCTGGGTATCTTCCCTGGTGATGTTCTGATGAGCCTGTACTGCAGCGTCTTCAGGTCCTGCTGCACTAGGGGACCTGTGCCCACTGCCTCCTCTACAGCAGGTAAACTGCAAGTGCATTTGAATTCACATCCAGTAAGTGACTTGGACAAAATAACCAAAATAACAAAAAATGTTTTATGTCCAAGGAATCATGGTGCTCACTGTATAAAGGTGCTGTCATTTTTAGAAGATTGTTTTTTGATATAAAAAAATGCCCTCAAATCAAATGATCTGCTCTTAAATTGCATTATCACTGTATCTTTTCAAACTAAAAGTCCTACAGTCTACAACAAAATAAAAACAAGAGCCATCTGGCAATGGCGGATCCCCCCGGCTGTAGGTTGTGTAACCTACAGGCTGTGTGGACAGACAGACGGACCGAAACCCCCAAAAGGCACAACTAGACCATAAGGAGAAGCTCCATACCAGATTTGGTGTTTGTAAGTGGTATAGTTTTCGAGTTCTGGTCCAGAAACGATTTTATTACAGACGGACGGACGGACACACTGATCGCTATATCCCCCCATATTATATGCTGGGGGGATAATGAGTCTGTTTCTAGATAAGTATAGTACTCTATGTATGTAGCTATGAATGAACCATAAACACAAATGTTTTATCTCGTGGTACGAACAATTGATAAGCACCAAGAATGAAATGATGATGTAAGAGTTCATGCCATTTCTTGAAACGTTTGTTTGATTGCAGGTCATACTGCTTAAGGTGATGCAATGAGTTATTTTACACCTGAAACTGAATTTTCAAGGATATCATGGATTCGTCTTGAAAGCTGCCGCAGGAGATCCTGCTCGTCGGCACAATAACTGAAACATTCTTTGTGTGAATCATGTGAAACCTCTTGTATTCATTCCTGCTGCATAGAGGATGGAACCCTTTGTTTTGTGTGACCTTACAACCTTTCCTGTAGCGCCACCACCAGGTTGCACTTTACACTTCCTCATGCAATAACTCCAACAGTTTTGATGGGAATCATGTCAAACGTCTTGTGATCACCTCTGTTGCATAGAGAAGCGCTGTTATTGATGTTGGTCGCCATATGACCTTTACTGCAGCACCGCCATCAGGCCAAACCTTTAATTTTTTAATATTGCAATAACTCAAGCAGCTTCAATGAGAATCGTGTCAAGTCTGCTTCCAACATTCCTGGTGCATAGAGGAAGAACTATTTTGATTTTAATGGCTCTCTTACTTTTCATGTATCATCAGGTGAAGCTTCATTTCCAAATGCAATAAGTAAAACTGTTTTAATCATATAAATTTTGCTGTGAATGAATTGGTGCACAGAAGAGGAATCCTACTGCTCTGGTAACACAATGACCTCCCCTGTAGCGCCACCCTTTGGCCAAATGTAACTTACAGAACTGCAATGAGCCAAACAGTACTTTTGGGCAGCTCTTTTGGGAATCAGGTAAAATTAGCTATGAACATTCATGTAGCCTTAAGTAGTTCCCTGCTAATTTTCTGGGCTACATAGCCCTTCCTGTAGCACCATCACTTGGCCAAACTATGGATTTTTCATATAGGGAGAATGTTATTGTTCTGGGGATATACCCTGCTGTTGTCCACCATACCGACAGCGTTTGTCTGGTTCAGTTTCAATGCCTTTTTCATATGGATGATATGTGTCTTTGACAAATAAATGAAATGCTAATTAAACATGCATCTTCTCTTTATTTTATTCATGTTTTTGTGATATTTTATTTTAATCTAAGGATTTCAACTTATTCAGTGTGACATATACAATAATATGTAGTAAACAGGTGTGTTTTTGGGACAAACAGTGATGGCTACAGTACCAATTAAATAATTGTGCTGAAGCAGATAGCAGTGATTGCTGCTGATGGTTTGTCATGCTGAAGGTAATAGCAGTTCACTGCAGTAGTCTAAGATGGCGGTTCTCAAACTTGGTCCTGGAGTACCCCGTGTATAATGCCAGCATTCGTTCTTGCCCCAATTGCAATCAAATTATTTAGAGAAGCCATTCATTTTTCTTAACTATGCACCTATTCAGGTGGAAAACTCTTTATCACAATATGTCAGAAATTACTATGTATGACCTTAGTTTGAAATTACAAGGACACAAATGATCCCCGACTCATCAAACCCAGGTTGATTTGAATATGTGGGCAACAAAGTGGTGAAGGCCTGGACAGATGAGCTCCAATCCTCTCTCTGGTAAATTATGAACAGTTACCTAATTTGGCATTTACCGCAGTGCATGGTGGGATTGAATGGGGGTCATTGGTGCATGCAGTGAAGGCAGAATATGTCGGTGTTGTTTGCTACAAATAGGATAGGAAGCGAACGAACTTCAGTTCAGGTGTCCTGTGAGGGATTGATATAACCCTGGCTTTATCAAAGATATGCCTTTTGCAAACCGAGATGATCATAAGTTTGTGTTCATTTACTGATCTGGATTTGCATTATACAATTACACTGGCTTAGGCACCAAGGCCCCCATTCTATCCCATTATTGATTGCAGACAACAGAGTACTATGTCATCATTACAAAGGTCTATTAATTCAAAGAAAAAGCAAATGATAATGAGGCAAACCGGGGTAGTGTTTATGTTTAAGGTAGGAAATTATAAATGACAACCAAATTAAGAGCCTGTTCACCGAAATCATTTGTGTTACCTCTTTTGACTACATGTATGTAAATGTTTATCACAAAGCCATAATCACAGTATGAAGCTTGGGAATTGTATCTGTATTCTTTAACAGGATAACTCAAAAAAGTTTTGAGTGGTTTGGCATGAAATTTGGTTGGATGGTAGGTGGTAGTCCGAGGATGATTTGATTCAACTTTGGATGCAATTTCTGGAACACATTCTGGATTCAAGATCAGGAAGAAGTTAAAATATACTGGAATAGAATGATTGTTCCTTATTTAATGATCAGATTTTCAGAAAATTTCAGCATTGAATAGAATCTACACTAATGCAGATTTGATTATATACTGAGTACAAATGAAAACGCACCACTCACGAAATCTGGAATAGCTCCATGGATTGATATGTGAAGTATATACGTATGATGCATTTGAGATATCATTCAATTTCATTCACGATAATGTTAATGCGCGAGAGAGGTTTAACTGGTGTAGGGGTCAAACAGGAAAGTCAATAACAGGTGTGACCGCCATTTGCATTGACACATGCGGTGCATCGTTGTCGCACGGAGTTGATCAGTCTCTGGATAGTGTTCTGAGGGATAGAATTCCACTCCTGAACAAGGGCAACCTTAAGTTCTCGTATGTTGTCCATCTGGCATCGACGTGAAAGACGTCGTCCAATTTCATCCCATAAGTGCTCGATAGGGGAGAGGTCAGGTGACAGAGCTGGCCACTGAAGCACGGGGAGGTTCTGCTGTGCAAGGTACTGCATGGACACCCTTGCAGTGTGTGCCCTAGCGTTGTCCTGTTGGAACGTGTGGATATCGTGGTGTTGGTTGAAGAACGGCACAACATGGTTCTGCAGCACCTGGTCCCGGTAGTAGACGCCGTTCACCCTTCCTCTGCAGATATGGAGAGGGGTTCTGTGACGGTAGCTTATTCCACCCCACACCATAATGCTGCCACCACCCTAACGGTCCGTTTGAACGACACAATCGGCATTATAACGTTCACCATGTCTCCGCCAAACACGTATATGGCCATCTGCGTTCCTTAAGTGAAATCGTGACTCGTCAGAAAAGATGACACCGTGCCATTGTCGTAGTCGCCAATTCTGGTGCCTGTTTGCCCACTGTAGACGCTGGTTTCGGTGACGAAGTTAATTTGAACTTAAATATTGACTTTTTTCAAGTGATGCGTTTTCATTTGTACTCAGTATAGTTGTTGGTAATCTGGATAATATTCTTGTGGATCCAGAATCAATAATGCTGACATATTGATGTGGTGGTGGTATGTATTCTACCGATGTGCCCTTCTAGTTACATTTGGGTACCAATCACTGATGATGATAAAGAAGTATATCACTGACCATTGTTGATACCTCAAGTGAGACCAACACCTCCTAACGCATCATTACATTCGTGGCACATCAACTTCACCTCGAAGGTCAGAAGCCCCCTTTACTGATTTTCAGACTCATCCTTTATGCAGAAATGACTCCAAATTTCTGGGAGGTGGCCCCTTATTGGATTCATCAATTAATTTCTTTGTTTAAGTAGTCTGTTCCAAAGTATAAAATCTCAGCATTTGTTCCCGATGTCTAATAAGCTGTACTCCACCCAAGTTGTAGACCACAGGCTATATTAAAAGCTCATTTTTAATGAAACATCCTAAGGTGCAGTCTTTAACTGTACATTCAAAATGTCACAGATTATTAGTATTTAATTTCACTGCATATATGCATCTAGTGTTCGTGGAGTTAACAAGTGACAAATAACTACAGCCAGAATGATTTTTGAAGTACATTGCAAAAAAAAAAAAAAATCTGTCTTGACAAGTGTAGCTGTCTTATTATGAAACTTCAAATAATATTTCTTTTTCACTCTCAATTTGAAAATATATTTGGCATTATTGTGTGCTTGGCGAGTGAAATATTCTGTTGAGTTCTGTGGGTCTGTGTGTCTGGTTAGTCTATTTTAGGTTTTTATTACAAAACCCAAAACCAGTGAAGTTGGCACGCTATGTAAATCGTAGATAAAAACAGAATACAATGATTTGCAAATCCTTTTCAACTTATATTGTAACCCTTCGCCGTCTCCAGTCCCCAGTGTGCCGGCCGCCTTCGCCGCCTTCCGAGTCAACGTTCCTGTCGTCCTGTTTGCCCCCCGCCTGATGTTCTCCCTGACCCTTCTCCCGGCCAGCTGTGCCTTCCGAGTTAGCCATCTGCCAGCTGTGCCCACTGTTCTGTCTTGTGCCTCAGACCCTGCTTCCGAGTGTTCCCTAGGCCCTGCTTCCGAGTGTTCCCTAGGCCCTGCTTCCGAGTGTTCCCTAGACCCTGCTTCCGAGTGTTCCCTAGACCCTGCTTTTGAGTGTTCCCTAGACCCTGCTTCCGAGTGTTCCCTAGCTGCCCCTTCCGAGTCTGCCCCCTTGTGTTTAGTTTCTGGACTCCTGAGTTCTCCCTCCTTCAGTGCTGTAGCGCGGTGTTTCCGTTGGCCGGTGGGCCCCGTTTTCCCCCATCTGGTTCCCTGTTTATTTAATAAATTATTATTTTGGATCCCCGCATCTGGCGTCTCTCCCCTTTTATCTTCCAGTTCCGTGTTTTCCGAGTTTCCCCAGTGTTTTCCTTCTAATCCCGAACATGTTCTTATCCTGCTGGAAAAACTTTCAAATTGCATCAACTTTAAACAAGTCACATTGTCACCTCATTGGTGAGGTTTCCCAGGCAAAATAATAGAAGTTAGATAAAGCGAATTTGAGACTAAAAGACCGTTTTTGGTGAAATTTTGAACAATAATTCAGGGCATTATTGACAAAGGGCCATGAGCCAACATATCCTGAAGAGAGCACCAGATGGTACATCCAGTCCAGACCATGCAGCTGCAATTGTGTCAAACAGTCCTCTGCAAGAAATATTTGTCCTGGGAAATAAGTTTGTCCGGTAATTTCAAATGTTTTTTTGTTCTGTTAAATAGCTTGTTAAATAGCTGTTAGGTTGACAAGACATTTTTCAAATAATTCTGGAAATGAGTCAAACTAGTCATCACTTATTGGCATTACCTTTGTAAAAAGTAACAAAAAGTCTAGTTAAGACTAGACTTTATTACATTTTTACGTAAGAAAAGGTTTTGTCTGTCTTATTATTACTATTTTATTTTTCTATTTGTTTGTTTTTTTTATATAGTGAAAAGGAAAGAGTGAAGCTGACTTAGTCAGGAATGATATCCAACCACAGACATATTTTTTCATGTAAAGAAAATTAATGAATGGAGTAGCCAGTGAGGTGAAATAATTTGAATCATTCAAATATTTGCTTATGAGAAGAGAATTAAGATTCTTAATTAAGATTAACTTTAAATGTTTTTTTTTTTTTTTTTTGCATGGCGGGGAGCAGCCTGCATATATAGCCCAATATGAAGTCGTGTTCAGTACTAAAGCAGAAAGGCAATGATTTCAATTCAATGTGGAGATTAATGCACAGAATGATTATGCAGTGAAACAAACTTAAAATGCAGTATATCACAAAATTTTCATATTTACATATTTTTTATAACCAGATTCCTACGATAGGTAAGATTCTTTTGCAATTACGGCTTAAAGCCTTCGAAGTTAAGGGCATTTTTTGCGGTTTCTTCAGATATTTTGTTCGCCCTTTAATATCTAGCTGCCATAAGAATTTAATAATCAATGAATACCTTAATTTAATTGCTGAAATTAAGGGTCAATTTTGGTGTGATTAATGCGTGTGGAGTAAATTTATTTATATTTATTAATTACTTTCGAACAAGGCTTCTTGGGTTTCTTCCTTTTGGAAACCTGAGCAGAATTGTAGGGCACCGGCGTGTCTCTGAGGATGCAGTGGACGTCTTAGCCACTGGTCGGCGCATTAGAGGAGGCTGGTGACCTGGCTTAAACCCGCTACAAGCAAGGGCCGCATCTAACCCTTTAACTTCCTGCTAGACCGTTTGCTTTTCCACTGCTATTTATCTTAGTCAGTTAAATGGTCGTAAAAAATATGTTGATCGGCGCTGCCTCACCATTCTAACACTGATGTCACAATCATTGCGGGTTACTAAGAGCACTGCCGTTTCGGATCGCCGACATCATCATTTGAAGAAGCATTGTAAAGAAATATACACACTTCTCAGGGTCAAGGAATGTATTCCGCAGGCACAAGTGCGCAGAGCACAAACACAATGCTTCATTAAGATATGACTGTTGACTGTGCTTTTATTCCAACAAAATAATGAATGTAGACCTACACTTTCTAAAAACATTTATTTCAGCAGAGGCGCACGTGCGAGAAGCCAGGGCGCAGTAAGATTAGCCGGGAACGCTCCCAAGGAAACTATGCACATCCAATTACTGGCGCTAATAGTCACTAATGAGATGTAGGCAAAGCGCCGGAGTTTGGACCCTGTAATCCACAATCTTGCGAAATTGGATTCACACCTTCACCTTCATACCAAACGGTAGACCTCCTTTAGAGCAAAGGAAAGGAGGCTCGTTAGTGACGGCACGTGACGCCGTCTCCTCAAATTTGCTTTCAGTTTTCTGCCACGTTGGTCAGCAGCGTCCATCAGTTCCCACGCACCGAGGTCAGAAAAAACCGCCGATCAGCGAGCCTATAGCGGATTCAGTCATTTTCCATTCAAAAACGCATAAGCGTGCATCAATGGCTCTGTGCATTTTTAACCCCCTAAACTCAATTTTTTTCACATACGCTTTTCTTTAAGTAGGTTGAAGGTCAGAAAAATTGTTTTTTTTCTTACTGTAGGATAAGGTCACATATATTTTCTGTCTGCATGTTGCAGCTCTTTACTGAAGCTACATCATACTTATACTGAGTGAAAAATTCAAACCCAGGACGCCATGTTAATATGGGCGCAAGATTACATCAAACGGAAAATATCTAGACTTCATACATCATTTTATATACATTTTCCCGAAATTCAGCGGTACATATACGGGATCATTGGAAAACTCAGGATCTCCGGTAAAATGTAAAACACGGCTGAAATCGCACAGGTTTGAACACAGCTCCTGCATTTTATGGACCCATACATGGGTTTGTCAGTTTTATGGGGTTAAACTGAACTCTAACAAAGAAAGCAACAAACAATAACATCAAAAATGAATGCAAGTGAATGGTGTGAAAGTAAAATTTCAAAGAAAACAATCTTCAACAAAAAAAGTTTTTATAAGGGTTTTATTAATGATACTTAAAGGAGCTGTGTCACAATTTCCATGCATGCTCAAAACTTTGAATGATGTAAATTCACTTGAGGGGAAGCTGAAATCTTCCATCCTTGCATATCCATCACTGTATTGTACAACCCCAATTCCAAAATAGTTGGGACAAAGTGTGAATTGTGAATAAAATCAAAATGCAATGACTTTCAGATCACATGAGCCAATATGTTATTTACGATAGAACATAGGCAACATTTCAAATGTTGAAACATTTTGCATTTTTATCCACAAAATGAGCTCATTTCAAAATTTCTGGCTAAAACAGGACTCAAAAAAGTTGGGACACAGGCAACAAAGGGCTGAAAATGCAATTAATACACTGCCTGGCCAAAAAAAAAAGTCGCACACTCAAATATTTAGTTGGAACCCCTGTAGTTTTGATTACATATTGAGCACATCCCAATAACTTTTAATTTTTTTAAGCTCAGGACTTTATGGTGGAAAATTGGTTTGTGAGAATGACTCCTCATCCTTGGTTTTGTCATTCATGGTTTTCTTTGCTAAATACAGGCCAATAACTTGCCCGTTTTGAAATACTGAAACATCTTTTCCACCATCAGGGGATGTGTCTTCCAACATGATTTTTTAAGAAATGAGTAGGGACGCGCTTCATCAGTCAGAGTTAAAATGATTATTGCCAGCTGAAACATATTAATAACCACAATAATGATCCAATTATAGAATTTGTTCATTAATTTCCAAATGAAAAATTTGGCCAGGCAGTGTATATAAGAGTGTATATAATCAGCTGAAAGAACATTTAGCAAGTAATTAAGTTATCTGCCATCAGGTGTGTAACATGATTGGCTATAAAAGGGATGTATTAGAGGGGCTGAGTCTCTCAGAAGTAAAGATGGCCAGAGGCTCTCCAACCTGTGAAGGCTTGTGTAAAAGAAATTGTGGAATACTTTCAAATCAATGTTCCTCAACGCCAAATTGCAAAGGCTTTGAAAGTCTCATCATCGACAGAGCATAACATCATCAAAAGATCCAGAAAAACTGAAAAAATCTCTGTGCGTAAGGGACAAGGCCATAGACCTTTGCGGGATGCCCGTGATCTTCGGGCCCTCAGACACCACTGCATCACTCACCGGCATGATTCTGTCATTGACATTATTGAATGGGCACAGGAATACTTCAAGAAACCACTGTCTGTAAACACAGCCCTCCGTGCCATCCACAGATGCCGCCTAAAACTCTATCATGCAAAAAGGAAGCCATTGTTAAGCATGATCCAGAAGCGCCGCTATGTTCTGTGGGCCAAGGCTCATTTAAAATAAACTGTAGCAAAGTGTCCTGTGGTCAGAAAAGTCCAAATTTGACATTCTTGTTGGAAATCATGGGCGTTATGTCCTCCGGGCTAAAGAGGAGATAGACCACCCCACTTGTTATCAGCGTTCAGCTCAAAATCCAGCATCTCTGATGGTATGGGGATGCATTAGTGCATATGGTGTGGGACACTTGCATGTTTTATAAAGCACCATGAATGCTGAAAGGTATATAAAGGTTTTAGAGCAGCATATGCTCCCCTCCAAATGACATCTATACCAGTGAAGGCCTAGTGTATTTCAGCAGGACAATGCAAAACCACATACTGCAGCTATTACAACAGCATGACTTCATGGTATATATAGTATATAGTATACTATATAGTATTTCTATAGAAGAGTCCATGTGCTGAACTGGCCTGCCTGCAGTCCTGATCTTTCACCAATTGGGAACATTTTGGTGCATAATTAAACAAAAAGTCTGTCAAAGGAGACCCAAAATTCTCCAGCAGCTGGAAGCCAGGATGTGGAATCAAATTCCAATGGCTAAACTCAAGAAACTTGTCTCCTCAATGCCCAGACGCCTCCACTCTGTGTTTAGAAGGTGAGGGGATGCTCCACCATGGTAAACAAGCCCTTGTCCCAACTTTTTTGAGACCTTTAGCGACCATCAAATTTGAAATGAGCTCATTTTGTGGATAAAATTGAAAATTTCTCAGTTTCAACATTTGCTTTGTTATCTCTGTTCTATTGTGAATAAAATACTGACTGGTGTGAAAGTCATTGCGTTTTGATTTTATTCACAATTTACACTTTGTCCCAACTATTTCATAATTGGGGTCGTATTTATATAGTTTATATTTCATATATTTCTGTATTTTAGTTTTATATGTTTATATATTTTAGTTACTCAGGAATTATGCTTTTTATATTAATACATTTTTTATGGAAATTTGAGGATTCATTGCACTACTTTAGCGCTTTAGCCCAGGGATATGAACGATGTAAACTGGCTCTCCAACCAAAAAAAATCATAGAAGAAAAAGATGATATTTTTCTTCTTCTATGACTGCTGCCGATGGTGACCAACTCACATTCGTCATATCCTTTGGCTGAAGTGCTTAAATGACTATGAATCCTTGAATTTCCATAAGAAACTCCTTAATATAAAAAGCATGATGCCTTAGTGACTAAAATATATAAATAAAATACAAAACAAAGACAGATAGGCAAGGATGGAATCAGATTACCACTTGCGGCGAAGCATTTCTTAGACCGTACGTCCAGCGCATGTGCTGTAATCGTGACACAGCACCTTTCAGATCTTATAAGATATTTTTGCACATGTAGCTTTATTTTATTTGCTCTTCTCACAGGCTTTGAATTTTTGTCTTCAAGGACAAAAAAGTTATGGGAACAGGATTTGTCAGTGAAGCAGAAATCTACATCCAGTTGAGGTAAAATCCCTAAATTATGAGAGATTTTCATGAAAACATTTGACCTTAGAGAAGGTTATTGAAATCTGTTAGAGAGTTATTAAGCAGCAATGTCTATATGGCAATTGTCATAACTGGGCAAAACCGTCTCTATGATTATGAAATTTGGCCTCAAGAGAAAGATCTTTTCCAGGCTCTAAAATGTCATCAACAAATGACTCAACTATAGGAGTATCAAGGGCGGGGTTTGAATTCAATTCTGGCTTTCATATCACTCATAATAGCAGCTAATCTGAGGAAATAAGTTCTAGCACTAATTGCGCTCCAATTTTCTCGTACCATATGAAATACATTTTTTCAGGCCAGAGAATTGATTGCAACTAATAGACCATTTCAGTCATGTATATTTGTTGTCATGATCAAATCAAACCCTAAAATAACCACTTCAGCATTCCCCGTTCTCGGATAATGATGACTGAGCCGGACGTGTCGCTGACATTAGCCTTCACCTCAGTCATGGGAACATAATCCAGCCTCAGCCACAGGGTGTGTTTGCCCCGGCACGGATTCCAGCCTTCTTTAAGCGCTGCAGAAACAACAAAAAAAGGACATAAATAATATCTTGATCTTAACATTCATTTTTAGCCTGATATTGAGACATAAAATCTGATTTATTTTTTGATAAGCACTTGATAAAATATCGCTAGTGAGGATGGACAGTTCAAGATCATTTTAAAATTGACCAAATGCAGTGAGAAAATGTACATTTTCAGCAGAGCAGTCACTTAACATTTGTTAAAATTTCACACTTGAGATTACGAAATAAAATTTAAGGTCTCGTTACAAGGCGGCAGTGGCAGCCAAAGATCTACTGCTGTACGAATGACTCAAAGCGACAATCACGGATGCCCACTGCAAAATGCCCCCCCCCCAAAAAAAGTCATTCTCAGCAGGCCCTTTCGTCCTTTTAGCAAAATAAGACATGTAAATTTTGACAACAAGGTCTGAAATTTTGACTTGTTTCAAGACCTGCTAATTGGGAAGGGTCATTTCCAATATCAAAACTGATGGGTAACTGAAGATATACTAATGCTCTGTACTGACACTGCAGACCTGTTCAGTGTCCTACTTTCAGCACAGTGCAGTTTTGTGTTTTCCTAATGCTTGGAATATCACACAACACACCTCTAAAACTATCAAGAAAGGGAATTCCGTGCAAAAACCTTTGCCCTGTATTTAGACCTTTCAGCTCTAAATCAAAAGAATCTGCATTTGAATTGAGCTGATTTGATGCATTTCAAGATTTTTCTGTAGGATAGGAAAACATCTACACATTAAGTCATTTGAATCAAGCCTGCATCTTGTACTTAGAAGGAGAAAAAAAAAGATCTCATGATGACCCAAAAAATAACTAGTCAGAACAGCCATTTTACTGCAGTGGACAAAGTCCCGTGCACCGTGTGTGCATGCTGGAAGGTTACACCCGTTGGCCTAATGACACCTCACCCAATGAGAAGTGGGGAGAGCCCTCAAATTGAGAGCAGCTGGTTAAATTGACGTGTTGAGGCTGAATCCTTAATTGGATTGCCTTAGCAGCTTTGCTGTCCGCCAGCGCTGGCCGGTGATTGGATGCAGGGTTAATGGGGGCGGGAGGGGGTCAAGGAAAAGATCAAGAAGTCCAGGATGTGAGCGCAACCCTTTGGATTAACTGATTGGAGTCAACAACTAAATTTGGGACTCAGGATCCTTGAGAAGTGCTTATCGCCCTGATGAGGTCATCGTCAGACGGAACTCAAACAGGAAATAGGATAGGCACCTCTTGTTAAATGTAAAGCACTTATGGTTTACACATTTCATGGCATGCATACATGCATATACAGTGCAGTTCTCATGCATTTGGGCAGTAACACAGTTGTATTTTGACCCAGGACTCCAGCATTTAGAATACAAGAAAATGCACATGACATGAGGTTAGGTCAGGTTAAATTAGTAGGTGTTTACATCCGAATCATGTGATCCACATAGGATTTGAAGCCTTTTTACACAATTTCACTGTGTAATACTTGCTGACTGGAACTTTTAAAACAGCAAATGCGGACAGTGAAGTGCAGTGCAAAGCAGTACCACAGAGACGGAGCCAGTCAGTCAGCCAACATATCCCAGAGACAACAGTGTGCAGGAGACAGCAGACTGCAGGAAGGGTGCACATTATCTTTCATTTCAATTAAAAAAGACCAGAACATTTTTCAAGACCAGGAAATAATCTGTCTTTTTTTCAACCCCATTTATAAAAAATTTGTGATGATAAAGAAAATGCAAATAAAAAAGGAAACGATACTTTGTGCACCATCTTTGACCCATATTACACTGAAAATAGCGCAAGACAAGATTTAATTTCTCTTCCCTAATACACACATTCTTTCATGACACTTGCACTTTTTTAAAACTTTTTGCTATAGTTTGTTGTATGTACCTATAAAGTATTTGATGAAAAAAAATTTGTGATTCACTGATCTGTTTCACGAACCGCAAATCAAGTAAAAAGTGCCCAACTTTGACAGCTTTTATATCAAAATCATGAAGTGTTTTCAAATGACAACTTTTACTTGATGCATTCACATATATAATGGGACAAGGTGTTTACCACCCGGTTGCATTACCCCACGTTATAGGGGAAGTGAGGGGCACCAATTGTTCCCATTTTGAAAAATCCCCCCCCCCAACTGAAATTCCAAAAACAATGCAGTTGATACGTCAAAACATTTTAAATGCTGTGCTGTTTTCAATTTAATGCAAGTCAAATATGACTAAGAAATCACTGCTTATTTGATTACAATGATAAATAACAAAGTATTTTGTGATTTCTGACTTTTAATTATCTAAATATTTTCTAAATGCACTTAAAATTGTTTGCAAAAAAACTAATATATGATTTATAATCTTAAAAATTAAGTTGCCTTATGCAGCCACAAAAAAAGACATTCAATATACATCTGTTCATTTATAAGTATATATTCATAAATTCAGATTTAAAAAATCTGAATGAAGTTCACACAAACAGGCAGTTGGAAAAATCAATATAAACAGTCTTGGTAAACCAGGTCAGCATTATAATAAGTTTAATATTATAAAACATTACGGAGGGGATGGAGTGCCTTTCTTCTCAGAGATATTCCCTTATTCGGTGTTTTGATGGTGGTGATAGTGAGCGCTGTCTAACACATTGTTCCAAAATCTCCAATATTAGCTCACTTGTTTTGAGATCTGGAGACTGTGAAAGCAGATCATAATTTTCATACTCATAAAACCACTCAGTAACCTTTGGTGCCCAGGGGGGTTTGGGCCATTATTATCCTGGGAGAGACCACTCCCATCATGGTACGAATGCTTATTCGAATAATATAAAGGTGATGACACAGAATATCTCTGCGTTGATTGGAAGTGACCCTTCTGCCCAAAAGGGGACAAATGGTCCCAAAACGTCCCATGAAAATGAACAGAAGCACCTGCATTTATTCATCTTTGCCCTTGGATTTATTCAGGTTATTTACTTTGATCTGTCACCCATTGGCAGAGGTGGACAATCCAGCTCCAGAAAGTAAAAGTCCGTCCCAGTATTTTGCTGCAACTGCTTGGATCTCAGAATTGCAGCAACTCTTCAGCCCAGAGGTTGAACTAATTAGGAAAATCAGCTGCCTGAGCTCAAGCTCATTTACTTCCTGACCCGTGGAATGTCCACCTCTGCCCATTGGGGTATTTGAATAGGATATAAAATGAGCAATCAATGACATCAAAGTACCACGCCACAGTGCTTTCTCACCCCCTGCATCAGCTGTGTAAAAGCATATATTAAGTGCCACTTTATTAATTTCTTACTTCTGACCTCATTTAGCTGTCCCACACTGACCTACTTTGCAAAGTACTGCATCTTATCTTCTGCTGCTCCTAATCCCTTAGTCTGTAAACAAGATGGCAGAAAAAAATAATTAATACAAGGCTAAACGTATGCCTGGCAAGCAATGGTCCGATCAGTTCCCATATCACATTGGATTAACTGACATAACGTTATAACCTGACGCTGTTTATGAGGAAAATACAGTGATATATCAGATGATGCTCAATCTTTGTGAGGCTCTGGTTAAGGCCTTCTCCCTTGATACTGTGCAGTGTGTGGGGTAATAATATCACAGACTAAAGCAGCTTGGAAGCCAGGCTAAGGTAAGGGAAGGTGCTTAAGGGCTCATCTTCAGCCAGTAATGTGGTTCAGTCTCGTAGGCAGAGCTAACAAGTCATTAAACCTCTGACGTTTCAGTATTTAAGTTTTTTTTTTTTTCAAAAGTAGTGTTCTGGAACTTTCAAATGACAGCAATGATTGTTGCATCTGCCGCAGAATGCTCAGTTTGGAACATTCCAATCACATACTTGAAAGGCCCACTTCGCAGAAATTAAAGTTGAAAAATTAAATAATTGTGCTGAGGTGATGGGCAGTTATGTCCACAAAAACATCTAAACATCTTATCATTTATATTATGCAAATTATATAGCACATAATGTAAAACTATAAGAAGTTTAATATATTTGGTGATTAACACTTAGTTTTTCCATTAAAAATAAAGAATGCCATCTTGATTGGCATTCCAGTCAAATCTTATTTAATAATCCCTGAGTTTGCCCAAGTCCATTCAGTAAATATATATCAGGGAAACCAATATTTTAGACGGTAAAAATGAATTTTTAAGTAGGCTGAAAAAGGCATAAAAATGTGTTAATACACTTCATTAACACGAAACACTCTAATAAAATAGTTGCTCCAATAATTTGGTTATCAATATCAATTTTAAAACAACACAAGACAAAGAACATTTTTCCATTGATCTAATGCCCTTAACTTTAATTTTCCAAGCCAACTTATATATGTGTCATCGAGGAATGTCAGATTTTTTTTTTAGTTACCAGTTTTCCTGGCCAGTATTTTCTCTGGTTAAAAACACTGATGAACTGTATGGTCATGATCCCTGATACAACCCGCTTAAATGAACAGTGTGTAGAATTTAGATTGATATTTTGGCAGAAATGGAAAATAACATTCTTTTAAAAAAATAACATAACTTTTTTTAGTGTATAATCACGTGAAAACAATAATCTTTGATTTTCATTTCGCTTAGAATAAGCCCTTTAAACCTACATGTGAGCGGGTCCACCTCGGTAGAAAATGCCATGTTGCGCCCCCAATTTTTCGACAGTAACCCAGAATAGGAAAAAAGTAAATGAATAAAGCACTGAAACAAGAGAGCGCCTTTCACATTTTCGCAAGTTTTGCGGCCACCGTAGGTTTTCTGAGAAAAGGAATGGTCAGTTGCTTGCAATCTATAATCTGACCACTAGACGGCTCAAAAACTTACACATTGGTCCTTTAAATCTGTCACTAGTGGAACACAGCAAAGGATGGCCTCCAGCACGTCACACACCAGCACAAATACAGCTCTTTCTCATCCACAATACATTATGTGAAACTGGCAAAGGAGCTAGACCCTTTATCATCATGAAATCACAAAGAAGAAAAGGATTATTTAGTCCTCATTTGCACACTGTACACTGAACAAAAATATAAATGCCCCATTTCAAATATTGATGCCACAGGGAATTAACAACTCTAAGTGAGCACATGCTGACTTTTTCTCGTACAATAGGAATATTACTTTTGATTTGAATACTATTTTTTAATCCATCTCCCTGTCAGTGAGCATTTGCTCAGTGATGCGGTGATTTCACTCAGTACATGGGTGTGGCATTTCCAGCCAGTGATCAGATTGAATGAGCAGCACCCAGACACTCCTTATACTGGGGAAAATAAAAGGCCAACCCAAACTGTCAAATTTTGTCAAAAGTCATCATGCCTCAGATGTCTCAGGTCATGCAGGAACGTGCCCTTGGCATGCTGGATGCAGGGATGCCCACCAGAGTGGTCGCAGTGCAGCTGAATGTTAACTTTTGGACGATAGGCCATTTGAGAGTTCGTTTCTGACCGGTGGCAGTACTACAAATCGACCTCATCCACATCGGCCATGTGTGACCACACCGGCACAAGATCACTACATCTGGCTCCTCCACTTGCGGGATCGGCTTAGATCAGCGACCACACATAGCAGATGAGACCGTTGGTCTGCACAACAGACGCATCACACCACAGACAGTCTGTAACCGCCTTCGAGAAGCCAACTTGCGCGCTCAGCATCCTCACCGTAGTCTGGATCTCATCGCTGTCCGGCGTCAGAACCGACTCGCTCGGGCAAACGCACACATTCGATGGCCCTTGACACGCTGGAGAAAAGTACTATTCACTGAGGAATCCCAGTTCCAGTTTTTTGTTAGTAAAAACTCAAAAATTTGACATGGGGCGTTTATATTTTTTTTCAGTGCAATTGAAAACCATGGAGTCCTAGAATGAGTTGGAACTTCTATAACTCGGTCCAGGGAGAGAACTGTGTACGCTGATATATGGCAATGTGTTATGTAATAAGATTTTTAAATGTAATATTACTGGCTCACTTATGATTTAATTGTAAATTTATGGCTGCACTGTGTGTAGAACACTGTTTCTGGACTCCAAAACATTAATGACAAGATTTCTGTTCCAAGCATGAAAGCAGAAATTAATCAAATATTATTGTGTAACTTAAGCCGTTGTATATCTTTTTGTGTCACAGTATCGACCATAAATACTTTATGCCTTGATTCCTTGCTGAGAAAATGTACACATTCTCAAACCAAATCGACCTTGAATAGAAATTTTGTCGAACCACTGTTTATTTTGATTTTTTCCACTCCTGGACGATACCGGAAGTTAAATGTTCTGTTTCCACGTTTTAGTATGTCCTCCTGAATCATGAACAACATAGTAGATCCGTTGAATTGGATAATAAAGGGAACGAAAAATAATGTCTGACCGGTATATGTTCGCCTACTGTCGGAGTAATCGCTTGGTAAACCTTTCTCAGGAAATAATTGATGCAATGAATTCAGAGGAGCCTCTGGTTCAAAAGGAAGACAAGACTGAAGTAAGTTCCATAGAGCTAGGAGTTAGTTCGCTAAAATGGCAAGAAAATTGCTCAAGATGTTGCCAAAATAACGTACCCCAACTCCTGTCAACATGAACTTTTTAACGGTATGTTTTGCTAGAAGAATGTTTAACAAGCCAGAATAGGCTTGGTGCGCAATCTAACGTGCTATCAGCTTATCAGTCGCGTTTGATTGGAAACGGGTTTCCTAGCTATTGCTGTAACTTAACGTTAATTGCCTCAGTTTTATGCGAACTGTGACGTTAGTCAGGAAGTTGCGCTTTACGTTCACATTGGATGTTTTGTGGATGTACTATGCTGGATACACGTGTTTGTCTCTGGAATGGAAATTGTGATATTGAGGAATTTCGAGTGCGACGCCCCGCCCCCCACTGCGTTAAAGACCAAATAAGCCTGCGCGATAACCTTGCAAGACAAATTATTCAGTGAGCCAACTGGTTAACCAAAAACAACTGCTTTACCTTATGTCTTTATGTCCAACTGTCCTTATGACCGCAGGTGTGTGCAACTGACATAAAACGCTCTTATAATGCTTCAGGGATGGATAATTGTATATTAAAAATTATATATATATATAGAGGCTATTATTACGTCGGCTCTACTTGACTTCAGCGTTGTAAAGTCCATTCAGTTAATATATATCAGGGAAACCAATATTTTAGACGGTAAAAATGAATTTTTAAGTAGGCTGAAAAAGGCATAAAAATGTGTTAATACACTTCATTAACACGAAACACTCTAATAAAATAGTTGCTCCAATAATTTGGATATCAATATCAATTTTAAAACAACACAAGACAAAGAACATTTTTCCATTGATCTAATGCCCTTAACTTTAATTTTCCAAGCCAACTTATATATGTGTAATCTAGAATGTCAGATTTTTTTTTTTAGTTACCAGTTTTCCTGACCAGTATTTTCTCTGGTTAAAAACACTGATGAACTGTATGGTCATGATCCCTGATACAACCCGCTTAAATGAACAGTGTGTAGAATTTAGATTGATATTTTGGCAGAAATGGAAAATAACATTCATAACTTTTTTTTAGTGTATAATCATGTGAAAACAATAATCTTTGATTTTCATTTCGCTTAGAATAAGCCCTTTAAACCTACATGGAAGCGGGTCCACCTCGGTAGAAAATGCCATGTTGCGCCCCCATTTTTTCGACAGTAACCCAGAATAGGAAAAAAGTAAATGAATAAAGCACTGAAACAAGAGAGCGCCTTTCACGTTTTCGCAAGTTTTGCAGCCACCGTAGGTTTTCTGAGAAAAGGAATGGTCAGTTGCTTGCAATCTATAATCTGACCACTAGATGGCTCAAAAACTTACACATTGGTCCTTTAAATCTGTCATGTTCTGTGTTAGTTGAGTAGAGACGGGAAACGGCTTCTACTGGCTCCATTGATTTCAGTGGGAGGTGCGACGGTAATTCAAAGTAGCTGACGTGTAACTGTGATGCTTTTTCGGCATCAACGAGATGGATGGGAATAAACATTTAATCTGAATCTTTTTTGTGCTACTCAAGGAAAAGAATAATTCACTTAAGTATTATTATTTCAGTGCAAAGAAATTATATATTTTTAATCTGTGAAAACACCAAATTATTATAGTCAATGGAGTCATTGCTTTCATTGTGGAAATTTGTTTCTTGGGGCCAGGGGCTTATTATCCTACAATACCCCCGGATACCACCGGAACTTGCCAGTTTTTAGGGCACCCTGTTCCTAGTGAGCTACAATCCTGTGCATTTTTACACCTACCCTTATTCAGCACGCTTGATTTGACTTTTAGCAGCACATCAAGATCTCTAACTGGGAAATGAGGTGTGCTTGCTTTTGTTGGAGATGTAACCTTGGGGATGGTAGCTCTCTAGGAACAGGGATGGCGACCACTGTTTTCGGGTAATGCAGCGGTAGAAAATCCTGGGGTCAGAAAGGTAGAGACTAGCCTTGTTTTTACTCCACCGGTGAATTCAGCCAGGTGAATTTAGTTCTATCAGTTGGTTAAAATATTGTTTTAACCCGTGTCCTGCCTCTTGGCAAATCCTCCTCACGTACTGGCATGCAGGGTATGGAAGCCCAAAGTGGACAATATTCAAATGAAAATGTAATCCCACTATTGCACTATAATTTTCCACTTATGAATGAGTTATTTGAGACAATATTAAATTGAAAATGCATTAATCCAATTATCACTTTCATTTTCACATACACATATAGGAAATCTATGATTATATTTAAATGATAATGAAAAGCTGTTTGACATTTCATTTTCAAAGTCATGCTCCTCAATACAGTGGACAGTATTCAAATGCAATAAGCAAAACATCATCCCCAGCCTATTGGATTTATATTTACATGTCATCATGCTCTTTTAGGGTCAACATGATAATGAAAATGCTGTTTTCTAATCACTTGGAAATAATAATGATGACAACATTTCAATTTCAAAGACTTATCCTGCAATACATGGGACAATATTCAAACGCAGTAAGGGAAACAGCGCTTCCCAGTCCATTGTATTTTCAAATACATGTCGCCACGCTCTTTTTGGGACAGAATGAAAATTAAAATGCAATCTGTCAGCGTCTCATCAAGGCGGGTCTTCTGCTAAGACTTCACTCATTAGGGGCGCGAACGAAAACCATGTTCCTCATTTGCATACCAACCAATCAGCTTCTGGGAGCGCTTGTACGTACGAAGGCTTACTGATAATGTCATGATGGCTTGGCTGCTATGTATTGTGTGCCATCGCGCAGTAGACTAAGTTGCGCTTTGGATGAAGCCACCTCGGCAGCTAGTATGCTAGCTAACGTTAACTAAGGAAAATATTTGTAAATGATCATCACATAAAAGCAATATGATTTGATTTTTGCCCCAACTTTATTAACTGAGCTAGCTGTAATATGCATGAACTTATCTGAGGCTTCAAATGAATCAAATCATATTGCTTTTATGTGATGACCATTTACAAATATTTTCATTCGTTAACGTTAGCTAGCATATTAGCTGCCGAGGTGGCTACATCCAAAGCGCAACTTATTCTACAGCACAATGGCACACAATACATGGCAGCCTACTACAAGCGCTACCCAGAAGCTGATTGTTTGTATGCAAATAAGGAACATGGTTTTTGTTCGCACTCAGTCCTTGCAATCGTTCGGAAACAGTTTGCTCATTAAATGCCTTGTTTGGTTCAAATAGTTTCTTTGTACTTGTCAGCGTCCCTTTGATTCTCAAATATTCTTTACAAAAAATGGCAAAATTTGTATAACGGCATTATCACAGCTGTTCCTCAAGCTCCCGTTTGTTTTGTATTGCTTCTCAGCAGCGGCGCACATCTACTACGTCATACTGTGGCTTAACGTGGATTGGTCGGTGATGAGTGTGACGAGAAGAACCATCGTCCAATCAGCAGCCACAGACTTTTTTGAAGGTTCTTCCTCTGAAAACTTGTTTGAACGTATCTTTCCCAGATGGACTTGTGAAATATTTCTGAGGCGGATAAATGGGACAGTCCGTCTGGCGTGTCAGGTTACCTACAGCCTGAAAGTGGCAAAATCAATAAATGCAAAGTAAAATCAAGTTTTAAAAATCATTTTGACTACATGGTATGTCATAATGAAACTAAAAGATACTTTCGGGGACAGGACAGAGGGCAACGAATTTGCTTGCGAAACAAAGAACATTGTATTTTTGTTCAGAAATAATAAGCGTTTCCCGTAATAATAAAATGGAAAAACGGTCAAAACAAGGGAATTTATTATGTATTGGAAATTATTTGAAACTGCTTGAAAATATGACGTCACATAATAATCTAACAATTAGCCACACTAAGCGACCTTATTTGGTGAAATCAAACCAAAGTAGGCCTATTCCCGAACAGATGAAAACTTTGTATTTCTTGCTGGCTCCATCGCACGCAATGATACACTCGCACACCGTACAAAATCGCAAACCGCACTGACAAACTTAAACTACTGACAACAACCCACGAGCTGCAGAAGAGAAATGGGACATTTTAGAGTCGAATCACTCGCCGAAAGTGAACCCCCCCCTCGAAGCAGCATCTCAAATGAGGCTGTTAAGGTTGACGTCATTTCGCCGAGACGATACAAGCCTGGACACAGAGCTCCGTTAGGAAGTGCTTCACATTTTTGATACACGCTCTGAAGCCTTGGTATCGATGGTAACATCACTTTAGTACAGCACTGCTGTGAATGAGATTTGGCAGCTGTTGGCAGGGTATTGAACCCTCTTCAGCCCAATTTATTATTTTGAGATTTGAAAAATCTTTCATTCATGGAGAATAGTTCTCATACGGTAGTGGCTGCTGGTAGAACTAACATTGTATTTTTGCAATACTGAGCTCGAAGGCTAACTTTATCAAACCATTTCCCATGTGGTCTTCATATTTTATAATCAGTCATCAACTGATTTATTGTTGCAAATTTGCAACATGAGCCTGGAGAGGGTTAAACCCGTTGTGTCCGCCAGTGGACACGGAGCTGCAGATTTGTGCACGCAGTTACAATATTCTATCACGAGATTATCCCGGATTAGTTATTGAAATTTCACAAGCAAGCCGGGTTCGAACACGGTTTATTACATGGACCATAGACTGAATAGAAAGATGAACGCAGCACTCGGGTCTGAAAACTGAGCCCATACGGAAATCTCCAAAATTTACATTCTATTTAAAGCTATTCTTACCTTTCTGGCATGCGGCACCATAGATATGTAGAGAAAGGCTAGATAGCTTACCGGCGATGTGAGCCAATGGGGACTGACGTCGTCACACGGCGGCCATCTTGGGACAGGACCGCTCGTCCAGTCATAACATTTCAACACCTGGTGGATTTCTTTTACATTTTAGTGTGCCATACGCTTATTAGGAGCATTTTAAGATTACAAAAGAGAAGTGAAAAAATTCCAGAATGGTAAGAATAGCTTTAATGGCCAGCAGATGGCGACGTCGGTGGCTGCAGAAAGAAGTTCAGTCCTTTAGAAGTCTATGAGGAAATGACCCTATTTTCCCTCCAGATTTATAATTTAAATAATGATTTTCCACATTATTGTATCTATTGCAAGTTTCTAGTCACCTTTGATATATCCTGATGTTCATTTTCCAAAATTATTGTCCCGAATAGACTAGAATAAAGGATAAAGCCAGTATATGCTTTAGGGGCGTGGCTATCCTCTGGTCCTTGTTTGATATGGTAAGATCCACCCGTAGATCCACCCCTCGCTTCTCCTCGGATAATTCGTTCACGCTGTCGTCCAATAGGAATCACATCCGGTTTCAAAATGACAAAATGGTGCAATTCAAATTGCCAAAATCGAGGCTTCCTCAATGGCATGCTGAAACCAGTGGGTGATGTCAAAGGTGCTTCCTCCATCTTTTAATACGGTCTATGATATGGACGAGTTCATTCCAGTTCCTGGATGGATCAAGCCAACCTTGGTTTGATTTAAAGGGGTCGGCACATCCATACTACAGGGTGGCCCAAACAGTGTCTCTCCTTCCTCTGAGAACTCCAAGGTGGATGAGAAAGTTGGAAATGAGTGGGCAGGATTGACTAATTATCCATTGTATGAATTTGATTGCCACAAAATAATCCCAGTTAAAAACAGTGCATTTCAGGTCACTGTTCAAGAGTAGATATACAGACTTTAAAGCCCTGCTTATTGTGGATTAGCGGGTTGGTCACTGGTGTGCTTTCCCTTTTTTCTGCTCATCGTGCCATTATTGGCGTTGGCTCAGAAAATCTTATCCCCTTTTGAGTTCCGTCCAGTGAAAACCAATTTTCCGTCCAAGTAACATTAGCAACGAGACCGAATTTTTAAATTCACTTTTTTACCAAAATTGCCGCGATCCAGGTCGAAAATGTCCTGTAAACATTTGTTTTTATGTTATAAATGAAATAAACCTCATATATACCATTAATTTATGATTTCATCCTGTTAAGTACAGGGGGACCGGTTGGTCACACTTTCTGTGGAATCTGTCCTCTATATATTGGCGATCGGCAGGACTAGGGTTAATTTACAAATCTGGGCACTAAAACAAAACAATGGAGTGGATTTCTACTTTCTGAAACTGCATTTTCCACTTCAGTGGTTATGCCACTCCCTGGGCCCCTGGTATTCACTGCTGTTTTTCTGTCTTGTTCAGCCCCTCCCACCTGCCCCTAAGGGGTGGAGCCTGCATCATGTGACAGGTGATTTGTTCTCCTGCCCGCCGGACGAGGCCCTGGCGCACTGCATCAGTGAGGACTGCCGCATGGGGGCAGGCATTGCCACCATCTTCAAGAGAAAGTTTGGCGGAGTTTCTGAGCTAAAAGCACAGCGTGAGTCTAAATGCTTTGAGATTTAATGGCTTGGGGTGAGCGGTGGAGGTGTGAGGAAATTCAGTCCGAGTCATTCCATGTCAGGTGGACCAATGGTGGGAACTTTAAAAAAACTGTAAAAATTAAGTGATAGTACATGGTCTTGAACCACCAAATCCGAAATGTTGGCTTCCTAAGTCAAATAATCACGGAGATGTGGCCAGGTGAAAGTAGCATATGAAAACCATATGTAAATTACCTGTTTTTTTTAGATTTTCAGGTGCTGTACACTTATTGTTTAACCCTAGAACACTATTGCTAAAATTAGTAACACCATCACTAACGCCGGGTGATATTTCCCGATATAGTAAAATACCCAATAAAAAGTACTTGTCATCAAAATATGACAATACATGACAAATTAGAGTAGTGTTCTTTTATTTTCAACTGTGCCATGTCTAACAAAATGAAAAAAAGTACCCTGAGGTAAACAAAACACCCATGCCTTCAAAGATGTCAAAGACAATGCTGAAGCTGCCCAGGGACCCATAACACTCAGACAAACGCAACATAATGAAAATCACGTAAACACGTTTGCTCGGGTGAAAATCACCCGGCGATAGTGTTCTAGGGTTAATCAGGGATAGATCACTCCAACTTCACATACTTGGAAAGTTTTTTCTAGATTACAATTTTGAGTCAGAACCATGCTGTCTTACCTCGGTGGTGCTGCCTGGAGGCAAATTTATGAAATTTTCAACTGCGGAATTATGTTGTTAATATCTCAGCAGCATCTTACCTGCTCAGTGCAGTATTGAGAACCTTAAAATCAGTGAAGCTAAGGTTTTAGAATCTGTTATCAATTTAGAACAGAGTTTGAGACAATTGATTTACCCTTTCTAAAGCATTCTGCCCCAAATTTCATATCCCACTGAAAAGTCACAAAATGTATCAATTTTTGCTCCGCATTTTTGAACAGTGGAACAGGGGTTGGTAACTGGTTGGGACCGTTTGGTTAAGGAACTTCTTTTACTCAACCATAACTTACTCTTAACTCCTGCTTGTCTATTTGAGTGCTTATATTTTAATGTTCTCATGAAATCTTGGATTTGACTGATTTCTATGACTTTCTTTACCAAGATTGAATTTTCACTACCTTTTCAAAATTTCTTCTAAATGACCTATACTACTCAAACTTGTCTAATTTGAGTAATGTTTTGTGTATTGGGAAAATGTAATAATTTCAGTTCTACATGGCTTCCTTACAATTATATTTCCTCCCAAAAATGAGCAGAAATGCATTTTTTTGGCTTCATAAGCTAAAAAAAGAGATTGCATTTTTCTGCTTGCTTTAAAATTACCTTCCAAAATTATGTGTCACCCATGATATCTGTCATCTCCCACAGAAAAGATGCCTGGGGAGTGTGCAGTGCTGAAGCGAGGTGAACGATGGGTCTATTACCTGGTAAGGGGGGGGGGTTGAGTTGTCATGAAGCCTGCTGTAATGTGTACACTTTGGGTGAGGGCCACACCGTCCTCTTCCTGGAGCTCTACCGTCCTGTCGGTGTTCAGTCCAACTGTAAGCGAGTATTACTTATTTAACTGCTAGTCTCATTGAGCCAATTGGTTGTTAGAGTAATGAGCCAGTCGGAGATCAAATGCAAGCTGACTGGGTGGTTGATTTCCAGAAATACAGCCAATGGGAAGCCCTGTTGGACTCCACTGGCTAACTTACCTTGTATTTCTTGCTCTTAATGAGTTTGCCCACAATTCAGATTATTTGCCTTGACTGTTCGAGCTCATCTTTGCATGTGATCCATATCTATCAGGTGTGAACGGACTTTTGCTATGAATCGTCTCACACATGCAACCACCAATAAAAGACAAATTTTGTGCAAATGCATACCCACACACTCAGGGCTCTACATAACTTTTTTTCATGGAATTTCATATTTTTGGTGGCCCGGACATAAAATTTGGTGGCCCAAAAAAAATTTAAGGGAAAACATGAACAATTGTTCAAAACTGTATAGTTAGGCTATTTATGCAATTTTACACAAACTTTCTTTGAAGCCATCATCAAATCAATAAATTTAAACCCTTTTTTCAATTTATTTTAACTCACGTCAGCTATAAATAACTATTAGTACCCGTTTACACTTTAAAAACACAGGCACCCCCCCTCCACATACACACGCACACACACCACCACCATCACCACCACCCACCAAAATGCCAACAATGACAATTTAAACAAACAAATGAGAAAAAAGGGAGATGTTTAAATTTAACGACATATATACATTTTATTTACAACATAACAAGACTCAGAGAGTTGTGGGTTCAAAACAAGTGAAGAAGCCTATACTAGGCCTGCAGCAGATATAAACAAAGATATTTGACTTTTGCAGATAAAGCCAAAACAACGACAACAAAAAAGGTGTCGCAGAGAATGAACAAGTTGGGTATGAACAGGTCTGTGTGTGTATCTGTATGTGCCCTTGTGCAGGTCAGTGGTGTGTGTGCATATACTCCCTGATATGGTAAATGGGCTGCATTTATGTAGCGCTTACTAGTCACATGATATGACCATAAAGCGCTTTACAACTTTTTGCCTCACATTCACCCTGATGTCAGAGGACATCACCATGCACATCACCCTGCACATCAGGAGCATTGTGGGGTTCAAGGACACTTCGACTCGTTCTCTGGAAGAGCCGAGGATCGAACCGGGAACCCTCTGATTCCTGGGCCGCCCGCTCTACCTCCTGAGCCATGCCGCCCCCGGAACTGTGCGTCCGTGTTTGGGGGTGTGGGAGGGGATTGGGGTTGTGATGTGTGTGTCTAGATGCTTCACTGGATGCCTGTGTGCATGTGTGAGAGCGTTGTATGAGTGTATGCACTGTGTTCAGACATGTTTGAGTGTAGGCTTCACCTATGTACGTTCACGTGTTTCAGGTGTATCGATGAGTCACAGTACATGCATTGTTATGGTTAGCCACTGCTGCATGCTATCGGTACGGCAGGGCATGCGGCCAAGCCAGGGGAAGCCCGTGACGGTTGCGTACATTCTATGTTCCTTGCGATTGACCTAGCTATCAGACTATACACGCGGCATGCATGCATGCATGCACACTGGATTAGAGCATGTGTTTTAATCAGAATCTTAATGTAAATAAACAAGAGGCGTCGCCAATCGCAAATTAACAAGAGTCAGAAATCGCGCTGCTCGAGCTTCATGAATAAAGGTCATACAGATAAATTGACCTTCATTGTTGATGCGCGTTTTCTGTATTTTCTTTGGTGACCCGATCGGGCCACTAAAATTGATCAATCTTGGAAGTCTGGTGGCCCAAGAGCAAATTTTGGCGGCCCCGGGCCACCGCGTGTATCGAGCCCTGCGCACACTGTAGTGCAACTTCTCTCCACAAAATATATAAATTGGCATATTGATTTACTATATTGGTATTACTATGAACAATTGAGTATTGTATTGCTTAAAATAAACCATGAAAGTTACCCTTTTTTGAAACAATTCAACAGTAAGACATCTCTGCTTTACCCCTGCTCTTTGTATTTACCCCTCTGCTTTACCCCTGCTCTTTGTATTTACCCCATTAGATCACTAAGAAGAAAGCGAACCAGAAGCCCACATACGAATCCCTACAGCAGAGTCTGGAGGCCATGAAGCGTCACTGCCTGGAGAACGGAGTGGTCAGGCTCTCTATGCCACGGTACAGACCAATCAAACCCCAGCAGCGCTCAGGAGCTCTGTGCCAAAATGCAGGCACCACATGCAAATCTGACTCTGCTTTGGTTCTGTTTCAGGGAATCATCTTCGATGGTAGTAACCAACTCCGCCATTTTTGAAAGTTTCTTTTCAAACCTAAGTTGGCACTCCTAAATGCATTTGTTAAATTAGATCTGCTTTGGGTAGAGTATCAATGCTAAGTGCTGTTGCCAACCAGGAATAGGATTGATCCCCTCTCATCTATAACTCTATTTTTTGAAATTTTATGGAACAAATGGTTCATAGATTAGTCACGAAAATAACCTGCTGATTAATCAAAAATGAAAATAATTGTTTTATGAATGTTGATATGGTGTAATCAGATTCTCTGCAAAGGAATTGTGGCCTACAATGGCCTACATGGAAAGTATAAATTAGTATATAGTATTAATGGAATACTTCCCTTTTTCTGCGGAAGTATAGTTGCTCTGATAACCACAAACTCACAATTCATTCCTCAGTATTATGGGCAGATATTTAAAATTATTCAAATTGCTAGCTACCTATATTTAATGGTTTAAGCTGTTGTTTCTTCTATTCTTATTTCTTTAGTATTGGCTGTGGATTGGATCGGTTAAAGTGGGAGAAAGTGTCTTTGATGATCGAGGAGGTCTTCGGGGACACCGATGTTTGCATTACTGTTTACACCCTATGAGCCTGGAACACACTGACTGCACCACTGTGATCAATGCTGCCTCCTGGTGGACGTACATGATACTCCACTTGTATATGGTGCCTTGATACATGCCACTGAAGATCTGACTTCGATGACGCGGCAGTTTCAGTCATTGTAATGCATTCGCTCGCGGCCTCTTTTCAATGAGCAGTTAAGTGCGTAAATGTACTGTTTCACTAACACGGTTAGAGCTGGTTAACGCCGCCTCATGATTTTGAACGTTTGAATACAAACCTCATGAGTCAGTGCTCAGGACCGGGATTATCATTATTTTATTCTTACTCTTGTCACACTTTCGTACACTGCCAATATTGTTTAAAAGGTTGATGAGATTTTTCTGTTAATATTTGGCCAACTTGTAAACAGAACTGTTCAGCAAAATTGTTTTGGAGCATTACTTTTTTGTGAAAACTGTTTGAATGGGTCATTTTGAGGTTGTACCCTATTGCACTTTTTGTACTGACATTGTGAATGATTATTTGAAACCTCTGAATACAAAATCAAATAAAATATATGCAAAAAAGCTGTCTGATGTCAACACTGAGATACATAACTAAAAGCAGGAGTTTCATGTTGTATAACAGTCCATTCATCATGAAACACAATTTGCCCCTCTTCTACAACATCTACCACATGAGCCACATTTTTAGGAAGTGAATGAAATGATGCCAGGTTTATATTACCTGCTGAGACCATTGAATTGATGTGTTTGTCCCAAATGGTTTCTCCACAGCAGTGGGGGCCAAACCTGGTCAGGGAGGGCCCTAGCGTGTGCTGGTCTTTAGAGTTACTGTGAACTTGATCAATTAAAGCAGATGATAACAGGGTTCATTCAGCTTAGCTGGTCTCTTGGATATGAAGCGGGTGGTGAGAATAAAGATGAGCTCGTCCCGGGGCCCTCCTGGCGCAGAGCGAGCCATCCCCTCTCTACAGGGTCTAGATTCTTATCTGGTTTCTTCTGGCTGTTAAAAATGTACCTCCTTTCCTATTCAGAACTTTTTCACCTGCTCAGGTGCTTGGTTTAAGATTTCTCCAGCGTCTGAATTTGAATTTAACAGAAGCAGGAAGGAAGACTCCATTTATGTGTCCGGCCCATCTGTTTAAGGTTTGCATACTGAGGGGTCGGTGAAAATGAAGTACCTTAATGCTGATTAACTGATCTAAAATAGCTCAGTGTTCGTATCAAGAATGCTGCAATTTCAATTTTTTTTTAAATGGCAGACCTCTTTGAAGGTCCCATCATTTTTAAGGAGCTCTCTCATAAAATATGTGAGACTGCAATACAGCTTCTGCTGATTTTATTTTTTCTCAGTCCTGGGACTGTAACACAGAGCAGACAGGCAGATTCCGCTGAATAACTGCTGAGTAAATCCCTGAGTATCTCTCTTTAGTTCAGTCCAAACTCCAGATGTCGGTGGGTTCTGCCATCTTCCTTTGTGATTCTGACTCCAGAAATGATGCAACTGGAAGAAGTGGATTAATTTGGCCCAGAATGTCAATGTCTTACATTTTTTTCAACCTCCAGAATTTGCGGATGAAATCTGCTGGACATGTGACACCATCCGGATCTCTGACCTTCAGACGTAAGGCTCAGATGGCAGGAGAGCACTACAGCTGCCCTGTACCTCGGGGAACATGGACCTCAACGGCAGGGACCAGCTTGTCCTCCAACCTCACTGTACCTGGGAGTCTGGTGTAATACGGTCTGGCCAATCAGCAGCTCTAATTGTTCGGTTATTTCCCTGGGAGAAAAGAAAGCCAGGGCTGGATTTGGATTCAAGGGTAAGATTTTTTTATTCTTTTCATCCACTAAGAGCAAATGAGTAATTGGGGCGAGTGCAGCGAGTCCCTTATTGGTCGCCTCAAAGCGCCCTCTGTTTGTATGTTTGTCATCAACCGACCGGCTGCTCAGCTCGAAATAGCCAACAGAGGGCGCATTGAGCTGACCAATTACCTGACCAATAAGGGACTCTGCGCTAGTCCCACACCTGCTCTGCATGCTACTATTCGGATAAGACAAATGATTACTTCTGTTGGTGGGCGGCAGGTCTACATTCGGATGTGCCCACACTTGTACATGCTTGGAATTATTCTTAGACCATATGGAAAAGATTGCAAAATGCTCATATCAAACACACTATCCATCCTCCAGGGTGTGATAGAAACTTGTGGCAAAACTTTTTGCAGTAGAAGTTAAGTTGGAAAAATGAACAGAGGCATTTCTGCCGCTTAGTCTTTTTGGTTTTTATAGCTATAAAAATTGCTCAACTGCTCTCCTAACCCAGAAATAACAATATTCTTTGTATTCCATAATCTTACCAACTTTATTTATTCAACTTAAAAATAGAATGTAGAAATACATCTTAAGTATCATGGAAAAGAACTACTAGTTGCCATTTGCCTTGATTTCAAGAATAAGTGCATGTGGTGTAGGATATGATTTATTGCGCATGTAATAATTTCAGGAATATTATTCAGAACACTGCATTTGTCACTTGTTTTTGATTTTATACTTATAGTAATTACATATTACTGTATTGTAATTTCAGAAAAATAATCACAAGAAATGACAAGATTGTTAATAAATCAAACAAAGCATTTTTCAAACAGACAAAATTATAAAAATGAAGGGAATCTCTATTGTGCTTTTTTGGCCGACATTCTGAGTTCATTTTCAGTGAGTCGAGGTTCACATTCTATTTTCAGCTGCCGGAGTAGCCAGAATTCCAAGTGCATGTGTGTTGGTGAAAAATTAGATGACCCTGTTATTGTCACAATAGGGAGCTCAGTGGTGGAATCTGGAAAATCCCCAACGAAATCTTGGTTTGCAGGGGCGCCCATTATGGGCCACAGAATTGGGTGGAAGGATTATTTGCTCATTAACTGCACAGAAGAGGAAAGACAACACCATGGAGATTTTCTGGTAGCACTGGAACTTCCAAGCCCTGCAAAAGACAAAAGACAAGGAATATGGAAGTCACTTACAATACTGAAAGAGAAAGCCAATTGGTCAGTGGTGGTCAAATTGTATTCATTACGTAAATTGGGTGGATCTACACAGGTCATTCCCATGGACTTGAATGCTAATTAACATCATATGTCAGCTTTAGGGACGTTCAAGCAGGGCTGGTTGAGGATGCTAGAGGAGTAACTGTGGGGCCTAATAGTTGGTGCCTGAATTTTCGTGGTGTCGGTCATAAAAATGGCCAGATGGTAGTGGCAAGGGGGAAATGTCAAAATAACGACGACTGATGCTAAACACCAACAAAAACAGGGCAAAATAAGATGCGCGGCTGCAGTCGAATCTCTCCTACATGGGCGGACACTGCGTGGGATGGTTTCTGTCAACCACAGCGCGACTGCTCTAAAAATGACTACAGAATTAATTCTATCCACATCTCATCCAGTCGCAGCGGAAACAGAGGGTCCATTGCCTCGCAAAGCTGGTATTTATTGTAGTGTTTTGAATGATTTGTGATAGTGTTTTTCACTGAAACCAAAACTTAGTTGCAGTGCTTATTTCATACAGAGGAGGGCACTAGAGGCCTCATGGTAGAAATTAATTTATAGACACTACAGAAGAAGGGTTAATCTACTTGCTACTAAAGAATCGGGAATCCCTAAAAAATGTTTAGTTTTTTTTATTTTATTTTTTTTTTCAAAAAAGAAAAAGTTTTGAAAGAAACTGATACTTTCGTACAATACAATGTCCTCATCTACAACTAATACTACGAAATGTGCCGATTTGGTTCAACAGAAATCGCTCCCAACAACTTATGAAAAGCTAAATTATTTCTTTTTCTCTGCTGCTGATATAACACTGGGGTAATTTTGTTATTACCAGCTAGTTTCTGGTACCGGAGGTGAAATTCCCGGGAATTTTTATAATGGGGTAAGGACACCATCTGACATTTAGAGAATTAGAAATCATTCTTCAAGCCGGGACTCCCTGAGATTAACCTATAGGGTTGCGGAGCATTGTTTATTTTCCAAAAAAATATTTGGGTCCCTGTAACTTTTTTTTTTTTACTCGAAGTCTGAAAAATGCTAAATAAATAAATAAATCTTTAATTGCAAGCTTGCAACATGGCGACTTGTTAGGCCTTCTTTAATCTTTTGACCACACTGGTACCACACAAGCTCTTGGGGGGTGTCAACTAAAGTAAGGGGATTGGATGAGAGTAGGAGAGAGACGTTGACCAATGTAAGCCATCGAGCCAGATGGCATAAATTGGTTAGCGTCTCTGCAGCCACTAGAGTGAATGGATTTTTTTTTTGCTCTTCACATTGTGTAGATTGTACTATAGGACCATAACCACCATCTCAATGAGGTTATTAATAATGACCAAATCGTATACTACAGCTTTAATTAAAAATGGCTAATAGCAATGCCTCAATGCAACAGCTTATTGGTGAACTGAGTCTGTAGTAGAACATCAGACTGTATAGTTTTAGAAACTAACACTGCAAGGGTCCTCTACCAGCAGCTGTATTGTAAAGTGCCCAATGGAGAGATAACGCTGATTTTGAGGGCCTTTTCGGCACATACCAGTCCAACATTGCGTTCTTTCAGTCATCTTAAACTTTTCATTTGGTTTGCCAGTTGCAGTAGTGGCATATTCTTTGAACCTCAGCCCATAAGCCCCGGATCCCAGAGTTGTTGCATCACAATAGTAGATGCTGATGTTTGGCGGGTAAAATGCAGTGTCGCTTCCGGCCAAAGACCTTTTGGGCATCTCTCGGCCAAGCCGAGTAAAACACAAAGTCACTCTTATTGCTTCAGTCCAAGCTCCAGATCTTGGGCGAATTTTGTTGTACTGCGGGCCGTTATCAAGCAAATGCATCCAGCTTTGTGTGACTGAGCCCCCTCTAATCATCAGACTCAAACTCACCCCCTCACGGTAGGATCTCTGACAGCCTCTGCTCGTAAAAATCAAAGTTATCCTGGCAGTCCTCCCACAGTGTGAAGGTCTCCCCTTGGTTCTCCACGAAGTTGTCCCAGATGTACAGGAAGTCGTTGGGCTTCATCATGCGCAGTTTACATCCCGCCGCCGCCAGGGCCCTCATGCTCTCCTGGATATCCGGTTCCTCCCACATGTACACGCGAGAACAGTAGATAACCAGGCGCATTGACTTTCGGGCTTTCAGAACCTCGATCAGCTTGGCGGCACAGGCCGTGCAGGGGCTGGACGACACGTACCACGTGACCAGGTACTGCACCTTGGGGTCGTACTCTGGCAGGACCTGCTGGAAGAAGGCCTCCTCGGCATGGGGACCCATGTTTTCGGCCTCCAGGCACCCCCGCATGTTCTGAGTGACACTGCCCTGAGTGACACTGCCCTGGGAGTCCACCAGGTAGCATAGGAAGTTCTTACTCCGGCCTGAGGAATATTCCACATTTCGGAACTGAAACTTGAAGGAGAATGGGTCAATCCTCTCCCTAAGGTAAGAAAGTATACAGAGGGTATGTTATAAGACTTAAACAATCGGTGCCAGGCATAATATACCCAGGCTGGTTTTTGGTGACCATGTGCTTGACCTTGACCTAATTAGAAACATAATTTTCTAAAATAAAAATTTTATATAATATTGGAAAACTGTTTTTGCGCTAGATTGCTGATAGGCAAACACTTACAGGGCCGCCGCTAGCCATTTTGGTGCCCTACGCATAAATGCATAAATGCTTTGTGGTGCGCAGCGCGTAATGAGCGTAGGCCGAGCGCCGTGTCTGAACACATAAACACGCAACACTCTGCCGAAAACAATTTGTTGTAGCTGTGTTTAGAAATAAAGCCATCCAGGTCACGCATGCGCACGAGCGTGTGAGGCAAAGAGAATTTGAACAGATGTAAAGAGCTGTGGTTTATCCTGGACATTTTACGTCTCATTTACGTGCAGAAGAAAATGACTCATAACTTTGTGATGCAATGTACAACACTACGATAAAAAATTTATTTAACTGTCATTTTAAAATTAGTCGTAGCAGCAACTGCTGCAGAATAAGGTAAGTAATGAAAGGTGAGGTTACCTAAGGCCTTGGTGCCTCCAAACGACTGCTAATGATCTAAAAACACTTGTCTGTCGTTCTGGACGCACATTTATCAACAAATCTGGGGCTGTTATTGATTTTCAAAGTGATGCCTGGTGTGCATATAATTTAATCATGATGTCAAACAGCAACCACGAATAACCTCCCCACTTTTGGGTGGGGCAAAAAGCCATGAATATATTCCTGTGAAGCGGGTCTCCAAATGGTAGCACTCCTTACATCTTCTTAACTTAGAAGCAAACAAGATCCCAGAGGCTTCTGGGCAAGTGTTACATACAATCCCCTGTCAAAGACTTTGCTGCAATTTTTTCATGAGTAATGATTAAGTTATGATAACTTGTTACTCATTTATCATGCCCTGCACGTCTAATTTTAGCATTAATAATAGAAAGACTGCTGAACACAGGCTACAAGATCATAACCTGATTCATTTGGACGGAGAGGATTTGGCAGTTTTTAAATCTAGAGGCAAATAAACCTGTTGGCAGTCTGTTGGAAGGATTAGCTAGCAAGGGACGAATAAGATGAATGTGTCATTTAGCCCTCCCAACACTCGTGTGCTGTCATTTTATTAACACAGTTCATTCTTTTGATGCTTACTGTTGATGTAACTTTGAACATTCATTGTACTCAGTCAGGTAAGTGTGTAACGAGTGACCGTGCCACTGTGCTCTTTCAGATAAATGAGTGACAATAGTGACAGTAGTACTGTATGTGGTCAGTAAAGTGTGTAACAGGAGAGACATTGGCATTGTGCTCAGTCACGCGAGTGCGTAACGGCAGAAACAGTGATGCCATACATGTAACTGCAGTGACAGAGGTACTGCACTCACTCAGGTAAGTGCATGACAGCACTGATAATGATAGTGTACTAAGTGTGTAACAGCAGTGATTGCAGTACTTTACCGAGTTCGTAACAGCAAAGACAGGTGCTGAATTCAGGTAAGCACATAACAGCCGTGACAGTGGAGCTGTACTAAGTGCATAACAGCTGAGACAGTGGTACTATACTAAGTACGTAACTGCAGTGACAGAGGTACTGTATTCACTCAGGTAAGTGCAAAGCAAGAATGACGGTGGTGCAGCACTAAGCGCATAACAGGATTGATGGTGCTGTACTTAGTGCGTAACAGGATTGATAATGGTGCTGGACACAGTCCAATGAGTGTGTAACAGGAATGACAGTGGTGCTGTAACTGGAGTGATGATGCGTGCGTAGCAGCACTGACAGCTATACTGCACAGTGAACCAGCAGAGATGGGACTGTACTAAGTGCATAACAACAGTGACAGTGGTGCTGTACTACGTGTAACAGCAGTGATAGTGGTACAGACAGTACTATGTGGGAAACAGCAGAGACAGTGGTACTGCATACAGAGCGAAACAGCAGTGATAGTTGTGCTGTACTGTGTGTAACAGCAGTGACAGTGGTTCTGTACTAAGTGCAAAACGGTGACCATGGCACTGTACTAAGTGAAACAGCAGGAGCAGTGGTACTGTACTAAGTGCGTAACAGCAGTGACATGCACGGTACTAAGTGCAAAACAGTAGTGACAATGGTACTGCACTAAGTGCAAAAACAGAAGTGACAGTGGTACTGTACTAAGCATAAAACAATAGAGACAGTGGTACTGTACTAGTCATAAAAGAAAAAAAGACTGGTACTGTGCTAAGTGCAAAATGGCAGTAGCAGCGGTACTGCACTCAGGTAAGTGTAACAGGAATGACAATGGTTCAGCACACAGTCAGGTAAGTGCAAAACAGCTCTGACGGTAGTACTGCGCTAAGTGCAAACCAGCAGGGACTGTGGTACTATATGAAGTGCATAACAGCCGTGACAATTGTGCTGTACTACATACATAACAGCAGAGACAGTGGTGCTGTACTAGCTGCGTAAAAGCAGTCACAGTAGTACTGTAATAAAACAGCAGTGACAATGCTGTACAAAGCGTGTAACAGCAGTGATAATGGTAGTGTACTAAGTGTGTAGCTGGAGTGACAGTGGTACCGTACTCACCCAGCAATGACCTCCAGAGGAGGAAGTTCAAAGGGCTCCAGCACAAACTCTCCGTTCTCCTCCGTCGCCGCTGCCTCCCCATTTGCCGACGCCTGCCCAGGATTTTTGTCCTGTTCAGCCTCATTCTCGACTTTTTTCTCCTTTTGTGCCCGAACCGGGGCAGCAGTTTTCACTTCAGCTTCGTCAGCCATAGCTGGATGAGTAAACGGACACACGCTTGTGTGTTTTTAAGTGTGCGCGAGTGTTAGTGTGCGTGTGCACGCAGGGTCAGGTCAAGCCAGTCCGTAAAGGGCTCACAGCAGCGGTAGACCACGAGGAATGAGAGGGACGACAGGCCGAAGACAGACAGCAGCTGCTGAAGTGTCTCTGTCTCCATCTATAAAAAGGACAGGAACCCCCTCAGGGGGTGTGAGCACAATGACAGTTGATTGGTCCAGCATCTCTGAAAAGGGTGGTGGCATGACAGGGGTATGGGCTCGCTCATTAGTCCATTTCTGTCATGGTGCTAATCAAAAGCATTAGAACATTGACTAATTTATTTTGTTTTTCCACTGCATCTCAGAAAAGTCACAAACTATGACGAATGACGACTGCCTGTGTACTCCATATACTCACAGATTGCGCTGTTTATTTTGCTTGCCATTTCTTTTAAGTCAGGGATATAATTATTATGTTGGTAACTTTTCTTGCAGTTTGACCCCCTCATACCATCACAAATGGCCAATTCTAATGTCCAAATCCTTGGTATACAAGGTAACTGCTCAAAGCAAGAACAGGTCTTAAACAGAGGATAGTGTTCATCCTGCTCCACTGCAGAAAGCTCTCCTGTACTTCCCCAAAGCTCGGGTTCATGGGAAATGGTGTTTTTCAGTAATACCTGAATATTGGTGTGCATGGGTGAGTGAGTAAGCACTGAGAAGCCAGGCCCTGCTCTGCAGCCTCAGAATTGAGGCCCCGAGACTCCATGTGCCGTCTGTAATCTGTCAGACCACCGGTTATTATTAGTCCCCTCCTTAAGCTGACTGTTCAAAGCAGACAGAGGGTGTAACGCCACACTATCATGCCGTGCCTAGCAACAAGTTCAATAGAGGGCACTGTCCTCTAAACCCCCACCCACTAATAGGCCACACGCAACCCCCAGATACGCTACAAGCTGGGCACGAACACTCTCTGGGGACTGTCACTTTCAGGTGACGACAGGTGAACAGCAACAGTAAGAGAGCCTTATGAAAACAGTTACCTCGGAACCTATACCCAGAACCGGATACCTTGGAAACGGGTATTTGAATTAGTCACCAAGGATGGCATGAGAGGACAAGTGGGAAGGTTTCAACATCAACACTTTTTTTTGAAAAAAAGAAATGGTACAGACAGACATGGTACGCAGGTCGTGCAGGGTCTTGGAAATCAGACCCTTATGGGACATTTAAAATGGTTGGCTATTAAGATGTAAGATCGAAAAATATGTGACTGTAGTTATTAACCACATTCTAATCACTGATGTACCAATAACTGCTAGCAACTTACAACAATACAGGTTCAGAATCGTGCTTGGGAATTAATGACGAGCATTCCAAACTATCAGTTCAAAGATTTATAATTAAATAGCTATAGCCGGTCCTGAAGTCATAGCAGTGTAAATGGAATTATAAAACAATGAATTTAGCATTACATTGACTATTCATTTTACTGATTTTATGTAGCATTCAACTTTTGGGTGTAAATATACCACTCCAACTCTAAAAAAGTTGGTGCAATATGGAAAATGCAATCAAAATCAAAAAAGAATAATTTGAAATGTCTTTTCACCCTCGACTAAATTGAAAACAAATCAAGAACATTCATAGAAAATGTGTGCTTATTATTACAACAGACTCCAAAAAAGCTGGGGCAGGTGTAGGGGCAATTTAGGACTAATAATGATGTGACAAGTGGCAATAATAAGGTGACGTGAAGTAGGTGGTGTTAAACAGGTGAGTTAATATTGTTATAGTTTGAAAACAATGTTCCTCAAAGACAAAGCAGAAGGATTTTGCGCATTTCACCCTTTACAAGGCATGATGTAATTAATTTGCAAAGATAGAAGGAATCCAGTCTAATCTTGATGCATAAAGGGCAAGGCTGAGAACAAATTCTGAACGCATGTCATCTCTGATCTCTCAGACATCCTTGTCCTGCGAACCCTCATTTGACTTTAATGCATGTCAAGAAATGGGCTTAAAAATAAAAGTGCCGCCGACTTCTCTGGCCTTTGTGCTATCTGAGCAGGACAGTAACATAGTGAAAGCATATTTTGTGAACTGACGTGTTAAAGATTTTAGTTGTTTTTTTTTTTTTTTTTGGAAAAAGAAATAGTTGCTGTATTCTTCAGACCAAAGGCAATGAGGAGAATTCTCAGACTTATCACTGTTAGGTCAAAAAACCAGCGCTCGTCATGGTATTAGGGCGTCAGTGCACATGACTTGGGTGACTTACACTTTTTCTGAGCCACTATTAATACAGACAAATGTATATATAGCATATAAATGTTAGTGAAACATATGCTGCCATCTTACATGAGGTTAAACCACATTCTGCATGGACTACAAGTGCATGGCTGCATGGTAAAAATTCCAATCTGGTTTCAGACAACACCACAGTACAGAAACTGCCCTTCTGAGGGTTATGAATGATCTTTTGCTGAATGTTGATGCTGGAAAATGTTCTGTGTTGGTCTGACTTGATCTCTGTGCGGCACTTGACACTGTAGACCACTCTGTTTTAATTTACAGATTGAAAGACTGGGTTGGTATCTCTGGGACTGCGTTGGAGTGTTTTTCTTAATATCTGTCAAACAGATCCTTCTTTGTCGCTGTTGGTGATCATGTATCTTCCACATCTTTAATCAAATGTGGCGTACCTCAAGGTTCTATCCTTGGGCTTATTCTCTTCTCATTGCATTGTATTTGCTGCCATTAGACCATGTTATTCCTCGGCATGGCATTTCTTCTCACTGCTATACTGATGATACCCAGCTTTACCTCTCATGTAAGCCTGATAATGTTAGTAAGTTGGCTCTTTTGCATGACTGAATCAATGATCTTAGATGTCCGATAACTTTCTCCAGTTAAATTCTGAGAAAACAGAGGTCCTTATCA
Organism: Gymnothorax reevesii; assembly: GCA_029721435.1. Classification (NCBI taxonomy): domain Eukaryota; kingdom Metazoa; phylum Chordata; class Actinopteri; order Anguilliformes; family Muraenidae; genus Gymnothorax; species Gymnothorax reevesii. The sequence continues at coordinate 4,179,672 of CM056585.1, read as the reverse complement.
TTGACTCAGAGCAGTCATTAAAACCAATTTAATCTAACTTAGGGCCCTTAGCTCCTTACCTTAAATTTGTTTAAAGAAAATTGGGAGTTTTATTTGACTCAAATTTAAACCTTGAACAGCTCATTCAAAAACTGCTTCAGTCATGCTTTAACCAACTTAGAAACATTACAAAACCAAGATCAGCCTTGTCATTTAAGGACAATGAGCTTAATATACATGCTTGCATTTCACAGAACTCAGCTGCCCGACTTCTGACAAGGACAGCAGCTATGTCCCATATCACTCCGGTGCTAGCCTCATTACACCGGTTGCCCGTAAATTTTAGAATTAGTTTAAAAATTTTATTAATGACATACAAAGCCCTACTTGGTCTTGCACCTGAATACATTACAGAGCTGCTAAATCCTTACGTAACACCAAGGCCTCTCAGATCCTCTGGCCGGGGTCTTCTGGCTGTTCCAGAGTCTAGGTTAAAACACAAAGGGGACCGTGCCTATGCAGTAATAGCCCCGAGACTCTGGAACAGTCTGCTACCGTCAGATCAGTTGAATCAGTGTCCATTTTAAAAACGCGTCTTAAAACAGATTTTTATTGGCAGGCTTTTCCTGGGTCTTGACTAATTTTATTGTTTTTTTTTTTTACTACTTTTATTTATTTTTAATAATGTTTTACTCCTTTTGTACTCCTGCTCCTGTTTGTTTTACTTTGTGTAAAGCACTTTACTCCTGCTGGAAAAGTGCTATATAATTAAAGTTATTATTATTTTTAAGCGGAGTGCAGGCACTGGATTGGCCTCAGATTGACAATTTGTGAATTGATATAGATATGGCAACAAATACCAGTGCAACAGCGCAACTGAAGACCTGCATAATAAAGGAATAGGGGAAAATTCTGCTAGCTGAACTTGACCGACTGGTGCCTTCAGCTCCCAAATGCATAATGAGTTAAATTAAAAAAACAAAGTGATATTACACAGTGGTAAACAGTCGACTGTGCCTACTTTTTTGGACTCTGTTGCAGTCACCACAATATGCATTTTAAGTACACAATTTAATACAAGTCAAAAATGTCAAAAAAATTTTCATACAGTTATCCATTCGAGGATGAAAGGTCTCTTCAATCAGTCCTTTTTGATTTATTTGCACTTTTGTAATGTGCAAACTTTTGCAGAATTGGGGTTGTATATCCCGTGTGCAGCAGTATTGATAACATTCCATGATATGAGTGTATACTACTGCAAATGCGCTGAACGAATGACAACAGTGGGCAATAGGAATTGTTTCTGAGCAGAATGGGTGATTTTGTAATCCAAACATCAAGTAAACAATACAAGTGTGCACATAGATGAAGGTCACAGAACTAAAATAAGAGAGTGACTCAGCAAGTGCAAAGGCTCTCATTGTTTGTTTTGGAAGCGTAGAACCTGCTGTTGACTTTGTGTTTCCATTCTCAGGGGACATCAGTGCAGAATCAGGAATTCTGGGTTGTCTGCACTGGTGTGGATTTCCTGTTTATTATTTGGAGTTCCCCTCACCCTGGAGACACTGATTTCGCAACATGTCCGAGACTGCCACGGCAGGTATCATCTATGATTAGATGAATGGGGTTGCAGCACAAAATTCTGCGGCATTTTTATATGCAGCCACTGAGGCCTCGTTCAGAGCATCGCCCTGGAATGCCAGTAGATGAGTACAGACTTAAAAGCTTGATCACACGTGCGAGGAATTGGACCAGAGGACAGATTACTCAATGATTTACCAATGATGAGTCGAGGAAAGATTGAAATGTCAGATGTCAAGCATGTTAAATTATGTCCAAGTCCTCCAAAAATAGCAATGTCATTTTCCACACCATGAAGGGATGAGGCCCAAAAAAACTGATAGTGAATATATGTGTTTTTGTCAAACCACTCGGAAGATGCACACTTCAGGAGCCCTGAGGTGAGACAAGAAGTTGCATTACAACTGAGAAACATCAGTAAACCAACTCTCAAAAAGAAAAGGCAGTATTGGGGATGTCCAATATTGGCATACTCTCCCTAAAATAATCCTGACGATGCCCCCTACACCCCCTAAGTGTGTTCTGGGCAGCTTGCAGGAGTGCTTCAACACCTCTTCAGTCTCTCATTGAGGCTGATGATGGTGCCCAACATGTGGAGGACCTCCTGCATTGTTCCAGTTCCAAAGAAAGGACGACCCAAAGATCTCAATGACTACAGACCTGTGGCACTCATGTCACATGTTATGAAGACGTTTGAGAGGCTGGTTCTCAGACATCTAAGGACATCACTAACTGCATTCCTGGACCCACTGCAGTTTGCATACCAGCCGCAAATTGGTGTGGAGGACGCCCTGATCTTCCTTACCCACAAGTCGCTGTCCCATTTGGAGATGCAGGGAAGCACTGTGAGAGTGATGTTCTTCGACTTCTCTAGTGCTTTTAACACCATTCAGCCCTGTCTCCTAAGGGATAAACTACTGGTAATGCAGCTGCACCCTGACATGGCAGCATGGATCTTGGACTACCTCACTGGCCGGCCACAGTAAGTCAGAGTGGGTGGCTGTGCCTCTGGTACAGTGACAAGCAACACTGGGGTGCCTCAGGGTACAGTTCTGGCACCATTCCTCTTCACCCTCTACACCTCAGACTTCCGGTTCAACTCTGGTTCCTGCCATCTCCAAAAGTTCTCGGACGACTCCTCCATTGTTGGATGTATCACAGATGACAATGAGAAGGAGTACAGGAGACTGATTGAGAACTTCATTAAATGGTGCAACAGTAACCATTTAAGGCTCTCTATCAGCAAGACTAAGGAGCTGGTGGTGGACTACAGGAGGAACAGGAAGTCCCCCGCCCCAGTGGTCATCCAGGAGGAGGAGGTGGGGAGGGTGGACTCATACAAGTACCTTGGGGTCCACATCAATAATAAACTGGACTGGACTCACAACACAGACGCCCTCTTCAGGAAAGGACAGAGCAGGCTGTTCTTCCTGAGGAGACTCAGATCATTTGACGTCTGCAGCAGGCTACTAAAGAGCTTCTACCAGTCTATAGTGGCCAGCGCCCTGTTCTTCGCTGTGGTGTGCTGGGGAGGCGGCCTCAAGGCGGGCGAGGCTGGCTCACTTAATAAACTGGTGAGGAAGGCCCGCTCTGTGGTGGGGCTTGAGTTGGACAGTCTGGAGTCAGTGGCTGAGAAAAGGATGACGGACAAATTCAAGGCCATCCTGGATAACCCCTCTCACCCTCTCCATGAGGAACTGTGGCAGATGGGCAGCTCTTTCAGCCAGCGCATCATCCCACCCAGATGCAGAACTGAGGGCTTCAGGCGCTCCTTTGTGCCCACTGCCATCAGACTGTACAACAGCAGGAGACTGTCCTCACACTCAACAGCCCCGATGCATAAGGACAATAACATACACCCTCTCTCTCTCTCCCACATACACACACTCTCTCAGACATGCACATACACTGACCACTGCACTCAGGACTCTACTGTAATAATGTCCATCGTTATGCTGTACTATTCATTTCTCCACTAAGCCACTTTTTCTTCACTAAGCCACTTTACATCCAATTGTGCTCTTTTAGTTTTTATATACCTTTTTATATATTGTCTTTTTTGTATTATATTGTCTTTTTATATCTGTAATCTATAATGTATGTCTGTGCTGCTGCAACACCTGAATTTCCCCTATGGGAATTAATAATGAACTATCTATCAATCTATCTATCTATCCATCTATCTATCTATCAATCTATCTATCTAGGCAATTTAACTACTTCACACATTTTAAAGTATTGGACCATTACAACTGTGTGCAGCAAGTAAGGCCGACTAAAATAACATGCAAGTGATTAAATTTTGGCATATCTTGGCCAAAGTACAGCTGAGATATAAGCCAAAGTTCAAATCCAGCAATGCTTGCAGATATTTAGTCTTCCCGATGGGCAAGATTTCCAATCGGCGTGCTTTTAGGTTTTGCTGCCACCTGGCGGTGGAATGCAACAATACCCTACATCAGCCAATAAAAATAACTAATGCACAGAGTTGCCTTAGCTTGGTGCTATGCTCTCTGAGTGCTCTTGTTTTATCGGTTTTAATTATCGGCAAAAAATCTGATAATCTTTTCCGATATTACATCTTAATGCAAATATCGGTCGATAATATCGGTCCGCCAATATTATTGGACATCCCAAGACAGTATGTATCCAGATTTTTTATACATAACTCAAGTTTGGCAGTTATGTGCTCTGAACCTGTGAGCATAACTTGAAGGCAAGATAGCAATTTGAGCATGGCCTAGGGGCCATTTCATGACACAGGATTACTGAGGAAGCTGGATGACTATGCTGTGTAGAACCCTGCACAGCTGTTTGACTTTAGTCCCCATTTCAGATTTGGAAAGATTCCAGGTTTATTTCAGTGCAACTATTCACCTAGTAGCAAACGTACTGGTTTTATTCATGAAGATTACTTTGCGTTAGTGGATGTTTTCATTCATTGATTGCAAACAATAGGCAAGTACATTTTTTGGTTCATTTAAGAAACTTTTAAATACCACTGTACATAATCAAACATAGTAAATAATAATCTTGAATTGATGTTAAATGTTTCCAAAGCATTATTGAATGCAGCCTCAGAATAACATAGACGCACATATGACTTTAAAATATGGGAAATTCTCACCACTGTTAAAGAGAAGTGATAGACAGGCATGTAAATTCTTAAAATTTTTAATTTTTAAATGGCAAGGCCACATACAGGCCGATCTTTCTCTCTCGCAAACATACACACACACACACATGACTATGAACACACTCAGGAGAACAGAATTCAAGACCTTTATGGCCAGTGTGTGTTGCACTCGAGTCTGTTTGATAAAGTGGCAAGTTAAAAAAAAACATTCATCATAATTACGCACCATGAGACTCCAAACTAAAGTCACACCATAGAACTCCACACTCATCAGTTGAGCAACAAAGCACAAAAATGGCCCAGTACTATACAAACCTCTGTGCCATGTTCATGAAAAATCATTTAGGGGTTGTTTAAATTCGGTACCCTCTCTTCATACAGAAAAACAGTGTTATATTTGAAAGTTAGATTTGAATCCCCAACGAAAAGCAAAATCTCATTATTTTCAAAAAGTGAGCAGTGTTAAGGTCAGTTGCAAAAAAGAAGAAAGAAATATACAGTGACTACGAAGAAACCGTGAGCAGCATATTTTTTGGGACAAAGATAAACTTTTTTTTCTTGATTTTGGTCCATTTTAATCACATGATAATAAACATTTAAAGTGCACATTCTTAATGCAAGGGTACTTTTATATACTTCTGTTTCACTATATTGTGTATATATTCTCACATTGCCTCCCCCAAAAATATATCTTCGTCCCAAAATTTATAGAGCTCGCAGTATGTATCCGACTTCGTTTACCTAGAGGAGTGATCAGTGCCAGGTCATGCTTGGGGCTGCACCAGGTAGCAGGGCTATAAATAAGTGCAAACAGTTCCATGGCCCCTGGTTACAGTCCCATTTCTCTACTGAAAGGTTTTGTGAAAACTTGAATGACAGAACAAAATCCAGTGTATTTTCTGTGCTTGAGAAACCATGGCTGGCAGCTAATTGCGGCCAATTTGAAACGAGTTAAAGCATGTCGCCATGGGGGTTCCTGAGACCAAGCTTAAAGCTGTCCAGTGCCCCAGGGACATTTTCACAGTGGTATGAGAGTCCATTTTCCTCAGAGCGACACGCTATGGTGCATCTCAGGCTTTGATGATTTGGTGGTTGCTTCCACCAGCGGCTGTAGCGGGCACCGCGTTGGACCCCGCCTGCACATCCACAAAGCCCATCCTCTGTCTCCTCTTCCGCTGCTCTGTCATCTGTGCGGGAAACAAGACAGTTGGGATCTCAGCTACTGCATGAGAAACTGGCCATAATCGCTCAGCTACTGCATGGGAAACTGGCCATAATCGCTCAGCTACTGCATGAGAAACTGGCCATCATGGTTCAGCTATTACAAAAGAAACCAGACATTATGGCTTCACAACCACAATGTAAACCATACATTATAGCACTGCAACCGCAATGTAAACCAGATATTACGACTCTAAAACCATACAGGAAGCCACACATTATGGCTCAGCTATTGCATGGGAAAACTGGATGACATGGCACAGCTATTACATGGGAAACCAGACGTTCTGGCACCAGGGCTAAATAACAAACCATACATTATTGCCCTGTAACCACAACATAAACCAAGCATTATGGCTCTAAAATTACCCAGGAGACCAGACATTATGGCTCTGGTATTGCATGGGAAACCAGGCATTAAGACACTGCAACAGAATGGGAAACCAGGCACTCAGCACGGAGGCACTGACGCAGCCTCTCTCAAACAGGAGAGAAATGGAGTGTGAGACCCACCTGTTTGAGTCTTTCACTTGCTCCCAATTTTTAAATTTCAGGGATTTCTGGGGTTTGAGCTCAGGCAGCTATTTTTAATTCCAGCTGAGGCTTGAACAGCCTGTTCCCCATGTTGGAAATGTTAAGCTGTACATTATGACTCCCATAAATTATATTTATAACCAATACACTCACACAGGTACACACAAACACGCAAACACACACACACACACACACACACACACACACACACACACAATATCAACATTAATCTTTATATATCAGGTGTACGGCTAATCTATTTTTATCAGAATTTCTATCACTTTGCCGGCATCATTCGGTTTGAAAACCTTTTTCATTTTGTGATATCGTTTTGTGACACGATACTTCTTGAATAATACAAATTGATACAAAATATTTTATCGAATGAAGAAAATGGCAATTAAGTGAAAATGTTGCAATATTTTAACAACTTTTTGAAAGCCAACATAATTCAAAATATTGAGTTAAGATGAACCAGAGAAATGCTGCCTCAAAATTCCAAGTTCAAATCAAGATCCCATTCAGGTTATTACATCCGTTTTAGCCATATAAACAGCATGTGGTTACAGTATTTAATAATATAAAAGCGTGCCACAATGGGCATTACTGCGGCAATCATATTGTCCCAACAATCCACAACATGTATGTGAGAGTGCAGAACTATGGTGGTTGAATTGTGGGTACACTTGATCCTGAAAAATGACAGCAGCTGCTGTTACAAATAATCCAGGCATGACTGATGGGATTCAATACTGTGTTCCGTTTTGAAATATGGATCACACAGGCTCCTAACAAAAAGAATATTCAGTATAGGGCCCAGGATATGTCAGTACAGTGGGACAGGAAGAGGAAGAATTATGGGATGGAGAGGTCAAGCAGCCGGATCCAGATAAAGAACATCACCGGTCATAATGAGCATGGAGATGGGGCAGTACAGGTGTGTGTGTGTGTGTGTGTGTGTGTGTGTGTGTGTGCATGTGTATACAAATGCATAGGAAAAACTGTAGACAGCTTTCCAAGGTTGTGTCCATAGATTTTTTAATGGGAGTTGCTCCGTGGCTCTCAAACCCAGGTCATGAAGGTGGCCATGTTTTTTGACGGAACTTCATCACATGACTGCAGTAATTTTACCAAAAGCCCAGCTCATGACATACTGTTGATATTACCTGGATTACATAACACTTTCACAAAAGTCTCATTGGCTGAGAGTTGGGGGGCGGGGAGACTGCTCTGCATGACATGTCGATATTTAGCCAAACTGAATACCAAGTGTAACATTGACTAAATTGGTATGGCTCAGCGTTGAAGCAAGAGTGTGCCACTCACATAACTATGTTAACATTACAAAGCTAGCTAGCATGCAAGCAGTTTTTTCATAACCATTAAGAAACAGTACTTTGTTAGCTAGCAAGCTAACAATAGCTAGCCACTGAGTTGACTGAATTTACAAACCACTGCTAGTTCAAACGCGAATGTCTGTGGCTCAGTGACCAAATTAGCAAGTTAGCAAAAGAGTTATCTCAGTACTAAGATGTAATGGGCGCTAACAGATATTATATTGGTTTTCTATTAAGTTACGGAATTCAGTTATGTGATGAACAGTGTATTTTCCTATTGGTTATTTTATAAGGAAGTTATGACACTCGTTGAGTAAATTTTGGGTTTGTTGCTCACTCAAGCTCACATTAAATGCAAGATTTACTCAGAGTTTCACGACTTTAATAAGACACGCCCACTCGTGTAAGATCCTCTATTTCTGAAACCAGAGCAGACGCATTGCTTATAGGATGAGATGAACAGTAAAAAAATTGAATTGAAATATTAATTTCTGCCACTAAAAGAAAGAAAAAAAATCAGTCCCCAGAGAATATTTAGCTCAGGGACAAAAAATTCTTAAAGTTAAAATACAAAATCATTTCCCCTCAGTCATGTCACATTTTTGAAAGGACACCAATGAGGATAATTTACTATATGGCACCAGAGGCTTACTAGCTGCAATACCACCAGCAGCCACTGAGGGAACTTCAATCCCTAAGTGGCAGGTGAGTGCATGTTAGCCCAATGCTGCAGGGTTTGCCAGTACCTGCTCCTTGAGTTCGCTCAGCTGCGCGGTGAGGTGAGACACCAGCTTCATGGTGGAGCCGAGCCTGTCCTGCAGGCTCCGCATCTCGTTCTGCTCCCCATCGCTGTCCGTCACCACCAGAGACATGGCCTGCATCCGTGGGAACCAGTCCAGGTTCTGGCTCTGGAGACACGCAAGCACGTCATCTCTCCGGCAAATAACGCAGTACATTTAGTTACCATAACCCAATACATTAAGTTACCTTTATTCAGCAGATGCTGATTCCCAGGAAGGCGATAAGTGGTTTAAAAGCCTTCTTCAGGGGCCAAACAGCTGCAGAAATCTTATTATGGTTAACACCAACAACCTTATGGGCCCTAGAGAGTGCCTCTACCACTGAACTACAGGCTGCCGGTATCAGGGCAACCATCCGTATTCAGCGTACCAGTCACAAGTGAAACTGGAATGCTGTGAGATTTGGTAAATTTGACAGGTAAAGGCCTAGTATACATGAATAGGAAGCCAAAATTTAACATCTAAGAAATGCGGTAACCTTCTCAAAAACTTCTGCACTTTTGGTACAATGTTTTCAGTTGAGTACAACAGTGTTATTCAGTTTTAGCAGTTTTCAAGAGGAGTCTCCCAGCGCTAAGAAAATGCTGACATGCAATAAGAAAGAATACATTTTAAACATGTCAAACACATTTTTTGTTCTTCCACATAAGCAATCTCATCTGCATTTTCCAAAAAGTCTCCTACATTAAATGACCAGTGCAGTTAACTAGAATAGAAACTCCATCCACCGATTATCTAACCCAGATGCTGAAGCCTATCCCAGCATGCATTGGGGCAGAGGCAGGAAAATTCACCTCTTATGGAGAGTGAAAGCCCTGTCTTCATTTGTATGTGGCTCTGTTTTTTTGCCTCTAGTGTCAGTGGTCCGATGTTGATGGAAAAAAATGAATAGGATTATCGAAAAATCGGCAAAAATAAGGTCCACCAGTAAATATCCTGCCCGAGACGGCGTACGCTGTGTTTACTGAGGTAACATATGCATCATCTCCCAGAGACCTAAAAATAAAACAGTGACATCTCCATTAACCCTTAGAGTGCTGAAATACATTTTCAAAAAATATGAATTTAATTATCTTGTGCTGTTGAAAAAGTCGCCACACGATAGGTTTTCAACAGCTTTGATTTTGATATCGTACATCATTGAGCAACAAGAGCTGCGCTTAGTGCTCTACACGTTAAAATGCACACGTTGCTGACAATATTCTATCGTGAACAGTAACTGAACCGCAAGCATAAATGAGGTTGGAACAAGCTGATGATCTGAGACCAGTGGGTGATGTAGGTCCGTATTATGTCAACCTTAACATGTCAATAATAATATTCACTTTTTAGGGACCCAAAGCCTTTGATTATTGAAAAGGATTGGCGTATTCAACCAAATTATCGCAATAAAAAACAGCAGTGCTTGGCTCGTGCTCGGCTCGTGCTCATTTAGTTATGGACCTTATTTTCGCAGATTTTTGAAAACCCCATTCATTTTTCCAATGGACACTGGACCACTGAAACTGGAAATAATACTGTATAATGCTAGCTAAGCCGCATTTAAATTTACATCACAACACAACTCTCCATTAGCCTGCTTGTCTGTGGACTGTGAGCGGCGGCCCAAACCAATCCTCCACACAGAGCAGCTCAGCATAGGATCCAACTCCAGGACCTTATTTCTATGGGGCAGCACTGCTTCAGGACCAGCGAACTGCCCGTGAGCAGCTGGATAACAAAACTATAACCCCCTGAATGAAAGCACAGATGCCACTGGAGGGAACAGGTGAAACCTTTATCATCAGGGCCACGTAGCTCTCCGGTCCGGTGTAATCAGTCCTGTTCTTCTCCCGTACGAGAACGATGAAGTAGAGGTAGTTCCATATGTTGTGCTCCAGTTTTATGTGCTCCTCGAAGGACACCGTCTTGTTGTCAAACTTGTCCCTCTCCAGGCCTGGTTCAGGACAGAAAACAGCTGGTTAGGTCAACGCTGTGCAGGCAGCGCAGTGAAAACCTGTGCTCTAATAGCACAACTACAGAACACAGTTCAAAGCTGTGCTAAATACCAGAACAGGTAAAGGAACAATGAAGAGTAATAATGTTTGCCTGCAGAGGAGCAGACAAACAGTGTGGAACTGTGCTAAATAGCAACATGGGCAGTAGAACACAAATAGAGCTTTGTGCTACAGCAGCACAGGTATATGGACGCAAGGATAGCTATGCTCTATGAGAACACTGGTAAACGAACACAGCGTAGAGGTGTTCTCTGTGGCAACACAGGTGGCAAATCAGAGTACAACCATGCACTATCACATCGCAGGTAAAAGGACACAGTGCAGAGCTGTGCTCTATAGCAGCTCAGGTAAGAGGACACAGTGCAGAGCTGTGCTCTATAGCAGCTCAGGTAACAGAACACAGTGCAGAGCTGTAATATATAGCAGCTCAGGTAAGAGGACACAGTGCAGAGCTGTGCTCTATAGCTGCTCGGGTAATAGGGCACAGAGTAGAGCGGTGCTTGATAACAGCACAGGTAACAGACAGAACACACATCGGAGCTGTGCTGACTCAGAGCTCTCTCTCCCTCACCGCAGATGAAGCAGGTGGTCTTCAATACCTCCTCCTTCTTCTGTTTCTCGCTGCGCAGGTCTGCGAAGGTGTCGATGATCACGCCGAAGATGAGGTTGAGAACAATGATGATGACGATGAAGTAGAAGAGAAGATCGTAGATCACTCGAGCAGTGAACAGTGACTCCTTCAGCACAAGGAGAGTCACAGGTTATACAGAGGTCATTACAGACTGCTGAGAGACATGCAGGGTGACCCTTTCAGCTACTAGAGATGGTGTTCCTTCTGGTGTCTCCTGACTACATCTCATGATGGTTGTGTGACCACCGAGCAGCTAAAATCCAGAAGAACCTTTGAAGTATCCTGCATCATGTGGGTTACTGAGAACACACAAATGTTTTTAAAATCAAACATTCTGAAATTCATGGATCTTATAAAATTTTAAACTCTACAAATCATATTTAAAGCAAGACACAATCTACTCCCAAGAAACATTCAAAAATTACTCAGTGACAGAGGGGCGAGATATGAGCTGAGAGGGAAATTAAATCTGAAACAGGCTTGTGTTCCGCACGACACAAAAATGCATGTGCATATCAGTTTGTGGGGTGATCCTGTGGAATAGCCTTGATGATGACATTAGGCAAAGCAATAATATTACACAGCTTAAAAGCAAATATAAGAAATTAATCATGGACAAATATAGAGACGAGGCGGAGCTCAAAAAAAGAGAAAAAAAAAATCATGATTTAATGATGTGGGGAAGGTTGCAATTGCAATGATAAAGAGATCTTGGTGAGTATTACTTTCGGGTCTAAAATAACGATCTTAAGTACACTGTTACAGTAATGATGGGGTAGGACTTGATAAGCATTCTTGCTTCTTCCTGCTCCTTCTCAAACATATCACAAATTTTCAGTCTTCTGATGAATACCAAGTGATTTGTGTTATTTATATCAATTTTTATCTTTTTATGTACTGTAGCTTATTTTTTTTGTTTTGCTGTTATTGTTCGAGACAAATAAACTTAAAAAAATAAATAAATAAAATGCATCTTGCTCAATACCACTCAGTCAGAAAACACTCCTGGCTGTCTGTTGGCAACCTTCCAGCACAAAAATTTTGTATGACCACTAGTTTGCCTTCAGAAAAAGTAACATGCTGAGTATCTGTTAAACACCTTACATAAAAAACATTTCGGCCATTTGGAGTGCAAATCTATCAAAGCTGATAAAAAATGACAGGACACTTCAATATGTCTCTTGCTTGTGTTATTTAGTGTATTTCCTTACATCTTTTGATGGCCTCCGCAGAACGTCCCCGACTCCGCCTCCATTCCGCAGCCCGTGGTTCATCACCGTGACGATGCACATCAGGAGGGTGTCACAGGTGCGCTCAGTATTGTCTTCCTCTTCTGCGACAGAAACCAAAGCGAGACGCTTCATTAACCCCAAACCCACAAACCTCTGCCATTACAACAGCACATAAACAGAAGTCCGTTAACATCTAAGCCTTAGTCCATAACCATCAACGCATTTCCACACTGAAATGTACGTCTACTTCTCAATAACTGACACAGAATTTCTCATGAGTGAGTCATTGCTAAAGCTCAGTTCACCCTCAATGTACCCCTGAATTAGCATAAATATTATCAACAATATCTGGTTTGAGCACCAGTCATCACTTGAGTTACAAAGCAAAACAGATCATCAGAATCCATTAGTCTGCATCATAAATGAAAGCTAAAATATGCCAGTACATCTGTACAAGTGGTTGACAACCATTCTGTAGGTTTTCTAATTGTACTCGCCTGATCGTACTAATTTTCACTTTTTGCTTTAGTGCACTTTTACAGCTGGAGTGGAAACCAACATGACTACAGGCCACCAAGACAAGGGTCATTTATCACACTTACGTCCGCAAACCGTCTTCACCCAGACTCAGGGACGGGAGCCCTTGACATTACAGTAAAGCTGACGTTCAGTCTCACATACTTGTTTACTAGATACTGAACTCTGCACCACTATACTGTGGGCAACAAAAACAGCTCTGACCGATTGAAATGAGGCCAGTGTAGCATGTCATCCAGGTATCTCTGGCATAGGAGTAAATCTCATCTCGGTCACAAGATGTTTGCTACTTCTGGCTACATTCACTAATAAAGCAATAAAACACAGCCAAAGTGGAAAAAGCATTTCTCACCCTCCTGCGGTATCTCCTCCAAACTGCAGCCGACTCCGTCTGCACTGCACGCGCCCAGAACATCTCCGGAAACATCATGAGGTCCTGCTGCTGCAAAAGCACACACATTACAGCAAAATTACAGCTTATTATAGTTCTCTACATCTTATTACACCTTAATTACACTTTGTTAAATCTTATTACAACACAATTATTCCTTAAATACGAGTAATTACCACAAGGTAACATACAATACAAGCGATTCAACATAACAGGACCAGTAACATTACTATGCAATTACAGCCAACTACAATTCTTTACAATATATAACAACATACTTAGCTGACATAACAGCTTAGTAGGATAAGACATAAAAACTTTTCCATGGTTGAATTTTTTTACTATTTTTATTCCATAAATATGCAATCAATCCATTTTTATGAGCAAACATGATACATACACTGCCCGGCCAAAAAAAAAAAGTCACCGTTTGGAAATTAATGAACAAATTCTAGAATTGGATCATTGTTGCGGTTACTAATATGTTTCAGCTGGCAATAATCATTTTTCCCCTGACTGATGAAGCGCATCGCTACTCATTTCTGAAAAAATCATGTCGGAAGACACATCCCTTGCTGGTGGAAAAGATGTTACAGTATTTCAGGACAGGCAACTTATTGGCCTGTATTTAGCAAAGAAACTCATGAATGCAAAAACAAGTATGAGGAATCATTTTCACAAACATATTTGCCACCACAAAGTCCTGATCTTAGACACAGTAAAAGTTATTGGGATGTGCTCAAGAAAGACCACCGAGTGGTTCAACCATTCTGTCGAGAAGACAAGATCTCGGCCAAAAATTATGGCATGTATGATCGAAAATAAATGTTCTGGCATTGCATATAGTTATCAAAACAATGACAAAATGAATTTGCACTGTAATCAAAGCTACAGGGTTTACAACTAAATATTTGAGTGTGCGACTTTTTTTTTGGCCAGGCAGTGTAAGTTCTAATAAAATAAAATAAAATCAATTACAGCAGTGAGGTATATAAATATTCCAGCAGTGACATGATTTTAAATGGCAGTTAACTCCAGCAGAGTTTGCCTGCAAATTAAAGAGTGATTCATAAGCTTTAATTTCGCTCATGGCCCTCAGTGTATGAAAAACATTTTCTTTGTTGGGTTTTTGGTGGCGGAACCTTCTGTGGGGCCGGTCAGTCGGTCCACCTCCATGATGAAGTCATTCTTGAGACACAGGAAGCCCACGATGGAGAAGAGGTAGACCAGGATCAGAGCCAGCAGGGCGGTCAGCAGGATGGAGCGGCCATTTCGCGTCACACTCTTGATCACGTTGAAGAGAGTCTCCTCCCGGTAGATCAAGTCGAACAGCTACAGCAGAAGCACATGCGCGTCAGTACTGGGAGCACTGCAGTCCGTCAGTACTGGGACAGTGATACGGTACATTAAGAACTACGTGGTTTAAACAGTTCAGAGAAAAATGCCCACATAATATTCATGCGTTGAGTCACTACCTAAACCTGTCACTCATTGTTTTCTAATCCAATGCGCAAGAGTACAACGGAAAAAAAGCAAAATTTGATTCAATATCACTGTCCAGACTAGAGCTTTGATTCTGCAAAAAAAAAAAATCAGACCCGACCCGACCCGAGCCCGAATCAAGACAGCAGTTTTGAGCCTAAGCCCAGCTCGAACCTGAATCTCCGTTTAAATAAGAAGGCTTACAGTTACTAACAAACATTTAATTTAGCTAGCGATCATCATAAAATAAATGCGAGCGAGGAGACAAGTGGCAGCATCACATAGCTCTGCTGAGTCGATTCCTCAGCGGGGCCGACAGGCCTCTTCTTTCCCCTTTAGCGCTACTTTGCCGCAATTTGCATCTAATGTTGCGAGTGCAGTGCCTCATACTAGAAGTGCTTGAGTCACATTTTCACACACCGTGAGGCAAGGATGGGATTAAGTTTTTCATTGTCGCGGTGTGTTTTCAAAAACAATCTGGACCTGAAAATGAAATTGAGAGGTCACAAAAATTGCCCCAAACCAGTTTTCAATGGTCTGATCAGCTTAATACTTCGCAGAGCGCCAAAATTTTAAGTTTGAATTTCCTAGATTGATCTGCCAGGCTGATTAGAAACATAACAGCCATATGTTACGAGGCTCATAAGAATCCCTACAGAGAAATCCAATTTATATCCGTTTTCTCAAACACCACACCCATGCATGCCCATCTTCCATGTGCCATTACAGCACCCTCCATAATTATTGGCTTAAGATGTGTTAAAAGCCATAAAATAAATTTAATTTTTATTGCAGAAGCATACTCTCACACTGAAAATTGTAGAAAAAATTGTAGTAACCTTCAACTCAACTCAACTCAAAATCCCAGACTAAGAAATAATTATTTTTCATAAAATCACCTGTTCCACAATTATTGGCACCCCTAACAATTCCTAGGAAATCAAAGTAATTGAAGTCATATTTCTGTCATTTCTACAGTGGTTTACAAAGTTGATCAGAGCATCTAGGAACATTTAATTAGTAATTCATCACTTCCTGTTTCCCTGGGGTATAAATATGACGTGACACAGAGGCCATTTCTCTGATCTTCAGCATAGGAAAGACAAAGGAACACACCCTTCAAGAAAGGCAGATGTGTGTCGGCCTTCACAAGTCAGGCAATGGCTACAAGAAAATAGCCACTCGACTGCACCTGCCCATATCTACTGTCAGAGGAATCATTAAGAAGTTTAAAACAACTGGAACAGTGGTAAACAAGCCTGGACGAGGACACAAGGTTATTTTGCCACCACACACAGTGAGGAGGATGGTAAGAGAAGTAAAAATAGTGCCACGGGCCCTGTGGCTCACCTGACCACTCAAGGGTGTGTAAGAAGCAGTTTAACTCAAACTAGATATGTGATGCATCTTGCCACGTACTAACTACATAGCAAATTTCAGTTGAATATGTGCATAAATAGCTTTCAGATGGCCAATTATGTGATTTTCAATATGTCTAAAATCGGATCGGAACGCCTTGAAAACACTGGTGTCCTCATGGGTAGGAAGGTACCTGTCAAGTTTCAGCTTCATAGGCCCAGTGGTTTCGGACGAGAAGATGTTTATGGATGACGAACGACCACGACGACGAAGACGAACGACGGACAAACAGGCCATGACATAAAAAAGTTCTCCAAAGCTCACTGTTAAAGAGTTGCAACAAATGGTAGCATTTTGGGGTCACAAAGTCTCCAAAATAGCCATCAGGTGCCATCTACATGCCAACAAGCTGTTTGGGAGGCATGCACGGAAAAAACCTTTTCTCACTCACAATCATAAACGCAAACGTCTGGAGTTCGCTAAGCGGTACTGGGACTTCAACTAGGACCATGTGCTTTACTCAAGAGAGACCAAGATAGAGCTTTTTGGCAACAAACACTCTAAGTGGGTCTGGCGGAACACAAAAGATGAGTATGCAGAAAAGCACCTCATGCCCACTGTGAAGTATGGGGGAGGATCGGTGATGCTGTGGGCCTGTTTCTCTTCCAGAGGCCCTGGGAACCTTGTTAGGGTGCATGGCATCATGAACGCTTTGAAATACCAGGACATTTTAAATCAAAATCTGGTGGCCTCTGCCCGAAAGCTGAAGATGGGTCGTCACTGGGTCTTTCAGCAAGATAATGACCCTAAACCTGTGGCCAAATCTACACAGAAATGGTTCGCCAGACACAGAATCAAGCTCCTCCCATGGCCATCTCAGTCCCCAGACCTCAACCCCATTGAAAACCTGTGGAGTGAGCTGAAGAGGAGAGTGCAGAGGAGAGGACCCAGGTCACTGGATGATTTAGAGAGATTGTGCGAAGAGGAATGGTGGAAGATCCCTCTTTCTGTATTCTCCCATCTTGTGAAACATTATAGGAGAAGATAAGGTGCTGTTTTGTTGGCAAAAGGGGGTTGTACAAAGTATTAACATCAGGGGTACTAATAATTGTGGCACACATGATTTGATGTAAAAGAATTATTTCTTCATGTGGGATTTTTTTCCCCACTGAATAAATGCACTTGATTTAAAGGTTGGATTTTCCTCTTTTTTCCATTGTGGTCCTATATTATTTAGAGAAAAACTGAATTTATTAGAAGCTAAAGAACACATCTTCACCAGGGGTGCCAATAATTATGGAGGGCAGTGTATATCACCTGTATCATACTATATCATACCCTAATGAAGATATAACTGTATTTAAGACTACAACTGTACCGTTTTTAGTTCATTTTGTAACTTGCAGGAGGAGGGGAAGAGTTTTTCTTGTTGCAGAAAAATAAGATTACGGAGAAAAAGAGGTTGAATACGCACAAGGATACTGTAGAAGAGCTCGTGGACAAACAGCCCCAGAGTGCTGGTCAGGACATAAGCCAGGTGGTAAAGAAACTCCACGTCCATCACCATGGCTTTGTAGCCCATGATGAATGTGCCGTTGTTTCCCACGAAACTCACCACAAACACGATCTTATTGATGAGCTGCAGAGGTGACACAGAGGGCCAAACCACAAAATAATGACAGACAGAGCAGCGTATTTCTCTTCTGCGTGTTCGGTGTGAGCCCAGCTTACGTTCAGGGTCCCCAGCATGATCAGAGTGCGGTTGATGCCGAAATAGTAGATGGAACGCAGGATGAGGGCGATGGTGAGGGGGCGCAGACCGTATCGTTGGGAGAACAGGCCCATGACGGACAGGCCGGCGAAAGCCCAAAACAGCATGGAGAGCACCGAGGAGTCCACTGGCCCTGCTGTTATAACCATCGCAACAGCCGCCATTCAGCATAGCGAAGCAAATCACAGCTCAGCATATAACGCAATGCAACGTTACATAATATACAACACAACGTATAACATGACACAACATGACACAACGTAAGCAAGCATAATAATGTAATATAACACACAGGTATCACACACCATAGCAACATACAACATAAAATACAACATATCAAATAACTTGATACAATTTAATAAACAACATGAGACAGCATAATGATGTAACACAACAGACAAATATTGCACGCCGTTACAACATAACACACAACATAAAAACAGGACTCCAGTACTAACCTTGGCCAGAGTCGAACGGGTAGAAGACGGCGATAATGAGGTTGATGAAGACCGCCAGGTTGAAAGAGATGCTGCCCCATAGCGTCATCCTTCGAGAGAACCAGTACAGCACAGGCATACCTGACCCACAGAGACAGACAGACGGCATCATTACTCACCAACACATCCCACACAAGCCAATCACTGCTCATGAAAAACACATCTAACCCGGGGACTGCGGCTTTAAAAGAGACCAGACACGAGCAACACTGCGCATGTAAGGCATCCACTCAAAAATACAGCCATGTTCAAGTACAAATCCAGATTGAAGTAGGGGCTCTTACAACAGCAAGATTCTCCATGGCAATTAATATACTCAGCAACAAAAGTTTCTGTGACACCAATATTGTTAATTATTTTTCATAACGCAATTATGAAATTGTCATACATGGTGATATCAGACTGAAACAGTACACGTAAACACAACATTGAAATGGAAATCATGAAAATGCGAGAAAATGACTTTGCACGTGAAAATGTGCGTAAATCATGCTTGTGGATGGCAATAAAAGAGGAGAATTTTTGGAATGTTCACATTGTGCCTGATGAACGACGGAAGCATCACTTATCGAAAACACAGCCATTTCGGATCAGGAACTCTACCCTCTAAATGCCAAGACTGTCTGAAAATGATCGGTGGAGGGCCATTGGGATGATTGAATCCGGAACCTCGCAGAGGGAAGTTGCTCATTGCCTGAATGTCCACCGAAACACCATTTGGAACTTATGGCAGCGTCATCAGCAGACAAGACATGTCAGAGACCGTCCTCGCAGCGGCCGTCCACGAGTAACCACTCCCAGACAGGACAACTGGATTCGAACAACCCATCTCCGAAATCGATTCCAACCTGCAACCATAACTGCAAGAACGATACCTGGTTTGAGGCGACTGTCTGCACAGACAATCCGTCGCCGTCTCCGTCATTTTGGCATTGTCCCACGTTGGCCAGCAAGACGTCCAATACTCACAGTACAACACCGACGACTGCGTCTACAGTGGGCACAACAACATCGACGGTGGATCCAACGTCAGTGGGATCTTGTACTCTTCACTGATGAATCAAGATTCATGCTTAACCGACATGATGGTCGTTTACGTGTATACCGTCGACGTGGAGAACGTTATGCCAACAACTGTGTTCAGGAATTTGATCGTTTTGGAGGTGGTAGTGTCATGATTTGGGGAGGGATCACGGCTAGAAACAGAACAGATTTGCTTGTTATTGATGGAAATCTGACAGGTCAAAGATATCGCGATGAAGTGCTACGGCCATTGGTGGTACCGTTTTTGATGCAACATGGTCCCGGAATAACGCTGCAACATGATAACGCCAGACCACACGTTGCAAGGATTGTACAGCAGTATCTGATGCAACAACATGTGAATGTCCTGCCATGGCCAGCCAGATCCCCAGACATGTCCCCAATCGAGCATCTTTGGGACGAGATGGATCGACGTTTACGGCGGTTGGATAACCCGCCAGCTACACTCCAGGAATTGCGACAACGTCTACGTCAGATTTGGAATGACATCCCACAGCAATTTCTGGCACATCTGATTCGGTCCATGCGCCGGAGATGCGTTGCTTGCATCATGGCACGAGGAAGTCACACCCGGTATTGAAGTGTGAAGGTCACAATTGGTTAGATGTCAGACAAGTGCTTCATGACGCATGAAAATGACATTTTTCGTTTTGAGTGACGTTGGCACTGAAAAGTCAGTGTTTCTCCTGTTAAATAAACATATTGATTGCATTGAGATCTTTGCGTGTCATTTATAACATACACATAAATGGTGTCACAGAAACTTTTGTTGCTGAGTATAATTATTTATATTTTTAGACTTCATTTCATTGCGATTTCTCGGAGTACTTTAGCAGTAAGACGGGGTCCCCGGCCCGCATGTATGTCATTGGCTAGCAGGTGGAAAGCCCGGTGCCTGAAGCAGACCTAAGCACGGACACGAGGAGAGACCGTGGGCAGGACAAACAGAGGGGGCGCAGAACAGGCCCGGGTTCACCTACTCCTCAGCTTCTTCTGCCATTCCATCTCGTTGTGCAGGAAGGAGGTCTGCTGGAAGAAGTGCGTGACCTTGCTGCCTTGCTCATCCTGCTCCGTGGTGTTGAACACGCGAACTTTGGACTCTTCCGTCAGAAACTCACAAATGGGGTGGACTGGGAACACGATCTGCTCCATGCTGCGATCGTCCCGAACGATCTACACGGGTACAGTGGCAGTGAGAGGGAGGGAGAGGGGGGGGGGAGGTAATGTTTAGTACGACCATCTTGAGATGCTCATCATCTACGTTTATACAATGACACACGTGGACGGTTGACGGTTCAACACATGGCGAAGGCAACAATTAATCAATGCAGCTGTTGGGCCCTTCACAGCTATATTCTGTCAGGGGCCCCACAGACCCAAGAGCCTCTAAAACAGTTCAATTAAATGGACTTAACCCTTAGAGTGCTAAATGCTGCCATCCTTGCTTAATGAGCAAGATATCGAAATCAAAGCTGTTGAAAACCCATCATGTGGCGTCTTGTTTAAAGGTCCCCTATTATGTCATCAGGTGCACAGCCAATTTGTTATTACAGGCCATTTCAAAATCATTCCCCTCTTGCCATCACATGGGGAAGTAACCAACCAGAGGCAAGAAGAACTGAACAACTTCAGCCAAGCAGTCAATCAGATTTCATTATTTGGGTGGTCACTCCCCCTTGTGATGTCAGGAAGGGGAGATTTTTAACTGGCTCATAATGGCTAATTAGCTGTGCATGTGGTAGCATAATAGAAGACCTTTAAAAGAGCTCCCATAGGGGAGCCACCACATGATAGGTTTTCAACAGCACAAAATAATAAAATTTATATTATTGAAAAACTTGTTTCAGCACTCTAAGGGTTAATATAATCTTATCAGCTTGATATTTTATAAGTGTTCTGAACTACACTACATGGTCTTTATGGTTTTTTATCTTGGTAACACGCACAGAGTCAGATGCAAAAAATTACAGTGAACTTGTATCCGCTGACCCCATTGAAACAGGCAGAAAGTGCATGAGGGCAAATGCCATGTTCCTCTGCTGCTCAGTTTAATAACACTGCACTGTAGAAAAGCCTGAGCTGAATATCGGTGGCGGCAAACGCGCGGAGTGTCGGAGGGGCTTGCGGAACGCACCTCGATCTGAGCTGTGTGCTTCTCGTAATACTCCAGAGGGTCCTCCTCCTGAGTCTCGGTCGCGCCCGTGGACTTCAGCATCTGCGACAGGGGCCTGTTGTTCAGGTTCAGCTGCAGACACAACGACAACAAACAAAATTACATGAGGCCGGGTTTCAGCCAATCAGACAAACCGAATGTGAGAGCACGGGCGAGGGACAGCCAATCACCATGGAGGAGATGCCCTCGTCGCCCTCGTCCTTCCGTCTCTTGGGTGGCTTCAGTAGGTGCAGCAGGACTTTGTTATGCCGAGCTAACTGCGGACCAAGATCACAGATACGATTAACTGACTCTCACAGTGCACTCTGAGCGCAATTGAATTAGTGAATTCAATACGGACCCAACTCATTTTCAGCATGGAGTTCAGCCCTTATTGAATTCACCGATTCAAGTGAGTGACAGACCAATGTCTTCAATTTTTGCCTTTGCTCTCCTTCACATGTTACAAAGTCAGGTAGCGCTGGAGTCAGTCACTGGTACTGACATGCCGCGGGGGGGACCCGGCTAATTGATGGGCGTGACCTGGGCTGCTCCTCCACCTGCTGTGAGTGTTTAATTAAGAGGAGCGCGAGGACTGACCGGGAGAGAGAGTTGGTGTGGAGACTTCGGTTCTCACCCCTGAGGACATTTTCTTTTGGTTTCTGTGTACAGTGAGTCTGTTTGATTTTGTTTTGTTTCATTGTTGTGCAGAACCACTTTTAACTCCACCCTGGACAAGCTACTGTGTTAGCAGGTCGCTCTCCGGGAGCATTCGCACGAGCAGGCCCTGGTCGGGAAAACGCTTCATTTCGCGAGGTAAGCGGGGCTGGTCATTTCTGAGGTAAGCGGCTTTCACCAAGGCCCAGTCAACACTTTGCATACATACTGACACAGGTACAAGTTCACAATCTTCACAACATCACTGGTTAGGGCTTTTGGAGGAGGGTTAGGTTTGTAATCCCCCCAGACTAACGAGCATCCAACCCTTTTGTTGTCTTTGGGAATGTCTTCGCTGTGGTTTGCGTTGCCATGGCCCTGATTGTGATACAATAATAATGCATCAGTTTTATATAGCACTTTTCTGGACACTCAAAGGTGCTTCACAATGGATACATTATTCATTCACTCACACATTCACGCTCTGATGGTGGTAAACTATGTTTTTATAGCCACAGCTGCCCTGGGGCAGACTGACGGAAGCGTGGCTGCCAGTACGCGCCTATGGCCCCTCCGACCACCAAACATTCACACACAGCCATACAGGAGTGTTCCTATGATGCATGTTTTGTGGGTGGGGGAAACCGGAGTACCTGGAGGAAACCCACGCGAACACCGGGAGAACATGCAAATTCCACACAGAAAGGCCCCAGGCCGAATTCGAACCCACTACCCTCTTGCTGTGAGGCAGTAGTGCTAACCACAGGGAATGGAGGAT
The DNA here is from genome assembly GCA_029721435.1 of Gymnothorax reevesii. NCBI lineage: Eukaryota > Metazoa > Chordata > Actinopteri > Anguilliformes > Muraenidae > Gymnothorax > Gymnothorax reevesii. The sequence continues at coordinate 4,156,556 of CM056585.1, read as the reverse complement.
CTGCATGATAGGTGGGTGAATTTATCTGCACAATAGGTGGATAAACTCATTAAGAACTGCAGCTATTTCAATACAATCTCAAGTAAAATACTCACAGATCGTGCTGTATCAAAAAATGATGTTAAGAGCTGTACTGCTGGCACTACAACTGATTGTACTGCTACTACAACTGATATACCATTATTATTATTAATGTACTGCAGCCATTGGAGGGTGTAGCTGTGCACCTGCAGTGCCAGGATGTAGATATTGTGGCCGACCTCTCGAGGAGACACCACCTCGTCCTCACACTCCACCTCCTGCACGTGCGCCTTCTTTATCACCTCCACCTGTTCATGCAGATGCAGACACACACACACACACACACACACACACACACACACACACAGATAAAAAAATCTCTCAGCAGCTGCACCATCATCTTCGCACAACAACAGAAAAAAGGAACTGAGAGGTGAGGACACAGGCTTTCATTTAGAATGCGTTTGTGAGATAGAGAGAGAGACTCACTCTTTTTAAACTTTTTAAGACCATTTACTGACACCATTTTATAAACTCGCACCGTTTTTTGTCCCCTTAGAATAAAAGTGATGGAAAAATCAAGGATGTTTAAAAGGCTAAAAAGCAGACAATGCATAAAACATACAAGCGTAAAATACTCTGACTCCCCACCCAAGGATGTCCGATACTCCAAAACAAAAGCCAGGACACGGCAGAACGCATTTTCAGAAAATAGAGGACAGATGGAAATATAAAAAGGCTAATCTGCATAAGAAGATGTATCCACAAATATATGAAATTTTATGGGAAAATGCCAAATGGTTTAGAAGTTCTGACATGGAGAAGATGTGTGACGGACGGACAGACCTACAGACAGACATGCAGAAGGACAGCACTCGTTCCTATATTCCCCTTCCCCTTCAAGCAAGTGAAAAACTGAGCGACAGAGAGTGAGTTAGTGAGTGACTGACCGCAATTTGTAACGCACAGACCGTGGCACGCCAAGGGTTAAATAAAAACCACCTTTTTTTAGAGTGAGGCTATACACAGAGAAATGGAGCGAGAGAGAGAGGGAGGGAGGGAGAGGGAATAACAGAGAGAAGGAAAAATGCGGAGGGTCCTGACCAGTTCGCGGGGTCGGAGGTTAAATAGGATCCTCTCGGCGTTTTCGCTGTCGTGTCTGCTCTCCATCAGCGCCAACAGGAGTTTGGAGGCGTTGTCCTGGAGACAGAGAAGGGACATCTGAGAAATAACCCTCACGCCTCACCCTGCATGGGCCAGCAGAGAATTAGATGGTAAAACTTCTGGCAACAAAACTGAAACCATGTCAGCGTATTCAGGAAAGTGCTGAACAGCAATGTGCGAAAGAACTGATCCAGCGAGTGAAATAACTGAGCAGTGTCACCGCTTTTAAGTACTAAATGACTGAAATCTAAATCACAGTAATGCGTTTAACAACTGAGCTCCATGTAAATCAGCAGAACTCAGCGACAGCAATGTTTTAAGGTAATGAATTTTGTATTAAATAGCGAAATGCAGTTAAGGAAACGCAAAGCGTAATTTTGCCTCGCTTTACTTGCATGGTTTTTCATCGCATGATCATTTTTTTCTCTCTCTCTGAAGATTCACTGCTTTGTCTGCAACAAAATGACATTCACCTCTATTAGAGATAAGCTTGGTAAAACTTTGACACGGAATTTCGTGGCGCAGACCAATAGCAATGCAAGATGAACCTTGTTTACCCCTCAGGCATGGTTCTTCCTGGGAATCTTCAAAAATAATCAGGAACAGGATGATGACACTAATGTTGCTATGGTAATGTTATAAACATTTTACTTTTTGACCATTGTGTCTGCTTGAGCATACAAATACTCGCAAAACTAATGTTTTTTCATATCTAATATTGAACTTGACCACTATTTTTTGCGAAACTGTATTACACTGATAATTTGAAACAGCTAGCTACCTTGCTTTCCTACTATCTTGAGCAAAGTAATTGCTGTTCGAGCCATTGTAGCTGCCACTAGCAATGATACTATTCAGGGGTGAGTTTCCAAAAATCACTGATGCCAACTTGAACATAGTTGGACCGATTGACTGTGAATGGACATTCTATGCTTTTGGGAAACGCAACCCAGAACAGTACTATATTTGTGCAAATTTTTCGCTCAAGTTGAATATTTTCATCTCGAGCTATACATAAGTTTCGCACATCCTGTCGCATCTTTCGAGTGATTCATGCCACACGGCGTGAATTTTCGTCTCCTTAAATTCATTTGCATCTTTGCATCGACTTTGTATGTAATCTGGTTGTGCAAAAAAATTTGCTTTGCGTTTGGAGAAGGCTGCTACAGAGTTTTGCTAATATACTCAAAATCTGTTTTATGGATTAACAACCTTCACCCTTGTTAGCTCCCGCCGCTCGCGGTGCGGGAGCTATGGTATCAGGCTCCGTTCGTCCGTGCGTGCGTGTGTGTGCGTCCGTCAAAACACATTTCGCTTTATCTCATCAATCATTTCAGTTACAGGCTCTTAATTTTTACTGGACTTGCATCTCATGAAGGCCTACAGATGACATGCCTCAAGGTGACCTTGGCCAATTTTTCCAAGGTCACTGGCCCAAAAATATCACCAAAAACTTTGACAATTTGCTTTATCTTATCAACATTTTTAGTTACAGGCTCCTAATTAGCTCCTGCCGCCCGAGTGGCACGGGAGCTATGATATCGAGCTCCGTCCGTGCGTGCGTCCGTCCATGCATGCGTCCGTCAACAGAAACTTTGACATTTTGTTCATCATAACGATGGGAGCTTCTGGGGCTGCCAGTGCCCTATATTTTCTACTGGCAATGTGGTGAGTCGATAATAACTGAATTTTCATTTTTGTGACAACTGTTCATTTATAGTACTGAACTCATAAAAGAGCAGAATAGCTACAGCAATTTGCTAAAGTATCGAAATCTCAGCATAAAATAGCAAAACTCAATCACAGTACTGAGTTCAAGTGATGAGCACAGTGCTAAATAGCAGAACTCAGCTACAGTCATGTGTTCAAGTATTAAAGTCAGTACATAATTGCAGAACTTAGCCACAATAATGTGTTTATGAATTGTACTCCATGTATAATAGCAGGAATAAGCTGCGATAGCATAAATTGAATTCCTGAGCTCAGGGCCACAGCACTATTCACAAACCTTCAACTGAAGCACCATCTCCATGCGGTATCGACATAGAGGGCTGATATCGTTCAGGATGAGTGCTGTGATGATGTCGATGCCGTTACACTCGTGGGTCACGATGCTGGTCTGTTGGAGGGAACATTTTTCACAATCACACTCAGGGCTGCGACCAACACTTAGCACATCAAGGCCAAGTTCACTCAGAGTCTCTTGGGTTTGATACTTTTAAGGTCCTGGTTTGCAGGACATCTGCACTAAATAAAACCCGGAGCAGCCATTTCAACTTCAGTTCATGCTAAAGAATATGGAGGGCTGCAGATTTTCCTGAGTGCTGATATGCAGCCAACACTATCAAACATAAAATCAACGTAAAATGCTGGGGACCTGTTCCACTCACTCATATTGCCTGACTCTGGTTCCATATTCTGAGTCTTCCCCAAAAATTGACTGAGGGCCGCCATTTAAAAAAAATTACACTCCGGAAGCAGCTAGGAGTTTCCCTAAAGGTGTCTCAAGCCCTGAAAGTATCCTTTGATTAAGTTTTTTTTTGATCGAGCGACATATAAATGATCAACCTACAGATCCACCGAAGCTTAATCGGCTGCTCCAGCAACTGATCTTTCTTCAAACAAAAATAACATTTAATTTGCACGAATAAAACTTGATTTTTCCTTGATTTTTCCTGCCCTTCAAGCCAATTTCTCCTTCCTTTCCTCTCCAAAATGTGGAGTGAGGGCCAAGGAAAGTACACAAGGATATTAAGGATTTGGTTGAGAAAACAAGCGACAGGAATCAGCCTGTTGATTAATACAGCAGCACTGCCTGGGTTTGAGGACTTCCTGTTTGGCCCCAGACCTGGTTCTCGTGGCAGGGCCCCTGGCAGTACTCGGTGAGAGTCTCCAGTGTTTGGATGATGAGGCCCACGTTCCCCTCGTTGATGTAGAGCCCCAGAAGGCCCAGGCCCCCTGTGGTGCTGCCGCACATGATGTCCAGGAACTGCAGCGTCTCGCACACCAGGTTATAGTTGGTCTTGTTGTTCTGACAACGCAGGAAGTTCTGAGAAAGAGGTGAAGAGGTTTAGCATCTTCTGGAATGATGAACAGAGATATACCATCTCCAACAATCCATTTTTCCTGTGCTGAAGTCAGAACTGTTTTTATAAACTTTTTCTTTGAACTGTTAAACTTATTTGGCACTAATGGGTACACCTGTGCTTCAAATTGTTCAAGCAAAGAAAGGTACAGATTATTTACCCAGCGTATTGCTAGCTAAGGATGTGACTGGTGCCACAATAGTCATACCTGCCATGACTTTAGTAACCCTTCCTTACACCTCTTTCCCCCATGAGTTAGCAAGTTGGCCGCAGATTAACAGTCAGCAGGTAAGCCTCTCATCTCAGAAGTGTTCAGCACTGATCTGACTTCATTTGGTAAAACTGACCTGACGGACCTGGTTGTGCATGTAAGGCTGATCTGAGAACAGTTGAAGAGACTGACCTGCAGGTCTTGGTTGTGCATGTAAGACTGATCTGAGAACAGTCAAAGAGACTGACCTGCAGGCCCTGATTGTACTTGTGTGGCTGAGCTGAGAACAGTTGTAGGGACTGACCTGCAGGTCCTGGTTGTGCTTGTATGGCTGATCTGAGAACAGTCGAAGAGACTGACCTGCAGGTCTTGGTTGTGCATGTAAGACTGATCTGAGAACAGTCAAAGAGACTGACCTGCAGGTCCTGGTTGTGCTTGTATGGCTGATCTGAGAACAGTCGAAGAGACTGACCTGCAGGTCCTGGATGTGCATGTATGGCTGATCTGAGAACAGTTGTAGGGACTGACCTGCAGGTCTTGGTTGTGGTTCTCACACAGCAGCTGCAGGAAGCGCAGGATGGGCTTCATGATGCTGACAGCGGGACCCATCTCCATCTCTCCCTCCTGCTGCTCTGGAGGGGCGGCGGCTGCAGCAGCGGGGGCGGGGCTGGAGGCGGGGGATTGACTCAAATGAGCAGATTCAGACGTGGGCAGCCCCATCTGAGATGAACCTGCAGGACAGAGAGAATACACTACATTTACATACAAACTTCATTTGAAGGATGCAGAGCTCATATTTTATATTTATTTAAACCATTTTGCATAAACTTTTGGATCCTATTACTGAATCTACTGGGGGAAAGTAAAAAGACAACAAAAACGGTAATGGTGTCAAATTACAATTGTTCGCTATGGTCACATGGGCCCCCTTAAAATTCCTTCTTTTTTGCACTTTCCTGATCTCAAATTCTTCCCAGTGCATTACATGCAATTTAGTTTAAGTTTCCTTTATTTTTACAGAGTCAATGTTCTCTGAGCTAAAGACAATGGAAACCAAAGAATGTCAAATATTATTCTGTCATGTTATTTTTTCCATGTTTTTAAAAAAGTTATTTATAATTTTCTACTGAACAGGCCCACATTGACCATGATGGAGCAACTTTGACGATCTTGTAGGATTTTGTTTCTTGTCAGGGTTCTATAAACCCAAAGACATGAGTATTTATTCACACAAGCACTTACCTACAGCGGGCAGCGGTCCATGGCAGTACATGAAAATTTCCAACATGAATCACAGTCCCTGATTCCAACAGTAAGCGTAACTCCGGAGAAACTCACTGGCTATGCCCTGAATGATGCACTTAACTACCATTCAGTATACAAGTTGTGCACTAGTTGCTGCATGTAACCTGCATGCTCAATAGTAGGCGAGTAAGCCACTTCAAACATGGCCTCTGTCTCCTCCCTGTGGTCCGCTCACCGTCCAGCTCTTTGCCATCCTGAGCTTTATGGCTCATCTCGCCCACGTTGACCGACACGGTTGCCTTGATGTCCAGCTGGGCTAACTTGATGCGGTCGTTGAGCACTTTGAAGAACTTCTCCGATTTGTTGTCGCCCATCATCAGCTTGTAGAAGGAGTTCTGCAGTAAGGGGAAACCCAGCCGACATCAGGGGTGTTTCTCGCATTTCATTTCTGTTCATACACAGTACAGGACACCTGCAGTGCCGTTCATACACAGTACAGGACACCTGCAGTGCCGTTCATACACAGTACAGGACACCTGCAGTGCCGTTCATACACAGTACAGGACACCTGCAGTGCCGTTCATACACAGTACAGGACACCTGCAGAGCCGTTCATACACAGTACAGGACACCTGCAGTGCCGTTCACACACAGTACAGGACACCTGCAGTGCCGTTCACACACAGTACAGGACACCTGCAGTGCCGTTCACACACAGTACAGGACACCTGCAGTGCCGTTCACACACAGTACAGGACACCTGCAGTGCCGTTCACACACAGTACAGGACACCTGCAGTGCCGTTCACACACAGTACAGGACACCTGCAGTGCCGTTCACACACAGTACAGGACACCTGCAGTGCCGTTCACACACAGTACAGGACACCTGCAGTGCCGTTCACACACAGTACAGGACACCTGCAGTGCCGTTCACACACAGTACAGGACACCTGCAGTGCCGTTCACACACAGTACAGGACACCTGCAGTGCCGTTCACACACAGTACAGGACACCTGCAGTGCCGTTCACACACAGTACAGGACACCTGCAGTGCCGTTCACACACAGTACAGGACACCTGCAGTGCCGTTCACACACAGTACAGGACACCTGCAGTGCCGTTCACACACAGTACAGGACACCTGCAGTGCCGTTCACACACAGTACAGGACACCTGCAGTGCCGTTCACACACAGTACAGGACACCTGCAGTGCCGTTCACACACAGTACAGGACACCTGCAGTGCCGTCCATACACAGTACAGGACACCTGCAGTGCCGTTCATACACAGTACAGGACACCTGCAGTGCCGTTCATACACAGTACAGGACACGTGCAGTGCCGTTCATACACAGTACAGGACACGTGCAGTGCCGTTCATACACAGTACAGGACACGTGCAGTGCCGTTCATACACAGTACAGGACACCTGCAGTGCCGTTCACACACAGTACAGGACACCTGCAGTGCCGTTCACACACAGTACAGGACACCTGCAGTGCCGTTCACACACAGTACAGGACACCTGCAGTGCCGTTCACACACAGTACAGGACACCTGCAGTGCCGTTCATACACAGTACAGGACACGTGCAGTGCCGTTCATACACAGTACAGGACACCTGCAGTGCCGTTCATACACAGAACAGGACACCTGCAGTGCCGTTCACACACAGTACAGGACACCTGCAGTGCCGTTCACACACAGTACAGGACACCTGCAGTGCCGTTCACACACAGTACAGGACACCTGCAGTGCCGTCCATACACAGTACAGGACACCTGCAGTGCCGTCCATACACAGTACAGGACACGTGCAGTGCCGTTCATACACAGTACAGGACACCTGCAGTGCTGTTCATACACAGTACAGGACACCTGCAGTGCTGTTCACACACAGTACAGGACACGTGCAGTGCCGTTCATACACAGTACAGGACACCTGCAGTGCCGTTCATACACAGTACAGGACACCTGCAGTGCCGTTCATACACAGTATAGGACACCTGCAGTGCCGTTCACACACAGTACAGGACGCATGCAGTGCCGTTCACACACAGTACAGGACACCTGCAGTGCCGTTCATACACAGTACAGGACACGTGCAGTGCCGTTCATACACAGTACAGGACACCTGCAGTGCAGTTCATACACAGTACAGGACACCTGCAGTGCCTTTCACACACAGTACAGGACACCTGCAGTGACGTTCACACACAGTACAGGACACCTGCAGTGCTGTTCATACACAGTACAGGACACCTGCAGTGCCGTTCATACACAGTACAGGACACCTGCAGTGCCGTTCATACACAGTACAGGACACCTGCAGTGCCGTTCATACACAGTACAGGACACCTGCAGTGCTGTTCATACACAGTACAGGACATCTGCAGTGCCGTTCACACACAGAACAGGACACCTGCAGTGCCGTTCACACACAGTACAGGACACCTGCAGTGCCGTTCACACACAGTACAGGACACCTGCAGTGCCGTTCACACACAGTACAGGACATCTGCAGTGCCGTTCACACACAGAACAGGACACCTGCAGTGCTGTTCACACACAGTACAGGACACCTGCAGTGCTGTTCACACACAGTGCAGGACACCTGCAGTGCCGTTCACACACAGTACAGGACACCTGCAGTGCCGTTCACACACAGTACAGGACATCTGCAGTGCCGTTCACACACAGTACAGGACACCTGCAGTGCCGTTCACACACAGTGCAGGACACCTGCAGCAGTGTTAAAACGGGTTTCCTGCCTGTATCTCGGTGTTTCCTCCCTCCAGTAGACAGATGGCCAGCTGGATGCTCTCCTGGAAGATCTTGTCGTTCTTGGTGCTCATGATGAGGTCAGTGAAGAGCCGTGTGCCCCCTTCTCTGTCCAAACGACACTGTACAGCAGCCACTGCCGCCCAGTCCCTCTCCCCGTCCAGCCCTGTATACATACACACACACACACGCACGCACGCACAAATACACACACACACACACGCACGCACGCACAAATACACACACACACACACGCACGCACGCACAAATACACACCCACACACCCACACACACCGACACACACACACACCCACACACGCACGCGCACACACACACGCACGCACGCACAAATACACACACACACACACACACACACACACACACACGCACGCACGCACGCACGCACGCACAAATACACACACACACACACACGCACACACACACGCACGCACGCACAAATACACACACACACACACACACACACACGCACGCACAAATACACACACACACACACACACACACACGCACGCACGCACAAATTCACATGGACACACACAACCACACACACAAGCACGTAAACAGGCAAACACACATGCAAAAATACATGCATAGACACACACATGCATGCACAGAGACATAAACGCACAAGCACGCATAAAAAGACACACACAAATGCACACACAAACGCGCATACAGACACATGCACACAAAGAATACACACGTGCAGGACAAACAAACACCCGCAACCAAAACACATTTAAGTTGGCATAGAAAGTCAAAGAAAGAAAGACAACGAATTGATCTGAAAGCCGGGTAAAGGAAAAGGCCGGATCCAGGGTAAATGGGTGTGACCCTGCAGGCCCAGGGCCCCACACACCCAGGGCCTCACACACCTGCCACTCCCAGCTCAGCCAAGTCCATCTTGCTGCTGTTCTTCTTACTGTTGTTGTTACTGAAGAGATAATTCTGCACCAGGATCTTCCTTAGTGCAACACCCTGTGACAAACAATACCACAGAATAAGACTAAATACCACACTACCCTTACTGATGGGGATAAATCAAGTCTATACACAAGTTTGTATGTGTAGAGTAGATTCTTTCACACTTTCTAATGGAAACCAATCCGAGATGATAAAAGGCAAACAGACCATATCTACAAAGACAATAGAGTGTCATAGACGACGGCCAAGGGAGAAGATTTGAGCAAAGTGCTGAGACCGATCTCTGAATGTGTGGTCACACATATTGCAGAGGGCAGGCGAGTGGCTGACCACAGATTGCAGGGCCAACGGGACTCAGGCAGATCACGCAGCAAGAGTTTGCGGTCTCTCCGGCCGCAGAAAGTGGTGTTAAAGTGTTGTTCATTACAAAAGGCAGGTCTTGTTTCATGACCTTCCTCATACAAGGCATCAATATTTTTGTGAAGCAGGTACAACTGGAGAACTAGGAACCAATCAGTATAGGACTATCCCTAATGAACATTACCCAGAGATCTCAACTGCTGATTCTACCTCTCCTTCGTTCTCATTCTCAAATTTTTGATTCACAGGGCTGAAGTGTGGCACCAGCAGCCTTCTCACCCTTTGTTGTGATAGCCCATGACTTTAGAAACTCAGGGTTAAGAAATTTGATTTCACATCTGAAACGATGGCCCCTTGTTATTGCAGTGCTAACGCTCTTCATGAGCAGGGCTAGTTAGCCTCGGACATTTCCAGCATTAGCCCAGAAAAATCAAAAAGACTGTTGATGCTCAAAAAAACTGCTCCTCAGTGGGGCTTTGAACATGAGCCTGATTGTTTGGACTCGGTCTCTGACAGCAAAGCACAGGACACTGACGGTACGCAGCTCCTGTCTGGTGTGTTTTTCCAGGAAGCTAACAGTAAACAATACAGGCTGTGATTGCAGTCTTACCCTGTCGTCAAAATCCAGTGTTCGAATCAGCATCTCCTGCAGGATCCGGAGAACCTTTATACAGAGCTTCTCCTCAGAAACCATCAGGTCCTTCGTGTGCTGGATCAGCCTACGGGCACAGCCATTTTACACTTTCAGCCCAAAAACACAGCCATTTTACACTATCAGCCCAAAAACACAGCCATTTTACACTTTCAGCACAAAAACACAACCATTTTACACTTTCAGCCCAAAAACACAGCCATTTTACACTATCAGCCCAAAAACACAGCCATTTTACACTTTCAGCACAAAAACACAGCCATTTTACACTTTCAGCCCAAAAACACAGCCATTTTACACTTTCAGCCCAAAAACACAGCCATTTTACACTTTCAGCCCAAAAACACAGCCATTTTACACTATCAGCCCAAAGACACAGCCATTTTACACTATCAGCACAAAAACACAGCCATTTTACACTATCAACCCAAAAACACAGCCATTTTACACAATAAACCCAAAACACAGCCATTTTACACTATTAACCCAAAAACACAGCCATTTTACACTACCAGCACAAAAACACAGCCATTTTACACTATCAGCCCAAAAACACAGCTATATTACACTATCAGCACAAAAACACAGTCATTTTACACTATCACAACAAAAACACAGCCATTTTACACTTTCAGCCCAAAAACACAGCTATATTACACTATCAGCACAAAAACACAGCCATTTTACACTATCAGCACAAAAACACAGCCATTTCACACTATCAGCCCAAAAACACAGCCATTTTACACTATCAGCCCAAAAACACAGCCATTTTACACTATCAGCACAGAAACACAGCCATTTTACAGAATAAACCCAAAAACACAGCCATTTTACACTATTAACCCAAAAACACAGCCATTTTACACTATCAACATAAAAACACAGCCATTTTACACTATCAGCACAGAAACACAGCCATTTTACACAATAAACCCAAAAACACAGCCATTTTACACTATTAACCCAAAAACACAGCCATTTTACACTATCAACATAAAAACACAGCCGTTTTACACTATCAGCACAAAAACACAGCCATTTTACACTATCAGCACAAAAACATGGCCATTTTACACTATCAGCACAAAAACACAGCCATTTTACACTATCAGCATAAAAACACAGCTATTTTACGCTATCAACACAAAAATACAACCATTTTATAGTATGAGCACAAAAACAGCCATTTTACACTATCAGAATAAAAACACAGCTATTTTACGCTTTCAACACAAAAATACAACCATTTTATACTATTAGCCCAAAAACACAGCCATTTTACAACATGACCACAAAAGCACAGCCATTTTACACCATCAGCACAAAAACAGAGCCATTTTACACCATCAGCACAAAAACAGAGCCATTTTACACCATCAGCACAAAAACAGAGCCATTTTATATCATCAGCCCAAAAACACAGCCATGTTACACCATCTGCCCAAAAACACAGCCATGTTACACCATCGACCCAAAAACACAGTGATTTTACACCATAAGTGCAAAAATACAGCAATTTTTCACCATCAGCCCAAAAACACAACGATTTTACACCATCAGCCTTGACGCAGAAATAACAAACTGATAGTGCAACAGCATACAACCGAGGTACAACACAGTCCTGGTACAGCAACAAGCACACACACACACACACTCACAAATACATATGCAGATACACACGCCAGCCTACGTGCACACACGGGCACACACTGCCTCTCACACACACACGCGCACACACACACAGACTCACTTGGATATGAACCCCCCAGATTCGCAGCGGGCGCGCGCGTCGGTCCCCTCCAGGAAGAGCAGCTCTGGTCGGTGTAGAACATGCACCAGCACAGACAGCTCAGCACTGACCAGTGGCTTCAGTCTGTCCTCCAGAGTGTTAATGACGTCCTGAGAGGGAGAAAACAAACGAATAACCCTGAGTCAGTGCTGCAGCACTGACCCACACTGCACTCAAAAGCCTATACCTGCCTATACACTGTAGATGGTGCATAGTCTGTGAACTAAAATCTAAAATTATGTCAGTTAAACATCGCCCGCCAGTCCCTAATCAGTACAATGACATGAATGAAAACTAGAACGGGCACTCGGTAGAGCGCATACCTTCGCCGACGCCACTGAATCCCTCGCCACTGGCGTTGGTTTCATGCCGATCGGATAAAAATTGACCGAGATATGGCCGAAAGTCGGTTTTGACCTTTTCGTGGCCTTGACCTTGACCTTTGACCCGATCACTCCCAAAATCTAATCGATTGATCCTCAGGTCATGCCAAATCAACCCACCAAATTTTATGAAATTCCGTTTGGTACTTTTTGAGTTATTCGATACACATACAGACAGACACACAAACAAATAAATACACGGGGATCAAAACATTACCTTCGTCAGCGAAGTCGCTGGCGAAGGTAATAAATACACAGGGATCAAAACATTACCTTCGTCAGCGAAGTCGCTGGCGAAGGTAATAACTGCACTTATAAAATAATCTTGAAGAACAGAACGAAATGCTTTTAAACCAGAAAAAAACATAATATCACACAAATAACAATTTATAAACTAGAACGGGCACTCGGTAGAGCGCATACCTTCGCCGACGCCACTGAATCCCTCGCCACTGGCGTTGGTTTCATGCCGATCGGATAAAAATTGACCGAGATATGGTCGAAAGTCGGTTTTGACCTTTTCGTGGCCTTGACCTTGACCTTTGACCCGATCACTCCCAAAATCTAATCGATTGATCCTCAGGTCATGCCAAATCAACCCACCAAATTTTATGAAATTCCGTTTGGTACTTTTTGAGTTATTCAATACACATACAGACAGACACACAAACAAATAAATACACGGGGATCAAAACATTACCTTCGTCAGCGAAGTCGCTGGCGAAGGTAAAAAAAAAAAAAATCATAAATCATTACAATTGTGAAGGGTGTGGGTGCTAGGGTTTATGGTGAAGCAATTAGGGTGTAGCAGTTAGGCTTTAGAGGTTAGGGTTTCAGGTGTAGCAGTTAGGGTGTAGGGGTTTGAGTTTAATGAGTAGCAGTTAGGGTGTAGGGGTTAGCATTTAGGGAGTAGGGCTTAAGGGTAGGGTGTAATCGTTAAAGTGTAGGTTTTAGGGAGTAGGGTGTTGGGGTTAGGATTTTTTATAGTGTAGCAGTTTCAGTTCAGGGATTAGGGTTTAGGGTGTAGCAGTTAGAGTGTAGGGGTTAGGGCTTATAGTGTAACTGTTATGGCGAAGGGCTTAGGGTTTAGGGTGTAGCAGTTAGGGTGCAGGGGTTAGGGCATAGGGGTTAAGGGAGACAGCACACCTGCAGCTTCTCGATGATGTTCTTGTAGTCCCAGGGGTTGTTGGGTGCACTGGGCCTGCTGGTGCGGGTCAGGCTCTTGTAGTTGGGGTTATTGCGGGCGAGAGTGTTCAGGGCACTGGAGCTGAGCATGGTGCTAATCTGAGAGTCCAGGTCCATGGGCAGGGGGATGGACCGGCTCTTCGCTGCCAGAGACACACAGACAGGTGCAGGTGTGATGTCATAAATGTGTGACTTTAATGCTCCTCACTGACCAATCTAATCCTGACGTCATTATCAAGAAAACAGCAACAGAGAATTTTGAACATTCCATTACTCAATCGGTCAATAACACAGTGCATTTGGCATTTAGTTGCACTAGTAACCCAAAGTACCATTAAGGTTGCATGGCATTTTAAAAACATATTTCATCTATTTAATTAAATGGGATAAGTACAAAAAGCTTGGATCATTGCCAATGCAGGGTCCATTATGTTGAAACAAGCAAAATTTTGGGGGAACCGGGGATTCATTTACAATGACTAACCGAGATTAACCCACTCTAGAGCGCAACTAAAATGATTTTTCAAACTGCAAGACTAAAATATGAACGTCAGTGTAAACAGAGACAAAGTTAAATACTCCAAACTGTACAGTGATGTGTAATTGGCAGTTACTTTGCCACCTTTTCATAGGGGTCACTAATGCTACTCTAGCTGGAGCGAATGCTCAAATTAATTTGCATGTAGACGCTGCCACCTTGAGGCTTAAAAAAGTAAAGCATGTCTATTTCCAAATGCGTCACAGGTGTAGCGCAGGAGCTAATCCACGGATATTTCATGAAAAAACATTCATGGCTAAAGGACTCCTCTGCACAGTCTTGCACTGAGACTAGATGAAGTAAGGCTGTTTTATGAAATATGTAATCTTCTTTGAAATATGAAAATAAACTGTGCCTGAATGCTTCACTGATTTTTGGCCATTAGTAGGAAACGCCGTCTTATTACAAATACATCGTCTTCCTCATGAAAGTTTTAGTTGTTATAGGAAACTTCAGTGATGGTTAGGGAAGATACTTAAATGACTGATCAGCTTAAAGACCAGGGTGCTGAAGGGATTTAGCGAAAAAAAAGATTTTGATCAACTCTGAAATGGAATTTCAATCCCTCATTTCTATACCTGAATAAACATCAATTAATATTCTTTCAACAACTGCAACATGGAGTAATTGAAGATTAGCATTAACTAAGCAATACTCACCAAAATGTTTTATATTTTTACTTTTAATTTATTTACATATCAATTATTTATTAATTTATTTATCTGTCTTAATTTATGCTAGACTTCTAACAATGTTGCAGTCGCAGATAAATGTCCAGTTGGAATAAAACCATAGAGGTTTGCCAGTGCTGCAGTGAGCTCCTGTCATCTCAATCATTTGGTGTAACGTGGGAATAAAACTCAGTCCAAGCTGTCTTAAAAAAAAATCTTTTTCTTGTCCTGACGTTCTGATAAAATAAAAAATGTTTTCACGTATCAGAAGTCTGTCCAAACCGATGCAGTCTGTAGGTAAAAACTCATTGATTTATGACAGATTGTTTTTAAAGGTGAGCCACAGTCACATGTAGTCATTCAAAAGTTATTTTTGTAGAGTAGGATAGATATTATTTGCAATTTGTTTTGGTTACAGAATTGTTTCTGCTTTTTTGTTTGTTTTTTTACTGAATTTATTAGTGATTTTTTTTTCGGTAACTTTCGCAGTGCGCAGCGCTGGAAACACCAGCAGAAGCGGATGAGCATGCCCAGTTCGCCCCGGCGGCTCGCTCACCTGTAGTGGCCAGGGTTTTGATGCAGGTCTCCACCAGAGAGCGCTGCACCTGCTGCAGCCACGGACACTCCAGCAGCCGGATAGAGGACTGCAGCAGCTGAACCAGGATGGTGTGGTGAGTCTGAGGGAGAGATACAGTTAAATACCCCTCAGTACAGACAGGGAGGGAGAGATACAGTTAAATAGCGCTCAGTACAGACAGGGAGGGAGAGATACAGTTAAATACTGCTCAGTACAGACAGGGAGGGAGAGATACAGTTAAATACTGCTCAGTACAGACAGGGAGGGAGAGATACAGTTAAATACCTCTCAGTACAGACAGGGAGGGAGAGATACAGTTAAATACCTCTCAGTACAGACAGGGAGGGAGAGATACAGTTAAATACTTCTCAGTACAGACAGACAGGGAGGGATACAGTTAAATACTCCTCAGTACAGACAGGGAGGGAGAGATACAGTTAAATATTGCTCAGTATAGACAGGGAGGGAGAGATACAGTGAAATACTCCTCAGTACAGACAGGGAGGGAGAGATACAGTTAAATACTGCTCAGTACAGACAGGGAGGGAGAGATACAGTTAAATACCTCTCAGTACAGACAGGGAGGGAGAGATACAGTTAAATACCTCTCAGTACAGACAGGGAGGGAGAGATACAGTTAAATACTGCTCAGTACAGACAGGGAGGGATACAGTTAAATACTGCTCAGTACAGACAGGGAGGGAGAGATACAGTTAAATACTGCTCAGTACAGACAGGGAGGGAGAGATACAGTTAAATACTGCTCAGTACAGACAGGGAGGGAGAGATACAGTTAAATACCTCTCAGTACAGACAGGGAGGGAGAGATACAGTTAAATACCTCTCAGTACAGACAGGGAGGGAGAGATACAGTTAAATACTTCTCAGTACAGACAGACAGGGAGGGATACAGTTAAATACTGCTCAGTACAGACAGGGAGGGAGAGATACAGTGAAATACTCCTCAGTACAGACAGGGAGGGAGAGATACAGTTAAATACTGCTCAGTACAGACAGGGAGGGAGAGATACAGTTAAATACCGCTCAGTACAGACAGGGAGGGAGAGATACAGTTAAATACTGCTCAGTACAGACAGGGAGGGAGAGATACAGTTAAATACCTCTCAGTACAGACAGGGAGGGAGAGATACAGTTAAATACCTCTCAGTACAGACAGGGAGGGAGAGATACAGTTAAATACTTCTCAGTACAGACAGACAGGGAGGGATACAGTTAAATACTCCTCAGTACAGACAGGGAGGGAGAGATACAGTTAAATACTGCACAGTACAGACAGGGGGGGAGAGATACAGTTAAATACTTCTCAGTACAGACAGACAGGGAGGGATACAGTTAAATACTCCTCAGTACAGACAGGGAGGGAGAGATACAGTTAAATACTGCACAGTACAGACAGGGAGGGAGAGATACAGTTAAATACTGCTCAGTACAGACAGGGAGGGATACAGTTAAATACTGCTCAGTACAGACAGGGAGGGAGAGATACAGTTAAATACTGCTCAGTACAGACAGGGAGGGATACAGTTAAATACTGCACAGTACAGACAGGGAGGGAGAGATACAGTTAAATACTGCTCAGTACAGACAGGGAGGGATACAGTTAAATACTGCTCAGTATAGACAGGGAGGGAGAGATACAGTTAAACACCGCTCAGTACAGACAGGTAGGAGGGGTGTATTCATTTAAATACACCAAGATACAGACGGAGAGTGAAACAATGTTAAATACAGAAAGGGAGGGATAGATAAAGTTAAATACTGTTAATTACTGACAGGGATGGAAATATGTATTTAAATACACTAGGAAACAGACAGGGAGTGAAATACTATTAAATACAGAGAGGAAGACATAGAAACAGTTCAACACTGTCCATATGGACATCACTGCTGCACGCAGATGACCCGGCAGATTAAGCCTATGTCAATTACTTCTCATCAACGTATTCTAAAAAAGAAAAAAAAAATGCTAATGAAGCCGCATGCTACTTTTAGTGGTAACGGTAATAACAGTCTGTCACTACTACATCTGCTGCCAATACTACCGCTGCTCCCACTTCAATTAACGATTAATTAGATCAACAACAACAGTATCAGACAGCACCTGAGATCCCAGGGCACTCACCTGTAGAGAGGTACTGTTTTCAGAGAAGGGGGAACTGAAGAAGGCGTTGATGGTGTCTAACACTACATTCACCACGTACTTCTCCAGGACTGGGTCGGAGAAGCGTTTCTCTCGCTTGTTACACACCTGCAAGAGGAGGGAAAGGAATATTTCTCATTCCGCACCAAGGAGAATGAGCCCAAACACTTCCACACAGTCTTTGGGCCGGACAGACGTGGAGAAAGTATGTTGAAAAAAGAACTTGCTGACTGATCGATATTGCCTTCCACAACAAAGCGAATCAAGAGAATCCAAAGTTTTTTAGAGTATTTTACAGGTTCCAATAGACGACGTAAGCACAGTAAAATCAATAAATATCTGAATCCAGAAGAATTATCTAACTGACCCACTTCTGAAGTTGGATGGTATAGATTAAAATACTTACCCTGGCCATGTCCACAGTAAAGTTCTCAAACATCTTCCAGATGTGGTTGCTGGTGTAGATCTCCTTCATTTCCACCTCTGTGTCCACATAACAGTGGTTCACAAAATTCACATAGGCGATCTTCACCTATTAAATATATCACCAATCATTAGCTAAGCAATACAGCCAAGTCCATACATATTTGGACAAGATTATTGGTATTTTGTTTGTCTACCATAGAATATAGGAAATTTAAACAAGACGACATTGTCATCAATATCTCCCGCCACCATGGAATCCCGTTTTGGAATTCAGTGATGGTCATTACTCAAAACATGCATACATACGCAAATTTAATTCTTCAAGGTAAAGTACTTTCAGAGAAAACTTCCCCCCCACTCATACAGATGGAGGGACAAGAGGGACAGACAAACGGACGCTTGACCTCTTCTTGTGTTGGGGGACGATAATGAACATCAGCTCAAGACTTACATTCAAGTCAATTACATTCAAAGATTACATTCAAAGTCAATACAAAGACGCGAATACACGGTTATTTCATTAGCTGGAGGGCCTGAAATAAAAATCTATTCATCCCAGTGAGCAGCAGTGAGACTGGGGCAGGAAAAGCAGTACATGTAACTGCACACATGTGCAGGATGGGGGATCAGATAGCGCCCTCTGCTGAGCAGAAGGTGGAAAAGGTCATCAAAAAGGAGTCACCACATTTTCTCACTCACATCTGTATGCATCAAGCTGTTGCACAGTGTACTTTCAGCTTCACCTGACAATGTGCACAATTTTTACTTTCTAACTCGGGGCTCATTTCATGTTTTCCGTCGTTATCTCCAAAAAATAACAGACTAGGGGGGAAAACCAAGTGTCTGACATCATACTTTCACCTGAGTTTTCTCCAACAAAGTAGGGATGATGGAGATAAAGAGTGATTTATTTCTCTGAAATTCGCATGACAAAAGAAGTAAACAATTTAAAAAAAAAATTTTATTCATGATCGGTGAAGCGTGCAATCCGTCCGGCCCCGCCTCCAATCTTCTAAACATTCCAAAGGAAGTCAGCAGAAGTCCGGACCCTGTCCATTGGTTCAGAAGAGAGCTTTAAACTGCTGATTGCTCCACTAAAAATCATCCATTGCCATTGAATCCAAACTGACACCTATGCTGACTTATGTGCCGTAACAGCACTACATAGACAAGCGTATGGAATGGTCATGTCACACCTTAAATGAATAATGGTCACAAAGGGTTAAAACAGTTCAATCCCACATCAATCTTTTTGGTACCCATAGTGGACATACAGCGCTATCTAGTAGAACAATTTCATTCAAATCTGATGGGGGCGCATGGAGATCTTCAGCCACAGAATACCCCTATTTTTGCATTTTCACCAAATTGAGCACCACCAATAGTTCCGCGCCCTCAGCATCTCACTACACTTTCAAGTGGAGTAGTACAAGGCACTGTTAGAAAATCATATCATTCATAACCAAGCTTGTGCTAATGAGGGCGCCAGCAAGGAATGCCTGACACGTGACTGCTACTTTGGTCCAAGATGGCATGTTCAAGTGCCCCCTATAGGTGGCGCCCTCAACAGCCCACCAGAATTTTATAATGCTCCAAAACTCCCCTTAAAATTGACATAAAAAAGTAAAAATGAAGCTGGGCTCTTGAGGGCGCACTGAGATATTCAAACTCAAATTTTTCTTAAAAGTTCAATTTTGGCCCTGTGGAGGGTGACCCCTCTCGAGACCATCAAAACCAAACCATCAACTTCAGGAACCTGAAAACCTGGAATTTTCCTATTTACTAATGGATCTTACACCAAAAGAAATTTCAGGCCATTTACTATCACACGAATATCAACCCCAAATAGAAATCCGCCTAACCATTATAAATTCTGGCATTTAAGGTTTACAGAAGTGGAATTTTTTGTATAATGGCCGAGTCAATCCGCAGACGGAAGTCCAATTGCAAATGATTTTCACTTGCTGATGATAAAAATTAGATCAAAACACCCAAACAAAAAACTAGGAAGTAAAGGCAGCTGCAGTGACGGCTGGTTAGAGCATTACTAAAGGAGTTAAATTGGTACTGCTGTTCGTGGCTTAAATGAAATCGCTCACTGAATACCTGAGCTGTAATGTTGTGGGTTTACCTCGGTGATGCAGTCCTCGTGAGTGACGACTCTCACCACGTCCTCTAGGGGCAACAGTGAGGTGCACTTGATCTCGGTGTAAACGTTTTTGCCCTCAGCGCAGGCAGCCAGCAGCTCCACCAGAGAGATGTGGTACTGCAGCGGGCTGGTCTCCTTCACCCCCTCCCGCGATTCCGCCATCAGCTCCAGCATCTTCGCAAAGGACGACTTATCATTGTAGAAGACCACCACGTCCTCTCCAGCGCTGGTCAGCTGGGAGAACAGACACATTCTTATTTGTTTCTTGAAAGCAAAACATATGTTGTTTTATGACCAGTTGGAAAATCTTTATTTGATTTCACCTCACTGGTAGATTTCTTTTTGTCTTATTAGGCATAAATAGCAATGGAAACAATTTCATGGTGAGTCTAAGTACGAGATTGAAATACTTATTTATGTTGATTTTTTTAATATTTCAGCAGCACACACTCTGAAGATTCCAGCAAACAGCAGGAGGGGTTTTGTGCTGGCAAGAGGTTTTAAGGTGGGTTTTGACACTTTTAGAAGATCGTAACTTGCCTGTGGCCAGCCAATGATGGTCAAACCAGCTCCAGGAGGCTGGAAGCCAAAGTGATGGAAGTACTAACTTTAGGTCAGCCGGCTGGTGAATCAGTGCAAAGCACCACTTAACCAAGCCTGACTATTTTAGCCTGGTTTAAGTTGGGATTTTCAGTAGGTCATCTCTGACAACGAATGAAAATTTCCCATAAAGGAAATTTTCATTTTCATTTCACCACAAATTAAAGAAAATCTGGTTTATTAAGAGATTATCAATCTGTCTAGCTGTAGAACGAGGGTGAGGATTGTAACGTTTTGGGGGAGAAAACCCCAAAGGAGGGTAGATAACGAGGACTGGCGAACACGTTGACGACGTTAGCCAGCGTTCTAGCGCACGGCTCTCACCTCGGTCATGATCATGTCCTGGCACTTCTTGACGTATTTGCCCTCGGCCTTGATGATGGTGTGCAGGAAGTTGAGGTACTGAACGTGGCGGCCGTGAGTGGCCAGGCAGTTAATGAAGTGCTGCAGCACAGTCTCGCTGATCTCCGAGCACAGCTGGTAATTATTACTGAAGACGTGCTGAACCGTCTCGGCCTCCAGGAGCTGGGCGAGGAAGAGGAGGAGGGGAGAGGATGAAGAGGTGGAGAGGTTGTGACCAGGGAGGAAAGGAGAGTTTGATGGAGGGAATAACAGAGGTAAAATGTGGGATACCTCTTTGAGGAACAGGTTTCTTTCTCATGTTATTTCCCCTGAAGTGCAAATATGTCAAGTACTTTGCTGCTTTCAGTCACGAGTGGAGTTTGCTACATCAGAAGCTAAAATTAATAAAATGTGCAGATTTAAGCAGTGAAAAGTAACATAAAGTAGGAGCAAAACTGCTGCGTCAAAATGACCACCGGTCAGCAGTGTTTCATAAATTCTAAAAGTCCCATGTTAAAATTCCCAAGGAAACTTGAAAACTCATAGCAAATGTTTCACCCCTTTGTGACCTTAATTGTCACATCAAGCACAAGAATGTTCAGGACATTATAAATGACATTATGAATCACGGGTGTGACCTTAAACAGAGTGACAAAGACTGAGACAAAGAATAAACTGCATTACTCTTAGTTTCCATGGTGACTGCACTGCTATGTCCCATTATTCCTGCACCAATCAAACACTTCAGAGAGGGTGGGCCGGCCCCAGGGCAGTAGGAGCGAGGCTCGGCGGGCCTGAGGCCTGTGTTTTCTGCAGTGTACGGTACAGTGCCTGTGGTCGCAGGGCACTATCTTGGGCACTCAGGAGGGGGTGTCTCAGTGCCCTGCTCTAACCCCGCAGGCTGCACTCACCCCGGGGTTCAGGAAGAGGTTCAAGTGCTTGTGGAGCAGACTTTGGTTCTCAGAATTTCCTGTGCAGAACTTCTGCAGGAAGTGGTGGGTGTGCTTTATTATCTCCTGCATTTTTGCATCGTTCTGAGAGACAGAGAGAGAAAGAAAGGTAGAGAAACAGAATATGCAAGGGAGAGAGAGAAGAACTTAACTCCAGATGATATGCAAGAACTGACTATTTTACATGCACCACTGTATTTCATGAGAACCACAGAGGCCTTCAGAATGACCACAGAATACAAATCCAGGGGGCATTATGTACTTACAGTCAAACTGAGTGAGTGAGAGAGCGAGGGCACGAGAGAGCGAGAGAAAGTGATTAGTATGTTAAAGGTGCACTATGCAAGTTTGTTTACATTCTGCGTGATTATATTTTCCTCTCAATTCGCAGACATCTCTCCACGATCCGCTAGCCGCCTGCCCCTAAATTCAATTTAAAAAAAAAAAAAAAAAAAAACCCGCACAGGCGTCACAGACTGCAAATAAACACAAGGGGCACAGGCTGTGCCCCATAACATAACAAACTGTCCCAGCCAATCACTGACAAGAGTTGACAGTTATGGAAGCATGGGAGGGAGGGAAATATGGGAGGGAGGGGCGGGCTACCTCTGTTTTGTTTGAGTTTGAATGTCACCAGAAGTAAAAGTAAACAAACTTGCATAATTTGCCTTTAACAGTCAATTTTAAGCCGTAGTTACTCTGAGTGATTATAGTATCGAGACCTAATAGTGGTCTTACAGCTGGACCTGAGCAGGAACATGAACATGCCAAAACTGGGCTGCACAACAGTGCACATTCAGACAATAGGGACTTTAGCAACGGCGGATTTTGCGACGGGTACAGCACTAGTAGGAGTATAGAAAGGAGGAGACACGACAAATTGCTCCAGTGAAACTCTGGGGAATCGCACATGCGCAGTAAAATCTGGTCTGCTCTTGCAGAAACATTCCGTAAATGGCGCGCAGCATGGGGGTGATAGTTTTGTTTCACTGATGCCTCCGCAATCAACCATGGATGGGAATACATTTCATGCCTTTTTTTCTTAACTATTGCCATCTGCTGGAACCCTCCAACATTACAGATCCATATACACTACACGTGTGCCGTACCCCAGAGTTTCACTGGAGCCAGTTGTCGTGTCTTCTCCTTCTGTTTATACTCCTTGTACAGCACCCGGAAATAGATCTACACTCTGCTGATCGAGACTTAAGCGTCGCTTGCCGTAGCAATAGGCTGTAGCAAAAGGGCTCACTAAATCGCGATAGCGCAATATAAGTAACTGCCACTGTGAGGCAGACAGACGAGATTACTTATTATCTTTTCTATGACACATACCGAATGCGGTCATTTGAAATGCTTCCAGGAAGAAAACTGATTAGAAGTCCGCTGATTACTTATTATCTTTTCTATGACACATACCGAATGCGGTCATTTGAAATGCTTCCAGGAAGAAAACTGATTAGAAGTCCGCTAATTACCAGCGTGGCTGGACGACTTCCATCGCCTTGGCATAATTAGCTTACCTTAAATCAATTCTCGTGTACTTTGCCTAATTTTCAAGCAAGCCGTTTATTCAGCCGACTGACTAATCAAAACCAAAATGTGGCCTATAATGATTAAGAAGAGATAATGAGAAGCAGACGGACCTAACCAGGCTGCCGTGAATTTTTGCATATCATTAAAACGATTTCTTAAAAATAATATCATTTTAAGATGACCTGGTTTAAGCATTTCAAAACATATGTGAAGTGGAAAACATTTTGTGAAGCATATTGAACATGACAGAGAGAGAAATTATTTTCGCATTGCAATAGATAAATTCAGCGAAGACTGCAAACATCAGTGGTTGTGCATAACATAATCTAAAAATTCAGAGAACTGGAAAAATCTGCGTGTAAGGGACAAGGCCGAAGACCTTAACTGGATGCCCCTAATCTTCGGGCCCTCAGACGCCACGGCATCACTCACCGGCATGATTCTGTCATTGACATTACTAAATGGGCCCAGGAACACTTCAAGAAACCACTGTCTGTAAACATAGTCCGCCGTGCCATCCACAGATGCCACCTAAAACTCTAACATGCAAAAAGGAAGCCATTGTTGAGCATGATCCAGAAGCGCCGCCGTGTTCTGTGGGCCAAGGCTCATTTAAAATGGATTGTAGCAAAGTGGCAAAGTGTCCTGTGGTCAGTCGAGTAAAAATTTGACATTCTTGCTGGAAATCATGGTCGTCGTGTCCTCCGGGCTAAAGAGGAGAAAGACCATCCCTCCTGTTATCAGCGTTCAGTTCAAAAGCCAGCGTCTCTGATGGTATGGGGATGCATTAGTGCATATGGTGTGGGACACTTGCATTTTTATAAAGCACAATGAATGCTGAAAGGTATATAAAGGTTTTAGAGCAACATATGCTCCCCTCCAGACAATATCTATTCCAGGGAAGGCCTTGTGTATTTCAGCAGGACAATGCAAAACCACATACTGCAGCTATTACAACAGCATGGCTTCGTAGTAGAAGAGTCCGTGTGCTGAACTGGCCTGCCTGCAGTCCTGATCTTTCACCGATTGAGAACATTTGGCGCATAAAAGAAAAGTCCTTCATAGGAGACCCAAAACTCTCCAACAGCTGGAAGCCTGAATTAAACAAGAGTGGGATCAAATTCCAATGGCTAAACTCAAGAAACTTGTCTCCTCAATGCCCAGATGCCTCCACTCTGTGTTAAAAAGAAGAGGGGATACTACACCATGGTAAACAGGCCCCTGCCCCAACTTTTATGAGACCTGTAGCAGCCATCGAATTTGAAATGAGCTCATTTTGCGGATAAAATTGTAAAATTTCTCAGTTTCAACATTTGCTATATTATCTCTGTTCTATTGTGAATAAAATACTGGCTAGTGTGATTTGAAAGTCATTGCGTTTTGATTATATTCACAATCTACACTTTGTCCCAACTATTTCGGAATTGAGGTTGTACTTTGCTAAAAAACTGATCAAAATCCGCCATTGCTCAAAGTCCCGACCGGATTTGACAGCAACGGCACCAGCATCAGGAGAGATTTATTTCCGGGGGCTGTAGCCA
Organism: Gymnothorax reevesii; assembly: GCA_029721435.1. Taxonomy (NCBI): domain Eukaryota; kingdom Metazoa; phylum Chordata; class Actinopteri; order Anguilliformes; family Muraenidae; genus Gymnothorax; species Gymnothorax reevesii. The sequence goes on along the minus strand of CM056585.1, from coordinate 4,131,241 downwards.
TTGCAAAGTCCGCCGCTGCTTAAAGTCCCTAATGACTGGATACACAGAGATATAGTCTCAGCAGAGGTCCCACAGTATAAATATACAGGGAAGCTCTTTCAAATTAATGATGACAATGTCCATTTCAAACTTGCATGCATGATCTTCAAAACCACTTTATTAAAGCAGAGAGCCAAAGGGCAAATCTTGTGCCACCGTCTAAATATTAATGTACAACAGAGTTATTTCCCAATGGCAGAGAAATGTAACAACTGCCAAAATAGAAGGCACTCGGAGAGCCCATTACAGCTGCCGTTTTAAAATGAATTGGTGGGAGAATTATCACTGAAAGCAAATGTTCAACTGGTCTCAACAGCATTGTCTTTACATGCTTAAATATTCTTTTGGATCCTCGATCAAGAAAATGAGTTCATATCTTCACCAAAATGTAATAACTTCCTCCTTAGCACAGTATCTATAAACACATAAAATTTCACTGACATCCATCCATAATATTTTGAGGTATCCCGTTAACTATTGAATGAACTTACTAAAAAATGGCAGTGAAAACATCATCTCCTGGTGGAGGTATAATGAAGAACACCAATACAGTGAGAAGGACATAGAGCCTCGTTTATAGAGACCTTCATCAAGCAGAAAATCCGTTCAGCACACACCAACCAATAACATCATCTCTTATTGGTCAAGGCATTAGTTCCTCACCAATCATTGGTAGTGTTGTTAGTTTTGCCCACACCTGAAGAGATACATCCTTCTACACATTGGGGCGAAAGGCTGGAATACCCCAGACCGTTAGTTAGTTACTTACTCAGTTACTTACTTACGCATACAAGCATACATGCCAACTCTACCGCTTTTGGCGGTAGACTACTGCTTTCGGGGCGTTTCATTCTGAAAAAAACAAGTAGATCAGAGGGATCTAATAGCTGCGACCTGGCCTAGCATCCGTCACGTGGCCTAGTGGCCATGACTGGTGGTTTCTTGGACAAGTATGACCTCGAAATTGGCAAATGACCTTGAAAATGAATAGGGAACCCTTCCTCTGTACCAAGAAGCTTGTTGTAAGATTTAATAGCCATCCATCAAGTTAAACTCGAGTTACGGTGCAAAAACGGTGAAATCGGGGCAAAATCGACACTTTTTTGACCGGTGTGACCTTGGGATTCGACAGATGACCTTGAAAATCTATAGGGAACCCCTCCTCATACCAAAAAGCTTGTTCTAAGATTTCATAGCCATTCATTGAATTAAACTGGAGTTACGGTGCGAAAACCGTCAAATCGGGCAAAATTGACACTTTTTTTACCTGTGTGACCTTGGGATTTGACGGATGACCTTGAAAAACAATAGGGAACACCTCCTTTATGCCTAGAAGCCATTTCCAAAATTTCATAGCGATCCATGAATTTTAACTGGAGTTACAGCGCGAAAACCTGCAAACAAGGTCGTGACCTCTGTGAACTTGACCTTTGACCTCGACCTTGTGCATGGACATCACTTTGGTGAAGGTGAATAACTCCTGAAAATTTCATGATGATACGACGACAGGAACATGGTCAAAAAGGTGTCACAGACGGACGGACGGACGGACGGACAGACGGACAGACAGAAGCGTTCATAGAGCTGCTTGGTTGCAGCTAAAAACACCCCAAAAGCGGTAGAGTTGGCATGAATGTACAAGCATGCACATACACGCACTATTAGGTACTACATCCATACGGTAGTATTAAATGAAGCCCACAATGTTAACGGAACTGCATTGCCCATTTATCTTAGATTTTTCCCCCATATAACCCTCTGCGCATTGGAGTGGACAGTTGCCGGGGTAAGAGGTGTAGCCCCTGCACCAGCAGGAGCACAGGTGAGGACGCACCTTGTCGTAGGACACCTGCAGCAGGTCCAGCATCACCTTGTGAGCCCCCATGTTCTTCAGAAGCCTCTGCTGCTTCTTCCAAACACCAGAGCTGCACATCCTGTTCAGGCGCTCCAGGATCTGGGGGAGGAGATTCCCAAGGAGACGTTAAACCCAGGCTCGCACGGGTCAGTTACACTGCGAGACGCTAAACCCAGGCTCGCATGGGTCAGTTACACAGCGAGACGCTAAACCCAGGCTCGCATGGGTCAGTTACACAGCGAGACGTTTAACCCAGCCTCGCACAGGACAGTTACACTGCGAGACACTAAACCCAGACTTGCACGGGCCAGTTACACAGGGAGATGTTAAACCCAGGCTCGCACGGATCAGTTACACAGCCAGACGCTAAACCCAGGCTCGCATGGGTCAGTTACACAGTGAGACGTTTAACCCAGCCTCGCACGGGACAGTTACACAGCGAGACGCTAAACCCAGACTCGCACGGGCCAGTTACACAGCGAGACGTTAAACCCAGGCTCGCACGGGTCAGTTACACAGCGAGACGCTAAACCCAGGCTCGCACAGGTCAGTTACACAGAGAGACTTTAAAGCCAGGCTCGCACAGGTCAGTTACACAGCGAGACGTTAAACCCAGGCTCGAACGGCTCAATTACACAGCAAGAAGGTTAACTCAGGCTCGCACGGGTCAGTTACACAGCAAGACGTTAAACCCAGGCTCGCACAGGTCAGTTACACAGCGAGACATTAAACCCAGGCTCGCACAGGTCAGTTACACAGCGAGACGCTAAACCCAGGCTCGCACAGGTCAGTTACACAGTGAGACTTTAAAGCCAGGCTCGCACAGGTCAGTTACACATCGAGACGTTAAACCCAGGCTCGAACGGCTCAATTACACAGCGAGAAGGTTAACTCAGGCTCGCACGGGTCAGTTACACAGCGAGACGTTAAACCCAGGCTCGCACCGGTCAGTTACACAGCGAGACATTAAACCCAGGCTCGCACAGGTCAGTTACACAGCAAGACATTAAACCCGCACGTATCAGTTACACAGCGAGATGTTAAACCCGCACGTATCAGTTACACAGCGAGATGTTAAACCCGCACGGGTCAGTTACACAGCGAGATGTTAAACCCAGACTCGCACGGGTCAGTTATACAGTGGGACACTAAACCCATGCACACGGCAGTTATATGGCTGTTATGGGCTTAACTCCTTTTCTGTCATTTGCTGAGACTATCTAAACGTTTTGAAATGTATGAAACACTCACACATCGGAAACAACCCACTGTCTGGTGCTCTTGATTGGCTGAGCCTGACCAGACTACATTAGTCAAGTTCAAAAAATTGAATAAATCTAAAACAATTATGCAATAGACCCAGGTATAAACCACGGCCCCAAACACGTGTGGTCACTGAAGAACTCTGTCTGTCCGTCTGTCTGTCTTTCTGTATGCATTTGTCAATCTGTCAGTTTGTGTGTCAGTGTCCATCAGACTGAATGCCTGTCTCAGTCTCAGTCTGTCTGTCTGTCTGTCTATGTCTCGCAGTCTTTGTGTCTTAACTATGGTAACTAATGACTTTAAAAACCATGCAAATTCCACATGTTATGGTGAAATTACAGTTAAATGCAGATGCTAATTCACATAAACTGACCTCTTTGACAATTTGGTAGTTTTCATTGTTCTTGTCCGCCTTCTCTTTCTTGGGAGCTGGTTCCTCGGATGGAGTCTAGATGGGAGAAAGATCCAAAATTATGCACGTTTGAGAAGCCAAAGGTTTGCGCTAAACTACATTCACCACAAACAGTTACTGCACTGGACTACATTTGCAGAAGTTACTACGGAATAATTTTAAATGAACACTCCATTCAGAGTCCCTCACCTCTGCTTTCTCCTTCTTGTCTTTTTTGTCCTTCTTTGCTTCCCCTCCTCCGGAGCTCCCCCTCTTCTCCACCCACAGCTCAGACTTCTCAACCATCGTGCGCAGTCTGTCCAGGTCACTCTTGATTAGTTTATAGTTGTCCACATCCTGAGCCGAAATCAGCAGCTGGACCTGATGGAGAGAGAGAGAAACTGTTCTATACGGTGATTTTATATCAATAACACAACCAGGTCTGGTCCGCCAAGACCTCGGGCAAATTGAAAACCTTTCAGCGCATGCTAAACTAAAAAAAAAAAAAAACTGGGATCGCTTGCTGTGATCAAATATAATTCTATGTTTCAATGCGTTTTCTCATGTTCAAGTAAAAGATTGAGGGTTTTTTTACCTGAATAAGTGACTAGCTTCTTTTAGGGGAAATTAAGGACTGCTGAGACTGGAGGTTGGAATGATAAAATGCTTTAGTCTTGTCACATTTTTGGAATGGAGACCGTTTTAAGATGGGCACTCGAACCGTTCTGAAAACCGCCTGCTCTGAAATATTACAGCGACTCGGATGAAGGGGGAGCAGCTGTACCTGTTTGAAGGTTTGAAGCACCTCCTGTCTCTGACTGAAGTGTTTGAAAAGCAGATGAAGAGCCCCAGATATCAGCGGAGGGTAGTCGTGCATGATGAGGTGAACCAGCACGCGGAGGAACATTCGGCCGCCCTCGTCATCCACCTCCAGAACACTGTTACTCTTCCTGTGCAGAACCACACGCGGTCAGGGCAACAGACACACTCACACACACATGCGCTGCAACAAAGGTTAATCAAGTCTTTTAGCGAAAGAGTTCAAGATCGAGCTTGTACACAAGCAACAGAGTCAAAAGTGATTGATATGAGATAAAAGGAGAGAGACAAGCCACTTTTGTGTACCAAAAGCCTGACAGGTTTATTCCAGTTTGGAATAAATCAGCTAACTTCTTCAAAACACTTAAGTGAACAAGTCTTTCTGTCTTAAGCTTAACTAGTGTTGAAGCCTTACAGCAGCGCTTTAAATACATTTTCCTGGCATGCAGAAAATGTTAGCATGTTCCAAAATGGCTTTTAGTTAGTGAAACTTTCTAACCCATGGCACGATTATAATTTACACAGCAAAAAATTGTCAAATTTACCAAAAAATGTAATGGAAATATAAGACTGAAATACTAGTTTGTTGACACTGACTTGTGTATTTTTGGGTTTCCCCTTACTTACCCCACTCCAAACATGGCCTCTGCCTGCTCTCCAATCCGCTGTAAATTCAGAGTCGCTGGGATGGAAGAGACAACAAATCACATCGGTTTGGGTTAAAGATTAAGGGCTGGGAATCATGGTTACTGGGAGTGGTAAACAAAATGTAAAGCGGTGTGCCAAAATCGGACAGAATTCAAAGGATTACGAAGAATGAATTTCATTAAAATGAAGCTATTTAAACCAAATCCATAAACCAATTTACATGGAAAAAGGTCATATATAATGAAATAAAACTAATGTGAGAAAAGCACGGGGCGTGCACACTTGAAATTTCTAAAAATACTTCTTTTTTAATCTTTTAAAACCTTATTTTTGAATTAACAGCTCAGTCAGTAAATCAGTAAAAACATCTTGATTATTTTTTCTGTAAAATGAGCTAATTCATAACACAAAGGAGAGTCTCGCCAATAGATGCAGGAGTCACATGCCCATACTTCAGTGAGGTTTTGGCATGTAAATGTCAGGAAGTGCTGGGGACTTCCAATGGGTTCTGTCAGATTAATTTTCACATTCTCCAAAAATTTCATTTTCAGCTTATCAGATGCAAAATACCATATACGACAAATCCTTTCCCATAAAACACCAAAGGAGAAGTGTTACTCCAGTCTTTGCGAGTCGGTGAAAGCTGAGGTCAATAATCCAAATATGAGGGAGGTGAAAAAGAGAGGATCTTCATCCTCCGAATGGACACTGCACTGAATAGTAGAGGTGAAACAAAAGCCCATGTTTGTAAACTGAAACACCTGATATTGATGATATTCAAGAAGGTGCAGTGCTGGGCAATGTCCACCAGAGGGCAGCGCCCAGCCTACAGATCGGCATGGCCACACCTGCTGAGATTTGTAATCACCTGAGCTGTGGCTCATATATACTCAGAGGCAATGAAAAAGCAACACTCTAAATTTTGGTTTATTTCAGCTCAGGACCTGAGTAGTCCAATTTGAGCTCTTAAGTGACCATTGGGGTCACAATGTGTACCTCGTTACACATGAATGATCATCATGTAACTCAACAGTGTGAGTTGGACTCTCATCAATCCATATTGAGTACAACATATGGGATTAGGAGTTGTGCAGGTACAGTGGTTGAAATGAAGGAGGGGTTGTCTTCCCTATATAAAGGCATGATAAAAGCCACACAAAAAACATTTATAAGTGTCATAACGCCACGTCTGTCAACTGAACAACGTAACAAGGCCCTGGGTATACTAGAGGCGGGAGTAAGTGCCTGGCAAGTGGCTCACCGTTTTGGGTGTAGTACGTCCAGCATCAGTACGTTTTGGGCGTAGTACGTCCAACTGGGACGAGCTCTTTCATCAAGAGAACCCAGACCTCAAACCAGGCAGCAACTCCAGAATGCACTACAGGCAGAGCGGCGACAACCTCCCCAAGACAACCTAAGACTCTTAGTCAGGTCCATGAGGAGACGTTGTACTGCCTGTGTGGATGTTCGTGGGGGTCAAACCTGAAACTGACTGTTCTGAGTTCATTTTTAAATGTGTGTTCCGTTCAGTCTTCCTGTGATTTTTCATTTTCAACTAGTGCTCGTTATGTTTAATGCGTCTGTCTATTATTGTCCAAATCAGCCTATTAACACATTTAATTCATCAAAGTCAACCCACCCGACATATTTGAATTGTTAAAATAAGAAAGTAAAATTGAGTCACAAAATTATTTGAATCCAAACTGGTGTTGCGTTTTCATTGCCTCTGAGTATAGTTCCCTACCCTCCCAGGTTAAAAGCTTGAAAAAATCTTTTGATTAACCGTTTGAACAATTAGAGTGAGACTCCCATAAGAGAACATTAGTTTGGCAACTACCTTTTGTGCTTAGCTGACCCATTCCAAGCACTACATTTTCCAACCGCTTGGATATGAATATTAGCACAACTCTTCAGCCAGACGGTAGGATGAATTTGTGAAACCAGGCAGCTGAGTTCATGGCTGGGAGAGTGTGGACACACATGATATTTATTCTCTCTGATCTCTGAACATTACTGCTGAATACCTGTCTGCTCCATGGCCGCAGTGGCATCAGCCTCCGCCATGGGGTAAACTTCCACAAACTCCTTCTTGAAGACCGACAGCAGGAAGGACAGCCGGTAGTCCAGGCGGACGTTGAGTATAAACTATTCATAGGAGGGACACTGAGAGTGAACTATGGGAGGGCAAATCCAAGAGCTTCTCTGGAGTCATGAGCAGAATATGCACTGCAGCCCGTAAGTACATGTTCAGTAACCATTTAACAGGGCTATAAATTTCACAAAGTTCACAGCACATAGATAACTGATAAAAGTGCAGATTCTGAACTCTAATCACAGGTGTCTACAAGCATACAGAGTGAACCTTAAGCTACTCTTATTTGAGGGTGTAAACGCCCATTTCAGGTAAGGCTTGGCGGAATTACAGCACTTTAAAACTGTGTAATTCTTCCTTGAAATCCATAAACCGACTTTTATGCTTTGTGTCTAATACAGTTTTTAGGTTACCCTATATTCACTCTTCGGTGAAATTAGGCCAGGGATACTGAGGAGCATGCAGCAACACATTTGTACAATGTTCAATAAACACATCTTTTAATGCATTTTTGCACATTTGCATTTGATTTCGTTTGTGGCTATGCTGAGTAATACAATCATATTAACCGGCTTTCCAGGAAATTAAATGCCTGCCATGTCATTAACGGCTGACCTGCAGTATCTCCAGGATCTTGAGTTTGGTATCCATGACGATGACGTCCTGATTGTTGATGCTGTCCTTGCCGCGGCCCTGGGCCTCCACATTCAGGCCGGCGCGTCCGGCGCCCACGAGCATGGACTGTTTGCGGCTCAGCACCATGGTGGACATCATGTGTCCCATCCCGTGGATGGAGCGCTTCATGCTCTTACCTGTGGAGGAGAAACACGTCTCATGGAGTAACGCCTCCGCCCTCTCCTGCGTCATCTGCCAGTGTGGGGTCACAAATGTGTAATATTTAACATTAAAGCTGCAGTTGGTAAGTCTAATATAAGTAACTTTTTGTGATTTTTGCTAAAACTGTCACTGTGTGCAGACAGTATTACATAGAACTAGAACTCTGTCATTAAAAAAAGGCGCCTTTAAACCCACCTACTGCAATTTAAAAGAATCATTCGGTCTGACTAAAAAGAACCAATTAGAGCCAGGATGGTGTCTGACAGCCTTCAAACAGTGCAGTGAACCTTCCTATTCAGGTCACGCCAGTGCTCAGTCACGTGTTCAGCTTAGAGAGCTTAGAGAAACTAACGGCACAACAACAGCCATCAGAGAGGAAAAAAATACTGATGACTCCGTTACCGACAACAGCACACATGGCTAAGACGAGTAAGAAGATGAAGGCAGAATAAAAAAAGCACAAGAAAAAATTAGACAAAACCCGGGATAAAACCAGAGTGAACATCAGAGTGGCTTTTCAGAGGTGGAGGGAACTCCTGGATCTGGAAGGATTAAAAACCGACGCAGAGTTGGCGACCTTTCTACTCGACAGGTAAACCCCATCATTGGTTAAGTTTTGCTCCACAGTGTTCTGCAAATAAGCGAGTTGGCATCGCTCACATGCACAGCTGCTACTAACCCCAGCCCTAACCACCATCAATTCATTTTCGCTCTGCAAAAAAGCGAGTGAACGTCACTTACAAGCACAGTCGCTGTTCGAATAGCCACCGTCTTGTATTTGTAAAAGTACTCCGCAGTGCACGTGATGTTACTGTAATGTTGCAGTCGAGGTAACGTTAGCTTGTTTTCGATGCTAGGGCTAACGTTACTGGCGTCGTTTTATTAGAAAGTAGCAGAAAATATCTTTATGAAGTGACCTGGCAGTCTTATCAGTTGTGTTGTTGTCCTCATAAATATGTGTAATATTTCTGTGCTCTCACAGCTAAATGCCGTCATACATGGTTTACTGGCCATTCAGCAGGATTCACAATAGTTTCTGTACTCAAAAAAACTGGTAACTTACTGAAATAAGCATGTGCTGGGTTTTTACTGAATACATACTGCTGTAGATTACTTTTCATTTTGACATGTTTTATTTCTGCTCGTTTGTTGACCAGCAGTGTTGACTGTTCACAGTAGTAATGTCTAGCCTCAGCAACTTGGTCGCATACATCACCGCTCGCGTGCCTTTGCGTGCATGGCAGCCTTCTGAGGGAGGGTCTTAGGAGTGCAGTGGAGAAGGAGGGGGAGGGATCTCAAAGTTGCATTTTTTCACATTTTTATGCCAAGTCCTCTCTCTCCTCAAAGTTACCAACTGCAGCTTTAAGACGCACCCTGTATCCTGTTCCCTTCTTACTTAAGCCCGGCCCTCTTTAACAGAGCTGCAGGAGTTTAGAGTTAGATGGATAAGTACTGTGTGAAGCCCAGATCCCTTTCAAATCTAGAACACGGACTGCAGTAAAACAAGCAGTTATTCAGCTAACTAATCCTGCTTTACGAAACTAGTGCCTGTTCAATGACAGCTTTTGCAGTGAAGTCCACTGCTCATTCCGTAGCTGCTTGAGCAGTATTAGTGCTCGCAGTTTTCTCGAATTCTCGAGAGCAGCTTGGCCAAACAGCTTCAAACTCGAAATTGTGCTTCCTTGCATCCTCACCAATACGCCCACCAAGTTTGAAGTCGATCGGGTCGAACAACTGTCGAGATATGAGAAGGACACGTATGCACACACACGTTTTTTTAAGTCTTAATCCCAGTTACTGACACTCCTCCCCACTCACTCACCGCCTCCATCGTCCTGGAAGACGGGGCTGTTTGGCATGGCGGTGGGCATGCAGTCGATTATGCCCAACAGGGTGCGCGTCAGTCTCAGTAACTCAAAGAAGCTGTAGAAGCCGAAGTAGATGAGGTGTCTGGCCAGACTGACCACCTGTGGAGACAAGGGGAGCGAGTCCTCAATAAACCATTGCAAGACGGTCCTAAAATAATGCCTCAAACTGTCCTTGCAAAGCAGACTGTTGAATTTCACCAGATGATCCTACAGCCCACCTCATAGGTCAGCTTGTTCTTCTCTTCATTGGCGAAGGGAAGGTCATCGTTCAGCACATTGTTCAGATACTCCTCCATGAACGCCATGGTGTTGGAGAACTTGTTCTTCTTGTTGTCACGAGAGTCGTCCAAGTTTGAGTCATAGCTAAGTGAATGAGACAGGATAAGACCTAGATTAAGGCAGGTAAGCACTCTAATTTCACAGATAGTCTGATATGGATGTATACCTTTGACTAACTGCTAAACAAGAATCAGTATGGAGTTCTGCAAAAGAGAGAAGACATTTTTCACAAATATACAAATGCTTCAAAAAAACAGAGGACCAAGCTTTCAGCCAGCTGAAAGTGATCCATCATACAGAATTGGCCATACAGCATCAATTAAATCGGACCATTGCTAACAGCTACATTATACAGACAAGTAAGAGCCAGTGCTAACTGCTATATCACCCACACAGATGTTACTGATAAGTAATAACATGAAAACAGCCAATATAGCCAGCCAGCCCACTGACTACAAGCCTGTTCTACCACCATAGCTAACTAAGACTAGTTCTATCAAGCTACATACCAGCTTTGACCATTTGCTGACCAGCTTAAACTAGCTAGTGTATAAGATAAAGCTAAGACCAGCAGGGCATATCTGGAATTTTCATCAGGGTGAATATGCTTTGAAATACTTGAGCCAAAATGGCAGGTTGCATGCAGACTCACTCTTTGATGGTGATGGAGGTGGGGATTTCGGTCCAGAGCCGGGCAAACTTGACGGGCGTGACCAGCTCCTGGGGGTCGCGGTCCACATGCGTGTGAAGCATGAGGTGGCAGAAGGAGGCTCGCAGGTCGTACGGCAGGGTCTCGTCCATCATGCAGAGGAAAATCAGCTCCACGTCCAGCTGCTTGGAGATCTCGTCTATGGCCAGGTACTGCCGGTCCAGCGACATCCTCGCAAATAGCTTCAGTTGGTACCTGGGGAAGGGCTCGGCATTAACCTTCAGCGGAGCGGGATTTTCATTTATGTTTTCTTAAAATTCGGCACCAATTTTCTCCAATGGCTTCCGCTCGCTATAGAAACTGATCAATCAGTACTGGAATCTTCTGTGAAGAACACTGAACAGAGACCGAAGGACAGCATAAGTGTACCTGTTGTTGTACAGCTGTTACTGAGGTGGCAGCAGGTATACCTGTAGTAGGTCAGCACATTCTCGTCATGTGCGTTGCCCTGCCGCGCCTCCTGGGCCAGCTGCCTGATGCTCTTCTCCTGTCTCTCGTTGGTTTTATCGATCCAGACCAGCCACACTTCGTCCTCCTCCGCCAATTCCTCCAGGAACACCGAGGGGTGCGTCATGTCCTTCGGAACTCGCCGTCTGCACGGGGCCAGAGAGTAATACACACGTATGCAAGCACAGACGCACACAGGGACGCGCACGCACGCACACACGCACACACACACACGCACACGCGCACGCGCACGCACACACGCACGCACACACGCACACACACACACACACACATGCACGCACACGCACGCATTCACACACAAAAACACACCACATAAAAGGTGTAGTCAATAACTATTTTGGCATTGCCACAGTTTTCATATTTTGGCTCTATACTCTAGCACACTTGCAAAGAATGATTATTAGATTATTAGGTTTAAGTAAAGACCGTTGATCTGCAGGTGTTTACATAAACTCAACCTCAACTAAAGTATGTAGGAAATGCGGCCATTTTACTGCAATATCACTGCCTAAATGGCAAACAGGCCGCAATATATGCGACCATTAATCCTCATAAGCTACCCTCTCAGGAACAGACTACTGGGTGCTGGTTAGCTGCGTGTGTGATGACACAGTTGTGTTTGGGACAGAGTGTGCCGGCATGTGTGAGAGTGAGTGTTTGGGTGAGAGTGTGTAAGTGTGGGGGGTGTGTGTGTGTACGGGCTAGTGCGAGTGAATGTGTGAGGGGGTGTGTGTCAGAGTGTGTGCGGTTGCCGTCACTCACTCAGTCTTTATGAGGATGTCCTGGTTCTTTGGCTCCAGAACACATTTGCAGATCAGTTCCTGGGTGACTGGAATGGCGACGTTATTGGACACGCACAGATCCGACAGGTAATCCAGAAACCTTTGACGAGGAGCAGCGATTCAGCTCATACTCAAGGAGGGACAAATAACTGAACGGGGCCTAATCTAACAACAGAGAAAACTGAACATAATGCTCATTTCCTTCACAAAATCCTGATCAGAACGTTCTGAACTGAATACTGCAGGACATTCATAACTGCTAGCAGAAGACTGTAAGGTACTGAAACACAAAATTTTGAAGTAAAAAACATGCCAAAAATTCATTTCATATATTGTTGAAAGGGTTCATTATTTTACGCTGGGTTTAAGCCCAGGATGTTGAAGGGTATTCCGCAGCACAGGACACAGCAAAACAAACAAAAAAAAAAATCAATCTGAGGAAGTATTACAGTTTTTCCTTTTAATAAAAATCTTATTTCTATGTCTCAATTACTCTCCAGCTTGAGTGGACAAAGATACTGCACGTAAATTCATTTTACAATTATATTTTCATTAATGTTATGATTAGCAAATTAATAAGAAATATTTTTTGAGAGACAAATGATGACAAAAACCAAGCGAAGATCCTCCACATCACCTGAAAAATGGATGTGTTTTTCATTACAGGAATAAAACACAGAATAAAACACTTGCTCTGACGGACTGTGGAAAGAGGTGAGTGTTACCTGGGCTCGCGGTTTCGGCGCACCAGGCTAACAAAGGTCTCCACCTCCTTCTTGGTGATGTGTTTCTCCAGTAGCTTGCGGTTGTTGTGTAGAAGAGCGGTGATGGTGTCCTCCGCCAGGATGTCGTAGCCGATCTGGGACTGCATCAGCCCAAACTGCTTGGCTATGTGCTCCTATGAGACAGTCAAACAGAATGAGATGCACTCAGCTTCGTATGATTAAAATGGTCACACTTAATTTCAAAGTTTTGGTAAATCTGGCAGGGATTTATTTGGATTCTCAAATGAACAAAGTTTCATTTGAAAAAGAGGAAGCACCAGGACCACATCGATAGCTTATTTACTGCCTAAATGCCTTAATCTGCGTTATTACAGTAATATTATGTTAGATGTGGCCGCAGTACCTAGTGTTTGGATGGGATGTAAGATGGACATATGGTTTCCCTGGTTCTCGGTGTGAAAGAATCAGACAGAAAGCACAGTTTAAATCATACTCACTCTAATGTCTGTAAAAGGAGGCCAATCAGTCAGATTTTTGGGTGAGGATGATGTCTAATAGAGAATGTTGTGTGCTGAGCTCCACCAGCAATGTGCAGGGTTACGGTGCTTGATTACTCGGAGAAGGTAGGTTCTGAGAGAAAACTTAGTGTGCCTGGCTTTTGCAGTGGGAGATGATGACAGAGACCATGGTGTCCCTGGTTCTTGAGTAGGGAGTAAGGCAGAGAGCGAGCTGTATCTGGTTCTTGAGTACGGAGTAGAATATAGAGCGAGGTGTACCTGATTCTGGAGTAGGGTGTAGGACAGAGAGTGAGGTGTACCTGGTTCTAGAGTAGGGAGTAGGACAGAGAGCGAGGTGTACCTGATTCTGGAGTAGGGTGTAGGACAGAGAGCGAGGAGTACCTGGTTCTTGAGTAGGGAGTAGGACAGACAGCGAGGTGTACCTGGTTCTTGAGTAGGGAGTAGGACAGAGAGCGAGGTGTACCTGATTCTGGAGTAGGGTGTAGGACAGAGAGCGAGGAGTACCTGGTTCTAGAGTAGGGAGTAGGACAGAGAGCGAGGTGTACCTGGTTCTTGAGTAGGGAGTAGGACAGAGAGCGAGGTCTACCTGGTTCTTGAGTAGGGAGTAGGACAGAGAGCGAGGTGTACCTGGTTCTTGAGTGGGGAGTAGGACAGAGAGCAAGGTGTATCTTGTTCTTGAGTAGGGAGTAGGACAGAGAGCGAGGTGTACCTGGTTCTTGAGTAGGGAGTAGGACAGAGAGCGAGGTCTACCTGGTTCTTGAGTAGGGAGTAGGACAGAGAGCGAAGGGTACCTGGTTCTTGAGTAGGGTGTAGGACAGAGAGCGAGGTCTACCTGGTTCTTGAGTAGGGAGTAGGACAGAGAGCGAAGTGTACCTGGTTCTTGAGTAGGGAGTAGGACAGAGAGCGAGGTGTACCTGGTTCTTGAGTAGGGAGTAGGACAGAGAGCGAGGTGTACCTGGTTCTTGAGCAGGGAGTAGGACAGAGAGCGAGGTCTACCTGGTTCTTGAGTAGGGAGTAGGACAGAGAGTGAGGTGTACCTGGTTCTTGAGTAGGGAGTAGGACAGAGGGTGAGGTGTACCTGGTTCTTGAGTAGGGAGTAGGACAGAGGGTGAGGTGTACCTGGTTCTTGAGTAGGGAGTAGGACAGAGAGCGAGGTGTACCTGGTTCTTGAGCAGGGAGTAGGACAGAAAGCGGGGTCTACCTGGTTCTTGAGTAGGGAGTAGGACAGACAGCAAGGTCTACTTGGTTCTTGAGAAGGGAGTAGGACAGAGTGTGAGGTGTACCTGGTTCTCGAGTAGGGAGTAGGACAGAGAGTGAGGTGTACCTGCTTCTTGAGTACGGAGTAGGACAGAGAGCGAGGTGTACCTGGTTCTTGAGTAGGGAGTAGGACAGAGAGTGAGGTGTACCTGGTTCTTGCGGTAGTCCTCCTGGGAGTGGCGCAGCACGCGGTAGCACAGGCGGAACATGTACTGGTACGGCGCGTTCTTCTGGTCGCTCAGCTCCTCCAGCCGCAGTAGAGGCCCGTCACTGCCCTTCTCTTTAAACGGGGCCTTCAGGATCCCAAACACCTGACGGACAGCGAGAGGTCAGAGAGAGGTCAGCGCTAATACTCATATTACAGTTATTTACTATGATTCAGCCAGCAACTTTCAGTTGATTGGCTGAACAGCAGCCAATGACATAAGGGAAACAAGTTGGGTTAAGGGCCTTGCTCAAGGGCCCAGCCACTGTAGTGATCTTCAAATGGTTGCACTGGGGCTCGAGACATCATGCCTTTGAGTCCCAGACAATAACCCTTTTGGCCATGTACATGGCCGCAATTCAGACTTTGTTCACGTGACATAGATGGAAATGACTGTAAATTAAAGCCAGCTCCAATTTAACCTCATAATAATAGGTTTCACACCCAGTGAAACGCAATTTTCACTGCCTTGACAGTAAGCATGCGTTCATATACAAAATTTAGTTTTTAATATTTGGCAAAGAATTTAAATAAATTTTGCTCTGTTTGATGATCTATGATCATGATCTGTTTGATGAAGTGATTCTAATGTAAATTTTTATTTCTTTTTCCATTTAAACTCCAAATGTTTGGCCATAATTCCATTCACACCGAGATACTGCTGGTCATTGAGCATAGTTTGATTAAAAATGTTTTCCTTCATTTAATTTTCTAAATGCCGTGTTTTGTTAGTACTTAACTGGACATTACGTTAGGATGATACCATTCTATTATTTGCATCAGCAGCCTAACCATCGTCACAGGTCAACTCAAGAGCCTGACCCGACCTGGAGGACGATTAACGAGGCAGGATTATGTAGTTTGCGCACTAACGCACTAACACTCAAGCCCTTTTCACCACAATCCACATTCCAGATATCAAACAGCTGCAGGTTTCGTTCGAACAGGCATCCAGCTAACGCCGTAATCCAGCTTCAGAGAACAGGAGTCGGTCCTGAGTGAATCTGCGCTCGCGGTCGGGCCGGTAGCCGCAGACCTGTTTAAGAATGTTCTGCTCCCGCATCAGCTTCTGTCGCTCCCGGTTGGGTTTGGTCATCATCACCTCTAGCACCGGCTGCCCGGTGTTTGGGGTGTCGGCCACGAAGAAAACCAGGTCCTCTAGCAGCTTGATGGCGAACCTAAGAGAACGAACGCACAGATTCAGTGGGCAGTGTGCAGACTAGCTTTCACACGCTTAAGAAGCTGCTTTTAATGATTGTTTCAATTCTGAAATGAGACGGAATATTTCACGTTTTCTATCATGTCTGGACTGTGTGAGGAAACCAGAGTACCTGGAGGAAACCCACATGAACACGGGGAGAACATGCTCACTCCACATGGACACAAAGGCCGAGGCCAGATTTGCGAGTACAGCGAGTGCGCACTCCAATCATACATCGTCAAACTCAACTTTTCTTTCTATGATATGTCTGTCATGTTTCGTGATTGCATCTCAAAAGGTTGCAATGCTTTTATGTTTACAAGAGTAATCCACAAGCAGACAACCACATACAAATAAACATCAGAAAACATACCAAAAAAACTTTCATGATAGTTTTACAGTAGTTTTTGAGTAGTTTTGCTATGAATTCCCCTGATGAAACATACACATCAAGTGAAAACAATACCAGTACTGCTATTGTGGCTGGTAAATACTGGTTCAGACAGATTTATATTATTGGTTTTTTAAGGAACGTTTGCACTCACAGAGATATGAGTCGGGAGAAAGCGGTACACCTCTCGGGCACCTGAGTGTGATGCAGAGCTGTTTACCTCCGGTCATTCTGGCTGATGAAGCCTTCGTTGAACTTGTCCACCACGGTGCTGAGCATGGCACTGGCATCATTGGCGAAGTCCAGGTCTCGGATTTCCATCACGGGTACGGACACAATGGCGAACGCCTCTTTGTCCTCTTTGGTAGGGCAAGTGCCCAGCTAAGAGATGAATATAATTATGAAGAAGCAGTTCCATCCATGCATTAACTGCTTGTCAGAGGGGGAGTTTTTGGGACATACCATCAGCCGAATGGGCCTCTCCTCGTCAATATCGATGGGCGCATTGGTACTGTGGATCCAGGTGTTGGTGCACAAGTGACGAAGGCGTACATATGAATTTCTATGGAGAAAAATCAATCAATTCAGTTAATTAGTAGATGAACTGATGCCATGACATACTCAGATCCCTCGACACGAGACATATGTGGCCTGGAAAACAAATGCTGTTGAGGGCTGAACAGACAGACAGTGGGACGGACAGAAGTATGAAAAGGCACATCTCCACAATAGGATGCATACCCACATATTCAATTTCTTTGAGAAATACTGGACGATTCAGCAGGTCTGGCCCAGAAAAGAAGCAGGATGGACAGTCAGACACTCCAAAGGACAACAATCAATTTTGTAGTCCCATAGACCTCATGGTGGGGGATAATTAACCAATCAAACCATTTCCCTTTCATTGAACCAGTCAATCCAGTTCTGTCAATTACTCATGCTCATTAAACAATTCAGATCTCTGTCAGTTAAACTATCAACCATATGAAAACAAAAAATCATCATCCCAACTTTATATCAATGACCCAATCAACCACCTTCCCTTTCTATGCAGCCACTCCCAATGGAGTAGCCTGCCCTGGTGTTAAGATATACAAACACGTCAGCCAATAAACATGTACCTTTAAAAACAGATTTTCTTGTATCTTTTACCAAAAATTCCCCATCCACACAAAAAAAGGCAAAAACGCCATGAATAACTACACTGGCTTAGGCCCAGAGCCCAACCAAATCTGGAACATAAACTGGAGTAAAATGAGCCGCTCAGCTTAACTGAAATATCCAGCCAACTCAAAAGTCCAGCCTTCTAAAAGACCCTTTTAAGTGTATGGGAACGTACCCGAAAAAACACGTTTTGCAAGGGCTCTCGAAGTTCGATGACAGTTTATAATTTACTTCACATCTCATCTACCCTGTTATTCTGGGAGAGTTTCCAGCACCATCTTCAAAGCAACGGAGATAAGATCATGATGGAAAGATTTAAGATGATGGGAAAGTGACATGAAGATATATTTCAGCAGCAGAAATTTTCTGTAGTTTTACCTGGGGACAAAGGAGTCGGTTTTTTGCAGGGTGGTGGGATCGAGCTCGAATAGCGAGGCAATGTCGTTCCCGTGAGGTACGGCCACCAGCTTAAACTTCACCCGCTCACCAAGGTTCCATTTATTATTTCTCCCATTGTCCATCTATGGAGAGCGGGGACAGGATTAAAACTGTTCTCAGTACAGTTTACTGCAGTCCAACACTGATTAGAACAATACCTATAAGGAGCATTATTACTTTACTCATTACTTTACTATTACTCATTATTATTATAAATCTCAAAACATAAAAAGTAGATGGTAATGTAGTCTTGTTAGTCTCTGATTATTTTAATAACTTTAGGAAATTATGTTCCACTCACAACATTTGCCATTTCAATGCTGTCCCCTTTGTAGCCAGGGTTTTCCTAAAAATGAAAAAAAAAAAAAAACATCTGACATGACATGTAAATGCTTCGGCAACTGAAGGGATCCAGAATTATTTGGATGAGTTTCAGATCACACACGATAATCTCAGACAGAGCAGAAAATGACCGAGCAACTTAATTCAACACTGAGAGCCAGTCATGATTCACATTTTCCAGAGGCAATTTACACATATCTAATATTAAAAGCAGGAATTCAGCTTTGGAAAGCCTGTGAAGAGAAAAAAAAAAAAAAACTATCCCATGCTATGTTCCCCGACCCCGTCAATTCTTTTAAATAACTGGGTGCATTAGTGCAACGTTCATTCGGAGAGACAATCTTCAGCCGCTTATTCACAAGACAATCAGTCTTCAAAAGCAAATGCACAGGACAGTACCACATGTTCCGGACAAAAAATAATTGTGATTCAATTCCTGGACTTCAGGTTTTTCAATAAGAGGAGGGTGAAATGTGACAGGTCACACTGACACAGGGTATCCGAGCACAGCGCCACAGGGAAGGGGTGAACTGGAGTTTCAATCATTCAGCTGGCTCTGGGCTGAGTGTTTCACAACTCAAAAATGCTTCGGTGCTTCATTTTCATCAATGCATTCAGTATTTGTCAACAGCTACCGGTGGTCATATTTAAATTAATTTAGTTCTATGGCTCCCAAATATGGTGTGATGACAGATGTCCGATGCAGGGGGGTGAGTGCTCCACAGAACACAGAGTGCCATGCGTGTGCTAATTTGAATACTAGATGCTTTGAAGCGGTCTTACCTCAGCGGCCAGGTAGTGGCCAGTTGCCAGGTGTTTGAAACGATACAGGCTGTTCCAGTGTCCGGCTCCACCTCTGCAGGGGTCATGATGCACCACCTAAACACAAACCCAGTTACAGCCCTGGCAACCCCACTACAGCAGAAAACACCAGATCCTTTTGACATAGCGAGCCAGAGAGGTCAGACTGCTACTAAGTACTGTGTAGCCTTGACTTAGCCAGTCCAATCTCCACACACACCCACACACACTCACACTTACAACACACAGACACACACATACACACACACACACACACACACACACACACACACATACTTACAGACTCACACACTCACACTTCAACTGACATGGCAACAGTACTGGCGAGCGTAGTTGGGCTGAAAGGCCCGTTCTTGCCTTTCATGTTATGTTAACAGTGCTTCAGGAAAATTTTCACCCAAAATGGGAAAATAAATAAATACAGGGCTACACGTGACCTTTGGGAAAACGAACGAGCGCAAAGACACTGACGGACAACACAATCAACACAGCACCTCAAGAAAAAAATCACAGACTAACTTCCAGCAGTATGTAAGCTGGCAGATTGTGGGATGTGTGCTGACCTCGATTTCCCATAATGCATTGGAGCTGGTGGCAGAGGTAGCAGACTGGCGTAGGGTGGTCCTCAGAAAGACGTGCAGCTGAGCCTTATATTCGTCGCAGGTGAGAAACTTCTCCTGCTCAGCGTGGAACAGCCTGACCACATCGCCCTGACACCGAACAACATCACCTTCAT
Source organism: Gymnothorax reevesii (assembly GCA_029721435.1). Taxonomy (NCBI): domain Eukaryota; kingdom Metazoa; phylum Chordata; class Actinopteri; order Anguilliformes; family Muraenidae; genus Gymnothorax; species Gymnothorax reevesii. The sequence goes on along the minus strand of CM056585.1, from coordinate 4,111,392 downwards.
TTATAATCATCATCATCACCATTACTACTACCGTCATCACCAAAACCACCATCATCATCATCATTAACAATACCATCATCATCGCTAATACCACTGTTATCACCAAAACCACCACCATCATCATCATCGTCAATGACACAGTGTCCCACATCCACACCAACCTCTGTTTTCTGAGCTTCTTAAAGTTTATCATAAGAATTCCAATACACAACTTGGTAACATCCAAACTAATACATCAAGTCCAAAGGAACAGGATTTTACTCAGTAGCAAAATTCACCATCACAAGTCTGAGAGAAGCAGTCCTGATCGTACCCACCCCTTTCAATACTTCATCTGTGTGGTCACTGAACATCATGAACAGATTGATCTTCCAGCTGGTGTTGCTATTTACAGAGTTCACCTGTAGGGGATGACACATGCATCCAATAATTGCAACAATGCCCTGAATCAATAGGTTATCCATAGATGCTACATCTCAATACACAGGCTTTGTTCCAAATGAGGCGCAGAAACATTGTGAGGGAATATAAGGACAGGGATTAATATTTCAACGTATTTTTAATAGCCCATTCACATGAAGACGGAGGCTGCAGCGTCAAACAGATATTGTGCTGAACCACACAATACTTCATAAGATCCCTGCAGAGCAAATAAATGGGATGTCAGCCAATTATGTTGGTCAGAAATTAAGGTCCACTATTGTAAATATGGAATCGGTACAATCTTAGAAAACCTGAGGTATTAGTTACCAAAAAAATTCTACTTTTGTCCATGGCTCCCAATCCTATTGGAAGTTCCACTTGCCAAACTGCAGGTAAAAAAGTACGGTTTTTTGAGGCCAACTGAAGTCATTTTCTGGAGACCCTAAAAACATTTTGGTTTTGTACTCATGGGATATGATCACAGTTTTAGAGACTTTCCGACCCTGTGACGTCCCTGGAACAGACATCCTTGGGGCAAACGACATCTCGATGTCACGTGTAGCCATCTAGACCCTCCTTTCCCATCCCCCACCCCAACCTGACCCCACCCAAAAATGTCCCTTCAAGCTAAGTATGGAAGTTATGAGCCTATATCCTTAACTCACGATTCAATCTTGTCACTCAAAACTCACCTCCTTGCATCCAGGGTGGTCAGATAATTCATAGTTGCTGGCATGGAGGGGCTGGCCTGCGTTCACAGGGTTCAGAATCACCTTATCTCCCACAACGACCTACAGGCAACACGAGACGAGACCACACTACATACTGAGCAACAATTTGTACAACCTTACCGCAGTATCCACTATATACACAACAAACCAAATACAGGGAAAATCCACAACCACCGCAGTTCACCGAAAATATATCACGCGAACTATACTTCACGCCAAATACATCACACCACTCATTCAAGCAGTTTACATAAGTGCTCATGGTGCAATAAGCACACACAAACATTTGTCAGCATTATTCTAGTTCCGGTTCCAACGGTCAGGTGCGCACAAAAAAAAAAAAAAAAATTATTGGGTTTCCAAAAATTGGCAACAGATATTTGCAGAGTGTACTTTTCATTTAATAAAATCAACTTTGTAGGAAAATTTTGCTTGTAGTCACGGAACGCTATTTTGAAAATCTTACCTCCAGCAAATGGAGAGAAGGAGGATTTTTCAGCAACTGTGTGCAATGGGCGCCTCGGCCCACACACACATTCCTAAAGCCTGAGGTCTCACACTGTATTCGGGGGTGACAGTGCTCCTCTGTGTTCGTGTCCCGCTTTTTTTTTTTTTCTATCAAAGGCCAAACTGAGGAAATGAGTCGGCTTTAAACTGGACTTCCTCCCCATTTCAAATGCTCACGCATTTAATGGACTACTTTCAATAAGCATTGATTATGTGCGCACGGCAGGTAAAACTGAGCAGCCAAACAGTTTGAGAGTGTGCAACACGTTCTTTAAAACTAAACGGAACAGGGATGTGGAAGGAGAATGCAGTTCAAAGCCAAATGGGAAGAAATGATATTATTGCTCCCCCATTCCCTGCACGCATGCAGGTGTGTGAATGCGTGCATCTGCACCATATGGTGTAGCCAATCAGAGTGCATACACATGGGGTGTAGGGGCGTCGCCAGGTATTCTGAGACCAAGGAACAGACATTTGTGAGCCATGTCATTCCACCCCTGCGCATTTACTGCTAAATTTGAGGACCCCCGTAAGTCAAGGCACTACAATCGCCCAAAACTCCACATGACACAGCAAATGCCAAACTGTAAGCTGTTCACGTATATTTCCTCATATATATCTAGACTTTTAATCTCACCCCAGCTATATTTTTTCCCTGATAAACACAACTGCACTGCAAATGATGTGATTTTCTAACGCTCCAAACTAACCGTACCCTCAACCCATTTAACAGTTTCTCAATAGTAAATAATGACTTTTTGGGTCTCATTACAAGATTAAAACTCTTCTTGTTCCTCTGATCCAGTGTTCAACTCGGGAGTGCGCTCATGTTTCTGTGTGAGAACATTTGAGTACACACGAAAAAAGTTTAAACCTGTGTACTTGCCTCGTAACAACAGTTTATTTTTTCCCCTACAAATGACATTAGTTTTTCCCCAGAAATAGAAAGTAAGACAATATTTTAAGTTACAGTGCCTAAGAAAATTTTCATCAACATATTGGAAAATTGTCAAATGATATTTCATTCCACTTTGTTTTACATACACAAAAATTGCATAAATTACACTGTGAAACTATTGAAATGACACGCTAGTTGAGGCTGGCTTATTATTATGTTTTCTTGGGCAGTGCAGCTGCTCTTGTTCTGTGGTATCTGTGCGCGGGTCTCACATTGTCTCCATTCGCGCGTAGCTTCCAGAAAGGCTGAATGAAGAGCCAGGATCCCTCGTTCCCCGTGCTGTCTAACGTCACCCGCATGGCATTCTTCTCCAGCAGAGCCGGCAGCCGCTTATTCACAGTCAGGTACTTATTACTCTTCATGTGCAGGAGCTAACGTAGCATAGAGACACAGATAATTACTCATCATGTGCAGAAGCTAGCACAGCAATCAGAGACGCATTCATGTACGGGAGCTAACCGAGCATAGAGATGCACATGATTTATTTTCTTGTGCAAGTGCTAGCATAGCACGCAAAGACACACAGCATTATTAGCCATGAATAGGAGCTAGCATAGCGCACGGAGACGCACTCTGTTACACTGCTATGCTAGCCCCTGCACATGAAATCAGAGGCATTGCATAATTGCCCTTCATGTGCTCGAGCTAGCATCACATGCAGAGATGCCCAATGCAGAAATGAGAACTAATTATGCATTGCGCAGTGACAATTAGCAACAGAGCTTTGTATTCAAAATCTGGGCCAAAATCTGAGTTTGCACGTTCACCTTGCGTTTGCCTGAGTTTTTTTAGACTCTCCGCTTATCTTCAACAGACTAAAGACGTTTACAGCATTAATGGACAGCTCTAAACACCTTGATGGGATGATTATGTCAGTGAATTACACACCTGCCTCGTGATGCTATGACAAATTGCACCAGGTGTACACCTGCTTCCTGCCCAATACATTTGAGACAGGCTCAGGCCACCCATGTGACCGTGACTGGGAATTAACAGGACAGGTGATGCACGGATGGGCGGGAGCCTGAATGTAACTACCCTGCTCAAAATATTAACGGGAGCAATTTTCCGGCATCATAGACAAACCCCAACTATTGTCTGAAAAAAATTAATCCAAACAACTGGAAACCTGACTGTAATTCAAGTGGAACTTATCATTTGCAGTGAAATTTATTTGTTCTTGACATGGGCTGCATTCAAAAAGTTGCTCCCTTAAGTATTTTTTGTGAAGTGTATTTGAAATTCGCAGTTGGCAATCTTGTTGTGTCCACTTCAGAATATTTTCACGACAGTTAAATTGATTAAAACACCAAGTGGTGCCAATAACGTTTAAGAAATATGCAAGACCTCTCCCAAGCATTAGGATGGAGACTCAAATAATGTGCGGGAGCAGGACTGCAGGAAAGATGTCGCCAGGCAAAATATCATTTTGAAACAGAAACTACTCTTAACCTTTGGGACCAACCCAGGTTCAGAATACTTCTGGCTCGTCACAGCTCATTTGCAGCTGGTCAAAGCTGGTGTCCAGTTTATGCTGGCAGAGGAAGCAGGTGGCTAAACTGGTGGACTTGTGGTCAGCTGGTCGACCAGCTGAACTTGAAAACACAGCTTAAACTAGCTCAGTCCGGTTTCAGCTGGAATTTTCCGCTGGGTCACCTGTGGCACACCTGAGCCCCTCCCAGTGGCAAAATCCAGCGTAGTAAACTTCATAGCCTTTTACAGAGGCAGGACAGCCCTGATGGACCTTAAGGATCTGAGTTACAGCAACAACAACCCCTTCAGGAAAAACTTCCTATGGTCCTGATGTAAAACTGGGGTCCCTGATAGCGGACAGTTAATCACTTAGACTTGACCGCCTTATCTCTCTCTCTAAAACATACACACACACACACACACGCACGCATATACACACGCGCACACACGCGCGCGCATGCATACACATACACACACACACACAGACAAACACACGCACAGACACACACACATACATACACAGGCACACAAACACACACACACACACACACACACACACACACACCCCCGACGGAAGACATTTGCCTTTCAGAGAAGCCGGATCCTCCCTCTGCCTCCAGACCCCGCGTGAGGAGGTGAGTCACATGGGGGAAAGGTGAGCCACGCCCATCTGGGCCTCCAAGGATAGACATCATAGGCTTCTGACAGAGCCACACAGCTAATATTTACAGGGTGAAGCCCCAGCTAATGAGGACAGATGCTGGACCCTGCTTGGAACGCTACTTTGGGTTCACACCAGAAGTCCCTGTACATTACTAAGGGTCTGTTTGTTCTGATAATGTTTACTTTTTCCGTTCCTTTCAATAATTACAGCAATATGAGCACTGCAATTAGCCTTCATGGCTCCAACACTGAGCAAACATACTTGACACGTAAAGAAAATAGCCACATTTAGCAAAATAATAGCAATCAAAATGAAATCAAAAGTTAACACTACTCAGTGATAATATTAAGGTCCAGAGCATTCAGTGGCATTGGCAGAAATTGTTGTTTTGGGTCGGCCTGAAAAAATGTGGGTGGGCCCATTTTTCCCTGAACATGTCTACATACAGTACAGATTAGGATGAAAAATACACGATGCTTTCATTCGGCGTACAATAAAAACCTCACCGCACGGCTCCTGCTCCGGCCTACGACAGATCTGCACCTGATCTCCCCCTCCACCCCTCCTCCTCCATACATAACACTGCTCATCATTATCAGCATCTGCTCATATCGTGTTCATGAATTTAAATGTAAAGAATCTCAGGTTCTGCTGGAGAGTTTGTGATCTCAGGGACTGTCTGTGCCATGCCTGCTCAGATTGTTCCAGAGCATCACTCAAGCAGATTCGCCGCTAAACTCAAGTGCACGTTCTTCTGTAATACAAATCTGACGAAAGTGTCCTGACTGAACTGATATAACTGACATTCTGATGTATAATATGACGACACAAATGGGCATGTTTAAGAAAAAAAAAGACTGTTGTCGTGACTGCAAGGCACATTTGATGACACACAAGTGAGTATTTACATGCACAAGACCAGCTCCATGATGTGCAATCACAAAACGCTGAATCATGATTTGTATAAAACACACCCGTGGGCTGTCAGAATGAAATCTTCAGGATATTCCCCACCCTTACGCATCACAGAACTCACAACCAATCAGAACTCACCACCAATGCGCAACAGTCACTAAGCCATGTTAAAGCAGACCAGTTAGACAGACAGCTTTCCTACAATGGGTCTTCATGTCGAGACACGCAGCTCTGAAAGAGAGCTGGAATTCATCTGGTTAATTTTCATTTCTAACGAAGGGATGTCTCACACGAACAATATAACCAACCCAGCCAAAAAAAAGTGTGTAACAGCATTCCGCAGAAAGACCCGAATGGAGAAATTACAGGGGATTCAATTCGCGGGAAGTCCCCTTGGCTAATACGCTATATTTTTCAGTTTAAATTGAATCCTATTCATTCATGAGTAAAATTATTAGAAGCTCAAAAAGTGAAGTAAATAACTGTTGCAACAAGAGCCAAACTCAGATTAATCTCATATACATTTCAATATTTATTTAAAGTAAACTACTGGCACCACTAAAAGCCTTCCCTCAGGTAGCTGGGGTACTTCACATAGAAATAAACAGTGGACCTAAGCTTTAATGGGAGTTTCACTCCAATCTATATTTATTATAAGCACTTATGACTAGATATTAGCATGAACAAACTGTAGGCTTACAGTGGGCCTGATGAAAATTATCCTCCTGAAAGGTGGCTGATGCAAATCACTAGGTCAGTCCGTAAGCAAAAATGCGAGGAGAGAGTTTTATCTAAAGTAAATATGGCCTCAAGCTTAAAGCCATAAGCTAACTGTAAACACGGGCAGGAACATTAATGAAGAGGACAGTAAAAGTTCATGATCTTACAACCTGCTCTGGTGACCACAAGCCCACGAAAACAAAACTACTCCTTGAAAAATTATATCAAAACTAGCACTAACTTCATCTTTTTAAGCAACAGTTTGCATGTTTTATGTAACTTATATCAGTTTTTACATATCGGACGCTGTTTATGTACGCCAATGATGGGACAAAGCAGGGCCCAAAACTCCTTCATCCCAGCGAGTACTAGATCATATGATCAGGTGTCAGGCACTTTTTATCACTGGCATTGCAATAATGAAACAATGACTCCATAATAATCTTAATTTCTTATACATCAGCGATATCCAACTTTCTCTTATATTGCTAATTGGTCGTTCATTTACTTTATACTGGGTTTTTTTTTTTATTTACTTTGCTTACTTTTACCTGTAGTGCTGATATCTTAATTATGAACAACAAATGTCCCTCGGGATAATAAAGTCTTGTCTTATCCTTGCCAAGGACTGCGTCCAAAAAAAAACTTCACGAATCCAACATCTAACCCACTTCTTTGTCAGGATCGTGGGGTGATGTCCTCAACATCCATTGAGCGAGTAGGAGAGATACGCCGGAGGTGCATATAAATCCATCACATGACACAGACACTACACCCGCACACTCAGTCCGGTGGGGAATCCAGAGTCCTCAGGTGGTGACCCATCTGAGGACTGGGGAAACCGCAGCAGGTGCAGGCCGAACTCCACACAAAAAAAGCCACTATTTTTGATTGTATTGAACAATGGTTATAAAAGCTCAATTTTTAATTCCTCAACAGCTATTTTTTCAGATATGAAAACCGCTTTCTTTTCTCATTCATTACCTTACGCCATTTAACCCTTGAAGTGCTAAGTGCAACTTCTGTTGCTCAATGATGTAAGATATTTTAAATCAAAGCTGTTGAAAACCTATCAGGTGGCAACTTGCTTACCTGTATTTGGGAGCCGATTTTTCGACGTATGAAAGGTCATCATTGTGAAATGCAAACTTTGTGATTGACTGATTTATTTTATTACCCCGCCCCCCCGATAGGGGAGGGCAAGGGGTATTGTTTTTGGTTTGGTTTGTTTGTTTGTTAACACTTTAGCACCAAAACCAACAGCCAGATTCACCCCAAATTGGGTTTAGGGATTCGCCACTGACCCAGAATAGATGCGCACTGAATTTCTGAAAGGTCCTGTACATAACGGAATGCAGTTGGGAGAAGTTAGCAGCCAAGTCCATGGTGTCCCACCCTGATCCCTATCCTAACACCGCAAACCTGATTCAGCTAATTATCAGCTCAAGATCTCTACCTGGAAAATGCAGCGCACTTTGCTCTGGTTGGGTTGAACCTTCAGGTTGGTATCAATCCTGGAAGATGGCAGGAGACCACTTAGTTAAGCCCTTCATCTGATTAAGCACAAACCTGCAAGCCACAGAGAACTGGCATTCATCACTTTGAGAACTTGATGACTCATTCATTCCCTTTTACAAATACAGTTATTTGTCAGACCGTCTAATTTGCATGTTGCACAGTTATTACCACTGCCAAGCAGGTTTTGTTTTATCTTTGGTTTGTGGGTAAATATCTTTGTTTATTAGCAACATTACAGAAAAAGTTGAAGACAGATTCTTACTAAAGTTTTACCAGAGTTGTGTCTTGGCCCAACTGAGAGGTGATTTCATTCAGGGAGTGATCTGCGGCAAATTCCTGATTCAGGATTTTTTATTTACTTGTATGGAGGTACATAACACTACTGGTATGTGTCCCAGACATATGAGGGACTGTAGGGCGTTGGAGGAGGAATGCTATTAAAACTATCCTACTCTCAGGCTAATGAGCGACCAGTGCAAAAATGCTACAGTGCATTTAATATCAATCAGCACAATTATGCAGGAGCCGATTTTTTCATCTAATGTTATAGAAAAAAGCTGAATATTGAGTCATTTGTCACAGGCATGTTTATCACACTGTATTCAAATTACCAGTGTAACTGAACCGGAATTCTGATCATTTTAGATGGTAGTAAAAATCTAAGAAATAATTACCTTTTGCCGATGCAGTTTCAGATTTGCATAACGACGGCAGACCAAGCTTCATTAGCATATTTTGTTGTTTATGGTACAGATTCATTTGCATTTACAAACATATCTGGCAGCACTGGTTTCACATCTCTTTAGGAAGTGTTTGTGTGAGAGTGTGATGCAGCCTCATGGTGACGGTGTCTTTATTTGGGAAAACCTAGCAGGGTCTTCCATCATGAGTTCCCTCAATAGGGACTTACTTATGACAATTTGTATGGATTTCATACTCAAATACTGCTCGTAGACAAATGGCAAACAGTTAAAAATAAATTAATTTCAAAAGTCTCTCCTTACAAATGCGTAGGTAAGCTACACTGCATGCAATTTTTAATTTACAGCGGGGGAAATAAGTATTTAACGCGTCAACATTTTTGTCGATAAATATATTTAAAATGGGGCAATTCACAAGAAATTTTCACCAGATGTTGGGAACAACCCAAGTAATCTACACAAACAAAAAAATCTAAACAAATAAGTCCATAAATTAAGTTATGTGTAATAAAGTGGAATGACACAGGAAAAATGTATTGAACACGCTCATTGAAATGTATTTAATACTCAGTAGAAAAGCCTCTGTAGGTAATGAGAGCTTCAAGATGCCTCCTGTATGGAGAAACGAGTCGCATGGGGAGCTCAGGTGTGATTTTGGCCCTTTCTTCCACATAAACTGTCTTCAAATCTTGAAGGTTCCAGGGGCCTCTTCCATAAACTCTGATCTTCAGTTCTTTCAAATTGGGTGATCAACTGGGCCGTTCTAGCAGCTTTATTTTCTTTCTCTGAAACCAATTGAGAGTTTCCTTGGCTGTGTGTTTGGGATCATTGTCTTGCTGAAATGTCCTCCCTCGTTTCATCTTCAGCATCCTGGAAGATGGCAGCAGGTTCTTATCAAGAATGTACATTTATCTCTGTACATTTCTCCATTCATCCTTCCTTCAGTTATCTTAAGTCTGCCAGTATGATATGCTGAAAAACAGCCCCACACCATGATGTTCCCACCCCCAAACTTCACTGTTGGTGTGATGTTTTGGGGGTGGTGTGCAGTGCCATTTGTCCTCCAAACATGGTGTGCGCTATGAGTTCAATTTTGGTCTCATCTCTGACCAGACTATATTGTCCCAGTATTTCATAGGCTTGTCCAAATGTTGTGTTGCAAACTTAAAAACGAGCTTCAACATGCTTTTTCTTCAGCAATGGAGTCCTGCGCAGTGAGCGTGCACAGAGGCCATGGTGGTTGAGTGCATAACTTATGGTTTTCTTTGAAATAACTGGACCTGCTATTTCAAGGCCTTTCTGAGACTCTCTGCAAGTGGTCCTTGGCTCTTGGACAACTTCTGATAATTCTTTTTACTCTGTCAGAAATCTTTCAAGGAGCACCTGGTCGTGGCCATTTTAGGTGAAATGATGTTCTTTCCACTTCTGGATTATGGCCCCAATGGAGCTCACTGGAACATTCAGAAGTTTAGAAATAAGTCTATAACCAATGCCATCAGTATGTTTTGCAACAATAAGGTAGTGAAGGTCTTGAGAGAGCTCTTTGCTTTTATCCATCATGAGATGCTTCTTGTGTGACGCCTTGGTAATAAAACCCCTTTTTATAGCTCATCAATTAGGACTAAACCTGCTGATATTAATTTGCACTGAGAGGAGGCAGGATTGCTTTCTAAATACTGACAGATTTCAGCTGGTTTCTTGGCTTTCCATGCCTTTTTGCACCTCCTTTTCTTCATGTGTTCAATACTTATTCCCTGTGTCATTCCACTTTATCACACATAATCTAATTTGTTTTTGATTTCTTTGTATGTGCGGATTACTTGGGTTGTTAACGACATCTGGTGAAAATTTCTTGTCAATAGCTCCATTAGAAATATATTTGCTGAGAAAAATGTTGACGTGTTCAATACTTATTTCCCCCAATGTAATTAATGGCGGTTAATTTCAAATATTTTATATGTGCATAATCTTATTATTGATGTGTGTTTCTTAAATATTAATTTTATTTTTTATCAACTCCGAAATCTGCAAAGAAAGTGGCGCACGCATTATTACTGTGCCGACGCACCATTTATACATGAGGCCCTAGATTTCCAACAGGTCATCGTTTTTCTGACAGATATAAAGCCTGATTTGGGGAGCTGGCTGGCATTTCCTTTTTGTTCAAAAGGTTAAACTACATACCATGATGTATGAAATCTGGGGAGGAAACGGACAAAGACAACTCATTTCCAGAAACAAGAGTCATCAGAAGATGACAAACAGTATCCCCCGGCCCCCGCAATCTCTCAATTTAACTAATCAGTTGACATGACTGTTTAAAAATGTCAAAAGTTAGAGCAGAAGTCAAGCCCATGGAAACAGAAAAACCAAAAATCCCAAAATATCAAAACAAATCAGTTTAGGACCTGATTAATACCCACAACAAGTTTAATTAAAAAAATTTTAATAGTATTTGAGTTCTGCTTTAAAAACAAAATAATTACAGACAGACAGACGCGCGGACGAACACATGTATGGACAAAGGGACATACTGATGACTACACCCCACCGCATTATATGCCGGGGGGATAAAATAGCAGTTTCTGAATGACTTTTGAATGAATTTTATATAACAAGCACAAGGGCTGAATAAAAACTGAAATATCGAGGACGACGGGGTAAGAGAGCTGGTGGCCTGTCGCCTCAGGATGGGGGCGGGTGCATCGAGGAGTTTGGTGAATAACAGCCCTGCACATTTCCTAAAGCTGCACAGTGGCAGAGGCGAGACCCTCACCTGGATAACCGTGCCGTACTTCACCACGTCCCCGTGAACCTTCTTATTCTCCGTCTCGTTCTGTTTCTGCTCCAGAGTCGCTGCATGCTGCAGGGCGAACACACACAGACGGGCTTTTACAACGTCGCCTCGGCGCTCATTATATCACAGCCGAGTTACGCATCAACACCAAAATGTCCACGTACAACTAACTGCAAATTCTCATTGCTAAAGGTGTTCATTTAAACCAATATCTACACAGATACTCATTGATATAGGCAATAACACGGAGCAGAGATAATCATTCACAAAGGTAAACCTGAACACTGATACTAACACAGGGATATCCATCAGCAATATGCAGAGTTTGTATATTCAGTTGCAGAGCAGAAGCACACGAAATGCATGGCATGACTCAACACACAAATATTCCAGGACATGAAAAATATTCACGGCCAATGACACTTGACTGCAAACATATTTTGAAATATCTAATAATATGAGCGAGGCAGTGAAACTCTAGACCCCCTAGAACTTCAGAGGAGCCACTTGACCTTCAGATACTTTGAGTGTTTCATGGAGAAGTTCTTCTCATGCTCCTGCTAGAGCAGATGATGGGATGGCTTGTGTTTTACCTGCAGTTTCTGCAGCAGAACCACATCGGCGATCTTGTCCTTCTCGTGTTTGGCCTGCTTTGTCTTCCAGTACTGCTTCTGTGCGGAGTAGCGGTTCATGGGGTAGACCTTGAACAGGCAATCTGGAGACCAGAGAAGGTCAGAGGGGGAAGTGTCAGCCAGAGCACCATCAGCTCTGCAGGAGAGACGGTCTTTACAAGCCTTTCAGTCTGAAGCACAGGGCTGTCGCTCCATGGTGTTTTCTCAATTTTTGTAATTTTGGCACTAACTGCATTTTGGAAACAAACTCCTCATTTACATTCAGTGCAGCTCTGCATCTTGATGCATAGTATCTTGAAACTGTTTACTATATACCGTTAACTGTATTTTACAGTATTTACAGTGAAATACAGTTCACTGCATCTCACTGGATGAGCGGACACGAGCGATACCAAGAGAATGAACAGAAGTATCAGCGTTTGTTTTGTTTGTCCGCTCACTTATGCTTATTTTTCCCGTAAATTGTTACCCATTTGTATCTTTCCCAGTGCATTATTTTACAACAGTATTATCCACAACTGTAATAGTATTATACTGCAATAAAATTCTATAATATTACTCTGCAGATGAAAGTATTATATTTCTGGATTCGGTTGATATTAAAACATTACACAGTCAAAATAGCAAAGCCAAATCAAGGTACACAGGGCACGTGTGGAGAAAAGCTGAATATCAAAGGCGTGTTTTTTATTTTATTTATTTATTTTTTTGCATTTGTAAAAATACAAACTTGCCAAAGGCCCTACTAGTGGGTACCAATCTTACCAGTTTTAGCTCAACATCTACTTTCACCGGCGCAATAAGACATCAGGTAAATATTTACACTCACTTCTCTCTCGTGACATCTCTCTCAGAACTCCTGTTATGAAGCACTCATGACCAACCTTACGTGGGTGCAAACCTGGCATCCTCTCAGCAGAACATGAACTGAAGGTGGGGTTGCCAGGGCTTCAGTTATCAGAATCCCAGATTGTCCAATCATTCTTAGAGTTCCAGTTTGTAGTGCAATGCAGAACTGGACAACATCATTTCTAGTCAGAGTAACTGGTGCATTGCAATAAAAGAGAACTTTTCTCACCGAAATCTTGCCAAATGTTCTGACTGACGAAATGCAACACAAATACACTACTTCTTACTCTGAAACTAAATTATAAATAAGTGCGGCTCACTAAGACCTTGTCATTTATTGTAGAGTGAGAAGGAAATTCCAGATTCTTTCATAGACTGGTGAAGAAAAATTGTGCCAATGACTCCCTGCTTGACAGTCCAGACTAATGCTAAATCTGCTATGCTAGCAGAAGGTCCAGCGCATCACTGTCCTTAGGTCTGAGTTTATCTTCTCGATAAACACAAATCAAATAACACTTTATAAGCTATTCAAGACTAAGTCTGCACATTTGCATGCTTTCCACAGTATCGTATTTGCCATTACAACACGCAGTTAAGGTCTGCGTGTTTACTGAGGGAAATTATGTCACGTCAACACAGGATAATATTTACTGTCATGAACCTGGTGAAAGGAATTTGAGAGCAACTTTAAGGACAAAAACTGTCTCTCATCAAGATAAACCCTTGCTTGGTTTGAAATACAAGATCATACAATGCAAACAGTATTGCCTTGATCCTTATTTCTGATGAAAATCATATCTCACTAGCCTCTTGAGGAGTATGAAATTAATCTGGTTTCAGACACAGACAGGAGACATATTAAAAAAAAAACAATTGTGATATTGTAGTAAGGTGTCGGGCCTCACAAGTTACCAGATGAGCTTAACACACTGTAGCAGAGAGTCTACAAATGTAAAACTTTACTGGAAGGATGGAGAACCTTCCTTCTGAGAGATATTCCCTAATGTGGTGTTTTGATGATGCACATGGAGTGCGCTGTTAAATTAATTATTCCATACTCTCCCACATGAGTTCAGTTGGTTTGGGATCTGGTGATTGTGAGGGAGGAGGCACGTGTTTAGGATGACTTTCATGCTCATAAAACCATTCAGGGTCGTGTGATTGTGACTGTCTCGCGGATCAGGGATGAGTTGACGCAATTATATAAGCTGGGTTGAGAATACAAATGTTGGCTGGCTCAATGAGTCATTCTTAAGAGTATATTCAAACAGGATGCTAGTATATGGGGAAAAAAACTAATGTACCACCCAGAAGAGCTGGCTCAATTGTGCTATGATGCAGAGAAAAAGAAGTTGGGGCAAGGCAGAGGAGTGTTTATGTTTTCGGATGGGCGTAAGTCTCAGTTGACAGTGGTTGTAAGTATCCCTGGAATGCCGACTGAAGCTGAGGTTATTGTCCTGTTTCATGCCCAAGAATGCGAACGACTCCACCAGCTCTACCGTCTCGTCTTTGAGGAGCTGTCTAGTGTCATAACAGACAGCGCAGGAGAGGGCCTGCCACAGCCCCTTATGCGCAAATCAGAGAGGATCTCAAAGCAGCAAAATGTATGGGGGGGATGTTTTGGGCCAGTTTTAAAAAACATTTTCTTACAACAGAGGTTGGAGGTGCAGGTCTGTAATTGTTAAGCTCTGGTGGGTATGTTTTTTTGGGAAAGGTTGTGACAGTTCATGTCCTCCAAATAGCAGGTATTGCTGAAACAGGAAGTGATCTGAACTTCAATTCTGCTGTGGTTTTTGAACCATAACTGAACGTCTTTATCGGCTGTTAAACTAGCAGTTATTGAATATCTCAGTGTTCACCGGGTACTAGCAAAGATTCTACTGCGTGTCTATCTGTCCCCATCAGAGAACTTTAATCTGAGCTCTCAGCACTTTAATCTTTGTTTTCTACAGTTGCCAAACTACAGCATTGGGTTTAAATTGCCATATGTTTTGACACAGTTCCCTTTGCCAGCTTAAATAATTTGACTGTTTTTGTGTCCAAATAACCAGCACCAAATAACCGCCTGTTCAGCACTCAGTTATCGTATGAGCTTTGGAGACCATCTTTGGAGGCACATGCTGCTAATAACCACTCATATTAAGGAATGACCTGAGTTTTTGCAGTTTACAGACTGAAAAGTTCATGTCACTCTTTAGGGATGTTTGTGATATTTTGTCCACGCCCTGTAGATGCACTGGGATTGATTGCAATGAACATTTTCAGTAGTTGTTGGAAACAAATCTGCCCTATGTTTGGTCAGTCCTACCTCAATGTGATCAGTGTGCAGATAACTGAGCAGACAACTGAATGAGTGAAACATCAATGAAATTTTGGTCAAGTTCAAAAATAAATATCTATTCAGACCTTATCACGTGATCTACAGAGCATTACATGGGATGCTAAAGCCTGAGAATAATTGTTTAGACAGAGTTGAATCTGACCTCTGAACTTCTTTGGGGGGTTATCCAGGTCACCCGCCGCCGGCTCGACGACACAGCGGTCATCCACCAACCTGTGGAGGAAGCACAAAAACCATTACACACGACCCAAGATGGCGGTGTACCATGTTCACATCATAACTACAGTTACACCTGAGGATACAGCATAACTACAGTTACACCTGAGGATACAGCATAACTACAGTTGTGCTGAAGAGGAAAAACACCGACAGTGATGCCCTCAGGACCAAATTCATATGTAAATTGATACAGGATAAAGCCCTTATTTGCAATCGGTTTATGGAGCTGGGTATTATACACAAACAACTCAGGACGAGTACCAACGCTTAACGGAACTTCTACCCATTTAGGAAGCAATCCAACACCGTCTAAGTCACATGCTTGTCGGCCACGAGGAGAACATGCAAACGGCTCCAGTACAACACAGCAGCTTCTTGGTGGGAGGCATTAACATTAACCACAGCTCCCATCCCAAAGCGATCGATGTGTGCACATTGTAAAGAGCCAAGAAAAAAAAATAATAAATAATCATCATCAAACAGGCACCAACACAGGGTGAGGATAATAATTAATTTACAAAATACAAGTCATCATTCAGTAAGCCAAGGACAGAACAGCCTGTATCGTTTAAATGTTTGTGACTACAAAGCTTTCAGGACCCCACCAGAAGTAAACTTTCCCAAAGATAAACACGAACACGGCTACAGGACAAATACAGCTTAGTACGCGCAGTAATTACAGAACACTGCTGTGAGCTCTGTTTTTTTCTTTTGAGAGAAAAGCCACACTGTAGGATTAGAGAGAAAGGATGAGTCATTTGCTGGTCAAAGGAAAACATGACTGAATGAAGGGATTTATTCAGTGGGAGACTTACGGCACGTCTGCAGCTGTATTAAGCAATCAGCGAACTCGTACGTGCGCGGTAAGATGGACAGGTAGTGGCACAGGTGCTGGCGGTCTATGGCTACATCTCAATTCACAACAGAGTCAGGAACCAGAGAACTCCTCACAAATGGGTCATGAACCAGAAATCGCTTGGATGATAGTCACCTAAAGGAGCGCCCAAATTGTCAACTTCATGAAGGAAACGAGGCATTAAGTTCCTTTAATGGACACACATGGCCAACCTTGGAAGAAAGGAAAGTGTCACAACCCGCCTCTCTGCTTAATTGGTTCTTCCCCTGTTTCAGCAGTCTTGCGGATTATTGCTGTTAATTGATTGCATCTGATAATGAAACAAAGACTTCAGCGGAGTAAATTTACAGGCATTACCTTAAGATATAGTAGTAAGCCTAAAAAAAACAGAACTTTTGCCAAAAATACATCTAAAACATCCCATGGGCAGATGACACCAAAGATCAACTTGTACCAGAGAGGTTGACAGAGTATGGAGAAGGGAAGGAACAGACTTCATCTGTGAAGTGAGGTCATGTGTGGGCATGTAAGGCTGCCGATGGAACCAGTTCATGTTGTATTGCGATCAGGAACCAGATGCGAGAACCAGGAAGTGCAGTAGAGCTTGTTTTATTGGTAAAGGGGGTGACCCCCACAGAGCAAAAGGCAACAGTACAAAGTCCACAATCCAGAAGTCAAAATCCAGTTGGGCAAAAATAGTATCAAAAACCAGGGCAGCAATCATAGTAATCGTAGTCGGACAGAAATGGGTCTGGTACACAGGAATAGTTCTATCAGAGAGATAAGCCAGAATCCACAGGACGTAATCCGAATCGTTACCAGGGCAGCAAACAGATCTCGTAGTCGGGCAGAAAAATGGTCAAAACACACAGATGCAACAGTAATCCAAAATCAAAAAGGCAAAAATCAAAAGTCGGGCAATCCAGTCAGAAAGATAAACACTGAGAAATCAAGGCGAGAAACGTGGCACAAGAAAACTAGGGAGAATGATCTGACAAGAAAATGAACCAAACAGACATCTTATATACACATCCGGGGTAAACACATGACCAGGGAGAACAGGTGCAATCAATGGTAACAATGATCAGGGAGAGACACATGAGGAATAAACTAATTACATGAATTTGGCTGTAGCCAAAACGCAGACAGGGATCACAAGACAAACCTAAGTACAAAACAACAGCTCCGGTTAAGGAGTACTAAAGTGCCAAGATAAAAGAAAAGGAAAGCACAAAGTATAAGTGGAAATCCACAGAAACTTGCAGCAGAGATAATTAGGGATAGGCAAGGAGGCGGAGATTAGAATTGAGCGACTGCTGAGAGATCGTTAGTCAATTAGTATGTGCAGCTATACAATCCCGAGTGCATGTTAGAAAGTTAGTAAAAATATAAAAGATTAGTGTGATTAGTAATTAGCAAAAACAATAAACTGTTAGTATGTGTTAGTAAGACAGTAAAAGAGAGAGGGAAGGAAGAACACGAGATAATGAAAGAAGATTGAAACCCAGAAACCAATAAATCACCCGAATGAGTGGCACACAAGACAAGGGACCGTGAGCAAAGATACACACATGACAAGACAGGGGAGACAAAGTGCAAAGCATGGAAATGAAAGCATGGCATGGAAAACTAAATGATAGAAACAAGAAAAATAATAAACAAGAAATCTAAATAACCAAAACACAATCCTAAGAATAGTCAAAGGGCAGGCAGTGGTCACTAAACACAGAAATCCTAAACATGGCTAGGCCAGTCACAGAACTTAAACATGACATGCAGAATGCAGAATCACAACAGTTCAGTTGTATTTACTGCTGATATGACTGCTGACTAACGCAGCAGGATGACCTCTGCCTGGTATTGGGCTGTTATACGCTCAAGCCCAGCTGCAGGAGAACTCATGGGACAGTGTTTTACAGTGTACATGGACAATGACCCAAAGCCTAATGAAAAATCATCCCAAGGTTTTACTATGGCAGAGGTGGAATGTTTTATGATGGCCAAGCCAATCACCTGTCCCGTCCTGAATTAATCGTTGGAGAATAGATGTAGCCGTGAAGGTAGAGCCAACAGGAAAACTGGCTGCTCATGGGCGCAATATAACGCAGGTCTGGGGAGCGCATAAGATTATGCAGAATATCAGAGAATGTGGAAGGGCGAGAGCCTCCATTTTTAAACGTGTGTTTTTGATTAAAAAGCTGCAGCATGGGGAGACACATGGTGCTATAATCGAGCAGCCAGGACTGGAGTACGACCCCAACGGTGACGCTCTGCTGGGCTCCTCTCTCCGTCCTTAACCACACAGATACTCAACATCGGTCCCGGGACCCCCTGTGTACACTAGTTTTTGTTCCAGCCGCAACTGCAATCACCATTTTAAACAGATGATAATTTTTTCCCTAATTAGGTCCTTTTCATGTTTCAGTATGTGCGCTCTTTAGCCGCACTGTGTCAGCTGTGTCACATGCTGGATAAAAGGTGTGCTTTACTGCAAAGATTTGCAAAAAAAGAAACACATTTTTAATTGACCAAGTTGAAAAAGATGACGAATCAACAGTGTCCATTACGTTTGTGAAGATGTGACTTGTTAACCCACACAGCAGCTTCAGACCATCATCATTTGTCCCGTCTTTTATTTTGTTATTAACTACCAAACGGGCATTCCTTTAGTGAACATGAGTACACACGATCAGCAGTTTAAAGGCAGGTGATCTGCTCATTTACAATTTTAAATTGTCCTTTAATTACTCATTATCGAAAACATTTGCAATGTAGTACAATATGAATATGAAACTCTTCAGGGCATGCATAGCCATCTCTCACATAAAATGGCTTGAAAGGGTAAATAATTCAAATAAACATGAATAGTACAATTACGAATAATCAACACCCTGTGAAAATTTGGGGTTTGCAATTGTGGTTAAAACAAAAACCGGTACATACAGGGGGTCCACAGACCCAGTGAAGAGAACTACTGCTTTACCACAAAGGTAACAAACCCAGTTCCGGAGGATCTACTGTGCAATGTTCAGGTGATCATTTAAAATCCCAATATGGCACATCAAACTTCATTAATTATCAGCTCAATGGGATCCCTAGAAGTTCACTGGCGTGGAGTGAACTTTGTCGTCGTTTGGAGTGAAAACCTGCCGGGTGACAGAACTGCAGGAACGGCCAGGTTAGCACTGATTTATTATTTCTGCGGTGAAAGAAAAATAACAAACACAAAGGTAGGGCTGACTGACTGAGGAGTTTTGTGTAGTCTGAGCCCTGCCTTGTGAAAATGACATGACCAATATGATAGCCACCCCCTTTAGTTCTATTCAGGGAATATAACCCTTTCAACAGGTGCTGTAGCCACTTCCCATTGTTTATACGAGGGCCCATTCTAACCTTTCATGCCTGTCACTCGATATTTCATATGTAAATGTATGTAAATATAAAAATCTGCCACCACTTCGGTAGTTATTAGCATAACTCATGATTCCGTGCTCAGGTTGCTCCTGCCCGTTCTTGTGATGCTCAGCATAAAATTAGCATGAATTACTGTAAATCTGGAGGGTGAGGCTGAATTACAGTAAATCTGGAGTGTGTGGCTGAATTACAGTGAATTTGGAGTGTGTGGCTGAATTACAGTGAATCTTAAGTGAGTGGCTGAATTACAGTAAATCTGGAGGGTGAGGCTGAATTACAGTGAATCTGGAGTGTGTGGCTGAATTACAGTGAATTTGGAGTGTGTGGCTGAATTACAGTGAATCTGAAAATACTTACTTTCGTGTTGAAATCTGTGGAAGCATTAAAGAGATGAGAAATTCAAAAATTCAAGTATTATATTAGAATTGAGCGTGTGATGGCCCATGAGACAGGATTTGTAAATTATGCCAAAAGATGGGATATAGTGAGGGAGACTGAAGGTTGGGAATAATGAGAGATGGAATCGGTGAGCTAATAACAAATAATGCAAAAGGTAGTAAAGTATTACAAATGTAATTGTTATTTTATTTCTATTTTCATTCATTTATTTATTTAATTTTCTGTGTGCGTTTTGTTTTGTCAGGTGATGTAGGAGGACTCGTACACAATTATATAACTGACTGAATTAATAAAGTTGTCCTCCAAAGTGGGGGGGGGGGAGGGATAAAAAAATAAATAAAATAAGTGGTGGTCAGAGCTAGGCACGGTAGGAGGTGGAGTCCCACAGGGATCTTTTTTGGGACCCCCGCTTTTTTCTCATCTACACTAGTAATTTTGCAGGAACCCTGGAAGGAAATTGGTCAAATTTGCAGATGAGACTAAATAAATAAGTGTGACTAACAGTTTAGAGTATGCTAAGGTGATTCAGGAGGAATCAAATGGAGTCCAGAAGTGGGTATAAACATGGCAAATGAAATTCAATGTAGCTAAATTTAAAGTTCTACATGTCAGAAATGAAAACCTTGGACAGGACTACTGTATCTGGGGTTTGGAATGTGGATTGGAATGTGGAATTGAAAATTGGAATGTGCTCTACCTGAAAAAGATTTGGGAGTCATTGTTGACCAAACCCTGACAGGTTCTAGCCACAGTGCTATAGCAGTTAAAAAGGCCAACAGGATGCTGGGATATCAAACCAAACGGATAGAGTATAAATCTACGGAGGTTATAATTATATCCCCGAACGCCAAATGGCGTTCAGGGGGATATTATGTTTTTGGTCCGGCCGCCGTTGCCGCACTACGTGTTAACGCGATAACTTCAGTAGTATTTCAATTACAAATTACAAATTTTGCACATAAGTGTAAGACCTCAACATACAATACCAACGACGGACATTGCAGTGGGGGGAAGGACTCACGTATTCTTTTGACTAACTACAATTCAAGAATTTTCCTGGCTGGTGTGAATCTCAATAAAGTGGGTATTTTTCTCCGTCCATAGACAGGGCATAGGAACGCAACGGTTACAATCAATCTGACTCCATTAAACAGTTAGCATACCAAATTTAGTCGGATCCTCGTTAAATATCTGACTCCAAATTAGAATTAGAATTGATAGTTTTGGGACAGCATGCGTGAATCTCGAGACAGCTATGCCATCAGACTTCCCGGTCGCAACAAGGCTAGGAATAATATACGAGTGTTAAGAGTCATACAGACCACGCAAGCTGAAAAAGGAATAACAATAATTTAATTACCAGGTAGGCACAGCTTGGATCAAACAAATCAACGCTAAGCCAATTACCAGTTACACATAATTTATAATATATATATTCATACCTGGAAAGAGACGAAGGCCATGCGGAGCGAGGCCGCGCCATGTGGCCGAGAAACTCAGATGCCACCCCCCTCCGCCCACCGAGATCCGCAGGCCTAAGTGGGCGGAACGAGGTGGAATGCGAGCCTCCTTCACTCACCTTTCAAGCGTCAGATCACGTAAAGTAGGAAGAGAAAGAAGAGAGCCTTCCGGTTAGAATCTCTCACCTTTAAAGATTCCAAACCACGCCTCCAAACAAGGTAGAGGAAGGGGTGGCCGAATCAGAGTTTTACTCGCTTAGGTGATAAGATTAATTTGCATTGAGAGGAGACTTGGGTAGTCGCCCGAAAGAATCTTACAAACAAGATGAACCATAATTTCAAGGGAAATGGCACATGTTCCATTCAACTCCTTGGATTCCCCCGAGAATAAAAAGACCAAACATGATAGGAATATGTGCTAAAATGATGCAGTTGTCATGGTAAAGCCTTAAAATGGAGTATTATAGTCCAATTGTGTTACAAAAATATAAGTGGTTTCTTCATAGGATATTGAACATAGACATATTATGAATTTGACAGAGATTTAGATTGTATTAAGCAGATTAATGTAACTGGGCTTTAACTTCAAATGGGGACTAATGGTGGAAGTTTCAGAGGAGAAACTGGGCCCAGGGCTCTGGCCTCATGCTGATAACAAAGGGATTCTACCCCCATAGTCCGGCAGCAAAACCATTCTAGGTTGTAAAAGCTGACTGCTGGCCAGAATGAGGCTAGATCAACCAAACACCCAAATTTTACACACGGAATGAGCATAAGTTCCAACAATATGATTTTTGACATATGTTATAAGCCAAATCAAACTTTCAGGTTCTACATAAGTAAGTATCATAAAGAGGAAGAACTGATTCGATTTTGGACAATTTACGATGTCTAGATTGGCCACCGGAGGCCAAAAACTTATTTACATGTTAACGCAATAACTGCAGTAATATTTCAAATAGAAACTCCAAGTTTTGCATATACGCTAGTATCATAAAGATGAAGAACTGATTCGATTTTGGACAATTTACAATTTCTAGATTGGCCACCAGGGGCCAAAAACTGAAAAAAACATTATACCTGTTTGGTTCAAAATTTTGACACAAGGTGGAACTTTGTAACATAAAATTCACCATTTTTGCTATATCTTTGGAACTATTTCTCCAATTGACATGAAACTATGTGCAACTGCAAGGTCATGACCTTACAACGTGTCACATGATGACATCATACCAGTATGGTTCAATATTTTGCCACCAGGTGGCGCTTTGTGATGGAAAATTACCATTTTGGCAATATCTTCAGAACCATTTGACCGATTGACCTGAAATTAAGTTCAAATGAAAGCCTATTCAAGGTCTATTCAAGGATTGGGGAATTGGATGATTGGGGGCGTTCGAGGATATACCCCCAGCCGTCACCTCCGACGGCATAAGCCTAGTTCTTTTGTGCAATAAGGTTATTACACATTACACTTAAAGTATTGTGTGCAGTTCTGGGGACTGTACTAAAAGAAAGATACAGAGGCTTTAGAAAAGGCTCAAAGAAGAGCCACAAAGTTACTTCCTGGTATAAAAGATTAAAGCTATGAAGACAGAGTAAAGGATCTTAAGCTCTTCGGCCTTAGTAAAATGAGAGTTTGGGGTGATCTGATTGTTATCGCTTTTATTTATTCAAAGACCTCAAAGTAAATTATGCAGGATTGTTTACGTGAAGTTCTGTTTCATAACTAGGTGTCACACATGGAAGTTAGCCAAAGGTAAATTTAGCGCCGATATTAGAAAATATTCTTTCACACTGAGAGTGATCACAGTGTTGAATGGCTTGCTTGGCCATATCATAGGGGGAGAAACACTGGGAGTTTCCAAGACAATACTTGATACAGTGTTATATCGTCCTGTTATTAAGTATTCAAAGTGTTACTGTGGGTACACTTAGGTGATAGGAAAATGGCAAGTCTAGTTTGGGTTGAATGGCCTGTTCTCACAACATGTTATACTATGTAATGTTATGTATTACATTAGCGACACTTAAACCTTTCAGAATAACATTTGGGTAATTTGCCCAAAATGTGCCCCCACACTCTCATCTGAAAATGCCTTTAAGTATATATGCATGATAAGTGTCATTGTGCGGAAACAGCACCAGGCAGGTCAGTCCCCACACACACCGCCAGGGAAATCCACACCTCACCCCTTCACATCCTCATGGGCAGCCTCACCCGGCCAGATATTTGAATGATGCACATTCTCTATGCAAACCAGTGGAAAATTATTCCAACTCCGGGGAGCAGCTGAAATGTTTTTACGCGGCAAAAACCAAGTGCCTTTACCAACGTTTCAGTCTGGCAATGAGGAAAAAAATCCTTTTTGTTTTTCTCATGTGAAAAATATTTGGTTCTTTCAAGTTACCGTTTCATTAACGAGCCACATCAAGTAAAACTTACCTCATCTCATTGGCAGCAGTTTTGCTTTAATTAGAAAAAGGACAAGAAATATAAAATTAAGCTGAACCATGAGACTAAAATACTTTTTGCGACTGACTTCTTTTAGGTTTTAGCAGCATAGATGAGTGAACGCAAGTATCCACAGGGACCACAGATTTACAGTAATTCTGGAAACAACTTCAGTCCTCCTAAAAAGGTCCTTTATCATGTCAGAGTGCAGAGCTAATTAGCTACTATAAGTCATTTCAAAATCTGTTCCTTTGTGACATCATGTGATCATACAGTAGATCTTATTATGCAGAAACATACACAGCCAGGGCGTTCAATAAAAACAGCGTTTTTTTGAAAATCTAGGCACCTGTAAACAGAGTTTACATTCCTTGGCTGTGTTTAACAGGGATGAATCAAAATTTATAGGGGCTGATTCCTCAGTGTTCGTTCAGATCTCTAAGAGACATTTCTCAGTCAGCGATGTCCTGTCACTCATAGCCGTGGCCGGGATTGGAACTGTCAGTCATGTGTCTCTTGCTGTGCTACAACTGGTCACCCAGCAGTCCTAACACATGATATATGCACTTATAAAGCAGGGTCCAGTCACCTGAGAAAACACAGTATTTTCACATCCGCCGTCTCAGTCAAAGCACAGATGGAGTATGATGCTCGTACACTGACGAAAGAAGAGTTCTTTAAGCATTTTGAGCAGCTTTGTATGATATTACCGATTATAGAACAAGAAATCCAGAGCAACAAACAAACAAACCAACGCCCCTCATGAGGCCTCTGAACATCACAATTTGAATATTTACCTGGACTGTATACAATACAATTCCTCTACGTGGCACAGGGCATATGGAGGTGAACTTCTAAAATTAATTTATTAATTTTGTATAAAAGTCATCATTTTAAAGTTATTCAGAATTTATAAAAACATTTGCAGTCAAAATGGCCAACATGGCCCATATAAATTGACCGTTATTTATGAAACCAATAAAGGTTTTTCTGAGAAAAGTTGAAAAACTAATTCTTTCACCTGCATTCACCATCTGATAGTTTCCGCAACATCTGAGATTTTGCATGTCTGGCCTAGGTGATTTGACAAGGAATTATTCAAGCGTTCTTGTATTGAGGCAGTACAAATTGGTTTTAAAACTACAAGTATAAGGAGATCAATTAGGCCTAATAATGCAATTAAAGTTTGATGAGAGTTTGACAAGGCAATATGCATCACGATATAAGTGTCACAATACAACAGTGAAACGCATTTCAATGCACATATATTGCAATTTTTTTAAATGTCAAAGCTCAGTGTAGCCCCGCCTCCATACAGAGAACAGCGCAGCTCCAATTCCAGCCAGTCAGTCCAGCATCATCACCCATCAACGCCAGGCATCGGCAAAGACGGGTTCCTGAAATTATCAAAGCAGCTTCATGAAGAGAAGCCACAGGAAACGCCACAAATAGCCTGTCGCTGGATTCCAGGCGGCCGAGAGGCAATCTGCTCGCTGCATACATAATTCACTTCCTGTTCCCACCATATTTGCATTCAGAGAAAACTGCTCTGGGGTAAGACCAAATGAAGCGGTGCAAGGTGAAGGCCGCAGTCCCCAATAATCAACAAGCATCAGCCAACTGCTGCGGCCAAGATATTCCAGAACCCGCTCTCTTCGACCCTCATCTAAGCACGTGTGTGCTGTCACCACACCATCCCAAATATTCTACACTGCTGTTCTCATGTTATCATTTACAACCAGTTCAGTCAGGATAAGATCAGATACACTCCTGCCCAGCGATGTGCTGTCAGAGCAGGCATGAAAGCCTTGCAATAACCTCCCTTTTTAACGCATGACTACTCTTATGGCTTACATAACAGGCGGAGATAATCTAACCCCTGCAAATGTCATATTGTAAACCTGCTTTCACACCGGACGCGAAACGAATTTTTCGCACGACGGATTACATTCAAAGTCAGTGCAAAGACGCGAATACACGCGTGTATTCGCGTCTTTGCATTGACTTTGAATCTGTCATGCGAAACATTCGTTTCGCGTCCAGTGTAAAAGCGTCTTAAGGATGGCAATAATCATTCATAATTAAGCAGGAAAAGAAATCTTCTGATACCCTTTCTTAGCAATTATTTAGCCATTTAATGAACTTCAAGACACTCCATTTGTTGATGATGTTTTCAGTGTTAAAAAAGCACTTTTAAAGTGGAAAACATCTTAGGCATTCGAGGCCATAAGGATGGCACAATAGCGTGAAGCGGCTTTACAAATTTATGCAAATCTGTGCTGTTTCATGAGCAACCTACCTTTAGAGTATCTCAACTACATAATTTTACCACTGACGCGGATAGAAAAATGCTTCATAGTTGAACAATTACGACATCTAAAAATAACCTGGCCTGTCATTCTCCCCTTTATTATTAGCAACTGGGAAAATCAATGTTTGGTTGCTAATCAGGCACAGTAAACTGGACAAGGTTCAGAGAATCGTGCGTTGAAAAGGTGAGTTTACCGAAGGGCATTGTTATGGCCCCAATTTGTTATTACATTTATAACACAACAGCAACAGCAACAGCAAGGGATGACAGATACAGTTTTAAAACTCAAACACATTTAATTAAACAAAGGCAACTAAACTACTAACTAATGACTAAACTAATATTCTGACCAAGATTACATACAAAAAAACAGAAATGTTTACAGTTTCCTGGTGATGTGCTGGGTGAGGAAAAAGGCTCAAACACAGGCAAAAATCCACAAAAGAAACTTCACAGGTCTTGAACCGAAATGACAGGTCTGGTCACACGTATCCTTCTTCTTGCAATTTCTCCTACTACTTCACTGTCTCAATTCTTTTCATTATATACTCTTTTGCAGACCCCACCCACATTTAGACCTCTTTTTTTTACTTTTCGGGGACTTGCCCCAGACATGTCCAGGACATGTCTAAACCTAGCTCCAGTCTGAGCTCAATAAAAAAAAGGTAAATTCTGCCATCTAGCGGCCTCTATTCACATCACAGCATTTACACCTCCGACGAGGCCCTCTCCTCAGTGGTGGAGCTCGCCTCTGGATGCGGTACTGCGGCTTCCCAGTGCTCCAAAATAACTGGGATGAGTTAAATGAAGAGGACAGAGTACCCCAGAAGGGTTCAATAAAGCACTAAAGAAAATCAGAGAAATGCTACTCATGAGATCACAAAAGTCTGAGACTCCAGGGCCTGCAGAGTACTGCTCATTTATATGCGTACGGACACCATATGAACAAAAGTATAAGGACAGTCAAAAAACCTGAAATTTCTCTTTTGGTTGGAGCATGGCATATTCCTTCCACTGAAGGAAAATCTCTATGATACAGCACACTGTGACATTCCGGATGATTCTGTGCTTCCAAAAGCATGAGGTAGGCAGTTGCCCCACGAGCAAAGTAAGATCCGGAGTTTGACCACGTTGTTGCTGACTGGCCTGCACGGACCCCAGATCTAACCCCATGAAGCACGGACTTTGACCCGTCCCATCCACCCAACGTCAGGGCCTGACATCACCAACTCTTTACTGTCTTTAGTGGAAACTTTCACTGCAGCAATGTTCTCGCACCTAGCGCTGGTTTCCTCAAATCTGGACCTCAGTGCTAAATCCAGTGCTGGTTTTCTTTCCTCCTGGGTAATTAACGAAGGGGGGTGCAACGATTCTGACTCAATGTTTTTTTTAGAGTAGTAACACCACCTGCTAACATGGGGCGCACATCCGAGCTCTCCCTTTTCCTTTATTAACCCCCGTGCTGTCCTGAACGAAAGTGCTTAACATCAAAGGGCAGGGGAAATGCTTCCGGTAAAAACTTCACTGACATCAGTATTTTTCGGCTAGAGGAGCCAAGCAAAGGAAAACAAAATCGTCATCCAATTAACCAATTAGGCAACTCTAAGAAACGTATACCTGTTCCTGTTTACTTTACCGGATTAGCAATCAATGGTGGATTTGTTTACTCTTTAAGTTGAATGAGTAGAGCTGTTTATTAAGACAGCATGTTTGATTGCTACATTTTGAAATTTAAATGGCCATGTTACTGCATGTCCAGGCCTTTATGTGACATCACATCATTTATTTTTGTCCAGGGAAAAATTTTTTTCCTTGTTCTTGTATTGACGACGGCAAAGTCAAACCACTCCAAAATATCATCTCCAGCACAGACAAAAGGCTTTTAAAAGAGAAAATAATGCACTGGGCAGTTCTTAACCCAATTCCAGTGACTTTTTAACTAATCCCCTAGGTTTTTTTTTTTTTTTTTTTTGGCTTTGCCCCTCTAGAGACTGACATCTTTTCTATGACCATGTACTACGTCTCCTGATATAAGAGACACATTGCATCAGTCAGAGGTAAAAGAACTTCTCTCACTGGAAACTTACTATTAATCACTGAAAATGTGATCCAATCACAGTCTCTTAAGTTTTTTCATACTTAAATCCAAATGGTGACAAAGATCAGGCAGCGCATTTCTGACCGCGCAAAATCAGCTACAAAATGCCAAAGACCATATCCATTTTCTGTAGGGCAGAGGTGTAAAATCCAGGGGTCAGAAAGTATAAGTCCTGCAAAGTTTTTTTCCCTCCCATAGAATGAGCTGATCGCTCATATTGGCTCCATTCCCTGCCCAAAGTAAATCCAGGTGGGTGGAATAAAGTTCTGGGGAGGATTTTTACATGCTGGACCCAGACTTTACACCTCTGCCGTAGGGCACAAATAAAGAAATTGTCTTATTACAAAGCAAACAGGCTTTCAATCAAAATTTGAATCACAACTTGCAGTCGTATAATCATAATATTTATTCACATTCTCAGTACCGGAAATAAGGGTACATTTCATGCGCCAACCTGAGTTAGAAAAAAGATATCAGAGCACTGAACAATACTACCATTTGCATACATCCCCTCTCACACAACATGAGTCAATGTGTAAACTTAACACTTAAGAGGACAGCCACTTCGCTGGCCACAAACACGCCTGATGTCACACTTAAATTGTTTTAGCAGAGCCTTACGTTTACAAAGTAACAGATGAAGTAGAGCCACAATTTCTTGGCTGAAAAAAGGCAGTGGTTTTATGGCATCTACAATCTAACAATGATTAGAAAGGGATTGTGCTCCCACTACCTTTATGCATCTAAAACATCACTACTTGAGCAGCTTTGATCTTCCATCATAAGGAAAATCAATTGGTCCCAAACCACTCCTTGGTGCACACCAGTTAGATCCAGGTAATTGTTGTGATGACCAAATAAAGCCTGTAACTAGTTATATCAGGTAAGCTTAAGCTGGAACATAACATATACCTGGATCTGGCTGGGGCATCTATATGTGAAATTGCCTGAGGCAGCAGTCTCCAAGTGGTCTGTATAAGGGCTGAATGGTTGCAGATTTTCAATCCAACTGAACAGAAGCATACCTGATACAACTTATCAACTGTGCAGGCGGAGATCAGTTTATTAAATCTGTTGTATCAGATGTGCTTCTGCTTGGTCGGATTGAAAGCCTGCAGCTCCTTGGCCCTTTTTACGGACCAGTTTGAGACCCCTGGTGTAAGGTCACAGAGAGAATACCTTGAGAGACAGCAGTCCAGAGTTCATCAGACTTAAAGATGCAGTCCTCTTAGATAAAGTGTCCCTTGAATTTCTGATGTTTTACGTATATCGACCAAAGACGTCGCAACAATGGCTGATTCACTGCTGTCAATTTGACCAGCAGTTAAAACACACCAATGTGCTCAGAGCTTTGCAATGCTTTCAATCAAAATATGGTCACTGCAACAGGAGTGACAGCTCCATCTGTGATATACTGCAACAGCAAGTGAATTCAGCTGAACTACGGTGAAGCATATCTTTGAATCATTTTTCCATCATTCATTTACTAGGAAGAGATTGTTTGAACATTATTTTGGAGTGGCGATTGTGGACCTAAGCCGCCAAGCTTTAAACTGTAAATCTCAAAAGTACCATGAGGGTCATTCCATGTCAAATCATCAGATATACAAAACATCTGTCACATGTAGTCATAGATTGCTTCCATATATTCACATTAGATAAATATGCATTAGTGATGGACAAATCCAAAATTTTCATGATGAATTCATGGTGAATTCAGCCTGATTTATATTCAGCAGACACAAATGAATGGAAGAAATGCCAGAGAGCCTATGCTAGAGTTTATATTGGGGGAGCTTTGGGGACCTAAACATGGAACTGCCTGAACAAAAGGCACTTTTGGTGTCCTCATAGCTCCACAACCAAGACAGATAAAGTAAAATGGACTGCATTTTCTGATTAAGCAGTATAACATTAGCTTAAATGCAAAGTTTCAAAGCTATCAGTGTAATAATAAAAAAATTATGCCATGATAAACACAAGAAAAAAGTCAGCTGACAAAAAAAAGAAAAAAAAGGACAGTACCCTTTAGAAAATAATTCACCAAAAATCCATTTTTGGTCCGAATGAGCTGAAATTTCAGATTTAGCAGTGATATATACTTATACAGCTGCAATTTTTAAAAATTGCAAAATTGAGAAGGTGGTGGTGAAACCCATTTGATGATCTGACATGGAATGACCCATGAGTATAAAGAATACAGGCGACACAAAACTGCTGCCAACAAGCAACTATTGCACAGCAGCACTGACAGGTGCAACATGCCAACCAGAAAAATAACACTAGCTAGGTGGTTATCAAAATAAAAATGCAGACACTTTCACAAGATTACGAAAGGACCAACTCAAATAAATCAAGCCTTTGAACTGAAGGCAGTTCACCATCTTACCTAATTTTGTTATTCAAATCTAGAAATGGAGGCCAATTACAGTTAGCCATGAATCATTGTTTATTCACAAACTGCAGCAGAGATTATGGCCAGCTCTCCTTGCATTCTTTAAAACATTCTCAGAGGTTTAATGAGGAAAAACCACACAATTTAAAATGAGCTAATTGTTTGCAACTTGTTTCCCAGTTAAAATATTACACAAATCCAAACACCTCACATCACAAATTATAAGCTCTGGACATTATCGCGCATTTATTGAGCCAACCAAGTCCTCTCCAATTCATATCAGAGTGCTTATTATAAAAGTCCTTTTCATTTCTGTTCAGAGCCCGACATGCAGGGTGTCAGGAAACAACACTGTAGCCTACTCTACTACAGCAGCTACTGAGGACAAAAGCGGGTGTCCGGACAGGCAAATTGTGTAACGCGCTAAGCGTTGGACTAAGCGTTCGGTGATATATGCACCTCGAGGACATAGGAATATATCGTGTATAGCTACAGTAACACGGCAATCAAGAGTAACTTCCAACTACAGTTAACCGTTTACAGATGACAAGCAACTATGCAGAACTACAGAGAATATGATGCCATTTGAAAACCAAAGGCACAGCGCAGCTGAATTGCCACCGAGAACACTACCACCAGGTCAGTGTCATATGAAGTCTACAATCAGATGTGCAGATGTCTTGCAATACGCACCACTGACAACATCCGCCAGACAAAACTGGGTACACAAGCCAGTTTTTCCAACAACATCACATCAACTTATAAACATTATTATTATTGTTGTTATTATTATTATTATAGTTATAGTTATTATAGATGGAACGAGACGCGCATCGTCTGCACTGTACGGACGAAAAACAAAAGTCGAGAGAGATGCCCCGAGACTTTTTCGAGCAGTCATCGGACAGATCGCGTAGTCTTGCAAGATCGGAGAATTTCTCACTGGAAGTGTCACAAAGAGCAATTTTCGCACCACATGCAAAAAAATTCCTTCAGCGTGCGTTCACTCACCCCAGCGTGCTAATGAATCCATTGACAGTGCCTTCAGCATATAGGGACACAATATCCCCGATGTGCAAAAAACTAGACATTGAATCCGACATTTTTGGGGCATCCAAACTGAAAAGAAAGAACGTCAAAACTGTCAGAGGTTTCTGGGTGAGTTTGCCGCCGTCTTCCCTCCTACATACTGGAGCAACTTCTTGAGAAGTACACCGAGACTTCGGAGTTGAGCTCTTCCTGACACCCTGGGTGTGTGCAGTTCACTCTGCTGCTCTCACTGTAAGCTGTGGTTGAGCTCCAAAGTGCAGTGTACGGTCCCGCCAAGCATGAATAATAAACTGAGTTCGTACTTTTTACATTACGCTATAATATATAGAATATAAGTAAGCCGCAGCCCCGCCTATAGTATCAGTGACGCCAACCGCTGCAGACCTGCGAAAGTGCGTCTCGCCAGGTTAGCCGGGTACTTCAATAGAAACCAAACCAGGAAGTACTCGTAATGCAAATAAGTTTGTCTTCTCAAAGTGCGGCGAGTAGAGAGAACGGCGCGATGGGCACTGGAGAAAAATCGTCAAGAAAGCAATAATGTTCGGCAACCTTAAGGAAAGAGACCCACAGGACCGGAGCTGTCAAAACTTTTGCTGCAAAGTTGATGCGCGCTCTCGGGACGATGACTTGTCAGGAACGCAAAAGGAAAGTTAAATGTCAACTTTTCACTAAACTGAAAGCGGCTTTTTGATGACTTTAACGGTAAAAAATTAGTTAATTGTAATTTCAATCATTGGCTTCTCCTCTCGTCTTATACGCAGTTATAGGAAGGAAATAATGCCTCAATTTCGCCGGAGGGGAGGATGGGTTATGTCGGCTGCACGAATGCACGTTTTCGTGAATTTAATTGCGCGGCCAAATAAGAAATATGTCAAGCAATAAGTCACCGTTATGAGTTTAATCACCCTTTTCCATCTGCAAACTCTCCATGAATAATAACCTATCGAGTTTGCACATGGGTGATAATCGGTTAGTGATCGGCAGACACGGTTGCCCTGTTTAAGCAATGGCATGACTAATTAGAAGAGGCATTGCATGTCACACTTCCTGAACCACGGGAATCAGTATGCGCAAAGGCAACTTCCTAAGCAAACTATGGGTGGAATGAACATACAGTCTTTCAAAGACCCACCCAGTACTCAGGCAGCACTTTCAGAGTAAACATTTAGTAAGAATATGTTAGCCTACATCTTGGAAATTAATGGCAAACATGCCCTGCAGTACGTGACAGCTGACAAGCAGGTGGGTAATAAGACTGACCTCAAATATCCGGGAATTGATATCCAGGAGTCCAGGAGATACGCATAAAAATCGAATCAAGACTGCTGATAACTTTCAATGTGTAAAAAAAAGAAAAACAAATACTAGTTTACTGTGGCAGCTTCAGTGGTTTAGTGGTGTTTTAATGGTGGGACTACAGTTTAAAATAACACAAATCCCTTCTCTATTCCTAAATTTGAACCCAGTTTAATAGTTTGTTGCATTGGGTGGAATTGTCTGTTTGAATGAATCACCGGCTGTAAATGCATGCAACAGCCAAAAGATCCAAGCCGAAATCTAAAAAGGGAAATGAGTCAAATGAAGACGTTATCTGGTAGTCAAGGCCATTTTACACTGCCAGCTTCAACGCCCACTTACTTGCATTCATTTATAAAATGTTGTGATCAAGATTGGAAACCACCGCAAAATGAGTTGATCTCATGTGGAAATTTGGCCTTAATATTTCTTTCCAACTTTTCTCACCACATTACCAATATCATTTAAACTGTGACTCGATTATCATGACTCCCAGAATGCTTGTCAAGCTGGGGTCATCATTGTTATTTATTTATTATTATTACGAACATTTGAATTCACAGAATAAGTTTTCTATTTTTTTGAGGAAAATCATTTTGTTTGGTCAGTGTTTTTGGGGCAGTTTCCATCTGTAATGGATGTCTTATTTCTGATTGGTGAATCATTTGTGAGGAGTTTTTTCTTTTATCTTGGACTGGGGTTTCATCTATAACTGGCGTTTCTTCTGTGACTGGAGTTTCTTTTGTTACCAGTGTTTTCTCTGGATGGAGTTTGCATGTTCTCCACGTGTTTGAGTGGGTTTCCTCCGGGTACTCCAGTCCCTACCAGAACCCCTGACCAAGGAACTGGCGTTAGAACTGGAGTTGGCCCCCTGGTGCGGCGCTACAGCTGCCCACTGCTCCTAACTATAGGATGGGTTAAATGCAGATGACAAATTACCCCACGGGGTTCAATAAAGTGTATGTTATCTTGGAGTTTCATCCATAACTGGTGTTTCATCTGTCTGTCACTGACTTTGTTTCTCTTCTGTTCATGAATTTTGGTAGATCGCAGCATCATGTGCTGCTTATTGCCTAATTCTTATTGCCAGACAGTTTCCATTCAAGTGATGTTTAGATTCAACAGGGCTGTCAGTAATCTGGCCTGAGTGTGTCTCCTGAAATTGAAGTCAACTATCAATTAAATTAGTTCAATAAGTTGAGTAAACTGAGGGGGCCAGGTGGGGTTGGATTGCATTTTTCTGTCAATTAAAAAAGTAATCGTTTAAAAAAAGCATTTTGTGTTTACTTGGGCTATCCTCCTGTAATTTTAAAATTAACTAGATGATCTGAAACATTTCAGTGTGACAAACATGCTACAGATGAAACCTGGAAGGGGGCAAATACTTTTTCACAGCTCTGTATAACTGTACAAAGGAGGGCACCCATTTACTCCATACTCTGTAAACACCACCATCTATCTCAGCGAGCTTTGGGGTAATTTGCACACTGTATCTCACCAATAAGAACTAGACCAACATTCATTGAGAAACTGGCTAAGGGACAGTTGTCACACCACAGACAAAATCACTGTGTTTGAGCGAGCTGTAAGCCCCCTTTGCCTCCGGACAGGAACAGTGCACAACAGGAGCTAAAACCAGCCCCACATTCAGGAGGAGTACTCCAACTCCTTTAAACCTTTAAGTCCAGTTTCAGGCAAACCTCTCTCTCTCTCTCTCTCTCTCTCTCTCTCTCTCTCTCTCTCTCTCTCTCTCTCTCTCAGAGGGTTTTTCAGTTCCGCTACCCTGGTGACAGGCTGACACGTCACCGTAGTACCATGAACACCGATGCCAGAACAGGACGTTTGCGCCCTGACAGACAGAAGGTGAAAGCAGGAACTCTGCTCAGCTCTGCAGAGGGCTCTTCACACCTGTTGGTGGACACCTCACAGGAAGTGACTTTGCAGGAAATGATGCGGCGTGAATGTGGCCTATTCACAGATGACATACCGCAGCAACAGTGCGTAGCTACTCTAGACAGTGGCAGTACTTGGCCCTCACTGCAGCACCATGCCATAGTCCTTTTCTTTCCCCGCAAAAAATATCTGTCTTCAGGAACGTTTTACTCTCGCAATGTGTGCAATTTAGTGTTTTACTTTAATGTTTGCTTGGTGGGCGAAATGTTTATATCCTGTTGTCATGTCTTGAAATTTGCTCAACTTGTTTCAGACATTTTTGTATTATTTGTCAAAAATAGTAGACATAAGTCTAGATCTACATCTCCCACTTGAGATTGACGCGTAGCAATGTTACAGGTAATTGTATCGTTCTTATTTTTTCCAGTATTGCTAGCATAAGGGTCAGTCATCAGGCCATGTTCCTACATTTAGTCCAGATTGTGCTTTAGAAAGGCACTCTCAGGGCTGTTCCTCATGAAACAGGATTACTGAGTTAACTGGATAACTGTGAAATCCACGAGAGTCCTTTTTATTAAGTCTATGTTCCTGATCCGGCTAACTCCATAATCCAAGAGGCTGTTTCACAAAGGTGGATTACTGAGTTAGCTGGATAAGGGTACAGCATAATACAGGATCTTAATGGTTTCACTTCACTCCATGTTACACGGTGGTGCCTCGTTTATCTCAATCCATTCATCCAGCTGAGTCCTACTTTGTGAAATGGGACTTTCAGCTGATTTCCATCTGAAAATGCTTTTCCATACCAACTGAATCTGATAGAATTGTGATATTTGTGAATTGGAATAACAAAGTTTAGTCATCAGAAATGTTCAGGATAGTAAACTTTTCAACTGAAAACTGCAACACTTCAAACCTAAAATGCAATGGATGTACCTCGGTGACTGAAACAACAGTTTAAATGGATGCAACCAAATGCCATATTAACGGCAGTCTCGCGAGGCCTGGATCCCGCCGGGTAGGGTAGGTGTATGCGCTAAAGTGGATATGCAAACAGTAAATGTACATTTTAGAGAGAAACCCAAATCTTACTGACATCATGAAGGTGAGTTCAGTGTATCCTTCACGACGGGCTGTGATAAGGAGATAAGTCCATGTTCTCACATCGGACTATATGTGTGTTTACAAGCCTGCACATTACATTGCATGTACATTTACTATGAATATATTGAGGCAGTTAGCATATTTTTTATTTTGCCTCAATTTGGCAACTTATGTCAAGTCGACTTATTACGACTTATTAAAATCCAGGCTGTCAGCCTTGATTTTAGGGAACTTTATTATCTAGTTTGGCCTTTGTACACAAATTATTTTTGTTTCATTTCAAATTCAATTTGTGGATGTAAGGAGACAGAATGTAAGTCATTTATGCTTTGGATCTTTTCCATGGAAATCGACATTACAAACTGCAAAATGTGATCATAAAGAAATAAAAGGAAAAAGACACTTATTAACTGCTCATGCGTGGATATGATGATGATGATGATGCTACCAGGTTGCTGACTGATTTCCTCTCACGAAATCCCAAAAATGCAACAATTAAGCAGAAAAAACCAACACCACAAACCTCTGAATTTCTTTCCTCCAGTCTCTCTCTCTCTCTCTCTCTCTCTCTCTCTCTCTCTCTCTCTCTCTCTCTCTCCCTCCCTCCAGCACAACCACCTCATTCAGATGCTGACCGAGCCTCTCTTCCCGTCACCCTCACTCCTCTCAGACACGCGCTGACCATCTCTTCTGTTATTTTCTCTCTCTCTCACACACACTCATTACACTTAACCATGCAGGACCCTTTTAGGCTTGTGCTAATTTTTTTAATTTTTGGGCCACCTCTTTTTTGAATGAGACGAATTTGCATGCAATACACATTTTCAATCCAAAATGAAATGATAATATTCAGTTTTTCATGAAATAAAGACTCTGATATTGCAAGAAAACACATTTTTTTCCGGATTCTTCCTCCCCGGACGTATCTGCTGAACACAGATTTGAGAATCCAAACAGCCTTCAGCTCAGCGCCAGCTGAGGCCCCGGCGTGAGTTTGGCAGCGATAAAAGTGGAGAGAATCCCAGGGCTTTGTCCGAATGTTCCAGCGTAACGCATTTCATCCCGCCAACACGGCAGTGACTTAAACCTCTCCCCCTTTCATTTTATTTTACCCAGGGTGCGCTTCAGCTGTACCTACACCCGGGCAGAAGAGTTATAGTTTCCGAGGCCTGGGTGCATCCATGGCGACTATTTGCCAGTCAAGGTCTCCAGGCCACGGTGACGGGGAGGCCGTCGCCATGGCAACAAGCTGAGAGCTCGCCCCACTGAAGCCCAACACAGGCCCATTGTCTGTGATAGAAGTCTAATATATCTGTTTATTTGGGACCAATTGTATATCCTATCCTGTACATTTTATTTTCAAATTTCAAACAAAATTTGATAATTTTAAACTTTGAACTGATTTTTAGCAACACTTTATGTGATGTAAAATACTTCTGACTCAAAAATTTGCATTTTGTGAGCCTGTAGCGTTGGCTCATTTCCTAATTCTAAGAATTTCAATCTCCAAGTTAAATTAACATTTCAACTGAAATCATCCAAGTTTAATACTGAGTTAAACTGCACCTGATTAAGGACAAAGTATGGCTGGCTTCTACTCAGTATAATGGCTTTTGCTTATCTGCGCAGTTAACACTTTTTTTTCCCCTGGCTTGTTTAGTCCTTGTGTCTTCAGAGGAGTACAGTTACTTTGTCTATTTTTACTCATAGAAATCTAAGGCTTTGTTTTTCTGGAAATATTCTGCAGTGTTCAGCGATAAGCACAGCTATTTAGGAGCTTCAACAGACCTGAGCTCAGCACCATTGTTCAGGTCCTAAGGTCCCAGAATTCCCTGCATGACCTGTGGAACAGGAAGCTGCCCCCCTTGGCTGAGGGGCGAGACCACCACTTCCTGCGTCAAACAGGAAACGGCTGGTAGGGCAATCAGGGTGCAGAGTGGCAGGAGTTTATGCCCCATGTCTGAACTAATGGGGACGCCTCAACGTATCTATATGTTGGTCTCTGTTTAACCAGACACATTCCTGCCATAATCAAGGGCATATTCCGGGGTTTTTGTAATGACTAATGTGTCGTACAAGTTGAGTAGGAACAAAGCATTTACTTCTCAATTGTGTAACACTGTGTCAGAGTTACATCTGTAATGAGGTAGGGGGGAGTGATTAAGTTTGAGGAATATTTGTTTCATGGGCATGAGGTAGAACACACACTGTACTTAGTCAGTAGGGTCAGGTCTTGACAGATTATTTTCCAGGGCACAAAGGAATGAAGAGACATTACTTTTTCTCAGTACCATTTAATGCTGGAGTCAAAAATACCAAAGCATTTCACTCCTAAAATCACATGGGTTATGGTGTGCATTGCTTAAAAACTGTCACCCTTCATTAAAACATGCCACACTAACCCAAAAATAGAAACGTTATATTGTTTCATCTTATTTCCTGGACCGCGGACGACAGCAGGCTATATCCCCAAAACAATGGCATTCTTATCACAGGCAAAATTCATAGTTTGGCGCAGTATTGATGCCAGGAAAGAGTCAAAGGTCCAGAGAATCTACAAGAAACCTACACAGGACTCCAGGAATGTGTTGAGGTTCATATTTCAGTATTTCTCATAAAATGTTCAGAACAAACTTTACTGACTCCCATAAAAACTGTATGACTCATTGCATTTTTTAAAAAGTAAAGTTGCCCTGAGGGTGTCCAAATGCTCATAGAGTCTCCAGAACAACATGGCTGTTTTTTTTTTATCTACTGAGACTTTCGAAGTAAAGTTAATCTGATTCCCAAAAGAAAAATTTGACTTCCGCATTCAGAAATGCAGTCTCATCTAACGATGGCACGACAGTAATAGAGCCATGAAAATCAACAGGGTTCCTCCTCGATGCCCCTGGAACATTGACAGACTTGACATGATTCCCATTAAACTGTCCATGTCTTTAGAAACTAAAATTTGTCCTGGTGATGGTGCTACAGCAAAGGTCAGCGGGTGACCAATATTTATGTTTTAAAGCCCTTTTAATCAGAAACAATCACAAGTGCGACATGATTTCAAGCAAAGTTGTCATTTATTGCATTTGTAAATGTAAAGTATGACCCGCTGGTGGTGCTAATGGAGAAGGTTCCGTTGGTGCTAATGGAGAAGGTTCCGTTGGTGCTAATGGAGAAGGTTCCTCCTGTGGGAGAAATAAACGTGAAAAATTTAATGCAATTCTGGCGCTACCGGAAATTTCATTGGGTTACCAAAATTTTTAATTGTCCTGCATGTGCTATAATTGATCACAAGAATTATGGCATGATTCCCATCCCATCATCACCATTTTAGTTATGGCTCTCGGGATTGCAAAGTTTGACCTAGTGGTGGCACTACAGGAAAGGTCATAGAGTCGCACAAAGAAATGAGGTTCATCCTCTACGCACCCGGAATTGAAACCAAATGTTCAAGTTATCGCGCTAACATGGTCTGTGGTGGGGGCAACTGCGGACCAGGCGAATCCATAATACGCCTGAAAACTCTGTTTCAGGGGGTATAATTACTTATCATATTCATTTGGGATGTAAGATGACAAATGCTACTGAGCTGAAATGAGGGCAAAGAGGTGATTAAATCATATGAAATCCTCCCCAGAAAGTTATACAGACTAAGTGACGAGGGAAGACAGAGGACTAGATGAAGGGATGAATGAAGGAGCCGTTCCATTGCAGTGGACAACAGGAAGGATGAATGTTTTCACTCTTAACCTTTACATTTCCTGAGTGCAGAAATCACCTCTGCTTTGCAGACAGATGTACGCATACTGCGCTTAACTAGAGGTCATCACTGTTTGTTTTTACCTGAACTCCATCCTTCCTAATGGAAGACTGTCTCGGGGTAAATAACAGGAGAAATCTGGTTTCATGTCTTGAAGGTTCTTGCATATTGAGGCCCGTTGCGCCGTTGCCTTATATTCTCCCCTTTTCTGTCACCCTTTTCCAAACTCCTCAGCTCAAAAACAACTGAAAAGCTTTTGGTCATAAAGGAAATCCGCTGCTTATCCTGACTGATGCCTTGAGTGAGCAGAAGGGAGATTTGCTTCTTTTTGCTAATATCCATGACGTATGAATGCTGCGCACGACTGCACCCCGACATCCGAATGGCCGCAGACACCAGAAAAAGGAGGCAACTTCTGCACGAACGGGAGGACTTCAGACCGCGGCACAGATATGACAGTTTGCTTGGTTGCTTGGCTCTTGACCCCTGACCCCTGTCTGGGCCTCCCACCGGCCCTCAAGCAGCTTTTACCACAGTGCTGTGCAAAAGTCTCAGGCACCCAAGACTTTTTTATTTAAATTTGATGTTGGATGTTTAATTTTGTTTTCCTTATCAGTGGCGCTGTCGATAAAAAGCACATTTGAAGCACTGAATGCTAATTTTTTTTTTTTTAATTTTCTTCAGAACTTTATATTTCACTAAATAGAGTTGATACAAATAATATACCATGACAGGACCCTGATGTCAACATCACCTGGGCTGTGTGGGGACACCTGGGGAGGGACGTGAGGGAGACTGTCAGTCTGCAGAGGACCAGTGAAATATTCTCCAGTACACTTAGAACAACCAAACAGCCGGTAATCTTATAAAACTACAAAACTGCAGGACAGGTGTCCCAAATTTTTAGGCAACGGGTAGCCACACGAAATATTGATTTAAGTCAGTTTTTTTAACAGATCACAGCAGTTTATGTGACATTTTTCAGTATTCAAAAATCTAAACATAAATGTGCCTAAAGCTTTTGCATAGTACTATATATCGAGGCAAGGCAAGCTTTGGCAGCTGAAATTTTAACATCCTAATGATATCGCAGGGACATGGGAGTTGTCTTCCACTTCACTCAACTCACTGCTAACCAACCCTGTTCCTAGATATTAACTATCCTGGAGCGCGTTTCTCAAAAGCGCAACTTGCATAGTTCGTCCATTCACAGTCAATGAGCCCACTACGCAAGTTAGCATCTATGATTTTGGGAAACGCACCCCTGTTTGTTTTTACATTAACCCAAACAAAGCACACCTCTTTCAACTGACAAAGATCTTATTTAGCTGGAAATTGGTAGACTCATGGGTGTCAGAATTCAACTGTAGCGTGGTTTAGCTCCAGGATCTGTACTCACAACCACTGAAACGACAATATTGACCACATCATTCAGAAATGATATTGGCTGATAGTGTTTAGAGAAGCAGCCTTTTCACTCCAGAATCTGGAATGCATGCCACAGTGCACACTCTGAGGTACAGGCCTTAAACCACTTC
The DNA here is from genome assembly GCA_029721435.1 of Gymnothorax reevesii. Lineage (NCBI taxonomy): Eukaryota > Metazoa > Chordata > Actinopteri > Anguilliformes > Muraenidae > Gymnothorax > Gymnothorax reevesii. Next base: position 4,069,924 of record CM056585.1, on the reverse strand, counting down.
GGCAGTACAGAACTACCTCACCAAGGAATTCAGCACCATTCGACTGCCAGAGAAACAGACCTGTCACCTGCTGTGTTACTTCCCACTTAGCAAACAAGGATCTCTGGCCTAACTGCGAGACGCTGGTAAGAGAGAAAGAGAGAGAGGGGTAGACAGGAGGATTGTGTGTGTGTGTGTGTGTGTGTGTGTGTGTTTGTACATGTTATCATAATTACTGCCTCTGGCTCCTGTAACCACATCCTGTTCGAATCGTGAAAGATCTTTGCTCCAGTCCAGACCAGGATCGTGACATTGGAGATTTTTATGCCCTCAATACAGCCTGTGACCACATGAACATTTAGAGTTGCATTAGAACACAAGTATTCTATTTTCTTAGGCTTGTAAGTTTTTTTAATTCTATTTTGGGAGTATAAGTAGCCAAGCGGCTGTGATCCTGCTGGCCATTCAGTAATTAAAGAGGGAAACAAAAATGAATAACCTCGGTCCAAGGAATAGGACTGTTCTTGTTAAAAAATAATATTTTCAATGTGTAAAGTCAGTACAAATACAAATTGCTTACAAAAAGCAAGTTCTACCTTCACAAAGCAGGCCCAAGGGGTTACTCATCACAGTAGTCCAGCAAACTCAGTATTCCTGATTCACCAGAAAAAAACAAAAAAACAAGACAAATAAACAAACAAACAAAAAAAACAAGTTATTTTGAAAAGCAAATAAAAAAATAAAAAAACGAAAAAATTCACAGTGCAATGTCGCCCTCTTTCGGCATACTATGATATGACACCAGCATGCGTCCCTCAGAGATTTGACTGCCAGAATGTCTTGCGGAGCTGTTGCTCTACAAAATGTTACATTTATTTTGCGTATGCTTTTATCCAAAATGGCAAATGGAATACAGCACTGTGGACGAAAATTAGGTCTTTATTCACCGTGGTGGCAGATGTTACGGTCACCAGCAGTATCTGACACAAGTTCCACAGAGCATCAGGATTTTCTCCACTGTTATTCCTTCCAGCAAGGCTCTGCTCGTGCTCAGAGAATTAGACAGCCACGAGCACAGATGAGTTTGCCGCCTTGCGGGCAGCAGAGTCATGTTGTCAGAGTAATAAAATGCCAATAATCCAGTGTAAGCAGTTTCCAGCATCGGATTTTGGGTGTTCGTTCAACGGGCCTCACAACCGCGGACTGCACCCATGTCAGCTCAGGACCACCATATCCCTCATCTTCACCTGCGAGATCATCTAAGACCAGCTACACAGGCAGCTGATGGAAACATTTGGTTTACATGACCGAGGAATTTCTGCACAGACCATCGGAAATCAGTACAGGGAACCCCGTCTTTGTTCGCCATCCTCACAAAGGTCTTGAATTAATGGCAGTTTGGTGTCATGAGCGAGTAAGAGCACAGCTTTGATAGCCTCTGGCACACTGAGGAACGGTCCTCTTCACTGATGAATCAGTTATAACTCCACTGGGCAGCCAGCGTGTTTAGCATCTCATGGATGAGGGATTAGCTGATTTCAACATTATAAACAGAGTGGCCCATGGAAGTGATGGGGTGATGTGGGCATTAATATCCTCTGAGCAGTGAACTCAAGTGCATTTTATCCAGGGCAGTTTGAATTCAAAGATACTGTGACAAGATCTTGAGGCCCATAGCCCTGCCACTCGTCCACCACACATATCCACCAGCAGAACGGGTTTGAGATGCTCGGGACCGTCACATATGACGGCGTGTTCCAGTTCCCTCTCATATCCAGCAACTTCACGCCACGATTGAAGAGTACTGGGACAACATTCCACAGGCTACAATCAACGATCAGATGAAGTTTATGGGAAGGAGATGTGTTGGGTTGCATTAGGCAAATGGCCACAAAAGATACTGATTTACATTCTATTCATTTACTTATGGTACTGTCTTTTTTGGGGGTATTCTGTGACGCAAATCTGAATCCCGAGTCAAATGAGACGATTGGATAAGTGCTTAATGAATGTTTCCAGATGAACCTCATACACCTATTGCCCTTTATCTCAATAACATCTTTGAAATTAGCGCGTCAAAATTATACAGTAGTTTTGTTCGGAGTGAATAAACAGACTAACAAACTGTGGCGGTTCTAGAACCGGACACGTCTAGACACGTCCCTTTATGACAATAATTAGTCCTGCCTAGTTCTGGTTCATTTTCATTTACTGACGCGTTTTACAATTATCGTAATTGGCAACTGAAGACACGGTTTCTCTCCATATGCAATCTAACAGCGATGAAATCATGGGCTAAATTCAGAGCCGCCACCACTAACAAACATCGTAAAATCCATTTCGGTAATTGTATCGTGTAGCTAGTTTATTGTGTAACAAACACTTTTAAAGAAAAAAGGCGAGAGCAACAAAAAAGCCTGAGACCTGAGATTTCAAACTTTTTTCAAACTTTTGAGCAGTGGTGCACCTTGACAAAAAACAAGGAAATACATTTTTTTAAACAATAGGCCTACCAGCACACACCTTCCGTCTGTTTCTGCAGCTGCCCATTTTCGGTTGGAATATGACGTGATTAATCCGCGTCTGAGTTAAAATAACCCACATTTTTCCAGTTTTTCTCCAGATAAATGCTCCGAATTTAATTTATCGGTTTATTGGTTAACAAACAACACGCGACAATAAAACAGAGGGGCGATTGCATGCAAATGATAACATCTCAACACTGATTATATGAAAATTAGCATGGAATGATGCACGGATTGGCGGACTGCCGCAAAGTACCTTTGCCTCTCGTCCACTGCCGCGGTGTCTAGATCTCGGATATAATCTGTACGTGCATTTCATTAACACTAGATGACAGCATAAGCAATAACACGACCTGAGCGTTCTGTCATGTCTCTGACGGTTACATCTAGAAAGCGCATTATTTTCCGTTCTCGTAAGTATATCAATTTATTATACACATTATTAGAATGTTTCACGGTGCTTTGAAAAAATACTTGCCCCCTTCCCGATTTCTTCTATTTTTGCTTATTTCTCAAACTCAAATGTTTCAGATCATCCAACTAATTTTTACATCATCCAAAGACAATGGGCCTCATTTATGAACGGTGCGAAGGCACAAAAAAGATACGTTCGTCACTTTCTTCGCAGATTTCTGATTTATAAAAACAAACTTGACAGTAAAAAAAGAGAAATTATTAAGCTTATGCACAAAGTCAATAAATTCAAAGTCCATCCTGATTAAATAAATGAAAATTCCATGCAGTTTATTTTACCCATAGGTTTATAAATTAGGTTATTTTCTACAAAATGTCATTTTTATTTATTTTTGTGTGTGTACGTATTACTTAAGGCATGAAATCCAAGCAAATTTTCATAAATAAGGCCCAAGGTGAGTAAAAACAAATGCAGCTTTAAGACAATAATTTCACTTTTTGAAGGTAAAGAGTAATTCAGCTGTCCCCCTAAACCTGATAACTTGTTGTGCCACCCTTAGCGACAGCAACCGCAGTCAAATTATTTGTGATAACTGGTAAGGAGTCTTCACATCACTGAGGAGGAATGCTGTTTTTAGGAATGCTGCAGTAGCTTTATGCTAGCTGTATTGGGAGACATATATACCAAAAAGTTCCACTTTTGACTCATCATTCGACAGAATATTAATGCCTTGGAGGGTCATCAAGATGTCTTTTTGCCTTCCTCACATTGCCAGACAGGTTCTATTTAAGTGATGTTCAGATTCCACAGGGCTTGCAGTAATCCTGCCCGAGAGTGAAAAAAACTGCAACTTCCAAAAAAAAAAGTGTCCTCAAATTAACCCTTAGAGCGCTGAAATACATTTTTAAAATTTAATTACCTTGTGCTGTTGAAAACCTATCATGTAGTGAAAGAGCTCCCCCGCGGGAGCTCTTTTAAGCAAGTCACCACATGATAGGTTTGCAACAGCATTGATTTTCATATCTTACATCATTGAGCAACAACAGCTGCATTTAGCGCTCTAAGGGTTAATACTCTCTGACATAGACGGACAGCCACTAGGGAGGATGCAAAAAACCACAGAAGTACTGCTCTGAAAATCACTACAGAATGGAATCAATCCATATCTGGACCAGACTTGACTGAAACAGAACACTGGGCTTCTCAAAACTGGAATTTAAGGAAGTGTTTTTAACATAACATAACATAACATAACATAACATAACATAACATAACATAACATAACATAACATAACATAACATGAATGGCAAGAACAGGCCTTTCAGCCCAACTAAGCTCACTAGTTTCTTTATACTATTGCGACTATATCCCTTCAGATACTGAATGACTAAATGGCATCTAGCTTTAAGTCAAGCCTGCTCTTGAAAACCCCCAAGGTCTCTGCCTCAACAATATGGTCAGGCAAGCCATTCCACATTAAAATTACTCTTTGGGTGAAGAAATATTTCCGAATATCAGTGCTAAATTTACCTTTGGTTAACTTCCATTTGTGACCCCGAGTTCTACTCACAACACTTGGTCGAAGGAATCCAACATAATTCACTTTGTTAATCCCTTTAACATATTTAAAGACCTCAATCAAATCACCCCTGAGTCTCCTTCTCCTAAGACTAAAAGGATCTTCAGCCTCTTCTCGTAGCTTTCATCTTTTGTACCTGGAATAAGCTTAGCGGCTCTTCTCTGAACTTTCTCTAGAGCCTCTATATCTTTCTTAAAGTATGGTCCCCAGAACTGTACACAATACCCCAGATGTGGTCTAACGAACATGTTGTCCAAAAGAAGCATCACCTCCTTAGATTTGTACTCAAGTTAAACTGACTGGCCTGTAGTTTCCTGGCTCGGTACGGTCCCCTTTCTTATATATTGGTATTATATTGCCCTGTTACCAATCTTTTGATATTTCTCCAGTTTCTAAAGACCGTCTGCAGATGGTGGATAGTGGCTTAAAGATGATCTCACCAACTTCCCTGAGCATTCTAGGATATAAGCCATCAGGACCTGCCGCCTTATCTGCCTTAAGTTTATGTAACTTGTCTAATACTTCGTTATCCCGAACCTCAATTTCCGCTAAATAATCTTAAGTATTTGACATGCCCTCTGGCCATATAAAGACCCCCTCTGAGGTAAAATTCTCAACAAAGTAACTGTTTAAGGCATCCGCAATATGCTTGTTATCATATAGCAGATATAGCGATCTGTTTTCATTCTCTATGCACTTAACCTGCTCTTTAACTTTCCTTTTTCTGCTGCAGTACTGAAAGAAGCGCTTAGGGTTAGTTTTTGCCTCCTCTGCAACTGTCTTTCGTACAGTCCTCTAGCATTCCTCTGCTCTTTTTTGACCACAGCCCGCATTTTACAGTATTCAGCCTTAGTGTTCTCGTTTTTATCCTTTATGTACATCTTATAAAGATTCCTCTTTTCCCTCAAAATCCTATGAATACTTTTGGTCATCCACTGAGGATTCTGCTTTTTCAGCTTACTTTTGGACACCTTCGGAATGAATCTGCATTGTGATTCAAGTAAAACCCCCTTAAATCTTTCCCACATCTCATTCACGGACTCACAGTCCAGGAGTGTCTCCCATTTTATTTCACCCAGACATGAGCACATCCTGTCAAAGTTTGCTCGCCTAAAATTGAACATTTTTGTTTTAGAATACACCTTTTTAACTTCCCATAAAAAATCAAAATTAACAGCAGAGTGATCACTTGTCCCAAGTGGCTCTAGTACCTCAACATTGCTAATTCTATCAGGGTCATTACAGAGCACTAAGTCTAAAATTGCCTACTCTCTGGTAGGTTTATTAACATACTGTACCAAGAAATTATCATTTATAACATCTAGAAATTCTTCCTCCCCCCTACCCTGTCCTTTCACTATTTCCCAATTGATACCAGGATAACTTAAATCTCCCATAATAATAGTCCCACCACCTCTACAAGCTTGCGTACTCCTCCTAAAAAGCATTTCATTGATAGTACTGTCCATAGCTGGTGGTCGATAGCATACTCCTATGTTTAAACCTGTCTCGTGTTTGCCAATGAGCCTGACCCAGATATCTTCACAGGACAAGGAACGTTCAAATTTGGGAATTTCCTGTACATGAATGTTTTCGTTCAAATAGAGTGCTACGCCCCCTCCTCGCCTATTACATCTATCCTTCCTAAAGAGCTTATAACCTTGTATGTTATGTTCATCTCCATCCTCTTCACATGGCCATGTCTCTGAAATCCCAACTATGTCATAGCCCTCACTAATCATTACAGCCTCAAGTTCTGGAAATTCATTTTTTTATGCTTCTTGCATTTAAATAAAACATTTCAGGTTATTACTAATGCTCTTCCCCCTTGATTTCCCATGTGGCCGCTGCTTTGAGCCCCCCACTATGCTTTGTTGCTTTAAAAGTATTTCATCAATAGTGCATGTAACGCCGTCAGCTTCCATCAGGGCAGTCTGCATTTCTCTATGTGTAACACTCACTAACCTCCCTGCCCTCCAAGTCCCTAGTTTAAATAATCCTGTGCTACCCTCAACATACGCTGGCCCAGTGCAAAGGTACCCCTCCAGTTCAGGTGCAGCCTGTCAGTCTTGAACAGGTCACCCCTGTTTCAGAAAAAGTTCCAGTGCCCCATAAACCTATACCCCTCTTTCCTACACCAGGTTCTTAGCCACATGTTTTTGATGATTTACTCACCCCGTCACTCCTCTCATGCATTTGAGTCAAATCAATCAAGTGGGACAGGTTTATCTTCATGGTACCGCTGCCAATCTGACAAGGATGTAGGCCACTAAAAACTTTCCATCCAAATAACTTGTAAGTAGGATGACTTGCATTTTTTATTAAAAAGGAATGCAACAGCAGTAGTGTGCAGTGATGATTACACACTAAGCAACATGAAGATTAATTAAAAAGCCAAGTACTATTCAAGTATTTATTTCATGAACTGTACAATAGGATCATATAGATGAAAATAAGTAAAGAAATAACTATATATGGTAAAAACAAAAATAATAATGTCTTTTTGAGAGAAAAAGTCAATATCTAGTTTGGCAACCCTTTGCTTTGATTACAGCATTTCATCTTTCAGGCATAGTTTGTACAAATTTTTTTTATTTCTTTACTCACTAAAGCATTCCATATGGTTTGAAGTTTATTCCAAAGAGATTTTTTTGATGTTACAATAGTTTTGCTCAATCGGATTAAGGACTGGACTTTAAGCAAGCCAAATCATAATTTTTATGTCATCAGATGTTTTTTCAACTGAGATAATTCTTGCACAACTTAGCAGTGTGTTTAGGGTCATTATCTTTGAAATAAAATCCCTGACCAATCAGTCTCTTTCCAGATGTGTGCCTCTCAATGATGCTGTGATACTTCTTTTGATCCATGATTCCGTTGATTTTTATGAGCTCCATGTTTTACTGAAGGGGTTAAACAGTCATTTAGGAAATTTTCTCCAAACTCTACGGTGCACAGAAGTTCTGCATTTGGGTAAGAAAATTTCAAATTTTGATTTGACCGTCCAAAACACTTGTTCCCAAACCATTGGTTTCCAATCCTTGAATTTCTTGGCAAACATGTCTTTTGTTGATGTTGCCAGCTCTTGGCAACAACAAGACCAATTAGACCATTTTCACACAGTCGTCTAGTAGATCTTGATACCTTCATCACTTCACTTCTGGAACTATTAATATCATCACCAAGTTGTTGTGCTGTCAACCGCCAATTTTTTTTTTTACTTGTCATACACAAATAATGAACATCAAGGGTACTTCACTTCCATTTTGCACCTCTATTGCACTAGTTTTCAGCAAACCAGTCACTTTGAAAGGCTTAATGGTGTTTCTTACAGTGCCATGCCAGTTCTTAACATCTTAAGCATCATGTAAGGCCACCGTGCAGCAAAGAACAATCTCAGAGAGCTCCTTACATCGTGCCATCGTGTTTAACACTGTGGCGCTGCTCAAAGTTCATGTCACCTTATATACTGAAACATCTGACCATAAGAGGTAATTTTACAAAATGATGCGGCCTTAAACCAGCTTAAACAATTTTTTTTGCATCAATAATCATGGAATGAGCCTTAAACATGCATTCAGGCTATGCAAGGGGCAAAAAATAAAATCTGCGACACCTTTCAATTGTTATTAAAAAAAAATTTTTTTCAGTGTTTTTGCTTATTATCCATATTTTCGCTTCTATATACATGTGGGTAGAAAAGTATTTTTCAAAACATTAACACCAAAAATGACAGAGAAGTAACATATTAGGACCCCTTTCAGATGAAAACGGTTTATAATCATCTCTCCACAGTACTGTGCATCGTATGGAGTAATGGGGGTACAATGTCTCGTTACTGCAACAGATGAAGGTATTCCCATTTTACCTTTTAAATATTATGATTTAAAGGGGCATATACTGTGCAGACCATACATACTAAGACAAAATATAGAAATGGCCGTGGTTTCTGACAAAGTCAATAAAAGGTCATGGGTCTTTGTGACCCACTAAATAAAGAAGACAGCTAACTAATGGACATTTTCACATTTCAATTTGAGGGAGAACAGAGTCATGAGTAAAATACTGTCACTTTCCAAATAGCCTACTTCATGAACTATGTAAGACCCAGAGGGAGAACCATTGTACCTTTAAGAGCAAATACTGACGTCGACCGTATTCCCTACAATGTCTCGCTGTCGTATTCCCGGTAAAATAGCGTTTGCGTGGGCCAGTGGGTATTTGTGCGAGCACTGACAGCATTCAGAAACCGGCTCAACTCCGGTCACGCCAGTATAGCCTGTTGCTGGAGATCTTGCCGGTTCATAGGAAGAGTTTCCTCACAAATTTATTGAAAAACCGGTCTCAGGAGATTGGTTTGCGGTGAGCTCACGGTGGAGTTAGGGCTGTTGCGTCATCATGAAACCAGCATATGTTCTCGCAAAGACGCGCCCCCCAGTGCATTCAAGCGCCAGGGTTGGCCATCTGTTCAAACGCAAAGATTCCACTCCTAGCGCTGAATGGCTGGCTAATCCTGGGGCGTGGGTGACTAGCCAATCCTAGCACTTGAATGGGTTCCCTCGTTGTTTTTTTTAAATTGTAAACAAAAAATTGTAATAAAAACAAAGAGCGCAGTATACAGAGGATTTCAAAACAGGTATAACACAGATAACAGTCAGTATTCATAGACAATTGACCAGGAAAAAATCAAAACTAAAGGAGCCAGGGGTATATTACTTTAGACAAAAATACTAAAAAATATACAGACATTAAGTGTTTTGACAGCCTTTTTGTTAGTGGAATGGAATTAGATAGCAGTCTCACATATTGTTCAACTTCCTTTAAGAAGACCACAATACAAGGTTTATTATTTCTAAATTTGCATTTATGAATGAAAAATTTCGCCAATATCAGAATCAAATTTATTATAAAAAAGGTGGGTTCCGTCGTAGCGGAGGTCTGAGAGGCAAGTTTACGTCACGTCGTGTTTGCAATCGAACCCGAATACCGCCAGCTGACGAGGCTGCAATTCACGCTGGCTGGACTGAAACTGTGCATTACATCAATCTCCAGTCTTTTTGTTCTTCTCTTTAATTGAAACTGCACGTTAATGCCAGGTGCGTTCCAACAACACAGTGTTGTCAAAAAGTATTGGATCCCATTCCCAATTTGTTATTTTTGCTGATGTATCACACTCGAAAATTTAAGGTCATCACACTAATCTTAATATTTGACTAAGATAACCAGAGTAAGCACAATATGCCGTTTTTTAAAATGATGAAATTATTTGGTTAGGGAATAGAGCTACCCGCCCCCACCTGGCCCTATGCAAGAAAATAATTACTCTCGTACTTAATAAGTCTACCAATTAAGCAAATTTAAGTCATAATAGCATGACAACGGCCAGCTTGTTTGAATCTAACCATCACTTCCCTGCCTGAAGATGTGACAGACAAAAATCAGCACATGATGCTATGATCTATGCAAATTCAAGACCAGATGCGAAACAAACTTGGTGAGATCTATAAGTCTGTAAAGGGTTGCAAATCAGATTGTATGGCTCAGGGACTCCAGACAACCACCGTAAGAGCCATTATCTGCAAAAGGAGAAATATTAGAACTGCGAAGAACCTTCCGAGGAGTGGTCAGTCTACCAAAACTGAGCGCATGAGCGCAGTGACGACCTGTCCAGGAGGTCATAAAAGAACCCATACAAACATCCAAAATAACTGCATGCCTCGGTTGCCTTATATAAGGACAGTGTTTATGATTTTATAATGAGAAAGAAACTCAGGAGAAAAAAAAATGCACCATGGGAGAGCTGCAAGGCAAGAACCGCTGCTAACCAAACATAAAGGCTCATCTCAAATTCTACATAAAAACATCTTTATGATCCCCAAGAATATTTGAATGATATTCTGTGAACTGGTGAGTCGAAAATTGAACTTTTTGGAAAACATGGGTCCTATAACATAGAGCTAACATGCATTCCACATCAAGAAAATCATATCGACTGCTGCTTCAGAATCTGGGCGATTCGCCATAATTTATGGAATCAAGAATTCATGATGGACACATTCATGATGGAACTGTGAAAAATTCTGAAAGACAGTGTCCAGCCATCAGTTTGTGTCCTCAAGCTCAAGTGCAGTTGAGTCATGCAGCAGAACAATGATCCTGAGCACAAAAGCAAATCCACCTCTGAATGGCTTAAATGAAACAAAAGGAAGGTTTTGGAGTGGCTGGGTCAAAGTCCTGACATGAATGCGATTCATGCTTGAAAACCCTCCAATATGGATGAATTAAAACAATTCTGCAAAGAAAGGAGGTTCTAAATTCCTCCTCAGTTATCTAAAGGAATCATTACCAGTTATTGCAGTTGTTACCACAAAGGGTTGCACAACCGATTATTAAGTTTGGTGGTGCAATTATTTTTTTCTCATGGATGACATAGGTTTTGAATCATGTCTACTTTCAATAAATTAATTTCTAATTTAAAAGCTGCATTTTGTGTTCACTCATGTTGTCTTTGTCTTATAGTTGGATGATCTGAAACATTTTAATATGACAAAAATTCAAAGATAGAAGAAGTCAAGGGACAGAAACTTTCTTGCCGCACTGCCCATTAGGCGAACTACAACAACGTGGTGGGATATTTTGATTCCTTTCAAGATTTTCCAATGAAGAAATTTACATCAAGTTATTATACTCTATTAACCCTTAGAGCGCTGTAAGAAGAAGAAAAAAAAAAAAATATATATATATATGAATTTAATTAACTTGTGTTGTTGAAAACCTATCATGTGGCAACTAGTTTCAATGAGCTCCTGCAACAAGTCGCCACATGGTAGGTTTTCAACAACTTTGATTTTGATATCTTACACCAGGGATACTCATTCTTTTCCAGAATGAGCCTCAGTGGGTGCAGGCTTTCGCTCTATCCAACCTGTCCCACACCTGATTCTACTAATGAACCCTTAAAGCTTTTGCCATAGACCCTTGATAAGTAGAATCAGGTGTGTAACTGCATGGTTAGAATGAAAGCCAGCACCCACTGTGGCTCAATCTGGAAATGAGTGAGTATCCCTGTCTTACACCATTGAGCAACAATAGTTGCATTTAGCGCTCTAAAAAAGGAAAAAAATAACTAGCCTTTCAATACTGGGACTATTTGAAACTGACATATTCTGGAATGTGTTTTAAGTTATGCTATGCACATGTGAGCAAGGCCTTTCCTTGTTTATTCCCACAAATTCACAACAATACTCCAGAATGTGTGAATCCAATTCCTTTTGAGTACCAGAATGGATGGTTCAATCAGAATAAAAATTTTCCATGAAATTTCTACCTGCGTAATCTCGTGATGTCAATGGATTGAATGAGTTCATTGCTCTGGTGAATGATTGAAGTGTGTTTATGATCTATTCTGGGAGTTTCAAAGGGTACAGACGTTTGTCATGTGATGTTTAGGTATGAATGCTCTGAAAACAGCAATAATATTAGGCAACAATGTGCTCTAAGTGCGTAACGATCTTGTAAAGTTTACAGCTGGATGTACTCAATGGCGTCTAGATGAAAATCCATTTGTGTGCGCAAATTTTTTTTCAAACCTTAATTAACCTTTATTCAATTTGAGAAAGTTCCATTTATAACATCTTTCTCTTTCGCAAAGACGCCATCAGAGAAATGCCAGATAGGAGTTGCAAGTGAGGAGAGGCTGAAAGAAACAGGGGTGAAGCAATTTTGGGGTCAAGAGCCTTGCAGAAAGGGCCCAATAGCTGAGTTCCTCCCAATGACATTTCTCCAGATCTAGTCAAAATGCCGAGCCCCACCAGAGCCTTTGACCAGCCACTCTTGACTTACCAGTCTCACAGCTTACCGTTAGGTTACCCTGCTGTCGCACGCATGTCAGTGCGTACATGTGAGCGCACACGGTGGCATATCCTCCTTATCGCTCACAGCTGCAGTCACGGTTGTCTAATTTATTACAGTATTTCAGTTTTTGATTTGTTAGGATTTACCAGTAAAAGAAACAAAAAAAATCAGAGACCTTAGTCATGAGCAAACATTGACTGAATGACCTCATTGCTCAGCCAGAGGAATAATAGGAGAAAGTAATAGCAATCTGATCTGTTTGGAGAGTTTGGCAGTTGTAAATATAACCAGCAGTGAAGTCAGTCTCTCAGGCAGGTCAAGGACAGGTGATATAATGACTGCACGCTTAATCGGTGGGACGGCCGTGTTCATGCCCCCGACTGAGTGGGGCTCAGCATGGAAACGGTTGTTGTTTGTAAGGGCAGGAGGGCAGGCTGGTTCGCCGGGAAAAAGGTGTGGCCTTCCGCCAGATTCTCAGGAATTCCCCCTCCTCTGTTCACCTGAGCTCCGCCCCTCCGGCTAAAAAAAACCTCTATATAACAGCAGGTGAGCTGTGGCACAGGACAGGTGTACTAACAGAGACAAACACAAGCGACTGCAGAGAGAGTCTTTCGAATCAGAGTGAACCTCGCTGTCAGCACACCGTAACCAGCTGAGCACCTCCCCTCACACGGCGGACTACCTGTTTATGTTTTTGTGCAGACGAGGTACAGGAGCTTTAGTATTTTTTTCTCCAGGTTAAGCGCTGTAAATGTGTACTCTTTTCTGGCATAAAATTGGGTCTAAGTACACAAGAAAAGTAAAGCATTTAACGCAGCGCGGACAGATTCTGCACATGACTTAAAGAAGTATTGGCATCAAAACAGAAGGGGCTACGATTTTGAAACCTATTTTAAAATCTTGGACAGGTTTTCTGAAAGATGTGATTAGTTTCCTGATATTGTTGGCGCAGATGGCGTTACCCGCTGTATACATTTTCTCCAGGCAGCAGAAGGGATGTGGGAATCGTGTGCGTTGAGCAGTATCCTGACCAGTGCTAACTGGGCCGTGTACGAGACCAGCTCAACTGAGCCTCAGGCTGCAGAATCCTGCCCCAAGCAGCTGCCTCTCCCGGCCCCCGTGGACCTCAGCTCCGTCTACAGCACGGCCGGTAAGAGCTCAGGCTGCAGGATTTTCAGAAAAATAACTATTGCAATTTTTTTCATCAACGATACAACTGTAATATGATTTGCAATATTAGAGGGAAAAATCATTTTCACATAATTGTCATTGAAAAACTTTTTGCATGATTTTGAAGTGATTTTTGTAGAGATCAGTACCAAACACAGATATTTTCTAGAGTCTGTGAGTTTAGTGTGTCGGGAGCACATCTCTGCAGCACACGCCAGTATTTAATTTGAGATGGTACTTTGATGTGTTTAGCCTTTCGCAAACATGGTGCTCACCTGCTTTTTTTTTTTATTGGAGAGAAATTAGTCAGGAGGAAGTCCGGACGGCGCCAGACAAGCGGCTCCCCTCCCTCCTGACGCTCACGCATTTTAAGTGTTTGATCTTGTTTTACTGGTGACATCAGATGGCTGGCAGCACAAGGCCCCTCAGCAGTGGACCAGCTGGAACATTCTGGAGTGGATTGGGCACCATGTGGAGGAGACCCAGTTCGATGCCAGCTCGCTGGACCTGGCACGCTGCTCAATGGACGGACCAGAGTTGTGCCAGCTCTCCCGCGACACCCTCCTCGCCACGTTCGGCTCGCTGGGAGAACGGCTCTACCAGAACCTTCTGGAACTCAAAGCCAAATACGGTGAGGCTCGGGCCGCCAATCCTGTCCCAGCCAAGCAAAAACAAAATATTATCTGTCCAATCAAACATCAGCAGCTACTCTGGTCCAATCAAAACTCCCAGCAGCTACAGTGCTACAGTTCATAAGTGTGTAGACAGTGCCAAAACGTTCGCTGGCCCTGCGCTCCTGTATATTGGTGTTGAAATTAATGATTAAGAGTGTTGGAGTTGATCAGCTTTAAGTTAAATCATATAAACTATGGAAGAATCACAGCCCTTTAATTTAGCACCGCTGTCCAACACTTTGAGACAGAGTGGTACGTTGCTGACCTGCTAAACTTTAAGCGCGATAAACCTGCTTTGGCTCAGTGCCAGGAATGAATGCTAACGTGCACTGTCATAGGTGTTAATGGTTAACTTTGCTACATCAAGGTGAAGGGAGAGGCTATTCTGCCCTAGCTCAGCGCTAATAAAGAAAGAAAGCATGCGCAGTCTCGCATTACTTTCTGTGGGTCCGGGTGGTTTTCCTCTGATGCTACAATCCAGCCCCACACTATCAAAATACGCTCAACAAAAATGTTAACAAACACCTGATTTTGACCCTAGTGTTTGAAATGTAGGAACTGAACACAGATCCCAAGTGTTATTTATGTCATTGGTGTTAATCCAAGACACAAAAAGCATCAAAACATTTGATCAGACAACTTTATTACCCCACATCAGTGTCTACATGGAGAAGAAGAGAATCACAAGTCCAGACCATAAAATCAAAACGTCAAATAATTTCCAAATTCATTTCAGTATCTTAAGTGACCGCCACATGCTCTCACCACAGCTTGACAGCCTCTTGGGAAACTCAGAGCAAGTGAAATTAATAGAGAAAAAATTCAGTGGTCCTGGGCTTTTCTTTTTGAGTATATATACTCCAGGAACCTTGCTTCTTCTTAGAGAGACAACTGTGTACACCTTATTTGTTGAGTACAGGACCAAGGCTTGAATTAGAAACCACTGGTAATGAATTGTCAGATAGAACATGAGGTAAATAACAGCTGAGACGAATGATCTCAATGTTTCCATATTACAGTTGACCTGCTGCACATTCCTGCAGGGATACTAGAGATTTGGGACCTTCCAGTGTCTAACTGATGTGATTTGCGGCTTGTTTCAGGTGAAGGTGACCTGAAGATGACCTGCGACTTCTTAGACAGTCTGTTCGAGGGGTACCCAGAGATCCTGAACGTGAGCGGAGAGGACAGCAGCTATGACCTCCTGACCTCAGGTACGCAGGGGGATTCTGGCATCTGATCGCTGAGGCGCGCTCTTTATCTCTGTAATGGGAAACACACTGTCATTTTCTTGTCGACACATGTACCTTTATCATCTAACATCCTAACGAAAACCTACACTCAAGCATCCATGCATGCGCACACACACACACACACACACACACAGTATATAAGTGCACACACACATGCACACACACTAACACATACACACACAGACACATATGTAAGCACATACACACACACACACACACACACATGTAAGCGCACATACAAATGCACAAAGTCACACACACACACTCACACATACATACACATACTCCAAAGTTCAGCGTGTGTTTGTTGATTAGCCATTACACGCAATAAGCTGTTGACTACATTCAGCTTAGCTTGAAATGAAAACATCTGATCTGTTGGCGTTACCTGTGTCCATTCTAGATGACAGGTCTGATTACTGCAGCCTCAGTCAAAGTGGCTTTAAGGTGTTCGGAGATATGACACCCTGCAGTGACAATGGTTATGAATCAGGACGCTCGTCGCCTGGCAGCTTGGACAACTCCATCAATGGTGAGTATCTGTGACACATCTGTTACACCAGCTACCTCAGAGCATTTCTGCGACTCAAACCCACTGACTTTACAAGCATGTCTACCACGTAAAGCCACTGACCTTACAAGCATGTCTACCACATAAAGCCACTGACCTTACAAGGATGCCTACCAATGACACCAGGCAGCTCACACAGGAAATTCATAATGAATGGGAGAATCATTAGGCCTGCTTCAGTGCACGTAGCATAACTTGTCAAGCAAACACTAATTTGAAACATGATAACATTCTGTGCTGAAGGGGAAAAGAGATACTTTAAATTCTGTTACTTGACGAAAACTATTGTTCAGACTGACGTGATTTGTGGCGCAAGCAGCACCTAAAGCTCTGATGGAATGTTTTTGCCTTTCTGCATGACGTTCAGGGTTGCTTGGCTACCAGAATCTAAATTCCCCATGTTCTCAGACGAGTGACTCCGACCAAGACCTGACCGAGGAGCCATTCCACCTTAACTCAGGTGAGTTTCCTTCTCTGTGTGCAAGTACCAGCCTTCTGGACCTTTCTTGCAAATAAGCAGCCCCACTAAAAAATCCAGCTAAGACCAGCAGTGGTTCCAAGTTAGTTTAGGTTGTGTTTTCAGCAGTGAATTTTGACAGGTCGTTGTCAAGTTAAAGTGGGTTAAACTGGCATGGCATGCCACAGACCCAGCTAATGAACAGTCGACTAACTAGCTAAAATAAGTGATAAGTGCTGAAAATGTGGTTAAAATAACTGCTTCATCAGCCAATGAGCTGGTATGAGGCAGATTTTTCTGCAGGGAACATAAGCCAGAAGCCAGTGATCCACACCTGGTCTTTACCAGCATCTCTTCGCATGGATTTGTTTTTTTTTTTTTTTTTTTAAACTAACATCTGGTTTAAATACTCAAACATATTACCAAACCATCTTTAGATGTTGCTTTAATATGGCTAATCTTTCCGCCCAACACAATGACAACCCCATTTCCAAAAAAGTTGGGACACAATGTAAAATGTAAATAAAAAACAAATGCAATGATTTGCCCATCATTAAAAGCTATATTTAATTGAAAATAGTATGAAGGCGCAATATCAGATGTTGAGAATTTTATTTATTAATTGTTTGTTTTTGTTTAATGTACGCTCATTTTCAAAGTGATGCCATCAACACTTTCAAAAAAGCTGGGACAGGGGCATTAGGCAGCAGTCTGAAAAGACGGTGAATGGGGAACAATAATTTCTGCTTATAGGGAAGACCTGGAGAGAAGAAGTAATCAGTCAACGATAATAATTCCCAGCACTGCAGGAGAATCGGCTCACTGAGTGGGCCACTCATATAATCTATCATTTCATCATTAAGGCTGGGACAAGTATGATTCACGCCCCAACTACTTTCCTATTTTCATGAGATCACAGCTAATGATGAATTACTGAATTAAATTGAGTTATGTTCAAAATTGTTCTACCGTATCTGTTCGCACAAACAGTTCGCCTTTATAGAAGTTTGCATGGATGCGTCTGGTCGGCACAACACAAAGTTGACCTCTATAGCAGCTGCCAGGGCCTTGGGGATATTTGTTTGAGATGAAACTGGAGGGCTGGCGTTCACATGCTATTCCAAGGCTAATGTTGGGCTGTGTTGTGCTGTTGACAGAGAGAGACCTGAAGCGAAGAAGAGGCAGACCAAAGAAGCAGAGCTCTGGATCTGAGCTTCGTGGAAACAGGAAGGGCAAATATGGTGAGTTTCAGTGGGGTGCACATTCAGGAGACGTTAAAATGTTGAAATTATTTGCAAGTATGATATAGTATGATAGTATGATATATTGGCTTGATCTTAGTTACTTTTAGTCTTATCCCCCAGAAAATCCCAAAACGAGACAAAATTTCTCACTTTACCGGATATTTTGTCCTATGTAGCAAAAAACTAACAGTAATCTGACTGTGAGGCAAAATAGATGACCAGCTTTTTGATTGAGCGGCTTATTTTTCATTCAACTGGAAGTGCGGAAAAGCAGGATGTAAGCTGCTTTCACACCGGACGCAAAACGAATTTTTTGCACAACAGATTACATTCAAAGTCAATGCAAAGACGCAAATACATGCAAAATGTATTCGCGTCTTAGCATTGGCTTTGAATGTAATCTGTCGTGCAAAAAATTTGTTTCGCGTCCGGTGTGAAAGCAGCTTTACCCCCCAATTTCCACATACTCCGTCTCCGCCGCGCAGCACAGCACCGCACACTGCGGAGCAATTAGCTCCTATTCTAGTCAATATTTCCATTTCCACAACACGTGCCGCGAAGTGTCTCTGGAGCGTCCCAAACGCGCCAGTGCGCTCTGCTTCGGACCAGATTGCACCAGACAGGAAATAAAAACCACCAAACGGGGCTCCGCTGCGCGGCATGGCGCTCCAGAAACACATTTTGAGGGCAAGGGCTCGCGCCGTTGGTCGCTCCAGATTTGCAGCGCAGATGAAGTATGTGGAAATTCGCCTTTAGGCTACGTTCACATGGATACGTTTTCATATCAAAAAGTATGACTTTCCTGACGTTTTCGCCTGGCTGGCGTCCTCACCACTAAAGCGTTTTCAAACTCTTAAAATGGAGACCTCTGAAAAGGCTGTTGACCTCATTCTAGTTTTAAAACTGCAGGATTGCGTTCTAGTGTGGAGGGCATAAACTTTTTTTGAAAACAATGACGCAGAGTTGACCGTTTGTTTCCTGTTTAAACCAGCACGTGAATGGTCTTGTGATATGGGATTCAGGTGTGTTAGTATGGATGGAGATTATTTCTGAAACCATGCTGAAACGCTAGCGTGGATGGAAATAGTTTTTGTGTCAAAATGCCGTTTTTGAAGGAGACCCTATCAGTGCGGATGTAGCTTCAGTCTGGTTTAAGATGGAAGTTTCCAGAAGGCTGAAAGCTCTGTGTTTGTGTCCGCAGTGGTGCGGGGGCCTCACCTGTGGGAGTTTATCCGGGACATCCTGATTCACCCCGAGCTCAACAACGGCCTGATGAGGTGGGAGGACCGCCGGGAGGGCGTCTTCAAGTTCCTCAACTCTGAGGCCGTGGCCAAACTCTGGGGCCAGAAGAAGAGAAACAGCAGCATGAACTATGAGAAGCTGAGCCGAGCCATGAGGTAAGCTTGGCGGTGAACAGGATAAAGGCCGTATCCATCAGCTCCATTTTTATACTTATTTGACATGATCACAGTGAGATGATTAATGAGTGAGCATGGTTTGCATTAGGCTCAGATACAGTACATGCAGTGACAGGGTAAGCTAGTGTTCGGTTGCTTGACTGGTAACTGAAGAGCTGCTTGTTTGGGCCCCCAGTAGAACTTGGGATTCTGACTTAATCTGGAGAGATGAAGTTGGGAAGAACCTTGCTGTTGGGCCCTTAATCAAGGCCCGCAACCGAAAAATCGCTCCAGGGACCCCCCCCCACCACCATTTTCTCCCTCTCACTCCTCACTGGTCGCTGTCTTGCCTGGCATTTCTTCCAGGACATCCTTGAGAAAAAGAATTACGTTCTCAATGGAACTTTATCAGGTTAAATAATTGATGATTGCTGAGCTGAATTAGCTATGGACATTTTTCTGTGTTCGAACAATGCTCAGGTACTTGACTTCAGCTGCCAACATGACAAGAACAAATTACCGTGGCAGTTTGAAGAGATCTTTTGGCAGTCCCTCATAGTTCTATCAGTGAAAACATGATGAGGATTGTGATAATGAGCTCCTACTGAGAAAGTTTTAAGAGTCATATCTCACTATACAATTAGAGCAATCTTCTTGTCAGTCTTCAAGTATTCATTTGTTATGTCAGATACACCTCCTGCAGGATCATGATTACTTCACACGCTTTCCAATGACAAACAAATTGTAAATTTGAGCAGTGCCTGTCGGGCGTGCTGCTGCCAATAATAATGTCTGTCTGACCGAGTGCTGTACAGTGTTTATATAAAGGGACAAGGAATCGGTCCCATTCTCATGCAAGTAGAAAATACCAGCTTGTTTTCAGTTAATATTTGCTTGTCTTGTGAAATTTCAATTATGACATAAGCATGGGTCAAATTGAAGACCTTAGTGCGAAAATTACTGAAGACACAAAATTTCCATTTTGAAAAAAATGACTTTGGTAACGACGAAAGGAGCTTAACCATCCTTACCTCATGGTGTGTGAAAATGTGACCTAAGCACTTGTAGCACTTGACTCTTCAATTGTCCTGCCTCATTTATAATCTCTTTTTTTCTTTTTACTTATTTACTTAAACAAGTAGCTGAAACAAGATTTTACACTGAAATATGAGAGTAAAATTCTTCCAAAGAGTTTAGGTTGTACAGTGTTGAGAGATATATGCCTAAGCCAATGTGAATCTGTGCAGGTACTACTACAAAAGACAGATCCTGGAGCGTGTGGACGGCCGTCGGCTGGTGTACAAGTTTGGGAAGAACTCCAGCGGCTGGAGAGTGGACGAAGGTGTTTTTTGAGCGCTGAAAGTGGAGGCTCGGATGGGCACATTGCTCGAGGACCAGAGGGGAGTGACCCTGCGAAAGAAAACAAAACGCTGCAGTTATCTTCCCATCTCTGGGGAGGTGTGGCGCAAGACTGTAAGCCAATATTCTGGCTAATGTAGGTTGTATGAACCAATACCTTTCCACGTTAAATGTCCACCTGTACTGTGTATATATGTGCTGGCCATAACCTGTGTGTCATGTTTTGCATCCTCAGAGTTACTGTAGATTTCTGGACAGACTGTGATGTATATCTGAATAGCAGGAGATGTGCTTTCATCAAAGCACATATCTACTGCATATACTGTACCTGTGACTAAATTTAATAAAAAATTTCAGTCGTCTTATTTTAATAAAAATATGACTCAGGTTGGCATTCGTCACTGATAAAAGTACTGTAAGCATACACACAGGACATGTCTACCAGTGTACATACTGTAATGTAAATATGTATTTGCAAATGACTTGTGAATTGGCAGTAAAATGATTTGTTCATTGATTGGTTTACATTGGTTCGCTGTTATTTAATATTTTGTATCTGTTATTGTGGTGATGGGCCTCCATTAATAAAGGCTGGTACACATACTTGTGGTTTGTATATTGAAATATGTTTTGATATATGTACTTTTTGAGACAACGATGCTGTCAATGCACAAAACTAAAAGACAGCCAAAAAAGGTAACAGAACAAAAGCTTTTGCATTTGCAGGTATGTTTCTGATACTTGAACAGCCAATGAAAAAAGCCCAACTCTAATTTGAATTTTAAAAATGCAAAACAAGCTCCAGCGAATTTGCAACAGAACAGGCACAACAGTCTCAGACAGCATGAGGTGCCCCAAATTGACATTGGAAAAAATGCATAATGACCAATTAAGACAAAGAAAGCCACTTCACCGTACCCCGACATCTCTCACTCATCACCAGCCTAGGACAGAACTGTACAGACAACAGACAAACAAATGTAGTAAAAAAGCCACGGTAGGTGGTCCAGAACGGTGATTTTACACCTGATGGAATTATGCCTGCAAAAAGATTTCAAATCACGTCCTAAAAATAACTTTGACCCACTTGAATTTGATTAATTCTGGCAAACAGGGAAGCATTTAGCGAAAATCATTCTTATCGTGAGAAAAATAACACATTGAGACAGAGTTCTATCCATTCTTCTAAGCCAAATTAAGGCCAAGTCAGTAAATTGGTTTCATAACCACAATCAATTAAAAAGAAACGGTCATCATTATTTGGGAATGCAGTCAGTGCTGTGCGCAGGTAATGGAATGGATCATTGAAGATGAACATCAAACAAGTAAATAATTTATTCAAGACAAGGGAAAAAAAATAATAAATATTTAAACCAAAAATGAATGCTCACGCACTCATTCACAAGGATTGACTGAATATTACGAAAACTGAGCAAAGGTCTACAGTAGACTAAAAATAGCTGCAATAACAAGTAATAAATGAGAGGGGGAATTTGAATATGAGCAGAAAGCAGTGTTAGCAGGAAGTGTGGGCCGTCCTTCCAGTAAGAGTGGGAATAGTGGGCGGGGCTGAGCAGTTAGAAGGTGTGATTTTCCATGGAACTCAGATGAAAGTGAAGAAATGGGCGGAGTATCAGGTTACCAAACCGAAACTGCCACTATTCTTCCAGCAAACATTTCTCTCTCACCTAAACACACACGCACACACACCACATACACACACACACACACACACACACACACACACACACATACTCGCATTCATACACACACATATACAAAAATACCCACACACACACTCGCATTCATACACATACATATACAAAAATACACACACACACATACCAACACAAATACACACAAATGAGTCCACACGCGCGCGCACACACACACACACACACACACACACACACACACATACACATATACACACCAACATACCAACACACACACACACACTCACACACACTCACACACACACACACACACACACACACACACACACATATGCAGAATACACAGAGCTCGCAAACTCACAACCGTTTTGTACCAGTCAAAATTTTGGACACTCCTGACTCGTGATGAAATTTAAGAATTAGAATCTCTGTAAATAACCTTTAATGACACAAGTTAGGAAAGTAAATGGTCAGAAGTTAAAAAGTAATAGCATTCTTCAGAGGATAAAAGCCACAGTTTCAGAAAAGTATAGTTATTTTAGTCTGATAAGATTTTGAAATAATGATGATAAACATTAGACATCAAAACGAAGCTTATCGCCACTGAATATTTTCAGTAATCCGAATATGACATACTGTGGTATCTCAGTCTTATCTGGAATCTGCTATCAGTTATTGGTTATCAAAGACATAGCAATATACTCTCAAACGTACATGTGCAATAATCACCCGGCTCCATATAGGTGATGCAAACACAACCCACGTCATCACTGACATTACGCAGGAAACACACTCCCAAGGTTGTAAACGAAATCCACTCCGGCACAAACAGGTAGGGAACTTCCCGTCTTTTACCGCCGATGTACTCCAGATCTCTTACAGGCACTATAGTCCAAGCCCTCTGATACGGTCCGTATCCACAGATTATACAGTCGATATTATGCAGGAATTCCTCTCCCAAAGGAACACAGGCAAACAGCTCCAACTTTTTACAGGCGATTAACTCTGAATATTTTGCAGGAAACACGCAAAAACGTATTCATGCAAAGCTTGTACAAAAATTATCAAGCAATACGCTGCAAACCATTTTCAATATTTACAATCTCGAACACCTTTTGAGCAGGGCTGCATTACCCTGTTCCTGGAGATCTACCATCCTGTCGGTTTTTACCCCAAGAATTGTGAAGCACATCTCATTCAACAAAAACTGAAGTCCTTCTTGAGCCCATGTGTGGCCAATTTGGGTCGCAACGAAAATGTGCAGGATGGCAGAAGTCCAAGCACAGGGGCTGGTCACCTCAGGTCTACAGATATACACATTAACAAAATTACGCAGTCATTGCTCTATCGAGCCAGAAAAGGCCTCTCGTTCCCGAATTCCCCTCAGTGTCAGTCAGAGAGAAGGACTGGAGTCGATACTATAAGCCACCTGGCGCAAAATAGAGATCTGAAAATGAATGCTAAAGATTGCAGACAGTCCACAAAATATATATTCAGTTGCCATACAAAAGCAGAAATATTTCATGATGAGCCTCTGCATTAATTGAACTGGTGGATGTTGATAATTAAGCTCAGTGTCATCTATGGAAAGAGAAATCGCTGATGAGTGTTTGAGTGAAAATATTTGGCATGCTAAGTGTAACCAATGTACAGGTATATTGTTCCAGAGAGGGCTCCCTCAGGCATTTCATTTTGAAGGTTCTCTGAGGAACTCTCTCATGAGGGGTTCCACGCCAGATCTAACTCTTTATCACATGATTTTCTAAATCAATGGCAGCATCAACATGACCGCATCTAGGATTAGCCAAGTGAAAATTACTTACTAACTGATTACTAATTACTTAAATACAATTAAAGTTTGGCAACTGAATTCAAATCTTAGCCAAGCAGCGCTTTGTTCAACAATACTTGAAACGGATTTAACTATGAGGGCCAAGGGGGAGAGATTCTGCCTTTTGACTCATGTAACAAAAAGCCCTGAACCTCAAAAACGGTACTTACTAGAAATATGGTTCTAGTAAGTTTTTTTAAGTGAAGAACTACACCTTAAAGCCACATACGCATCTTCGATAGGATGACGATCGCCTAAATCACACAATAACTTTAAAATACTTTACCTTATAGATTAATCTCTCCGCAATGCAGTGATGCCGTTGAAAAAAATTAACTACATCGGGAAATGCTTGTATTTGACCGCCAAAGTGGGTAACCCTACTTCTTTTCGCTCGCCAAAAAAACACACACATTTCCGTGACGTAGTACGCATGATAGCGATTATAGCGAATCGCTATTATAGCGATTATAGCGAATAGCGATTTTTATGCAACTATGACACATATACATCAAGTCAACAACCATCCTATTACAGTAGAGTCATCCAAACATCGCAATAATTTCTTTATGTCATATATGTTAGGCTATTTACCTCGTGCGAATCCAAAAGACGACGACTTGGCTTCCATGTTCGTTGCGCGACACGCTTATTTTTCCTTCTGGGTCTATTTTTAGCAACTGGCCGACAAGGGAAACCCCCTCAATAGTTTTATCTATATGGCTGGACCTGGGGGTTCTAAAATCGTGCGATTGTTCGTATTCGTTATATCTAGCCACTGCAAACTTAAGAAAGTTCTCTAAAAAAATTCTCAAAATTAAGTCTTAATTAATGAATCTGTGAGTATGTGGCTTTAATGAGCAGCTGTTTAAAAAAAATCAAAATCTAAAACTTACTGTTAATATCTTATGTGTTCTTAAAGTTTGAAAATCAAGAATTGAAATTCACAATCAAATGTTGCAGATTTTTGTTAATGAGCGACAGCAGGTGCGGAGAGACTAAAACCTATCAGGATTACTTAAAGATGAGTGACAAATTAATGGAAAAACATGAATGAATAAGTGAACAAACACAACAAATACAGAAGTTTCTGTTCATTTTTCCAGGTGGTTTGGGTCCACTCAACCCCCTATAGGCAGGAGGGTCACTGCAGATCAGTGCAGAGTTATTCTGTGTCAATCACCTTTATATCCTGTGATGAAGATCCTTCCATAATGGAAGGGGTCTCTTCCTGAATGATAATGGCCCAAACCCCACAGGGCACAAGGGGGAACTGAATGGTTTTATGAGTATTAAAATGATCCCAAGCATAGACCACTACCTTCACAGTCACCAGATCTCAAACCAACTCAACAAAGTGTTAGACAGCGCTCTTCATCACCATAATCAAAACACCAAATCGGGGAGTATCGGTTGGAAGAAAGGTGCTCCAACTCTCCAGTAAAGTTTCACATTTTAGACCCTACGTCAAGGCATGTTGAAGTTGATCTGTTGACAATAGATCTGGTATGGAATGCAGCCACTGGCAGAGTGAGTGATGAGATTAAGGACGTTTGACAGAAGTAGGCGTCACATGCAAACTTCTTCTGTTCATTTTCCCTGCTGATTTGGGTCCACTTGTCCCCTTACAGACAAAAGGGTCACTTTTGGTTTTTGAAGACTACGAACAATGCAAATACAAGTACTTTTGTCTTGTGAGCCTTAAACTCATTTCTTTTCCTTCAAGTAAAAAAATGTAAGCTTGTTTGAAATTACTTTTTCTTTACAAAAGATATTGTCCAAATTTATTGGAAAATCTTGAAGTAATTACAACTGACTCATCTGAATTTTACTTTTTTTTCTCATTAAGCAAAAAAGTAATAGAAATACGATCTTAAGTCAAAATGAAAGTCTATTATACTTTAAAATGGACTTTTGTTAAATGTGATTAATGAAAAATTCACTGCTTTTGATTCCAAGAAGTCCTGCACTTTCTGCATTGTTCTTTTTAATGATTTTTCAAAAGCTTTTGACATGGTGGACCACAATATTTTTTTGAGCTGTTTAGGTAATATTAGGCTGTTTATGAAGGTGGTGGGTTGGTTCAGGAATGACCTCAGTTGCAAGTTACAGGAGGCAGATCCCATGTCACATTGGAAAAAGTTCTGATTATTGTTGGGAGTTCTTCAGGGCTCCATTCTTGGACCACTATGGTTCACAAGCTACATTAAAGGCACTTTTTGCGAAAAAAGAAGAATTTCCTGTTTCCTATCTAACAGTCCAAAGGACCATAAATAAGAAACCCTACCTATTTTGTATGGCTGGTGGTCATCTTTTCAGTACCTATGCAGTAAAACAGTCATGAATCCGCAATGGCTTTTTCATCATCGCAAATGCTTAACAGAGAACTGAGAGATCATCTGACAAATTAAGTCTCCATCTTTGCGGGAATGGAAGTGAATTGTCTTCCTTTTATCACCAATCAATTTTAATGAGGGTTTACACTGTGGAAACAGTAAAATATTTGGAAATCTCAATTTTAATATGAAACATCCCTTCAACATTTCTAGTAGTGGTTAAAATGCTGACATGCTCACATTTTGATGACAAAATCATCTACTGCTCTGCTCCATCACAAAGAAGCCCTATCAAAGAAAACCAACTTCTAACTTTTAACTAAGACATTCTCCATTACTTTGCCACAAATATGCTCTTTGTAGGGAATAAAGTGGAGATGGTGTCAAGTTATAAATACTCAGGTTTTTTCTTGGTGAGAATCTGTCCTTTAAACGTTATATTCTTAACCTGGCAAAGATGTTAAAGGTGAAATTAGGACTATATTTTAGAAATAAGTCTTGTTTAAATCTGAATGCAAGAAAATAGCTTATTGCCGCAACATTTTTGCCCATTTTATACTATGGTTACACTTGACATGAGCATGCTCCTAAAACTGTTCTGCAACTATTAGACTCCATACATCACTCTGCTTCATGTTTCAAATGTCTGACAATCAACCAATCACTGTGAACTTTATCAACATGCAAGTTGATCTGCACTCTGTGCCCATCGGCAATTTAACTGAAACTCTTTTATATACAAAGTCATTACCCGTTAGCTCGCCACATACTTACCAATATTCTCATAGTCTAAGGACAATAAATACAGTCTCTCTTCAAATAATAACACTCACTTCAAGATGCCAATTGTTAGAACCAAAGTCGGCAAAGTGGCTATCAATTATAGAGCCATCATCCTGAAATACATTTCAACCACCTATAAAATGGAATGCATCACGTCTCTTTGATTTTTAACATGGTGATACGGATCCTCTAGAATTTAAATGTGCGTGTTTAGACACTGAAGTGATGGCATTAACCTGTTTCAATGTTGGTTATTGTCTTAGCTAGAGACCACTAATCCGACTTTACGTGAATCTTGTCAGGCTAGTTCTGAGACTGCCAGGAGGTCGTCATGTCTGGTTCTCGTAAACTGAATCCTTCATGGCACAAATCGCGAAGGAGCCGTCATGCAGCTTTTTTCAGGTGTCAGATTACATAATATCCCCTTACATGACTAAATAGTCTGGGAAAGATTTTATTAGTGTATTACATAAAGACTCAATTATTATTACAACAGCTTTTTGCGAGGTTGAAGGTCACAGATGAAAACACAGTTATTCCAGATGATGTCTAATATCTGTTTCAATACTAATTCAATCATTTATTCAGTTCAATTATGCATGTTTTAGCACATTAAGTCTTTAATTTTAAAATGTTGGGAGTGCCTCAGTTAAATGCTGTCTGAGACAAGCTTAGAGGCATGCATAAATAGACAAAATGCGATGCAATAACCCTGTTCCTGGAGATCTCCCTCGTCCTGCTGGTTGCGATACTCAAAAAATGAATTGAATAATTTCAACACCAGCGACATCTTCTGGTCAATTTTATACACTGCACTAGAGAACATTCCTGTATGTTCGGTTATGTATGAAGTCATTCGTCTCTGCAGGTAAAGCGAGCTCAACCTACGCAAGGTGTGAGATTACGTTTGCATAAATACATTCTTATATAATGGTAATCGTCCGTATTCACATTTTAGAACCGAGAATAATAACACATTCTGCATGAAACCAACCAAGTTCTATAAACAAGGCCCCAGGTCCTACAAGTGACCTTTTCCTCCGTCACATCCTCCATCATCAGTTCAAATTTTGCTTTAGGTCCCTGTTAGCTTATGAGCAAATGTACTTATTCCATGAGCCACACTCACTTCACTGGCAATATTTACATCCTTGTACCAAGCCAAAAGAAAATAAATAAATGTTGGCTTAAGTCCAACGAGTACACACACGTATCTGCCATGCCATCTTGAGACCAGTTCGTATTTCACACAATCATTGTTTTTTGACAACGCACCAATCATCTGATGTCATGGGGCCCCGTCACGATCCTCGTGTGAGCCAACTGTGGCAAACATAATTGCCTGGAGGAAGGCAAACCACAATTATCCAACAGGATAAGGATCGCATTAAGAGGTCGCATGTTCTGTGGCACAGTGAGGTCCTTTTTATCACCCCAATTTCGGAATTATAAATCTTCGCAAATGCTCAGCACACCTGAAGGTCACCGGAACACCAAACACGCGTTTCATCACGCAGTAATGAAGGGAGTTATTTACGCGACAGGGCTTTAAGCGGACAGGTGACGTAAACCCACCGGATAAACACAGAAAAGTTGATGACAGTTGGGCGAAATTCAAGCAATAAATTTAGCGTTCATAATGTAAGCAAAACAACGCACGTCTCCTCCGACGCAGCACACCCGGACACTACAACGCGAAATACAACTTTTCACTGACCAGCAGATGGCACAAATGATGCGAGTCGCCCTCCCGAAATGAGAAAGAAAACCAGTTCAACTTTTTTCTTCAGAAAGCAGGACCATTTTCCCACGCCTCAAGCTACAGTACGCTGGTGGATGCGCATCGTTTGGTTCCCAGTGGCGTTGCATGAATAGCGGCGCACGGATGCCAACAAACAGACAGATTTCGCACCTATCAACCGCATAGGCTTTGATGCTTTACATTTGGATTTTTGGCCAATTCAGGCAACTTTAATTCCTCATCAAATTGGCCTGACGTAGCTGATTCGTTTACGTAGACTTATATATTCTTGAGATTTTGTGTCACTCCAGAAAACAACCGGTTCCATTAATGCAACATGGGTTTCTCCTTTATTTTTATTCTGATTTTAACTATAAGGGCTTCTGAACCAAGAAATACCCCTGTTCCCAAGGGAGACGACTCGGATACGGCTTTGGAAAGGATACCAGATGATGCTACAGGTGTTTCGTCGACCGAACCAGCAGGGCTTACACCGCTAAACTATTTTATTTCTACCGCAAATATAGAAAGTGATGATTCTGAATCGAATCAAAAGAGAGCACCTCGAGGCGCCAAAGGTGGAGGCACTAAACAACGAGACCAGCAGTCGCATTTCAGTCACAGGTATCCGCGGCCCCACGACCCGTATGATTACTTCACGACCCCGACACCTGAATATCTGACCAACGCCACCTATGATCTGCACGATGAGTCCGGAGTGACTGGACCAGGTCCCGCCGGGTCTTCGGTAGAAAGCAGTAATGTTACTACTAAGGGCAGAACTCGCATCCGTAACCCGCTGTACCCGCTGACCGAGAGTTCGTACACCGCCTACGCTGTCATGTTTCTCTCGCTCATCGTGTTCGCCGTGGGCGCAGTGGGGAACCTCGCCATAATGTGTATCGTGTGGCACAACTACTACATGAAAAGCGCGTGGAATTGCATCCTGGCGAGTCTGGCCTTCTGGGATTTTTTGGTGCTTTTCTTTTGTTTGCCTTTGGTCATCTTTAACGAACTCACCAACAAAAGACTCCTGGGCGACTTCTCGTGCAGAATCGTACCCTATACGGAGGTGGGTTTTATGTCTGTAATCGTGCGGTGGTGGTGATTAACAGCATCAGAAATGATACAGAAATGATTACACGTTCCCAGAGGCGCAATAAGCGTAGAAAGAGGATCATTTTACGGTTGGAGCGTTCTGGAATTTATATTTTCAGATTTCATTAACATTTATTCGTGAGTCGTGACATTGGACATTTGGATCTAATTATATCTGTACACAATGTTGCGGAGAACTGGCTAATAGCACTTAATACACTAACCTTGTGAATTTATTAATTTTTTTTTTGCTCAAAACTATGAGTGAGTGCTGCAGAACCGCACTGCTTTCAGTTACCTGCTGCGACTCTTACGTCAGCGTAGAAAATTCTAATCACATGTTTGTGACATCAGGTAACGACGCGTTAAGCATCTTTCAGCCTCCTTCCTGTGTGTTTTGACGCCATTGTTATGCATATGAGTTCCGTTCAGTGTGTGGAAGTCTCACTGTTGTTCTGGTACCCTCATCTGCATAATCGCTGGCGGTGTGGCATATGAATACAGAGGAGTGGGGTCTTGCAATTCAAAGATCATACTTATTCTCCAAATGTAATAATATTTCAGAGGTTTACTCATGTTCTTCATGCGTCGCAATGGATTTTATCATTAAATGTGGTGGATTAGAGCCATATAGGCCTACTTATACATTGCTAGATAGTTTTGTCCTAACTATCCTTTACTAAAGAAATCAGTGTATGTGAAGCTTTCATTTTCCCCTCATAAGGACTTACATCGTAATTTCTTCACTGTGTGTCTGTAGAAACATTGGCTTAGTGTCAGAGCAGTGTCCTTGGGGCATTTCCTATGCGATTAATTGATGTGTAAGAGTTCTGGCACTAAATGGATGCCGTGCATCACTTTGGCTGGCGATACAATCAATGGTGGCTGAGGGGAGTTCTCCACTAATCACTACATGACAGCACTTAAAGTTGAGCGAATAAAAGCTCGGTGCTCTTGGGATCTCTCACCCACGAGCTGTTTAACTGCCAGAGACGATACTCTCCATGATGTTATATCTTGGGCTCACTGATTTCAGGCAGTCATTAAATGCAAAAGATTTGCGACCAAGAAATGAGTGTTATTATTTTAGACTATTTTAATGTCCTGTTGCTTTTGCTGTCTTGCACTGGGGAGGTATAAATAAAATGGATGGCATATCTAGCAAATGTCATGCTGAGTGTGGACACAAACCCCCACTGACTAAAACTGACAGTTATAAAATTTAATCTCACTTTTGCTGGTTAATTTCAAGCATATACTGCCAGAGCGATATCTTCAAACTTTGGGAAGGAAGTGAAAATGTTAACTTATCGCAGGAAGTGTAAAGGTAATCTATTGACTAGAATGTAGATATAAAAGTTGGGCAGGAAGTGTAAATGTAAACCTTTGACCGAAAGTAAAATGTATGGAAGTGTTTAGGTCAAACTCTTTCCCCTTCCTCTTCAGGTGACATCTCTGGCGGTGACCACGTTCAGTCTCTGTGCCCTGGGCATTGACCGCTTCCAAGCGACCGCTAGCGGTCAGCCCAAACCCAGGCCTGTAGAGCCCTGCCAGTCTATCCTGGCCAAGCTGGGCGTGATCTGGGTTGGCTCCATGGTGCTGGCAGCCCCAGAGCTCCTGCTGTGGCAGCTCAGCCAGGACATGTCGGAGGCCGCAGGTGGGCTGGTGGACACCTGCACCATGAGGCTGTCTGCGGGGTTGCCCGAGTGGCTGTCCTCTCTGGTCCTCACCTACCACGACGCCCGGACCTGGTGGTACTTTGGCTGCTACTTCTGCCTGCCCATCGTCTTCACCCTGGTCTGCCAGCTGGTGACGCGGCACATGGCGGGGGACGCCTCCGGGTTCGAGCAGGACGCCCGCCCCCATGCCTCGCCCAAAAAGCTGCAGGTGTTGAAAAGGGATCGGCAGCTGAACTGCACTGTGGTGGCGCTGGCGGTGGTGTATGGGATTTGCACCCTGCCTGAAAACGTGTGCAACCTTGTGCAGACCTACTCCTCCAACCCGATCCCAGGCTCCACCCTCTCTCTCCTCAGCCTTATCAACCAGTTCTTCCTCTTCTTCAAGTCCTCCGTCACTCCTGTTCTCCTTCTGTGCCTGTGCAAGACCCTGGGTCAGGCCTTCATGGACTGCTGCTGCTGCTGCTGCGAGGAATGCCTGCCCGACACGCCCTCCCCCTCTGGGAGCCCAGTTCAGGGAAAACACAAAACCGCCACCGATATTTCCCCCTCCATCTTTTTTGACAAGGCTAAGGACAGCTCCACCATCCTGAGTATCGGCTCCAATTGCTGAAAGTTCTGTAACAACAGTGTATGCCCGCCGTGTGACATCACAGTTGCTCAACACCAGCTCACACTGTGACATCAAAATTAACCCAATGCACTTGTGCCCACCCTCTTATTTTAAGGCCACCCACTCCAGGAAGCAAAGCCAGGACTGGGCACACCCAGTTGATGGGTTGCCAGATTTCAGGTTTAATGTCTTACTCTTAAAAATGAAGCCTTTGAATTGTCCATCCAGATAAATTTGCTCAGACAGATGGTGGCCATTTTAGACAAAATCAGACAAACATGAATTACTGGGAATGAACTTTAAGGCTCAGTAATCATTAAAAAATGGTATTGTCAATCAAATATAGATCCCATTCTGTTAAAACTATATTTTTGGTAGCTGTTTGAAAAAAAATAGAAGTTCTAACCAGGGATCTGTAGTGCTACCATACTCAGAGCAATCACTCCTGAAAATTGATATATGTCCTAGGAGCAAAGATGATTTAAATGTGATGTCTACAAAATCGGAAACACTTTTCTGCCTCTTTTTTTTTAAAATTTACTAAGCAGCATTTGTGCTTCTTGGGGAAAAAAAAATGTTTCTACATGGGAGGCCACAGAGAATTCAATCAATTTCAAGGGAGAATGACAATGATGACGTAACTGCTGATGTCAGTGATTATGTTAATTGTCCAACCACTCCCCCTATACGACCTTTCTGTTCACATCAGGGAAGCATCATTACCATGCAGTTCCTGGAGTGGGACGGCTTCAGCAAAGCCCCTGTCCTGTCCATCAGGGAGTATGTCCCCGCGAACACAGAAAAGTTCTCGCAATGTAATAACTCTGATGGAACATTCCGGTGACAGATGTGAGAGCATTAGGTGTTCGCTGGGTGGTGCATAAATTGTGCCCCTCATTAGTTGGGCATTCAGTGGCATTTCTCATTTCTGTCTCTTGATTCATATACTGAAAAAAAATTTCTCAAAATAACTTGACTGCTTTACAATTTTAAGTTAAGAGAATGACAAGATGTTTACCCCATCCTAAAAAAAAACTTTTATCTTGTCTTTTCAAATTCTCAAACTTTTAACTTAATCGAATATCTCATTTTCCCTCCGTAAAATATTCCAGTGGCGTTCTTTTCAAAGGCCACATAAGTAGTGCTGCATTAATGAATATAGAGGTCATATTTTAGAATATTGTGCAGCTAATAGCTTAAGTCTGTAATAAAAATGAATATATGAAAATTAAAATATACAATGTCTTTTCCTCAGTTTGTTATACATTGCTGATAGACTCTCCCCACAATTTACCCAAAATGACATATTTGATGTTTTGCAACCAAAAAAGAACAAGTTGTGGTTATTTTCTCAGAAAACACATAAAATCTTAAACATTTGCCAGCCAAAGTAAATCAATATTGTAATAATTTTATATTGTAATATTTGCAATTTGAAGTTTAAAAAAAAAAAAAAAAAAAACTTTGGATGTGCAGTTGCCGTAATGTGAACTTCACTGGAGGCTACGCAAGAATTCCTAAAGAGTTTATTTTCCCTTCTCTTCGATTAATGAATTGTTCCAGAGTCACCCGTTTCTGAGAGGAATCCTGCTTACCGTAATTTGTAGCAGAAGGACACTGGCTCAGCTACAGTTAGTCACGAAATTAACATGGTGATGCGAATGAGCCATTGACACAAAACTCAACACATTTTGAGCAGATTATGAAGTGTGTTGTAATTGGTGCTTTTTTTTTTTTTTTACACTTAACTGAAGGACAGCTCCATTGAATTTAGATATCACAGGAAAGTTAACGCCCTCATATACAGAACCGCCCGTGGTGTCCTCATGAATACTTCCCGTATAGGCTCTCTCACAGCTGATAGAGGGGGAGCTGAACTTGATTGAACTCATACTGTGAATCAGATTATCACGCTGAGACTTTGCACATCAATTTACTAATGAAACTGGCACTGAATTTACGAGAAGCGTAAACAGTTACATAGGGTGTTAATTAAGAGGCAGGTATTTTTTAAATTGAGTAAGAACATTTTATCAGGTGTAAATGGTTATTCGTTTAGTGGCACACATTTGCATACTAGATACGCTGTTGGCCAACCAACTACAAAGAATTTAGCACCTGATTAATATTTAATCCACATGCTGAGAGTTCGGACCCAGTGGCACAAGAGTTTTGCTTCACCACCTGGGACGGACTGAAAGGTGTTTAAAAAGCCTGAGCATCAACTTAAATATCATTCCTCTGTATTTAAATAGGTGCTGTTTAATTTAAACTCTAGATTAACAAAAAATGTATTATTATTTTATTATTAATCTAGGAAAAAAATCAATATTAAGGGAATGGGAGGGGCAATTTAGCTGATTTTTTTTTAGCCAAGAAAACATTGTAAATATGTTTTATAGATTTTTAACAAGATAGATGTATTTTTTCTGAAAGATGCTATCTGAGAAGTTTCATGAAATACAAATAGGTGTCTGTAGAGCTTAAAATTTTTTGCTGTTCTCCTTAAATCTTCTCAATAAAATGCCTAATTTATGGTGGTGGTCCTGTTGTTTGTTTACAGCTGCTGAATCTGTCTTCTCATTTTGTGTAAGATGTGGAATTGTGCTTCTCCAGGTCTGGTCCATTGTAATAGAGCAGTGAACCAAATTAATACAGCAGGCATTTGTTGAGGCTGGAGTGCTATCTGATGAACTGTACATCTGCACACACTGGCGGTGGAGGAGGGGCAGGGAGATTTTGGCAGGGACACTTGCACCCCTGATGATCCGGTCTGTGAGCAGTAGAGGGGTCTTTCACAGGGAAATCTTTGTTCTCTCTTTCCCGACGGCACTTCACACTCAGAATTTTAATGCCCCTTGTCTAGAGACGGGTTGCCAGGTTACCATCACAAAATTCAAGTTCATTTCAAAGAGGCCGAGTCAGGGCAAAACAACCTTTCCCTCAAATCGTTTCCACGACAACCAAGTCTTTGTCTCCTAAACCAAGATGGACCTAATTTGCGCAGCTCCAATATAAAGTGCAATGAGAGAGGAAAACAGTGGTAGTAGCAGCCATTTTGAAACAAGTAGGTCATTTTACAAATGACTGGGCGAATGAGCACGTTCTGCGTGCTAAAATGTGGCTGAACACGGCCATTTTCATGAGGAAGATATGATCTGGGTATTCAGCATAGGTTTCATCTGAAATCAAATGTTGTTGACTGATGTAATTGCCTGTAAGTTTGTTGCTCGCCAAAATTTACACGTTTGTTGGTCATTTGGGTTTGATGCTATTCTAAATTAGCGATTTTGGCTTGCTGGTTGGTCAGTTGAGTTTGTTTGTTTGTTTGTATTTCTGTCAGTGAAATTTCACGATTCAAGAAAAAAGTATTATCGAACTTCATAAGAAGATTGGACATCATACCCAGTTAATGACTATTGTTTTCGGAGAATATAGGTCTAAGCTTGAGAGAGAAATGGGCCAAAATTCAAAATTCATTTTTGGTCTCCGACCAAGTGTTATGGTTTATTTATTAGCATATTTGTTTGGCTGTCTGGAAACCATTTTTTTTTTTTTTTTTTTTTTAAATGTCAAAAACTTCTCGGCCAATTTGTAACAAACTTGATTTTTGATCTTGGAATTGTTATTTTGGTTGGGATATGAATTTTACTGAGTGCCCTTCTGGGCACTGTGTGTGTGTGTGCGTGCGCGTGCGTGCGTGCGTGCGTGCGTGCGTGTTGGGGGGGGCCGGCGCAAGTATTTTTGTATTTTTATTATATTCAAACACTGCACCATACTGTATATCAGCTTTGTAAAAGGTTAAAGGAAACTGGTTCTGACTTGGATTGAATCCTGTGGTGATTAGTACTGTAGCTCTGTGCTCATCACCAGCTCTCCAATCAAGTGTCTGTCTGCCCCAGGTAACGAGCTTTGCCCTGCGCCACAGTTCTTTCTTCTTCAGGCCATTTTGGGTGTTTGGCGCATATTTCTGAAATTTTTGACACAGTTCCCTCCTCTTCCTTGAATAATTTGGCTTTTATTTTGTGACAGTTGCATCTGCAACTTGAGCATGGCCTATTCGGCCACTGGTAGTATCCCGATATTGCTTTAGACACGTACCTTACAAAGTGCTGCTGCTTTAGACCTCTTTTAAGCAGCCATGCTACTAATTAGCAATGAGCTGCAAAGTAGATTCTTTCACAATTGTGGTTCAGATGCTTCAAAGTTTAAGCCATTTTTTACAGGTCCATTCAATGTCTGCCTTTTGTTAGTATACATCTCAAGAAATATTCAGTCCATTACAGAAGATGGATGGAAAATGGAGTACATTCTTTATAGCCCAATCTTTTATTCACTCTCAGTCGTTCATTTCTTAGACGCATTGAGCAATTTAGAGATGAAGGAGAGGGGGTGGGCGAGCTGGGCTGGAAATCATTTAGCTGGACAGAGAGACAGAGAGGGAGAGGGAGAGAGGGGGAGAGGGAGAAGGAGAGAGGGAGAGGGGGAGAAGGAGAGAGGGAGAGAGGGAGAGGGGGAGAGGGAGAGGGGGAGGAGAGAGGGAGAGGGGGAGAAGGAGAGGGAGAGAGGGAGAGGGGGAGAGGGGGAGAGGGAGACAGAGAGGGAGAGGGAGAGAGGGAGAGAGGGAGAGAGGGAAAGGGGGAGAGGGAGACAGAGAGGGAGAGGGGGAGAGGGAGAGAGGGAGGGAGAGAGGGAGAGGGGGAGAGGGAGAGAGGGAGAGGGGGAGAGAGGTAGAGGGGGAGAGGGAGAGGGGGAGGGGGGGAGAGAGGGAGAGAGGGAGAGGGGGAGAAGGAGAGAGGGAGAGGGGGAGAAGGAGACAGAGAGGGAGAGGGAGAGAGGGAGAGGGGGAGAAGGAGAGAGGGAGAGGGGGAGAGGGAGAGAGGGAGAGAGGGAGAGGGAGAGAGGGAGAGAGGGAGAGAGGGAGACAGAGAGGGAGAGAGGGAGAGAGGGAGAGGGAGAGAGGGAGAGAGGGAGAGGGGGAGAGGGGAGAGAGGGAGAGAGGGAGAGAGGGAGAGGGGGAGAGGGGGAGAAGGAGAGAGGG
The DNA here is from genome assembly GCA_029721435.1 of Gymnothorax reevesii. Classification (NCBI taxonomy): domain Eukaryota; kingdom Metazoa; phylum Chordata; class Actinopteri; order Anguilliformes; family Muraenidae; genus Gymnothorax; species Gymnothorax reevesii. The sequence goes on along the minus strand of CM056585.1, from coordinate 4,032,651 downwards.
AGAGGGAGAGGGGGAGAGGGGGAGAAGGAGAGAGGGAGAGGGGGAGAAGGAGACAGAGAGGGAGAGGGAGAGAGGGAGAGAGGGAGAGAGGGGAGAGAGGGGAGAGGGGGAGAAGGAGACAGAGAGGGAGAGAGAGAGAGGGAGAGGGAGAGAGAGAGAGGGAAAGGGGGAGAGGGAGAGAGGGGAGAGAGGGGAGAGAGGGAGAGAGAGGAGAGAGGGAGAGGGGAGAGAGGAGACAGAGAGGAGAGGAGAGAGAGGGAGAGGGGGGAGAGGGAGGAGAGGGGGAGAGGGAGAGAGAGGAGAGGGAGAGGGGAGAGAGGGAGACAGAGAGGGAGAGGGAGAGAGGGAGAGGGGGAGAAGGAGAGAGAGGGGGAGAGGGAGAGAGGGAGAGAGGGAGAGAGGGAGAGAGAGAGGGAGAGGGGGAGAGGGAGACAGAGAGGGAGAGAGGGAGAGAGGGAGAGAGGGAGAGGGGAGAGGGGAGAGAGGGGAGAGGAGAGGAGAGAGGGAGAGGGGGAGAGGGAGACAGAGAGGGAGAGAGGGAGAGAGGGGAGAGAGAGGGAGAGGGAGAGAGGGGAGAGGGGGAGAGGGAGAAGGAGGGAGAGAGGGAGAGGGGAGAGAGGGGAGGAGAGGGAGAGAGGGGAGAGGGGGGAGAGAGGAGAGAGGGAGAGGGGGAGAAGGAGACAGAGAGGGAGAGAGGGGAGAGCGGAGAGAGAGGGAGAGGGAGAGAGGGAGAGGGGAGGAGGGAGACAGAGAGTGGAGAGAGGGAGGAGGGGTGAGCGGGGGAGGCAGGAGAGAGGGCGAGGGGGAGAAGGAGACAGAGA